>ML681973.1:34897594-35059069 GCA_007922195.1 Podocnemis expansa | reverse complement strand
CACCCCAGGGGCTTTAAAGCCCCTGCTGCCCCCCAACCTGGAGGCGCAGCCCCGGCGCGCGGCTGCAGCCCGCCGCTGCTGGGGCTGGAGTAAGCGCGGGCCGGAATCCCCGGCCTGACATGCCGGCAGGGGGCGTGTTGGGGCATTCCCTGACACGCCCTCGGGAATCCCCGGCTTGACGCGCCTGCTGGTTGGGGGGCAGCCCCTGGGGTGAAGTGCCCCTGGGGTGAAGTTAAAGCCCCTGGGGTGAAGTGCCCCGCTACCCTCTCCTGGCGGGTGCTTGCAGGGGGCTGCAGGCACCCGCCGGGTGAGGTGCGGTGCCTGCAGTCCCTTGCAGGTACTGGCGGAGTGAGGCGCAGCCCTGCGCCTGACTCCGCCGGTGCCTGCAGTCCCCTCCCCAAGTGAAATAGCAGGTCCACACTGTGGACCTGCTATTTCACTCCGTTATTTCGCGGACACCATTTTTGTCCAGCGAAATAAGTTGTTTCGAAATAACATATTATTTCGAAACAGCTTGTTTCGAAATGTGTTGTTTCGAAACAAGCCTGCCCTGTGTGAACATAGCCATAGTGAGCAGTTGATATGTCTTGAGATATATACATGAAAAAGATGGGAAATGTGGTGTGCAGGAACAGTTCCTGAAAATGGTGGACTGCAATAAAAAGAAAGGAGAAGACATTGCAGAACAGATGAAGGACGTGCTGGAGAGAGAATAAGATGGCCCCTACAGTTCTGCGGCTCTATGAATATGATGATGCTTCAAATGTCTGCAGCATACCAGGGTGTGAAAAGCAGGATACAAGCTGAAAATCCTCAGGCATTGTTTTCACCCTGCACAGCTCACTCTCTGAATCTCTATAGTACCCAAGCCACAGAGAAGAGTCCTGAAGTCAAAATGTATTTTGGGAATGTACAGAAGCTGTACAATGTAGTTTCCTGCAGTCCTACAAAATGGGAAATGCTTCAAGAAACTGCAAAACTCTCCCCCCACTCCATTTCAACAACTAGTTGGAGAAATAGAATTGATGCTATTCACCCTCTTGTGAAAGATTAAAAAGGGGTGCTATTTTCTTTTCTGAAAATTGAAGAAGAATAGGACTTGAGAGCAGAAACTCTGGCTGAAGTTTGCAGCCACTTAATGAGACCTGAATCCTTTGAGTTCATCCTTCTCACAACAATGTGGTACAAGATATTGCAGTCTATTGATATCTGAAGCAAACTTGCCCACGGATCCAAGCTCACTATGGAAGAAGAAGTGCAACATATGAAGAGCCTCATAGAAGAAATCCAACAGTTGAATAATTCCTGGCCAAGTCTTCTCAGGGAAGCTCAGGTCATTGCTGAAAGACTAGGTCTCACCACTGAGTTCAAAAAAACATGCAGAAGAATCTGAAGGAGGAAGCATTTCAATGAAGAATCAGCCAATACAGAACATGCATTTTATTC
Organism: Podocnemis expansa; assembly: GCA_007922195.1. Lineage (NCBI taxonomy): Eukaryota > Metazoa > Chordata > Testudines > Podocnemididae > Podocnemis > Podocnemis expansa. The sequence continues at coordinate 35,057,623 of ML681973.1, read as the reverse complement.
CCTTTAGGATAAATCCAGAGGGGAAGTGTTCGTCACAGCCATGGATATGCTCCTCTCAGATCTCCAAAATCTAGCTGGAACTATGAAGAAACTCTCAAGCTTGTTCTCACCTATCCTTGAGGCATCAGCAGTCACAGAGGAAGAAGTAGCAGCAAGGCTTGCAAAGTCAGTCCACCATGTACCCACAGGATCCAAACAAGGAGGAGCTGCAAGAACAACTTTTCTGATTTTATGAAACACACTCAAATCTGTGCACCTCTGGAGGAGCCATGGGTAATGCACTTGAGCTTCATAACCATGTTTATGCCAAGAGCCTAGAATCTGTGTTGCTTCAGATATGCATATGCTTGAGAATGCTCATTGCCTTGCCATTCTCTGTTGCATCAGGGGAATGCACTTTTAGTAAGCTTAAGGTAATTAAGAACTGCTTGCAGTCAGTGACTGGGGAGAATAGCAAAAAAGAAAAAAAAGGAGTCATGTGGCACTTAAAGACTAAGGCTATGTCCACACATACATCATTATTTTGAAATGAGGTATTTTGAAATAAAGTCCTGATTTCAAAATAAGTTTAATTCTAATTAAGGGAAAAGCTCAAGGTGAAATAGCATGTCCAAACACAGGACTTGCTATTTCGGTTTAGGAGAGGGGCACCATGGGAGGTGTGGCAACATGACCCCCTCCCTGGGCCATGCCCCCACCCAATATAAGCTAAAAAGAAGGCACCCTGGGAAGGAGAAGGACAAAAGTGTTATTTCAAAATAATGGTTATTTTGAAATAACACGTACTAACGGCGTTATTTCAAAATAACAGCTGTTTCAATTTAAAGAAAGTTTAAGCTATTTCGAAATGATTGGTCTTATTTTGAAATGACGGAGCCCGTCATTTCGAAATAAGAATACATTGTGTGGACCTAATCTCTTATTTCAAAATAACCAGTGTTATTTCGAAATAAGAGAGATGTGTGGACATGCCCTAACAGATTTATTTTTTGCATGAGCTTTCGTGGGAAAAAAATCCCACTTCGTTAGATGCTTCAAAGATGGGTGATCTGACAAAGTGGGATTTTCTCCCACGAAAGCTCATGCGAAAAATAAATCTGTTAGTCTTTAAGTGCCACACGACTCCTTAGTGTTTGCTTGGGTTTTTTTGCTGGACTAGACTAACATGGCTATCCCTTTGGAAATTGGGGTGAATAGGCTGAATCATTTGATCCTCCTCTTAGTGGACAAACTTGCAAAGCAAATAAATTATGATGATATCACTGATGACTTTCCAGCCTTGAAAGCAAGAAAGATACTTTGCACAGGCATTATAATTGAGAAGCTTAACTGAAAAAGTGTAGGATGGTGGTTTTAAGTACTGTGACTTTAAAGCAGATGTGTAAGGGGAGGGGAGAGATCAGACTACTCTAACTGGCTGGTTGCAGGGTGATGATGAGACCTTTGGCTGGCTCACATTATGTATGTGCAATCATTTTAGATTGTAAGCCTGAGGGGAGGGACTGTCTTAATTTTATTATTTTGTAAGCTACTTTGGGAGCTTTTGGCTGGAAAGCAGGCTATAAATACATTAAATAAATAATAATAAATGTCTCCATGTACATGTCAGGTTAACTGAATAAAGAAATTTGGTTTACTCCAGTTCTGGAGACTCTTCCCATTGCCAGTTTGGTCTGCTGAAAAGGGAAATGGCTGTGGCCTGATAACAGAGGACTTACAGGGAACGAAATGTCAGTGTCCTGGTGGCAGGTGCAGCTGGGCTGGCTTCCATCTGAGCTCACTTGCAATCTGCTACAGTACATAAACGTATGAGTTGAATCAATGGAACGGTGAGGGGTCCCTCATATCAGATTTGTCCCATGCCCCTTATGTCCTCTGAGGGGCTCTGAGCAGAAGGAAAAAGTCAGTTGCTTGAATCATGTATGCTCTGAGTTAATTCAGTCTGAATCCTGAACTAGGTGGCAGTCTAGAAATCACTTTTGAGAGAACCATGTTTGAAATAAGCCAGTTTCATGCCAATTAGGGAAATAGCCTAAGCAGCTCAAGTAATCCCCTTCCCCCATTAATTATTGGTACATGTTGTGGGGGAAGGGAGCAAAAATATCCCTGCTGAGGAGCCCCAATGGACTGGTGCCAGCACTGAATGTATCTAAGCTTCATTGGTTTTGGGTGCATGCTGTTCACTGTTGAGCTTTGAGTTAGCACACAATGGGCCACATGATTGTGATCAATTCTCCTCATACAGGAGAATTACTTCATGCTCTTGAAGGTAGGTTTTCTGTTGCTTTGTTTAATATCTGTCATCAGTGGGGTGCCATACTGCACAGTTCAACTCTATCTTTTACATTCTGGAGCCAAGGTGTTTCTATCTGACTCCTTCTGCCCTTAGAATACAGTAAAATGTTGCATGAGAGAGCAATAGAAGGGCATTGAACTGTGCTTCAAAGTGACATGAGTTCACAGTGGTGGTGACAGCAGCTGATTTATACTGGCTGAACCCTCAGTGCTGCCAAAGTCTGTACTTGTGCTGGATATTCATGACCCCTCCTACCTTAACATATCTTGCTTCTATTTCACATAAGCAGCCTTTCTGGGGAGTTGTGTACAGTATTTTATAGACCCCTTCCTTATTGCACATTCTTACAGCTTTAGGCAAAAAACCCTTTGGAATTTGTCAGCTTTATTATCCCTGCTACCTCCCATTACCTTTTTCTGAGCATGGCAGGGATTACTAGCCAAGGTTATGCACAACGTGCTGCATGCTGAATCTCCAGGAGGCAGAACTGTTTACTTTGGACCTTATCTTTTTATGAAACCAGCATCACTGAAGGGCACTAGCATCACAAACTCACCTGGGAGTTAGTTGATGGAATGGCTGAGTGCTTTTTACATCACCCCATCTGAGACAAATGTTTAGTGCATGGTTTCTCATTACATGCTTTCTTGCAGTGTTGGATGGATGTATTCTCTGAAGAGGATCCATTCTAACATGTCTATGCTTATTCTTATCCACCAGATCCCTCGATAGGAACTGCTCTTCTTTTCCAGAGCTCTGGCACGTAGAGCTCCTAAATGATCAGCCCTGTCACTGCTTTATTTAAAAAGATGGAAAACCTTTAGGTGTTGTCACAAGACAACATGGAGTAGGATATCAGCCACTTGGTGATGGCAGGTGTCCTTTTCATTCCATGCAGACAGTGTTGTCTTCCACATTTTTATTTGTGTTATTGTGGAGCCTAGGAGATCTAGTCACAATCCATTACCCCATCATGCTAGGTAAGTGCAAACACTGAACAAAATGGCAGTCTCAAACTGAACCTACAGGGAAAGAAATGATTCCATTTAGGAAACGAATTGGCAGAGAATAGCACAGCCTCACCTTTGCTATAAAGCTACTGCCTTCTGCTGGTTAACCCTCTGGAGTTATGTGGCACTCAGCATGCCTATATGTCACCAAGACTTCCTAGCACCAGCAAGGAGGAGACTCCTCCCATTTGTCTCAGCCAATGATTTTGACACAGCACTTAATAACTTCTGCAATTGTCTCTATGGGTATGTCTACACTTACACTTTAAATTGAAATAACGATGATGATTAATTTGATTTCAAATAGTGCATGTCTACAGTAGCTTTCCTTATTTCAAAATGAGGAGCACCCTCATTTCGAAATAAGGCATGGTCATTTTGAAATAATAAAACCTGGTTTTATGTAGAAATGAAGGTTATATAGAAAGCGTTATTTCAATTTAACACTTTTTAACGTTCTTCCTCCCAGGGTGCCCTCCTCTTTCTATATACTGGATAGGGGCATGGCTCCTCTTGGGGGCCACCTTGCCACACCTCCCACAGTGCCCCTCTCCTAAATCAAACTAGCAAGTCCTGTGCATGTGTAACCTGCTAGGGTGGGCTCAAATTCATTCAATTGCCCCTCTCCAGTGCCTCACAGAGAAAACCCCTGATGAAAGCAACTGGAGAGCCAGGATCCAGTTGTTAAAAGGACTCACAGCGAAGACTGCTCAGAGTTTCCATCCCACATTAAACTATTACTCAACAGAAACGTAACAATGAACTTTATTAACTAACTAAACACACTTTATCCTAAAGAACCATAATACATTTAGACAAAACAGTAAGAAACCCAAGAGTCCCAAAGTTCAGGTGGAGTCACCCTTATCTCAATTGCAGTCTTTTAAGTCCTTAGGGCTTGAATGCAGAACGAAAGCAATCCTCATCCTCTCTAGCTCCAGGAATCTTCAGGCAGATGCCATGCAGTCCTTTCTTCCTCCTGTGTAGCCAGCACCATGCAATCAGGTCACTGGCCATCCAGCTCTCAGTTCCACTGCAGACAACTCCCCTGCAAAGCAGTCAAAAGCTAGGAGAAAACATCCTGCAGTCCACTCCTGCTCAGCTCCTTTCACTGAGTCCTTTAGCCAATGTCCTCTGCAGCTCTCTTGTTTGTTCCTCTCCAAGCTGCTCCTCTCAGGCTTCTCCTTGGGCATGTAACTCCAGCAAAAACAATAAAACTAGTGAAGCATGCTCAGTGTGCTCCCTCGCCCTCTTACCAGAAGGTTCTGGTTTCTGGGCTGCAAAATCTGCCCAGCAACGTAACCCAGCCATAAGGGTCCCTAAAAGAGATTGCACCTATTTAGGCACATGGGTTACACATGGACATGCTAGCTCGATTCAGGTTTCTAGTGTGGACATGTTAGATTGATTTAATAATTATTAGTTCAATTTAATTAGTTCAATTTAAGTTAAATTGATTTAACAATCTAAGTGTAGACAGAACCTTTGCGCTCTATGCACATGAAGCTGATGAAGAAACTACAACTGGGCAGCAGGCCATCTAGACCAGGAATCCATGACACAGCTATCACAGATTCATTCCCTTCTGTGTCCATGTTCCAAAGCTAATTTAGAAGGATCTTCTCAGGACAGAAACATCCTCTTCTACTAAGATATGCTACAATACCTGTGCTGCTCCAGCACACTTCACTCAGCAGAACTCGGGGTTTCGGTAAGCCATGTAAATTACCTGCAGACAACAGTAATAGCAAGACACAGCACAAAAAGAAGAGGCCAGATTTGATATACATCTGCCCCATTTAGAACTGCACCAAGAAACACATATTGTATCTGAATAAACAGTGGCAGCAAGCCACACTGACATTTTTCAGGTCTAGTAATTCACACAGTTTTGTAACTATACTACTTTTCACATTCATAATGCCTTCTTAGGTTGGCTGCCAACAACAACATATTGATTATTTTAGAAAAGTAGATAGTATTTTCAGATATATAGTTACAGTAATTCCACAAGTCCCTCTGCCCTGAGTAAGAATTTGATAAGCAATAATGACGTTACTTTTCTTATTGATCATGCATGGCAGTGTTAGGTCAGACAGCCACTTACGAATCTCCCACTGCCCACTGTCTGATGTTTCTATCAGACTTATCCTGAACTCTTTATCTATCAAAAGGTCACAGTAAATATAATAGTTTGGTGTGGAGGAGAACAGGACTGGGGACACTGGGATACCACAATTAGCAATATGAAACTGAAAAGATGGAGATTGTGACAGATCACTAGAAGGACAAGGAAATAAGTTGGGAACAGGTTTATTTTAATCAGAAAGCAGAGATCTTTGCTTCTTGTACTGCTAGCCTTTGGACTTCTGTGACCTCAGGCAGCAAAAAGCTGTTAACCTCAATTTTCACATAATATTTTTGATCCTTATACAAAAGGAGTATTAAAACACAATTCAATTTACCCTGAAGTACATGACAAGTGGTTCTGTGGAAAGGCAAATCTCCTTTACTCTTACCTCAGAAAATGGAGCTCCCCACTCACTCTGGATATGCCATTTTTAGTATTTAAACTACATGGTAAATTTTTAAAAAGCTAATGTATTGTTATTAAATATCTTCCTTTTCTTACATGGCCATTGATACTAAGAGGATTTATGCTCATGAGTCATGGGACAAAAGACTGCAGAAGATCTTCTATTAAAAAATTGTAAAGTGTTTTGCTGCTGGGTTATTGTGGATAGTAGTGAATTTGTTAATTCATGGATGAAGTGAGATGGGAAATTTCTGGAATCCTCCATCTCAATATAGAAGAATGTTCAAGCAGTGTTTAGAGTAAAGACACAGGTGCTTCTTTAAAGAGATGTCTATGCATACACCTCTAACAAAGGTGCCTATACAAGACAAAGTTATGAATTAGCTATGAAGAGAAGGGTATTCATAGATTACAATCAAACCTGAACATTTAGGCAAATTAACATTATAAGGGAGTAACTTTTCCATTTTTAATATATTTTGACAGACAGACAATGTAAGTCAGTTTGCTGCAGGGAGATAAGAAAGTTATAGAGGAAGCTATGAACAAACTGGAGAGAGTTCAGTGGACAGCAAGAAAAAATATAAGGCATTTACAAAATGTGACATACGAGGATAGGTTGAAAAAAACTGTTCATTCTAGAGAAGGTAAGGCTGAGAGGAAACAGTCTTCAAATACATAAAATGTATTTATAAAGACAACTGTGATCAATTGTTTTCAGTGTCCATTGCAGGTAGGACAAGTGGCATAGTTTGCGGCAAGGAAGATTTATATTGGATATTAGGAAAAAAAACTAACTCTAATAAGCACTAGAACAGTTGCCTAGGGGGACTATAGAATCCATCTCACTGGAAGTTTTTAAGAACAGGTTACAGTAGACAAATACCTAGCAGGGATGGTCCAAGTATGTTTAATCGTGCCTCACCACGGAATGGGGGAGAGAGGGAGCCAGCTGATCTCCTGAGGTCGCTTCCTGTCCTGCATGTCCATGACCTTTATGGTATGGAAAATGCATTACAATACAATGGAGCCTCCACCATACCAACACAACTTCAGTTTATGTGACAGGGCTAGCGCTCAAGCAGCTACATAAAAACCCAGCAGGAGTCCCACATAAAGCAGGTCATTTCCAGGGTCTCAGATTTACATGCTTTCTTTCCCATGGTGAATCATAACAAGCCTGCAGAGCCCATGGCCGCATTCTCTTCACGCAGCCTAGCAGTTTGTAGGTGCTACAGACATAGGTGCTGGAAGTGGGGGCTGCCAGTCTTGAAATGGTTTCCATTTATGCAGGCTTTACAGTTTGACTCAATGGCTGTCAGAGCCCCCACTGTACAAATGATTCCAGTACTCCAGCTACAAAACAATATCAAGAGAATAGCCTCCAGAGGTTTTCATCTTGGCTTTTGGTCAGCAAAGCTCTGGTTGGTCCCAGCCCCTAAGTGAGGACAAGTTCCTTCCTATGGGTCCATGCCTATTTTGGGGTAAACACTCCCACAATGACCCTGGGCTTAGGAGCTTTGTCTACAATTGACTTTTTAGTAATGATCTGTGATGCACCTCCACCCATACATGCAACAATGGAAGTGAAACCTAAATTGGGCCATGGCATGCTTATTTCTGCATCACCTAGATCTGAAGTGTGGTGAAAATGTCTGCTGTACCCGTTCCTCCATTGCTATCACTGATGGAGCTGCCATTATACACCAAAAGTGGAAGTATTTCTGAAAATTCTTAGTATGGGCAAGCAGCTCTCAGAGCTCTGAAAAACGGCTGCAGCAGTCTAACCCTTAAGTTGCCATGCCACTGTCTAGCTGGGCAGAATCCACTTTTAGGGGGCACTACCACCACAGTGTGTGGCATCTACATGGTATACAAATTAGTGCCTCAGCCTGAAAAATCCTAGGGGCACTGCACTGATGAAAACCATGCTCTGGAATGCAGTGTAAAAAAAAAAAATCCAAATACTTAATAATCAGTTTTTTCCCCATTTTTTTCTTGTTTTAGTATGGAAGCTCTGCTGCCCATTCTAAACTCTGTTTGCTATCACATTCATCACTTCATGTTCAGAACTATTGTGTAGTGTTGCTGGCATTCTTACCATTCTGCTTTGTTCAGCACCAGAGCTTGCCACATTTTAATCAAAAGAAGACGACTTGATCTTGCAGCCCTTCATCAGTGCAGCAGCCCTAAAAAAGCACGTCCCCTAGAATTTAGTAGAACTACTGCCACAGCCAGACACATCCACTGAATAAGGATTTCAGGATAACCACCATAATTGGTCAAGGACTTTGGGATCCTGTGAAGAATGAAAGATGACCATACTAGAAGAGGATGCTCAAAGAGAAATCTTCAGCAGGCTGCAGAATTATTTCCATGATCTGGGTTTTTTTCTTTTTTAATATAGTACAAAAGGCCAGTTAAAACAGGATTAGTATGTTACTTTCAGAGAAGGTGCATGAAAGTGAAATTAAAACTGGCATAATTTCAGCTCTCCAATCAATACTCTTGATTCATTACAGTAAAAGGGCAAAGGTGCCCACTACCAGTGTTCTCAGCATATAAAAATATACAAACAGCTCTGAACTCTTGTTCAGTAGGTGCAAGTGTTCCTATTTCAATCACCTCAGAGTTCTCACATTAGAAACTGAGTGCCAGAGCCACTGAAGTATACTAAATCTGGGGGCAATGGAGTTGAAATTCAAGATGTTCTTTTATTAATTGACTATTATGGTAATTCCCATTCCACCAAAACCTGCCTCTTTGCCTAGCAAGTGGTAGATTGACATTGCCCCCTGCCTTCTGAGGCTACAAAGAAATGGGAAGCCCACAATACTGTGTGCAATAAAACCCTGTGATTTTATGAGGTCATTGACTTCATTTATACCTTATTTCAGGACTGGGTTATGGGCAATCTGAACTAGTGGTCTAGGCAGGGGTGGTCAGAGGCAGAGAGTCAGCAGTCATGGATCAAGAAAGAGTCAGATTTACTGTAGTCAGGAAGTCACTCAGCTGCTCAAGCCACATCCGGTTGTCCTTCTTAAATAGTATGGCTGGTCATCATCCCCATTAAAGGATCCTTGGGGGTGGTGCCTCCAGAGGGGACAGAGTTCTGCTAGCTTTTCATAGCCCCAAGTTTTGTGGGTGCTGCCCATTAGTAGCTTGGACATGCAGGCTGTTTGAGAACCTAGAGTCAAGATCCACAGACCCTTCCACCTTGCAATTGAACAATTTAGTTCAAAAGTGTCTCTGGATGGAGATTAGTACCATCTGATACAAATACAAGCCAGATACTAGTGCTATTAATAAATAAATATAATATAAATCAGATTTCACAGGAGACTAGCCAAGTGGCTTATAACGACTATCTTTCACTGCATCACCAGACATAGACTTCTGCAGGCATTCCCCTCAACAGCAGGAAGCCTCACTGTCTAATCAAAGACTTTCATATCCAATGATAATCTTATTGAATCATTTTTTGCTAAGTCCCTCCACTCTACAAGCGGATCAGTTTCACTCCTTTCTTGATTATGTCACATCCCATTTAGGATTGTGCCCAATAAACTTCAAACAAAATTCTTTTATGTTGAAAGTACCTGTGCCAGCATGAAAGCTTGGGAAAAAAAATCTGCATAATCTTATCTTTGTGATAAACTACCCCCCTAAGAAATGTACCTGTGTTGTCCTAATTCTTGGAATAGACAATGCGAGGCTGACAGAAGAATTTTCATCAACCCAACTACCGCCTCTTGGCATAGTTGATTCCTACAACAGTGGGAGACCCCCTTAACCCTAGTGAGTGTCTACAGTGAAGTTTGCTAGCAGCATTTAAAATGTAAATCTACCCTAACAGAAAAAAGCCTTTTACTGGTGTTGACACTATAGGGTTACACCAGTATACCTTTGCCAATACAGCAACCCCACTATAGTCTCAGTAGTGTAGACACAACCTAAAACAGGACAGTTGGAGAGTCAGCTCTGAAGAGGGTAGAGAATTGTTTCCCCCTCTTCCTCATTCTATCTGGGATATGTGAGCAGTTTAATTTCTCTCATTTATGAAAGTTTATCTCAACGTTTAAATAGGGTTGCTTTCACCAGGGTATTTCTGATGCTAATACAATGTGTTCTTAAAGGTTTTAGAAAAGAAAAATGGAGCAAATGTTTCCAATAATTTATCATCCTGAACAGGTCAAGCTACTGTGCTAAAAGGCCTTCATTGATACATACACTGGGGAGGGCAAAAAAGTGCAATTTGAGCATCTTTAAGGGATACATAACGTCTTCAAGGTTGATTTCACTATTCTGTAATCAGAAATCTAGACTACAATTTAATAAAACAACTAATTTTAAAAATCAAAATTTGTAATTTGTTGAAGTGAGTATGTTAGTTATTAGCCAAACTGTATTATTACAGTGATTTGCTCTCTATTATCTTTAAGCAACATACTCAGAAAACAGGCAGGTAAAAGCTAGCCATTTGAATAATTTATCTGAAATGCCGCAGGGCATTACCAAGGATAAGTTTACTGTACCTGAAAGAACAGAGTATACTGTATTTTCATCAAATAGAGTCTTTGCTTTTTCATGTGACAAGTCAAGAATTTGCTGTTAAGAAAATGTCACTGATGCCATGTTATTAACTACCATAAAATTATAATGCAAAGGGACTTCTCAGTATATTATCTGAAAGATGAAAGTTAGAGGGAAAACCAAATAAAAACCTAAGAACAAACCTTTCCATCCAAAATCAAACATGATATAAACTAAACAATGGTAACATGTGGCAAAAGAAAAAATATAAAATGAACCCAACTGAAATAAAATACGGAAAAATCAGTAACATTAATCATTGATAGGCTAAGAAATACAGTTTGGTGTTGCAATTCAGGAGTCAGAATTCTCCTTGCTCTGCCCATTGTTAAATAAATACACCATTTTATACCTTTTCTTCCAAAGATCCAGAAGAACATTAATGAATTAACCATTACAGCAACCCTCTGTAACTGAAAGTTCTAATTCCCATTTTACAGGTGTGAAAGTTATGCCACAAAGTTTGCTTTGCCCAGGGTCACATGGGAGCTTTGTGGCAGAACCCAGACTAGAATCTAGATCCAACTTTCAGCCCCCTATTAAACCCACAAGCCAATCCTTCCCCCAGATCCACCTCAACAAAAGTACCAAATTCCTTTCTTATCAAGGGAGTTGGAGTAAATAGGAAAATCAGATTGCAGATTTTAGTTTAGAGATTTGAAAATGCTAACATTTTTACTTTGTTTTTCAAAAGCACTGGAAACACACACAAGTATTAAGTCACCAGATGGCCTTCAATACGTGATTTCACTCTGCTGTAGTTATTTTTTAAAATAAAAGAAATATTTTGGCTGTAACCTTGCACTAGCTCATGGATATTATTCCATGATTGAAAAGATATTGGTGAAGGACCTTTAGCATTGTTGCTTCTAGAATTGCTCTGATTTGTTGACTAATGGGTAGCTGCCTGGAAAGCTGCTTCTTTTAGGAAGAAAGGTATATGGAAATAGACTACATAAAGAGTTTGTTATTTCTTTCAATTTGAACTTTGGTTTGCTAGTTACAATGAAATGGGTAAGTTCTCTGCAAAAAAAGTCTTTCGTTATATGGGTTAATAGAAACAGAGATGTTTACTAGGTGAGATGACAGCTAGCAAGCCCATTACAACAAGGCTTTTTGAAAAACAAATGCAGAAGAGATTAATAAAAGACATGACAAGTGCTCATGCACCACAAATAAAGCATTTAGTAGGCATTACAAAACTGAGGGTGAAGAAGCACCTGTGGTCCTAGTCCTGTGTTTCAGATGCACCCACAAATCCCTTTTTCCACCTCATTGGACGATTAGTTAGTTGATGTTTTCCTTCTGCCATGAAGTCTTTCCCCTTCATTTATGCTCATCTATATCCCCAAATACAAAAAGCAGAAAACAGCTATTTGGTTCAAATCTTGTTTCTAAGAACTGTGAGTTCAGAGTTATAGCCTCATAAAGGAAGTAAATCACCCCCCTGCTTCCAGGTCACACTGGAGAATTGGGCTGCTGCTGAAACTGCCTCCCATGAATATAACTAAGAAGAGCCTTTCCAGCTTCTACTTGTTAATTTTATTTCAATCCTGTGCCAGCTTTAAATGGTTAGAGAGAGGGGAATACAGAGAAGAAGAAACAAGAAAGGGAAATAGATCGTTAGCAAGACTGCCTCATGGAGCCTTTTCCTTTCTTGACAAAACAATGTATTTGCTTTATATTTTTCTCAAAGAGGCGGGAGGCATTCTAAAATAATAATAATATGTAGAAAGGGTTATCATAATAGCAAGAAGAACTGCATTCTATTGGTAGAGACTCTCCCAAACAAAAAACAAAGTTCTATTTTCTAATCAAAGCAGCTGTTTCTATTGGGTTAGTATACATGCTGCTACTTAAATTGCAAATTCTGTGCAAAAGAGGGGTCACAAAATAAACCTGTCAGCATAGATGAAAGTAAATCTGATGCTCTCTGGTACTCTGTATGGATGCCTATACTGCTATATATTGGATACCGTGAATATTACAGGGTGGTCAGCTAAGCACCTTTGATTGAATTTCCACAGCCACATAACTGTTGGTCTGATCTTGATATATCCTTGATTTATATGAAACATCTACTGTAGTACACATACTTCATGCCTCTTTAACCTTTTATGGAGGTGTCACTTGACCTAGCTAAGTGCTCCTGAAAGCCCCAAATAATTTTGTACACGTACCCTGCTTTGATACTGGTAGCTCTTATATTGTTTATTCTACGAGTGCAGATGGTGTCCCAAGAGGTGTACAGAACATGAAGAAGACACTGTCCTTGGCCCAAACAGCTTATGGTCTAAGGGCCTTATTGAAAGTAAGTAATTTGAAAAGCTGCCATTGACTTCAATGGGCTTTGCACGAAGCCCTAAACTAATAGGGAAGCAATATGCAGAGCAGCAGGTGGCCAGGGGAATAACTGACATACAGTCGTGCTCTACTGGGGAACTAGCAGTTTTCTCAGAGGAGACCCACACTACCCAAGGCCTGTCGATATATTTTCACATCTGACTTAATTGTATTATATTATTAAGGCAAAATGAAGCGAATTGACACTATGAGAGTAAATATCTTTCCAGTACAACATGTCCCCCAAACCTTCCAAAATGATTCAGATAAACTAGCATTTTGGAAAACTTTAAAGGGCCTGGGAGTCTAATAGCCACTCATTGCATGCAGTACTTGAGCTTGGGTCTTTCTGGGGCTAGCAAGCAGCTTGGAACAGTGAAAAGCAGGGATTGACCAGGAGGCAGCAGTTTGCTTTACTCTGAAATGACTTTCCTTCCCCTACCAATGCATGGAGTTTCCTCAATTAGATGAGAAGTAGCCATCAGGTCCCTAAGGGTTCAGGGATTATTTAAAGGAAAAAGGAAGACCTCACCAAAAGGGTGAAGTGAGGTAAAAGACCTATGTTGACTCTGCTTCAGAACAGTGAAGTGAAAGTCAGCAGCAGTAAGCCACCATGGACTTTTTCTCCTCAGCAAGCACACAGCTTCCTATAGCCATAGCCTTTATGATGCTGTATTTTAGCATTTTATTGTAGCTTTGCCTTTTTAAAAAAGCTTTCGAAGGATCAACTTCTACCACCATTTGATAAGGAGTTGTTTGCTACCTGGAATTCATAACCCCTTACATTTTGTGAGCACAGCATGGTCTAAAGGTTTAATGAGGAAAAACTTTGACCTGCGAGAAAGAAAGAAAGCATTGAATTAAATCACTGGTAAAATTCCAATGACTTCAGGGGTGTAACAACAGGGAGAAATTTTACTCACTATACCTAGCTATTCAGCTAGCCTACCATCCTTCTTTTCTAGGCTTGCATTGCCTCTTTGCACTGTGCCAGATTTGTGACTTGAGGGTTTCAACATCAAACAGGAATCTTTTGTCTGCACTAAATCCCTTTCTAAAATGGATATTTCTGGAGTATTGAGAGCAGGCTCCTTGGCCATGGAAAAAGATGATTGGGCACTGAGAAGCTCAGTCAGTACTTTGCATAAGATGAGCTACAGAGAGCAACGTTCATTTTCATTCTGCAGACACATCCTTGGCAAAGGGCACATTCTGGCAGACTGTTTCAGAATGTGTGGCGGGAGTGTATCTGACCCCTTGAAACAACTGACAATTGCAGTAGCTGATACTGCATGGAAGTGGGAAAAAGGATTAACAAATTAAATTAACATTTGTTAATTTAAAGGAAAAAACAAAAAACAAACAAACAAAAAAACCCCTCCACCACTACATGTGATAGGCTAATACTGGTTCCTGGAGAAGGGTTATTCCAACAAGTGTTCTTTAAAATAACAACACCATGACAACTCTGGATGTGTTGAAGGCTTCCTTGCCAAAAGAGAAAGGCTGAACTAGCTGGTACTTTAGGGTTTTACATCCCTAAAAAAAAATTCATCTCTGTTCTTATGTGGGAGATGGACACTTAAGCAGCCCCAGGAACTTAAATAGCATATACAGGAAGCTGCTACCCACGTACCCAGATTATCTTCAACTGATGTCAAACTTTATATACAGAGCAGAGAATTGCCAACACTTCGGTTAAAATGAGTTCATCAAAGTTTACAGCCTCAGCCATGGAATACAGTGGGCTAATCCTCTCAAAATCTTAGATGTCTATAAATGAATGCAAGGATTATGGTGAACAAAAGAAAGAACTGGAATTATTACTTAATAGGCATCACAGAAACTTGGCTCAATAAAAATCATGACTAGAATATTGATATAGAGGGATATAGCTTGTTCAGGAGGGAGGGGAGGGGAAAAAGGAAGGAGGTGTTGCATTAGACATGAAGAATAAATTTGTTCTGAAGTCCAGAAGATGCAAGGCAGACCAGCTGAAAGACTCTAGATTAACATAAAAGAATAATGGAGGAGGACAAAATGAAACAAAGAAATCCATGGGCAACAGCAGAGTAGGGGCCTCCTATAGGCCACCAAATCAGAAGGAGCAGGTGAATGATGCATTTCTAGAACAAAAACAGAGACATCCAAAACAGAAACATTCAAAACACAAGACCTGAGGAGGCTAATAACCCAGACACCTTTTGGGAAAAGTAAAGCAGCAAAACATAAAAAGATTAGTAAATTGTTGGAATGGTGTTGAGGACAACTCCCTTATTTCAGAAGGGGAAAGTAGTAATCAGGGGGCAGTGATTTTAGGCTGACTTCTGGCTACCAGGGTGGAACTAACTGTGGATCTGCAGGTGAAAAGCAACTTGGTTGAAAGTGATAATGAAAAGGATATAATTTTGTGATTCTAAGGAACAAAAAGAGAGAGCAGAAGAAGAATGGGGAAAGAGGTCAAAAAAAAAAGCAGACATAAAAACTCAGAGAATTGGTAGTAGGACCACATGGGAAGAAAAAAATAAAGGGAAAAAGCAATTCAGGAGAGCTGGCACTGTCTTAAAGAGACAATATTTAAGTACATTAGAAAACCATCCCAATACAAAGGAAAGACAGAAAGAATAGTAAGAATCCAAAGTAGCTGCATCAAGAATGTTTTGATGACCTGAAAAAAAAAAAAATCAAGAAATAATGCTACAAAAAAGTGGAAACGAGGCCTACTTGTTAAGGATGAGTACAAATATTTAGTACAAGCATGTAGGGACCAAATCAGAAAGGCTAAGGCACAAAATGAGTTACAACTAGCAAGGGACATAAAAGGCAATAACAAGAGGTTCAATAAATATGTTAGGAGGAAAATAAAGGACACTGTAGGTCCTGTACTTAGTGATGGAGGAAAGCTAATAATGGACAATATTAAAAAAAAACACAAACAAAAAAACAACAAACTCTGAAGTGTTTAAAGCCTTTTTTGCTTCAGTCTTCCATAAAAAGACTAATTGTGACTAGATATATAGTAGAATTAATATGGACAACAAGGGGGACGCAACACAAACCACAATATGAAAGGGCAGCTTAAAGAATATTAGTACAAGTTAGATGCATTCAGTTCAGCAATGCCTGATGAAATTCACTCTCTAGGGTACTTAAGGAACTAGCTGAAGCAATCTTGGGACCATTAGCAATTATCTGAGAACTCATGAAGGATTGGTGAGTCAGTCCCCAGCGAACTGGAGAAGAGTAAACAAAGAAAATCTCTTAAAAAGAGGGAGCTAAATGGACCTGGGGAAGTACAGACCAGTTAACCTAACTTTGGAACATGAAAACATACTGCAACAGATTTCTAAAAACAATTACAAAGCATCCAGAGGATAATAGGGTAATAAGTAAGAGCCAACATGGATTTGTCAAGAACAAACCTAATTTCCTCTTTTGTCAAGGTTACTGGCATAGTGGCCAAAAGGGGGAAGGAAATCCGTGTGATAGTAAATTGAGATTAATAAGGCTTTAGACCAAATCTCACATCATTTGCAAAAGCAAACTAAGGAAATGTGTTCTAGACTAAGTTACTATAAGCTAGGTTTCACAACTGGTAGAAAAACTATCAATGATTTGCTGTCAAAATGGTAGGATGCATCTTCTGGGGTCCCACAGTAGTCTGTCTTGGATCCAGTATTTTTCAACATTTTCATTAGTTGCTTGGTAATGGAGTGGAAAATAGGCTTTTAAAATTTGAGGATGTTGTCAGCTGGCAGGGGTTGCAAGCACTTTGTAGGATGGGGATTAAAATTCAAAATGACTTTGACCTATTGGAGAATTGGTCTGAAATCAAGTAGATGAAATTCAATAAGGACACATGTAGTGCTTTACTTTTAGGGAGGAAAAATCAAATACAAAATGGAGGACAACTGGGTAGGCAGCACTACTGTGGGAAAGGATCTTGAGGTTATAGTGATCACAAATTGAATATGATTCAGCAATGTGACACAGGCACAAAAAAGGCTGATCTTCTGAGGTATGTCAACATCTGTGTCATGTGTAAGATACTTTCAGATGGTGTCCAGCTTTGGGCACCACACTAAGAAAAATATGGAGAAACTGGAGAGAATCCAAATTGAGAGCAAAAAAAAAAAGTTATAAAAATTTTAAAAAATATGACCTCTGTGGAAAGGTTAGAAGACTGAAGAGGACCTGGGATTTTCTACCATGAAAGCTTGTGATGAATAAATATGTTAGTCTTTAAAAGTACCACCAGACTCCTTGTTTGTTTTGCTGAACTAGACTAACACGGCTGTCCCTTTGGAACTTATAAAGAAAATGGTGATCAATTTTTCCTCAATGGTCACTGAAAATAAGAGATTTATGTTAAATATTAGGGAAAGCTTCCTAATGATAAGGGTAGTTAAGCCCTGGGATAAGTTATTTAAGGAGGTTATGGAATTTGTTAAGAACAAGTTACACAACACCTGTCTGGGATGGTCCAGGTATACTTGGTCCTGACTCAGCATGACGGAATGAACTTAAGGTCCCTTTCATCCCTACTTTCTATTATTTTCTCTGTGGTGTTCCTGTTGCTCTGCAGAAATCTCACCATAGGAGATTGCTCAGCTGGTACAGTGGGTCCCTCAAACATTGTAAAGTAGGTCTAAACTGCAGAACGAACCCAAACAGTCCTCCCAGCTATGCAATTTTTACACGTACTCTTTCTATGCACTTGCTTCCATCTTAAATGCTTTCATCCTTCCTTTTGTATCTCTCTCATTTTTTCTAAAATATTTTTATTATGGAATGTTAAATTTCTTTTTTCTTGTAATGAGATCCTTTCATAACTGCACATGTATATTCAGAGAGAAGTTGTGACTTTAGCCAAACATACTGTTAGGATAAACCATCTATTAAAAGATGTATAATGAAATATGCCTAACATTAAAAATAGCTTAAACATCAAATCAAACAAGGGTAAGTTTATAGTAATAAGACTGGCTGATGTTATGTTGTTGTTGTTCGAGTGTAAGTCTGCATCCACAAGCAAACATTAATAAACACCAAGGACTACAGTATAAAGTTAGTTACTTGTCGAGGTCTAACTCAGGAAAGGGCATATTGTTCTAGATTCTGTACAAATATATAATAAAATAGGAGAGTTTATAGTCTAAACATAAAAGTCTCAGGTCATCTGCTAAATCACTGTTCCTCACAATCTTTTTGCAAGCTGAGGTTCAGGATTCTACCTGGAGGAAGAAGTTGTGGAAGTTGAGCAAGATAGTAATCTGTACATTTATTTATGGGTTTGTGAAGTTTTCCACTGGAGCCTTACAGATTGGAGACCCAATAGCAGAGAGATGAAGTTGATGCAGATTTCCAATTTAAGGTGAGACTTTCAGTTTATATAAAAGATTGTTTATATTTTTCCAGGATCAAGTTTTCATGTATGTGAAAAGTCAAAAGAAATTTGAAGTGAAAATACTTATTACCCTGTTTGTAAACAGAATCCATGTTAACTGAAACAGTTACAAAGCATACCCCTAGTGTATACATGAGCTTGCCTTCCAGGAAAAACAAAATATTACCTCGCAGTTATTACTCCAGTGCTCATGCAATGTATCTGGTATTTTGCTTTCACATGCAGTTAAATGTGAACACAAATGTGTGCAGGTGAGGTTTTGCAGACTTAAAATTAGAGAGCATGTCTTGAAATTATAGGCTGTTTTGATTTAAATCTGAGACAAAAAGTCATTTCTTTTTTTCAGAGGCTTGATCCTCTATGCTGGTTGTCTCATGGGTTCCCAGACATACAAGCAATTAGCATTTGGCTTAAAAATACACAAAAATTAAGGTGGAGTCTCCCCAGGCTGGCCTGCAACCCAGCCCAGTGCAATAAAGACAATGTTGAACTGGCTATCCTTCATCTTCCAATTTCCAGTCTAAATCAGGTACCTTGCTCTTCCATTTCTTCTGAGCACAATTGTGAGCCTTCCCTGGGTTGTCAGTAGTCTCATCTCTGCTTGCCAAGTGATAGCAAGGCCACTGTTAATGGTCTTGCATAAAAAGATAGCTTCATAAAGCCTACCTTAAACATGAAAAAAAAAAATCTATAATTTAGAAACAGTTTTGAAATTTCAAGCCTTTAAATAGTAAAATCGGCTTAGTGAGGGAGTGATGTTAAATGCTGGATTTTAACATGAACTGTGGTTTTACATTAATACCTGCTGACTTTAGCTGTTTTAGTTCACAATGCCCCAGGATTAGGGTTCCATGAATAATGTGATTTTGCAGCTGTATAAATGTCCTTTCTTTTAAAATCCACTGATTAAATGTATTCCAAAATCTAAGGTTATATTTTGAAAAGCAATAAGCCTCTAGTCCTCACAGCTGCAAAGATAACCTATGAAATTACTGTAAACCAACACAGTAGTATTTACTCAAATCTGCTGACAGCCTGAAATAACAGCTTTGAAAGTAGTATCCATTGCCCCTTTCATCTCAAATGGCAATATAGGCTCAGAAACCTAATGAGGCTAGGTTATATGTCAGTATTTATTTTTTTGCTGCTGACTGCTTTAGCAGAAAAATCAAGCAGCTGTGGGACTTCTCCCACTGTTGGAGGAGGAAGTAGCAGATATTGGGGCAGGTTGCAGTGGAGCAGCTAACAGAGTACACATGGGTGAAGAAGAAATGGAATTCCCTTGCTGGTGCTGAAATTGCCCCAGCTGCCAAAACTTCCAAATTTACTTCAGGGATGTCCATGTAGGATTTGCCAGGTAGAAACCTAGGGCTCAATGAAAACTGAAGGCAAATAAATAATGAGGAGGTTTGTACAGGGCTGGAGCTGGGGAGAAAATTGCCATGGACAAGAGCTTGATCTAACATTACTTCATTGATCAAGGTTTCCTGATGAATAATTTCACTGTAATATTTTGCCATGAACAGAGATACTTCCTCACAGTAGGGAGAATATATGGTATAAGTAATGCACTTGTGTAATATTGTTTCCTATATATGGAATAGGTAGATCTTAATTGTCACAAACAAAAATACCAACTTCTTGCATAGCGTGCTTCAGCAGTAGCTCCTATACCTCAGTCATATTGACTTGTTTCCTAAAACAGCAAAACCCATTCCCTTCAAAAGACTGTCGAGGTACTCAAGTGGTTAAATATTTGAACGCCAGATGCTGATGAAAAGACCAAACTCTTTTCTTGCTATAAAAAGACAAATTATATTGATTAACAAAGTAATTCTAAGGTTCAAAGAGCAGCAAATTCCCAGTCTTCTCCCCAGCTTTTAAATACCATGTAATTAGGATGACCTGCTCCTTTAATGTTTCTATGGCTGTTCTGAACTCTGAAGAGAAAGACAGGGGGATACTTCTTGTGATATATGAGGCTGATTAACATGGCAGCAGATTTTATTGGCATAGGCCATACTATAGGAATAATGAATGCTTCCTTCCATGAGTGATTGTCTTTGCCTATGTACATGGCATGCAGGGGAATGACCTCATTATGAATAACCTACCAAAAGCTTCAAGATAAGCCATCCCCAGAGGGCTTGTGTATTTGCCAGTAAAGCAAAAAGCAAAATTATAACTCAACAGCACTGAAGTTAATAGTCATTAAAAACCCCTTTTTTCCAACTCTTTCCTCTCTTCTGTAAGTCAAAAAAGGTCTAGAAGAGGCAGGGGAGAGGAGGACCCTCCCATAGGTTGCCAAAAACCTGCGTTCCCAGAAAAATGCATCTCTTGCCATTACTGTAACTCAAGCAAGCCCTGGACATATAGCTGGTTGAACAACAATACATCTATCCTTCCAATCAGAACTCTACTTGCTACACCCTTCCAGAAAAGCAGGGGTAGAGCCATAACTGGTCTCATAGTATAGCAACAGCAGTGCACAGGTCCTTGGATGCAGTGTTATTCCTCACTGATCTGAGAGTGGCTGCGTAATGCAATGGAGAACAGGGGAACATTGGTCTCTAGCAAATAGGGTGCTGTCCCTCCTAACAGCAGGTCAGATTTTTTATCCTTCAGACTCATTACAAATGCCCTATGGAAATAGGGGCAGTTAACCCGCATGGCTATTTCAGTATTTCAATGGCATAACCATCTCTTTTACAGAACTATTCTATTAGCGGTCCCTTAGTGAAAAAGGTCTGAGATATCTTCCTGAGCATTGTTATTTCAACCGAAGTGGGAGGTAGGAAACATCATTTTGAATTAAAACCTGAGACCCATGCAGTTAGTAGGAGTTTTGCCATTGACTTCAAAGAGGCCAGGATTTCATCTTTTTATCTGTGATAATTTCAGCTGATGAATGCATGTACCTGCATGCTGAGGAAATAAATATCTTTTGCCTTGCCCAGGGGGTCAGGCCCCATTTCAGCAATCCCTTATTCCTCACATCTGGCACAGATTTGGCAGCTTCAGGGGTATGGCTGGTTTGCAGCTGTTAGAGGGGTATCTCCGTGACTGATTGTCTTGGATCAGATACTTTTGGAACAGATATTGTTGCCTTATGGAGGAGCCTCGGAAACCATCCACCTACTTTTCAAATTTACCAGCAAGGGCCTTTTTCTGAATAGGATGCTAGAACTGAATGTTTGTCTTGGCCTCAGTGCAGAACAATGTCGGAAATTTCTGTGACTATTATCTGTGCCTCAGTTTACCTGATTTATACTGTTCTGTATGACTCACTGCATGCAGGTAATTCAAAAGAGGTAGGGGAAAACAAACAAGAAATGAAACAATGAGAAAGACAAGATATCTCCAGAAAGAATACCAAGGGTCAACAGAACATTGGTGGAGCTATTAATTGGGAGATGATTGCCTATGAGGCTCCAGCCATGCGAGCAGATTTATTTTTCCCAGGCAAGAACCCAGAATGAAAGGAGCACTAACTGCCTAGAGAGGAAGAAGGGTGGTTGAGCAGCAGTAGCTGTAGGTGAGCCCCACAGAGAGAGGCAGAATGCTGTAGGGGTGATCTGTCTCAGACCAGGACATAGGGGTACCCACACTGAGTGGTGTTTAGCCAAAGCTGACAAGGAAAGAATAAAGATCAGGGAAAATACATGTAGGTAAGCCTTCTTTGTGATTTTAATCTCATGTCTGACTGCATTCCCATTTTAAATAGATAATACTTTGTTCTAAAAAGGCTGAACAGAGATTTCTGGTTACAAAGCTATAAACAGAGGATTCCTGCAGGGTGCCAGGCCAAACTGGCCTCCTCATGGAGTCACTGTGAGAGATGGGGTGCTGAAGACTATGGACCCAGTCTAAGAATATTAAGAGTCCTGGGACTTCACCTTCAGTGAACTGGAAGCCCAGAATTTAGCATGAGAAAGGGTGAATTTATGAGAGACTGCAGAGGGGGAAAAGTGTAGCTCACTGTAATCAATGACAGCTGCCATTTCCCAGAGGTCTACATTAGTATCCAGGAAATTGAGAGAGTTTGACATCTGCTTTCACATGTCACTTCTTCAGGAAGCAATGCTGAGAATTGTGGAATTCTTACCTATAACACAGTGCAACCACAATGATGTAGTACAGCACAAGTATGGACGTCGATCAAAACTGCATCTGACACACCATGGGAACTTTACACAAGACTTGGGTGAACAACTGATTTTTCTGCTCACTAGCAAGTTCCAAAAATCACTCACTCACTCACTTTAGGTTGAAGTGAATCTGAATTTTTTTGGAATAGATAATGAATTAAGACAGTCTAGTTTGGTGAAAACAGCAAGAGTCCTGTGGCACCATAGACTAACAGATTTCACTGGGCATGAGCTTTCATGGGCTGGTTGGAGCCCATGAAAGCTTATGCCCAAAGAAATCTGTTAGTCTATAAGGTGCCACAGGGCTCTCATTGTTTTTGCTGTACACAGACTAACACTGCTAGCCCTCTGGAAAAAATCTAGTTTGGGTCTGCCCCAAGCAGATAGTGACCCTGGGGCTCCCCCATTTTAGGTAACATCCTACCTCCTCAACAGAGAACTCTGCGGTGAGCTGAAACATAAAAAGAAAGTTTACAAGAAGTGAAAGCTTGAACAAATGACTAGGGAGGCATATAAAGATTTTGCTCGGGACTGCAGAGATAAAATCAGAAAGGCCAAAGGGCAATTGGAGTTGCAGCTAGCAAGGGATGTGAAGGATAACAGGAAGGGGCTCTACAAGTATATCAGTAACACGAAGAGGATCAGGGATAGTGTAGGTCCCTTACTGAATGCGGCAGGTATCCTCGTGGTGGAGAATGAGGAAAAGGCTGAACTGCTCAATGCTTTTTTTAATCCAGTCTTCGCAGGGAGGGCCAGCTCCCAGGTGGCTACACTGGGTACGACTGACTGGAGAGAAGAAGAGAGGCCCGTGGTGATGGAATGTCAGGTTAGAGACTACTTGAAGTTGGATATGCACAAGTC
Source organism: Podocnemis expansa (assembly GCA_007922195.1). Taxonomy (NCBI): domain Eukaryota; kingdom Metazoa; phylum Chordata; order Testudines; family Podocnemididae; genus Podocnemis; species Podocnemis expansa. The sequence continues at coordinate 35,034,429 of ML681973.1, read as the reverse complement.
CATGGAGCCGGATGAACTACATCCAAGGGTGCCGAGAGAGTTGGTTGATGAGTTTGCAGAACCACTGGCCACTATCTTTGAAAACTCATGGCAAATGGGGGAGGTGCTGGAGGACTGGAAAAAAAGCAAATATAATACCTATCTTCAAGAAAGGGAAAAAGGAGGATCCTGGGAATTACAGACCCTGTCAGCCTCACCTCAATCCCTGGAAAAATCATGGAGTAGGTTCTCAGAGAATCCATCCTGAAACACTAGGAGGAAAATAGAGTGACCAGGAACAGTCAGCATGCATTCACCAAGGGTAAATCATGCCTGACCAGCCTCATTGCCTATGATGAGATGACTTGATTTGTGGATACGGGAAGAGCTATTGACGTGATATACCTTGACTTTAGCAAGGCTTTTGTTATGGTTTCCCACAGCATTCTCATCAGCAAGTTAAGGAAGTATGGGTTGGATGCATCAACCATAAGGTGGATAGAAAACTGGCTAGATCAACGGTTTCAGTAAGCAGGAATCAATGGCTCAATGTCTAGTTGGCAACAGTAATAAGTTGGTATGCTCCAGGGTTGGTCCTGGGGCTGGTTCTGTTCAATATTTTCATTAATGATCTGGATGATGGGATAGATTGCACACTCAGTAAGTTTGTGGATGACACCAAGCTGGGGGGAATGGTAGATACACTGGAGGGCATGGATAGGATTCAGGGAGACCTAGACAAATTGGAGCAGTGGGCCAAAAGAAATCTCATGAGGTTCAACAAGGACAAGTGCAAAGTCCTGCACTTGGGATAGAAAAACTCCATGCACTGCTACAGGCTGGGGAGTGATTGGCTAGGTAGCAGCACAGTACAAAAGGACCTGGAGGTCACGGTGGATGAGAAGCTAGATGCTCTTAGTGTGCTCTTATTGCCAAAAAGGCCAATGGCATACTGGGCTGCATGAGTAGAAGTGTTGCCAGCAGATTGAGGGATGTGATTATTCCCCTTTATTCAGCACTGGTGAGGCCACATCTGGAATACTGTGTCCAGCTTTGGGCACCCCACTACAAAAAGGATGTGGACAAATTAGAAAGAGTCCAACAGAGGGCAACAAAAATGATCAAGGGGCTGAAGCACAAGACTTACAAAGAGAGACTGAAGGAACTAGGCTTATTTAGCCTGCAGAAGAGAAGACTGAGGGGGGATTTGATAGCAACCTTCAACTACTTGAAGGGTTGCTCCAAGGAGGATGGAGCTTGGCTGTTCTCAGTAGTAACAGAGGACAGAACAAGGAGCAATGGTTTCCAGTTACAGCTGGGGAGGTCAAGGTTGGATATTAGGAAAAACTTTACTTGGCGGGCGTTGAAGCATTGGAATGGGTTACCTAGGGAGGTAGTAGAATCTCCATCTTTGGAGACATTTAAGGCTTGATTAGACAAAACCCTGGCTGGGGTGATTTAGTGGGAGTGGTCCTGCTTTTTTGCAGGGGATTGGACTAGATGACCTCATGAGGTCACTTCCAACCCTATGATTCTATGCTGTGCTGTGCTAAAGATGAAGGTGCAGGAGATGCACACACTCACACCTTCCTTCAGCAAGTCAGTAAATGACCCCAGCTATTCATGTCAAATTTACAAATACTCGCATATTCATCCAACCTGCTTTTTTGGTCAAATAAACTGTTAGCAAAAAAAAAAAAATTTCACCCAGCTCTAGTTTAGACACACTGCACCACTGCTGTCCCTGCAGTTCAATTCACCAGTTGATCTGTAGCCTCTCAGCAGGCGAGAAAGGAGATAGAGTGCCTACCCCAGGGAAGGAGACCATAGTGCCTCTTAACAGCCCTGCATAGTTCTGGGTTTAAATAAAAACAAGATCTAGAATCATGATAGCTAATTTCTAGCATAAATGTATGTTTCGCATGTGAATGTTTTTCTCTTGAACACTTGGAGGGGAGTTAGAACTCAATATTGCAGAGAATACTGTCTTGGAGGCGAGGTGTGTGAAGACAAGAGCATTCTGCAGAAAAAAATCTGAAGATAATCATGACTATATGTTCACTACAAAAAAGGTGGTCCTTTTACAATGGGATTTGACCTCATCTTCCTCTGTATGCTGTTCCCCAGTGTTTGAATCTTTTCAATTGCTATGATTTGCTGGTACAGTGTGACATGACCCCACCACTTAAACTTCCCTGCATTTATTTCCTCCCATTCTGTAAGTTCCCCCATCTTCGAAGCAAGTAACGAAGTTGGATTGTCTCCCATGAAAGCTCATGCAATAAATGTATTTGTTAGTCTTTAAAAGTGCCACAGGACTCCTTGTTCGTTTTACTGAACCAGACTAATGTGGTTAACACAGCTGCCCCTTTGGAACTTTTACAGTGGGGGAACTAATGTTCATTGCTATCCTGCTGTGACACGCTAACAGACGCAAGGCACCTTATTGTTTACTTTAAGGTAGCTAGGCAAAGCCAGTGCTATACACCAGCCTGTTGTTGACCACATGGTAAAAATATAGGTGCCATTAGTATTTTACAGCAGGATAGCTAAAGTGTGTTAGACATCCCACAGTAAGCACATTTCTTTGGGGACAACAAGTACAAAGCCACAGGCCATTTAAAGCTTCCTAGTGCCAGTTCATGCTAACTGTGGCTATGTCTACACTACAAATGCTAAGTCGACTTTATTAAGTCGACTTAATAAGGTTTGCTTAAAGTTGACTTTAAGTAGACCTTATTAAGTAAGTCAACTTAAGCCAGGGGACCCATTTAAAGTCAGCTTAATAAAGTCAACTTTAAATGGATCCACTGCACTAAGTCGACTTTATTAAGTCAACTTTAAGGGCCACATTGTGTTAAGTCAACTTAATAAAGTTGACTTAACCCTTAAAGTCAACTTTAAGAGCAGAATTTATTAAGTTCACTTAGGAAGCCCTTAAGTGGACTTAATGAACTTCAAATGTGACCAGAGCTTTGCTTAAGTCCACTTAAGCCTCCTTAAGCCCATCATGTAGACATAGCTTGTAAGTCTCCACACATTCTTTGCTTCTCCATGTGTAAATGCACAGCGTAAGCTGCAGACACAGTGCTCCTGCCTATTAACGTTTAAATTGCTGTAACTAATTTACCTGTAACTGCTTTTTTAAATAACCAAAAATTGGTGATAAACACTGAAATTACACCAGTTTTAGGTTTATTAATAAAATTAAAAACAGGGTCTCTGATCACTTTGGGCTCATTTTCTTTCTTCTTCTATGCAGCCACTTTATTTAGCACATCTAAAGCTGCTCTAAACCATTGTATTGTCATGGCTTCTGGAACAATTTTACTGCTTTACTGTTGTTCTTTTGTCTAACATAAGTCAAATGGAAAAACCAAAACAAAACCGACCCAACACATCATGCCTTTCAAAATCACTGCAACAACAAAACAGTTCAAAAAAGCATTATGTAACTGTAAATGCTTGTCTTGATTTTCTGGGCCATATAGTGGCCTGCAGTAATCTCCATATGGAGGCCACCGCACATAGACACACAGCATCATGGTACAAATAAAAATGTTTAATTGTGGAGGCACATTGCTGCTGAGGCTCAAAGAGTCTTCAGCTTCTAGATGAATGCTTTGCCAATGCCATTAAAAACAAACAAGCTTTCATATGCATTGCATTAAGCCCCTTGTAATAATAAGCACACAGTCTTCATGCAGTTGCCATCCACAGGAACTTGCCAATTGCCTAAGTAAGTCCTCAGTGTTACCCCAGTATTTATTTTCTATGCTGTAGCAAGAGTAAGGAATTTAGGGGAATGATGCAAACCTTGAGGTAACTGTTAGTCTTTAAGTGCCACTGGACTCCTTGTTTGTTTTATTGACAGTGAGTAGCTTTTCCTCATGGAGAAAATAAAAAAAAGTCACTGTAGTTGCAATGCACTAAAACAATTAATTGTTTGGTATGTGGGAAAGTAGCTTCCTCCCATGTGGGAAAGTAGCTTCCTCCCAAATATCATGGCATTATATGAATCCATTTAATTTATTCTTGTCTAATTTTCAAATGTTGTGGATTAATGATAATAAACAGTAAGGAGAGAATCTGTTTTCTACCTTGTTCCAACAGGTAGTCTTTTTTTTTTTTTCCACAGCAAGTGTCTGAGAACTCTCTGCTGCCTCTCTTGCAGGCAGTTTTTGTAAACAGAGATGTAGTGTATAAAAAGCTCCTGAATTTTTGAAAATCCCAGATTTATACCAGGTTTAGAACAACATTTAAGCACTTGATCAAATTCCATTGCAGTGGACTTTAGTGCTTTGGTAAGTCAGGTCCTTAGAGCCCAAACCTTTAACAGCACTTATTTTGTACTACAGCTAGGGGTTCTATGTGGTAAAGTCATTTCCATGAGATTCAGTTCCCCTTCTCTTTCAAAAGCCTGAATTCAGCAAATTACCTAAGCAAATAAGTGTGTGACTAATCCAAACTTGAATGGGGCTACTTGTATGTGCAGAGTTTTAAGCATATAGTTAAGTGCCTTGCTGAATCAAGGCATAATATATTTATTTCATGTTATTGCTAAGGAAACTGAAGATGGAGCAAATGGTTACAAAGATCAGTTGATCAATACATTAGTATTTTATCCCACATTTAGATTACAAGTGATATTAGGGTAATTGTCTCAACTTTGTCCCTTGTGGATACTATGTCATTCAACAAAGTCCACCCCTACCCAAGTGAGCATGTTTTTCAAATCTTTGGTCAGTTCTGAAATACATTTGCACTTAGGACATTCTGCCTGTGTGATACACCGCTGTGCAGAGCCCTATAAGATTCTCATTTGCACAAGCAATAAAATTCAGCTATATTTTATTAAAAGCGAAGTGCTATTTCCAAATAAAGATGCAAATTAAAAGGAGCTCATTTTCCACTTTCAGCACGCAAAATATTTTGCATACAATCAATCCCAATAAACACAAACCTTTTAATTTGCAGGTGGTACCCCTCTTAAACACATTTAGCTATACTGCAGCCAAACAATTCTGAAACTGTAAGGTTCTCCATCAGAAATATATTTGCCAGCCTGCCAATACAGGTTGGCAACCAATGGCATGGCTTTTCTCTTTCAGAGCCTTAGGTTACCCTTCTCATGCATGACTAATCATAATGAAAGCAAAAATTTGATTGATTCTGAGAAACACAATATCATCTCAAGCAATGCACTGAAAACAGAGGCAGTCTTATTACTTTATCAAGTACACTATTATTTAAAATGAGCTTGGTGAAACATTGCTTACATCTGCCATAGGCCCACAGACGATTTCTTCCATTAACAGCTTTATTCTTTTAGCACAGAAAGCAAATAATTTTCTATAAATCAAATGTAAAAGGACTGCATGCCACTGACTATATCACTGTTTATGTAAGTGTATATAACAAAACTTTCCACTTATGTTCTGATTTCTCTTCAGACCAGTGTGGTATAATGGACAGAGCACCAGGCTGCAATTCAAAAGACTCGAGTATTATTACTGGCTTTGCCAGTGGCCTGCTGGGTGACCTTGAGTAAGTCATTTCTCTGTGTGCCTCAGTTCCCCCAACCATAAATTATAGCTGATGGTACTGACCTCCTTTGTAAAGCACAGTGACCTACTCATGGAAAGTGTTGTGTAAGAGTGAGGGTGTGGTTATAATACTGTACCGATTCAAAGCTTTGTACAAATACTGATTACATAATTCTCAACCGTCCCCTGAGGTGGGGTAAAAGTTTTATCCAGACTTCCTAACTGCAGAGTACTCATCACCATAACATCTACACGTTCAATGTTGTTATCCCCATTTTAAAGAAAGAAAAAGTTAACACATTCAGAGGCTAAGGGTAAAATTTTCCAAAAAGGTAACATCTAATTCTGGGCATTTCCCTGAAATAGAATACAAAATGCTGATTTATTTTAGATATGAGCAGCTAATGTATGGAGAAAGGACCATCTCCTTCTCAAAGTTCACAAAACCCCAGGTCACAGAAGTTCTTCTGGTATCTAAGAAGATAGGACCATAGGCATTCCTAGACAGTCTGCATCAGACCCAAGGTCAGTCTAGCCCAGTACTTTGTCAGTGGCAATAGTTAGTGCTAGAAGTTACAAACAAAAGTGCAAGAAACTCCACAGTAGGCAGATCTGGGAAAATCTTCTCTCCTTCAAGGTGTCCTGCTAGTGCTTAATAGAGAAAGATTGATTTAAACCTTGAAGCAGTAGGTTTTATATCCCTTCAAAACATATAGTAACTCCAGATATTCTGGTTATCCATGTAAATGCTGCCCAGTCCATTTTTTAATCTTGCTAAATTCTTGGCATTGGAGGAATCCTGTGACAGTGAGATCCAGTCTACATGTTGAGTTAAAAAATAGTTCCTCTGGTCAGTTCTGATTTTTCCACTTTCCATTTTCACTGAATGCCCCCTTCATCTTGCATTATTTGACAGGAAGACCAGCAGTTCCTGATCTAACTTCTCTATATCATCCTCCATTTTATATACTATTATGTTCTGTTTTATTCATCTCCTTCCTAAGATTAAAAAATCCAGTCTTGTCAGTCTTTCCTCAGGTCAGAGTTTTTCCATCCACTTAATCATTCTCACTGCTGTTCTCTGAACCCTTTCTAATTCTGAAATAACCTTTTTCATATGCACTGACTGGTACTGCACACGGTATTCCAATACTTTGGAGGTTTATAGGACCTGCTATCAGAGCATTTCAAAGCACTTTTACAAACACTGATGAATCCAATGCCTTCTCCTTCACTAAGGTATTATTAAACTCAAGTTACAGATGAAGGGAACGATACGCAAGAAGGTTAAGTGATTAGTCACTAGTCTTAAGATCATACAAGCCTTCAGAAGATCTGAGGACCAAATCCAGTTCTCTCATCTCTTGTGCCTTAACCACAACAATCTTGCTCCCACTCTGATGCTGATTTCCTTGGTAAATGACCCATCTGGAATTAGGGACTCAAGTAGTGGATACAAAGTAGAAAATTAGGACTTATTTTAAATAGTGCTGCTAAATCTGCAGCTGTTAAGTGCCTTGGTTGGCACTGCAACAAAGACAGATGGATGTGATTTCTTCTTGGGTCACATGGAATTAGGGTAACCATATGTCCCATTTTGGCCATGGCTGTTTCAAGCCCTGCCGTGACATCCTGATTTGGAGGGGGGGCAACACTGGGCATTTGTCCCATTTGCTCTTGCCAACTAATCAGAACAAAGGAAAATTAATAGGGATGCAGGTGATAAGTGGTGATGCCAGGTGGCTCAGGACCATACCATGTGTCCCATTTTCAGTTTAGGGAAATATGGTCACCCTGCACATGGTGTGACATGCAAGCTGCTTTGTACTGAAAGAGAACATCTTGTATCAATAGCTAAGTCCTTGGGGAATGAGGACTTCTTTCAGCATTCATGGATGGAAAGGGGATCACCTCTCATTGTGCTTAATGAGAAACAGCTATGTATTATTCCCCTAACACTCTCCACAGAGTCACAGAAACACACAAACACACCAGTGCCAAATACATTCCCCCTTCTCATCACCATTGCATAAAACTAACTCCACTGCTTCCCACAGGGAATGAGAACTGGCCATCAAGAGAAATTGGCACACACTACATTTTGGAGATTAATCAAATGGCACCATGTAAAACTCTAGATTCACTTGTGCCCGCCTTGTTAGAAAAAGCAAAATATTGAACTCATTTTAGGGGTGGCCAAAGTTACTGATCCTTTGAGTCACATAATCTGATAATCTTCAGAAGTTCGAGAGCTGGGCACACCTGCTGGGTTTAGGGCTTCAGCCCTGGGGAACAGGGCCAGATTAACCTGCATGAAGGCCTGAGGCTGGGCCCCACACCACCACTGTGGGGTCCCTGCCTCCCAGCGTGGCAGCCTGCAGGAAAGCCATCATGGGGGGGGAGGGGTCCATTGCCCTGCCCCCCTCTGGCCAGTCCATCTCTGCGTAGATGGAACAGGCTCTGGCCTGACCCACCCCTGGGGGTGGACCAGCCAGCCCAGGGGTGGGGAAAGAACAGAGAGGTTGGCATCTGGCCCCAGGACCCTCCCCGCAGCACTGGCAGGGCAGGAGCATTCTCAGCACTCCTGCCCCACCAGTGCTGAGTGAGGTGGGGGGACAGATAAGTAGGGGTTTTAGAGTCTGGAGCCCCCAGACTTCAGCCCTTACAGCCCCTGCTATAATCTAGCACTCCTGGGGAAGGTGCCTCCCACAGGGCAGAAGTCTTGATCTTCCACCATCTCCCTGCCCCAAATCCGATAGGAGAAGAACGGGAAGCATGTGGGGCTCTGTGAGTTGCATTTTTACTGTAAAAGAGCTGCAAGATCTGATTATTCTCCATAAAATTATAAGCACTTTGCAAACATTACGTAAATCCATCTGAATTTTCACAAAGGTGCATGCTTAATCCCAACGTATATACATGTTGGGTGGTTGCAAGCGCACAAACCTACTTTATATGCAGGCACTACCTTGGATTTGGACATGCAATGAGCCTTACTCACAAAATGAAATGGTCACACAGTCAGGATAGTTAAAAAGCATATACTGCTATGGCACTTTCACTCCACAAATAGCTGCCCTACAGCAGGTGTAATATAATCAAATTGCAGGATGGAATCTTACATGACATCTACTTTTTGCTGGAGAGGTAGGTGAAAGGGACACAGTCATGACATTTTCCACACCTAGCTCTCAATTGCTTGATCACTTGTAAAGCAACAATGGAATTCTAAACACGCAGTGGGGAATAACAATGGGCAGTAATTTTTGAGCTCAGAAACACAAATACTTGAACTGCAAATCTAACGCTAAGAGTGATGCTGGTCAAACAACTGATTTTTCAGTTTGGCGACAGGTCTAGGGAAAAAAGCCACACACACACTTACGTGGCATTTCCATTATTTGATATTTGGAAATATGTTACCCTCCTCTGCTAATCTCTTTGTGGAGGAAAATAATAGTCCTTTTAATACCAGCTAAGATGCCACTTCATCCATCCAAGATCTTTTTTGTGCCTCATTGTCTTCTCACATCAGCTTTTCCTTCCAGTACCGATAAATACACATCACCCACTGAACTATGCCTGGTCAGTTGAATCTTTCCCTTCATGACATCTGTTTGCTGAATTCCTGTCATAGCAAATACTTTTCTGTTGGTTTTGTGATCTATCAATGATAGTTTCAGAATTCTTCTGTAACACCATAATTCAAAGGATTTTAGATTCTTTACTGTCAGTTGTTCAAATAGCCATGTTCCACAGCCATAATTCAACACAGACTAAATGTAAGAGAGTCAGAATTTAGTCTCTAATTAATGTCCCTTCACATCTGATGCTTAATCTTACAGGACATCTCTTTCACTTTCATTGTTCTGTTTGCCTATATTATTCAAAGATGTTTCCTATATTATCAATAATTTGTCACTTCTGCCTGTCATCGCTGCAATCTTGTATGTTTTCTCAGGATCCTTACATACCCACCATAGTTTTTGTCTCAGCCACATTCAGTTCTGACCATATAGGAATGTGTCAAAAACTAGGATCTCTACTAACATCATTAAATCTTCTCCTGAATCAACCAACAGCATTGTCATCATCTTCGCAGTGAATGTTATTTTCCATTCATCTTAATATCTTCCTGTTTCTTCAAAGAATTTCATCACTCCCATTATAAATATTGAATAACGTAGGTGACATTATACAACCTTCTCTCTTTCCTCTCTTGACCTCTGTTAGATTCTCATTTTCATCTCCTGTTATAAATTGCCTTGTGATTCCAGTATAATCATTTTATTTTCAGAGTTCGTATCCATCAATCCCTACAGATCTTTATATAGTCAGCAATTTGTAGTTGTAGATTGTCAAATTTTTTTTTAGGAGTCAATGAAACACAAGTTTACTACTTTCTCACATTTAAATTGATCTCCCTATTATGCGCTTCAAGCTTGCAATGACATGTACCATGTCCTTAGCACATCTTAAGCCATATTGTTTGGGTCAGACCAAATCTGCAACTTCTTAGTGAGTTAAAAAGATGTGGTGTGGGGTTATGTCCTTGATCAGAGATTGTCAGCGGTGCCCATCTGGATCATGCATTTATCATCCCTGTCTCATGGTGTCACAGGCAACCCTTTTGGCATGCACATGACCTGATCTACTGAAGAGAATGTAACAGTCGAATCTGAAGTGGAGTGGAAGAGGGTGGGTAGTGGAGCACCCATATCTCAAAGAACGTCAGTTACTGCACAAGGTGAGTAACTCTTTTCTTTGAGTAGTGTCCCTGTAGGAACTCCACTCCAAGTGATTCTTGGGTAGTGCCTTCAATTGGTGGAGAGAACTTCAGAGTTGTTAGGTTGAATGGTGGAGAGTGCTGAAAATCTGATTGCTGTATCATGTTTTGATGCCTGATCAATTGCATAATGTTTTTGAAAGTGTGTGTTGAAGCCCTGGTATCTGATTTACATATTTCAGTGATTGGCATGTCAAGCAAGAAGGCTGCAGACATAAAAATTGATCTAGTTGAATGTGTCCTCACTGTTTGGCATGGTGTTATACCTGACTATGTGTAGCATGCACAGGTGCAGCTGGAAAGCCCTTTTGATAGCCTTTGGGTGGATATGGTGTTGTTGTCTTCAGAGCATTCTGTAATTGACATGAAAAGCTTGGGAGATTTCCTAAAAAGTCTTGTTCTTTCTAAGTAAAATGTGATGGCTCATCTGACATCCAATGTATGGAGGGCTGCATCCTGTGTATTAGAATGCAATTTTGGATAAAAATGTAGATAAAATAATGCTTTGGTTAAGGTAGAATGCTGATGATACTTTAGGGAGGAATTTCAGAGGAGGTTGTAGTTTTACTTTACCTTACAATACATTGTGTACAGTGGGTGGGCCATAAGCGTTCCAAGCTCACTTTTGTGTCATGCTGATATAATTACTACTAGAAATGATACTGTCACTGACATGTGAAATAATGAACAAGTTGCTAAGGGCTTGAATGATGGCCTGATGATGGTCCTTAGTACTAAACTGAGATCCCATGGTACTGTAAGCACACAGATATCAAGGTACATGTTTTCTATAACAGCTGAAAAGGGCACTTAGAGCTCTGCAAGATGGGAACAGTGCATGCATGACCCAGACAGGCACTGATGACAAAATCTCTGATCAAGGACATAAAGATGTGCCAACACCTGGAATGGAGCACCCACAGGTATGCCACTTGAAGAAGAATACAGATTTTTCTAAAGTGGAAGGAGATGGCGAAGAGAACAAATTACAGGTCATGAAATACTGTAACGATATCTAGACTCTAGAGCAAGTCAATTGATGTAGAAAGCTGTTCATGAAGACTGTTGCTGTCCTTGAGGAAATTGAGATAGATAAACCCTTTGAATTTGTCCCTAAACTGTTAACTAATTTGTTGGACCTGTCAGTAGATATTTTGTTTTTATACTGACTGAGTACATGTGGCCCTGGCCCTTGCCCCAAGCCAACTCCAGGAGCACGATCAAAAGCACTGATTGTGAAGTTCCTGAAGTTTTCCACTAAGGAACTGACAGTGCAGAAATCCAGGGGTGGGGGGAGGAGCTGCTATAGGGAGAACCAGCAGTTAAAAATGCTGTTCTTTTAAGATTGCTTCTATATGCTTGCAGTGAGGCAGCTTTTAATTAAGTGACCAGTTGGCCAGGAAGATGGACAGAGTATTTTATTGAATACCCAGCAATTCTCTATGTTAAGAATGGTGAGAAGATAGTATTATTCATGTCCTCTCAAGAGGCAGAACATTTTTTAAAAAAAAAAATCTACGAACTCATCTTTTGCACAGTGAAACATCTATTGAATGATCCAACCATATGGAATTTATGTATTGCTCTCTGCAGTCTGATAACGACTGCTCTAAACAAGCTGATGCATACTAGTGGATACTGATGTGCTATTTCCTTTTCTTGTTTTTCTTTCTTCTATCATGGGGGTTGAAGTTATAATTTTTCTTCCTTTGCCTAAACTTACAGGAAAGGAGCATCAATGTAACATATATTATTTCATTAGTAATTATGTATTAATTGGTTTATTAGGTAGTTCTTTTTTATAGACGTAGGTATTGAGATTCTGTTGGTAATAGGTAGTTGCTGTAATTGTCATAATTGAGGCCCCAGAGGCTGAGGATCTTCAGATTTTTAATACTCAAAACTTTATTCTATGGATAACCAGCATAATTTGAAAGATATGTCTAATGTTACACTTGATAAGTTTTGACATGCATAAATTAAATAGTTTAGTGTGGGCAGAGAATATGAATGAAGTCATTACTGCTTTCACAAATTCAGTATCAGTAAAACTAAATCTTTTAGCTTTATGAAAAGCTATCAGATACCAATGAACACAATGAGAAAACGAGACTAGTTTATTATCAGTTTGAATACAATTACAAAGTGGTTTATATATTTTAGGTGCTGTGCTGTGATTTATGGGTTTCTTTCAGTTTCCTTATCAAACCAGTCAAGGAGCTGCAGTTTAGAAATTCTGCGATGATCTGAGCGAGAAAAGAATAAACACCTCAATGTTCTTTTGAAAAATGGACCCCTGGCTTGTTTATATTCAGGATGCCTCTTGCACCATGGGACATCAAGTTATGGTATACAGAGCTATCCTAAGAATGTTCATTGATAAATTATCAGATCTTGGGAAAAGACAATTCCTACATCAAAACAGAGACTGCAAGATATTTAATGTAATCATTTTTCTTTGGTTTTCTTAGCTGATTGAGTTCACTTGCCTGTTTTGTGTTATATATCCAGGTAACTAAGTATCAGAAGATATTTTAAATATTTACTTGGAATGGAATAGCCCCAAAACGTTAACAGCTTACCTAGTGAAGACCTACATGTTCTCTCTCTCTCTCTCTCTCTCTCTCTCACCCACATCCCACTCACTGTGTATAGTGGGCATCAGATACATAAAGAGATGGAGAAAGGTAAAAAAATGACCAGCTACTAGAATCATTTAAGCATAACTGACCTTTATAAAACAATGCAATACTTTGATCTGGGCTGAAGAAATCTTAGGTTCAGTGGTAGATTTGGCCCCATCACAGTCTGTCACTGGCTCCCCTGTTCCTTTTCACACTGTCGTCTCTGCCTCTTCACTGATGCTCCCTTCTCACTGCACTGCCCCACTTTCTCTCTGCTCTGGCAATGAGGCTACCTTTGATTGCCCATTCACATGCATTTCCTACAACAGTATGTCTTTTTACACATTGGCTCTTATCCTGGAACAACATCCTGACCAATCCATAAGTTTCTTGGTCTCCTTTAAGATCCATTTTTTCTGTAATTCCCAAAGAAAAAGATTGGCCAACTTCTAATGGCTAAGCTGAAGAGTATGCAGTATAAAAATACATCTGTCCCCATTCTTATAATATATGGCCCCAAGAATGATTATCTGAGATATAATGACTATTACATTTAAACACATATTAATTGTATCGCTCTCGTGCTTTTAAGACACAGCTTCTCAGAATGCAAGTGTTCTGGTTCAGGGACTGCCTCATCGTGTATAGTTGTGTTCTGTTGATGTGTGATCAGTTTTCATCCTTTCTAGATTTCAGCCTTTCAGATGAACAATGGACTTCAGTTCCTCAGAAGCAGGCATTTCCACTATCCCTGAAAGATGGCCATCTTGCCCCCTACCTTATGGTCCACTGGCTTTGATTTGTGAGATGGTGGCACTTGAGGTTCTATGTTTTATTGTTTGGATGCTTTCCTTACTTAGAGGAAGAACCTTGCAACCTGCCTGGTAAGAATATAGGGAACTACCTATGTAAGGAACTATTCACTTTTGGAGTCTTTATATAAATAGACTGATTTTACTGCTGCAACCAGTTTGAGGTTTTATTGATGACAGCAATTACTAATTGTAACAGCAAGATCTATTCCAAGAAAAACCTGTTAATAGCCAGAATGAACTGACACATTTATGATAGCATTCACAAAAGTAACATTGCACTATAATTCTGGCTGCTTTGTTTCAGAGAACATCTAACGGCTTTCAAGTGCTGTTTGACAGGTTTGATCAAGTTGTATGTACATCGTATATAGATCAGTCATATTAAAATTACTGAAGGACCACATTATTTTAGGTGCTGGATGAATCACTGCTGAAGCAATTCTTGAACCAACATAAAAAGCTTAATTTGGCAGAAAGTTAGATGTCATGCCATCACTGTGTTTATTGAATGATGAAGTATTATCGAAGAAGACTACAGATGCCTTTGAGTAAAACATGCAAGTCAAGGTAAAGCTGCTGAACTTGGATTCTAAGATTATTACACAGACTGGGTTTTCACCAGAAAGCAGGAGAGCTACAGTGTTTTCAAGACTGAAAGTCAGGCATCACATATTAAGTCAGTTCACACTGTGAGCTACCTCAAAGGGAAAAGTGTTGTGACAACAGACATTAAGAGCAGTGGAGAGAAGAACACTACTCATTTGATGTACATAAAGATGATGAGTTCGAAGTGGATTTTAGGTACTGGTATGGCATGATTTGTTGCAACACAAAGAGAGCAGCTACTAGCAAGTAGGCATCCCTGTGCTAGCTCTGATTACCTAGTGTGCTAGATATAGAAGTGTAGCCACAGCAGCATGAAGTACACAGTACCTTGAACAAATACGAAGACATGAGGGCTAATCCCTCCTGTTGCTTGTACCACTGTGGCTACTCTTCTATTTTTAGTGTGCAAGCTTGAGCTGGAATTTATAGTTTATATAGTTATAGTTTCAGCTTGAAATGTAAATATACCCAAAGAGCATCGTACCTCTCAAAGGCCCGGGCAAATAGCTGAGACCCAGGGCAATGTTATAAATGATGGCTTACTTGGTCAATGCCCCAAAACTCATAGTGATGTCCAGCATTTCCTTGCCAAAATAGGAGGGTGAAGACAAACTCTTGATTTTTTCACTGGCCACTTCTCTGACTCATTGCTTGAATTTGACTTCAGCTATTCATAAAATATCCCTCTAATAATATGTGTTGAAAGATTGTTTAGTTTCCCACAGCCTGCCCACTTATTGCTACTTCACATATTCCTATAGTTAGGGCAACAACTTGAGGCTTCTACCTAGCTCCACGAGGAGGACAGCTCTATTCTCTGTCAATTTTAGGACAGGGTCAATATCAGAGGTTCCCAACCTCTTTTGCCAAGGCCCACAAACAATTTTTACAATTTTGAAGAGCTACCAGTCTCCACAAGCAGGCCTCCACTACAGCCAGACAGAGGCTTTCTCCTTGTTGATTTCATCTCCCTGGCTGCAGCAAGGCAACTGAACATGCCATCTATCCCTGTGCACTCCAGTATGGTCCCTTGGCAGTGCTCCCTTCTGCAGCTAAGGGGACAGAAAATCAGTGCTCCTCTCCTTCTGACTCCAGAAGGGACCCCAGCACCAAGGGCCCAGGCAGAGTGCTTTGCTATCTGCTGGAGCTGGGAGAGGGGAGCACTGATCTCCCATCCCCTTGGCTGCAGCAAGGAACCTGCACCATTTTTTTAGCCCCATGGAAACAGACTCCACCTGGTCCCTAGGTTTAAGGCAGTAGCTCCCTTCTGCAGCTAGTTGAAGAGGAGCCATAGGCCACTTTGAAAGTCCCATTAGGGCCAATTTTGGTGCCAGGGCCGCAGATTAAGAACCACTCATCTACATACAAATCTGGTGAGATGAGAGTATGAACCCATTTGGCGCTGTAAGCAACAGCTAATATTGGATATATTTAAGATATAGGGATGCAATGTATCTGTTATTTAATGTTCCAACATGGGTCCTACAGACTTCAGGCTTACCTTATTTAATTTAACCAAACAAGACCTGAGACCTAAAGACTTGACATAAGCGACTAACCAGTAAGTGACTCTAGAACATAAATTTTCACAAGATGACATTGACCTTTTATCACAGGATGTCATACAATAGAATGCTGTATTAAGTAAGTTCCAGAGGGGTTGCTGTGTTGGTCTAGTTCAGTAAAACAGTGGTTCTCAGCAACTGTGTTGCAACACAGAAGTGGGTCGTGGCACAGCGGTTAGTGCATCATTGGCTGAGCCTGTCCCTGCCCCTCCTTGCTAAGCTGTGCCCCAAGCTGGAGCTGTCCCAGCCCTGGCCATGGCAGGGCTGGCTGGAGTGGATCTGGCCATAGCTCTGGCCCCAGCCATGGCAGGACTGGCTGAAGCATTCCTAGTCCCAGTGGAGCTGGCTGAAGTAGTCCCCTGCCTGAGAGCTAGGTAGGTGAGGGGGCCTCTGTGGCAGGCCGAATGTGGTGAGGAGGCTGGTTTGGAAAGCTGGGCAGGAGGGATAAGCAGAGGAGGGGGTGGATTCTGGCAGCAGGGTGGGGGGCAAGTGGGGGGATGGGCTGGGGGGAGCCAGAGGTTTTCAGGGGAGAGGTGGGGGCTAAGACATGAGGGAGGGGGCTTGGTGTGTCATGCACAGCTGGGAACCATCCCAGTTGTGTTGCCACAGGTGAAAAGGTTGGGAACCCCTGCAGTAAAACAAACAAAGGAGTCCTGTGGCAATTTTAAAAGACTAACATTTATTTATTACATGAGCTTTCGTGGATTCTACCCATGAAATAAACTCATGAGATAAATAAATTTGTTAGGCTTTAGAAGTGCCACAGGACTCCTTGTTTGTTTTACAATAAATAAATGTTGCTAAACTGCCAATATTTAGGAAATACGTATTTAGAAAGTACTAGATAAAATCTGTTAGAATATTTTGGGGACTTCTTCAGATAAAGCATATCAGCTATGTGCTACCTACAAGTTGTTGTGATGATTTAATTTTATACATGTTTATGAGTAGAAGGAAAATTAAGAAATTGTTAGATTATGAAAAATGGTGCAGCCCACCAGTCATGGGGTGTGGAAGTTCACATAAGGAAATTGAAGCCCTCAGAACTGTATATGAACCCCACTATATTTCAGCATAATGCATGAAAGCTCTTGCCAGGATGACACCCACTAATGAAGATGAAGATGACGATGGACACCCTAAGGTTTCCCAGTAGTAAATGTGATGCCAGTCACAGGACTAATTATTGCACTCCATCAGCTGTTACTTCAGTGTGTATTATATTTCAGTTATTTGCTTAATGGATTTGTTAATAAAGGGGCTTGTAATAAATATAAATTTTCAGCAAGGGAAGAAAATCACACAGGAGGAGTGAATTTTCTTATCCCAGCTTAGACAGTAAAACTATGTCAAAAGCATGAGGGAAATGATGAAAGACTTCATAGTACCTTGTATAGTGATTAATAGTGACCACAAGAGCTGAGCTGATGAGATCTGGTATGCCCATAACAGCGGGACTAGCTGAGTGAAGTGGATAGAACTCAGACTGACAGGGATTAATTACCTTGCTATGGGGAGACAGTGATTGATTTGTGGAGGCATCATTTTCATTAGGATTTTAACTATGCCTAGGTAGGAACAGAAATGGGCCCAGAGGCATGTAGTTCTAAGTAATCACCAGATGTTTTAAGTAGATTGTTTGGACTAATTTCTATTCAGCTGAGACAATGACATAGGCAGGGAGAAGGTAATGATGTAATGAAACTACGGACATTTTGAATAATGCCGAAAGGAAAGTGTGAAAATTTGAAGGCATCCAGATGACAAATATGACAGTTTTTACACCATCAAGCCACTTGTTTAGCAGAATTTGACCTCATTACAGGAGAATTAATTCCTCCTGGACACATGGACCTTCTACTGCTCCCAGAAGAGAAACTGATCACATATCACAGTGTACAATTACAACAAGGTTAAGATGATATTATGACAAGGAAAAATAAGGTTAGGGCAAGAGTAGAGTAGCATGAGATCCTGCTTGATCCATGGGGCAGGCTAGATGTCCTAGAACCAAGCCATCCACCATCACAACTTAGATAATTTTTTCAAAACTAAGTTGTAATTCACATTTAGGAAGTTACACCCTGAGACTGTTCTACTATGTGTTACAGCTTACATCTTGCCCTCAACTTGCCTTGTATCCTAGATCAGTTGCACAACAGCCATGTCACTCAATGCAGGTATTAAAGTTATGCAAAACCTATCCAATGCTGCACCTAAAACAAAACAAAAGATCAGCTACACACATACAGCTTAGGAGATAGCTAGGCAAGTGTGATGGCTGTTCCTCAATATAGATGAAAATCACTTTTGGGGATTTCCCAAAAGATGAAGTTTCACACATTGTCATATGGTGAATCAGGTGAGCCATGATCAGTTGGCATAGGATAATGAGATGACATTGCTGCTAGTCTTTTCCTCCTGCTCAAGAAAACAAACAGGGGAAGGCTGTGTGGCAGTCACCCAGCAGGGATCACTGAGGTAAGATGCCTCGGGCTCAAGGACAAGTGCAGTGTTGAAGGCAGTTGGGACCCCCTGAGGTGCTACAGTACATAGAACCATAGAAGCAGCAGAACCTACAGTGCTCATCTGAGCTGTTATACATGATGGTTGCTCCCATTTCAAAACACAGACTAGTTTCAGGGGAACACCACCTGTAGCCATCCTTCCATAGTCCACTCCCCAGTCAGGTCTCAGATCTCCAGGCATCACCTGTCTCTGGACAGGTGTCCTTATCCCCTACTTCGGACCAGGGAGTTTTAACACTGCACAATCCCCTGTCATCCATCATGATATCCACAGCAAGCCATTCTGCCAACTGGCCAATACCTATGCTTGCTTTCTTTCTGAGGGCTATGATCTACATATTGCCAGAAGTTACAAATCACTGAACAACTCTTTCTAAGCAAGCATCTTCATTCTTAAGGTAAGAACCTCACAGAAAAAACAATAAAGCAACCCTAACCTCCTGGAGTAGCATACAACCCTCCCTTCTGGCAACCCTCACTGTGTGATCCTTGGCCTACAGTGATACATAAGCCACTCAGCACCTTTATACAATCTCTTCCCCCAAAGGTACTGAATGGGATTGCAATATCTATCATAACTGGTGCTCAAGGTGGCTAGGAAACAAGAATTCAATCTCATGAAAAGCTGAAGTTTTTACATTTGTTTTCAGTCTGCCCTGGAACTAAAACTAGACCCGTCTTTCTCTTGTAAAGTATTTTAAGAGTGAGAGAGCAAGCATACCCTCCCACAGCATAGCCAGTAGGTCCACTTACTCACCTGGGATATGGGAGATCCACGTTCAAGGCCCTGTTCCATATTAGGTGAGCAGGGCCTTAAACAAAGAAACCCTGACTACTGAGTTATTGACTATGCTGGCATCTCTCTCTCTCTCTCTCTCTCTCACACACACACACACACACACAAATCCATTCCAAACCTGAGAAACTTTGCTAACAACATTATTTTATTAAAACAAATGTGTTGCCACAAAAACCTTTAATTTTAATGAATCAGCATTCCTGACAACACACACATTTTGGTGAAAGATGACCAGTGACCTAAATACTTGAAAACACCAAGGTGAAGACTCACTATCTTCCTGGACGAAAAAGAAAGAAGGGGGGGGGGGAATCATCATAATCACAGAACCATTACTCCTATGTACAATCACAAATGCCTAGCATGGATAGGAAATATGCCTATTAATGTTATTGATGATTTAATTTAATGAATATACTAGCTATGCTGTGCAAGTCCCACTGAGGCACTACATTAAATTCATTTTAAGCAGAGACACTCACTACAATCCATTTAGAAGAAGCTGCAGCACTGGCTCCAAAATATGTTTAGACTAAGTCCAACATAGAGCTATCTTCTCCCTTTTGTGGGTAAAAGGAAAAGAATTCTGCTATTCAGCCTTTTCAGAGATTTGCACACAACTGCATTGCCCACTTAAGACCAGGGGTTAAAATTAGCTGGAACACCCCAGAAGGGCATTCTGGGGCCCCCATTTTTAGGGGGCAGCATGCCAGGCCCCTTAAAACTCTGTGTTCCAGGGCCCCCTAAAAATAGAAAGAATGTGCTGGAATGCAGGGTTCTTGTGCATTCCCCTAGGGCCAGCTGAAGGAAGGGGCTGTGAGCGGGAGTGAGCCCAGCCACCCTTTCCCCCCTTTCCCAGTGCCTGCCGTGGCCCTGCCCCTTCCTGGTGGCACACATGACCCCAACCCAGTCTCAGGCCCGGGCCCCTCTTGCTGGCCAGCCAGTGCCAGCTGCAGCCTCTCTCCCCCTGGCCCAGCTCCTTGGCCAACTTGGCAGCACAGGCAAGGGGGCCTCAAGGGTTGGGGCAGCCAGCAGGGAAAGTGCATGGGGGGTGGAGTAGGAAGAAGGGGTCAGGATGGGGGCTGAGGTGAACATGGCGGAAGAGTCTGATGGGGGCCAGTTGCTGGGGGGGATGAAGGGGGGCCCAGAGTTGTGTGAGGGGGGCCCAGAGCTTTAAGAGGGTTACAGGGCCCACCAAATTATACTTTAACCCCTGCTAAGACCAGTGGCAAGTGATACTTAGGGTATCATTTCCTCCCTATATAAGACATTGAGGACAATGCCAGTGAACACGTTGGGGTTCTCTGGCCCTGTGAAGGTTTCCCTTTGTATCTGTGTTGATCTGGGATCTTCAACAAGAAAATGATGTGCATTTGGTGAGATGACAATATGGATAGAGGTTTTCTATTAAAATGCTCACAATCAAGCTCTGTCCTTGATCCATAAATGCTATTTTAGCTCAGGAAATTTTACTGCTTTACCTCCTCACGGAGAGCACTATTCCATTTTAATTCATTTCCTCCTCATTCTCTAACACAGCTTTGAAACTTAAACTGCTAGGACTGCACAGATTGTTGGCAAATTAATCCATAACGTTTCTTTGAACTCTATGCGATCTGCTCTGTTTCATTACCAAGAAACATGCAGCCTTATAGCCATACAAAAGCTGCAGTTTTCTATCTTTCTGGAGTCTGAACCTTAGCAGACATACATACTACAGTTCTTTTTCTATGTTACATAAAATGTACCTGGTAAAACTAATTAAAGAAGCAGTATGGCTGTGTGTGACTTTTAGTAGAGAGCCAAATACCTATAGTGGAAAGCAGGAATATGGTATTATTAAAAAAAAAATAAACTTTTCCAGACTTCCACCATTTCAGTGTAATGCTAGCAGCTTATTTGGAGATACTGTCTGGTTGCAGTAGAACTCTATGAGAATAGCAGGCTGCAGAGCAACCTCACTATGAGGTGCACTCTAGTATTGCAACATAAAAGCTGGTAGTAGGAAGACTTAACCCAACAGATTGACAATTAACAACCAAGTTTAATGGCACTCCATCTACCGTAAGCAGGCAGGAGATGGGCCATGTTAATCTCACAGATGAGCAGACATTCAACACAAGTCTCATGCTAACCAACAAAAATCCTGCATGTACTCTCAAGTTTGATTTTTACTGATTTTCTCGTCTGTGGTATAATCACACCACCACCAACCAAAAAGTTTCTTACCATGTTTCTTTCATGTAGTTCATCAGCATACACCCCATCAAAACTTTCTGAAGTAAGGCAGCTCAGGGTTCTAGGTCCTGAATGTTCCCCTTCTTCCAGTATCAAAAAGGACTTTGACCCAAACTAGGCTCAGCTGCACTCGATTACATCAGGTTGTGGTATGAGCCCACCATGTGGTTCAGTAGGATTGCTATTCCCTGGGCTCAGGACGCACTATCGCTAGTGGACACCAAAACAGCTGCACATCTGGAAACATTCCCCTGTTTTATCAGTACAAATGTCTCTCAAAAATAGCCAAAGATTAAACATTAAAAAAACAGAAGACTTTAAAAATACAGTTCAAATGATTGTAAAATGGCATCAGGAGGTTTGCATGTTGCTGTCTCTATGATTTCCATAGCCAAATATGCTCAGCTGACATGTAAAAACATGGGATCAGATTTGGTTCTTTTGTTCTAATGCACCATGACCAGCAACAAATGTTCTTCTGGACAAATTAGGCTCTTTGTTAAACCTGTGCAACACAATTGTCTTCCAATTACTCCTCAGTGAGACCTATAAATCTTTACTTTATTCAGTATGGTTCTCTTCCCAAGAATAAATCAAATAATGGTTCACCAGAGTTTAACCAAACTAGAAAGTAGAGACCAAAGGCTTGTCTATACAGGGATAAACAGGAATATTAACCCAAAATTAAAGGTCTGAATGTAAAGTGGATTAGTTAATCCTCTGTGTGGACACTCTCATTCAGAAATAAGGTTGCCTTTATTCACTTTACCTTAATTCACTTCCAAAGGAATTAAGTAGAAACTTTCACAGATAATTCCTTATCCTTTCTCCTTATGCAATAAGAATGCATTCTGCAAATAGCTTCTTTTGTTGGTTTTTATACACACACTTTCAGTATTTAATGTAAAGTAACATCCTATGGAATAATAAATCTGATTTATAGCCATAACTGCACCATGTAAAATAGTTCCAAAATCAAGCTGATTATACAGGACAATTTTCCCATTTGCTCCATCTAACTTGTGATTAATATCAAGGGTAAATCCTATGACATGTATTCAGCTACAGTGCAGGAGAACTATGTGCTTAGTTTTTCTAGTGAGTGATCATGGGATTCATTCAATATCACAATAATGTGCTGCTAAACAGCCTGGCTTCCACTCATCCAAATGAAGTTACTTTCATTTCAGAATATGCTGCACACATTTCATAAATTGCACTTTGACACAGCAACCCGTTTAAAGAGTCCTTCATGTATTTATAATCTGTTATCTTCAGATTGATCATTGCCTAGTCAAGCTCAACAATGTCCACATGCTTTGTGTGCTAGAGAACTGAAAGCTAGTTGGTGCTCCAGTCTCTACCCAGGAAGGATAAATGTCATGACAAAGTCTCTTTCTGCCCCTTGCCCCAGGAGACAATTAATTGGCTAAACAAAAATTTGGACAAAATATCAAAATAAAGCAATTTTTCTGCTCTATAGTTCCCAGAGACTTTCACCCCATCACTCCCCTCCTAACCCAGTGAACTCCCTTCCCCTTCAATTCACCCCTGATCTGTGCTCTTTATAAGGACCAGGTGCTGGACAGGCTATCACATGATACCTTGCCCCACAAACTTAGCTGGGAGGGGGTTGATTATCAGAGCTAGAGCTGTATCAATCTCTACATAAGGGGGTCAGTCATTCTGAGACAGGAACCTTTGGGTAGTTATTAAACCAACTAGAAACTGAACAATAGTGGCCCTTGTGCAGGTAAAGTACAGCTGTGTCTGATAGCTGCTGTGCTGTTTCAGCTAACCTATTTGAAGCTAATAACAAAACACTTGGGTGAAAAGATCCTTAAATTTAAGGCTTAATAACTCAAGCCTTGAGATGAATTTATTGCACATAATTGTCACAGGTCCCTTAATGTAAGTAAAATTGCCACAACTACCATGTTAAAATATAACATTAAGGGCTTGATTTTAAAAAATAAACTTCAGTCTCGTACCGACAATCAGTTGCAAATGTGAACATGAGCAATTCTGCAAGGACTATCCTACTTTTGTACCTTGGGTCAGACTGAATCTATTTGACAGATATATCTCAGATGCTGTAACAAGCTCTCTTTTTTTTTTGTTTGTTTTTTAAAATTATAGTCTTTTGGGTGGCATAGAGAATTTATTTTCTGATGCAGAGTGCTTCATGGCATTTAGCATGTTGCAATGCATGATCAGTCACCTGCCCTTGTACAAAGTCTCCACTGGCCTGGAGATGGGACTAAGTGTAGGAAAAATTAGCAAATGTTCAAGACTCCAACTACATGTTGAGAAAATATATTTATAAGTCACTATATTGTCTCTAAAAATAAAATATGCCTTTCATACTTGCTTTGCAAGTTAAGTGGCTATGTATGATTAAGGTCCTGGCAGAATCCATAAGGTTACGTTTGATTCGCTTCAACAAAAATATACATAATTTAATTTGATCTAAATGATAGTGCAGTTGGCAATACAATTCTCATTTTAAGAGAGTGGGAAAGAAACCCTTGTGTATATATAGGAAATACTGTAGTGCTTATTAAGAAAACTAACTTACAGTGGAAAAAGAAACTATGGAACAAATGGGTGGAAGACTTAGATGAATTTTATCTCAGCCTTTATAAGAAAACACAGTTGAAGCTGATGTAAATGCTGAGCAGTTATTGATACAAAGAAAAATCCATCACTGACCTTCACTGACCTTGAATAAATGAGCCACAGGTAGAGACCAAATATAGAATACAGCTTAAACTTCTATAACTATATGCAAAAGTAGGTAGAACATTAGATGAGCCCTACAAAAACCATTAGCTGCTGGAATATAATTTCACCCTTTGAATTAGATTTGTCATTACAGCATTTCCAGTGAGTGAATATGGACCAAAAATGTGTTGACAGCTGAACTGGTCCTTCAGAGCTTGGACCCACAAAATGTTGGTGTGCACTCTGGTTATGTGCCTAGGCTGAAGGATGTATTTAAGTGCCCTGATGGAGAACCATCTGAATGCTCAGCACCTGGGTGGATCCAGCTCTTATGCTTGTTCAGAGGTTTGTGTTTTAAGATGCTGGAATCTTGTAGCAGACATATCACACAATGAAACATTTTTAAAAAATCTGGCTGGCTGTAAGGGATGCAAGTGTAAGTGGTAACTGGAAGAAAAAGGAAGCTTCTGTTGATGTCTTGCTTTTAAAAGGGAGGGACTGACTTTGCTTCCAAATGACTTTTTTCAAAATGGCTCTAGGTAAATTCAAATGATTTAATACAATTTACTATTAGAGAACTGGAATCTAAGGTCCAAATTTTTTTTTTCATTTTTTTCTTGCAGAGTATATCAAATATCAATAATTAAAACAATTTATGTAACATACAGTTATGAATCCCAGTAGCTGGGGACTTAGTGCATCCTGAGCAAATGCCCCCATCTAAAAAAGCAAAAGAAGTGGATGCCAGACACAGGAAGTCCCTCTTTGACATATGGATACTTCAAGTGGATCAACATATCCATGCTGCTGCCAAGAAGATCCTTCATAGAATCATAGGGTTGGAAGGGACCTCATAGGTCATCTAGTCCAACCCCCTGCCAGAGGCAGGACCACTCCCACTAAACCATCCCAGTCCCACGTGCAGGATTTTACACTTGTCCTTATTGAAGCTCATAAGATTTCTATTGGCCCACTGTTCCAATTTATCTAGGTCTCCCTGAATCCTGTCCTTGCTCTCCAACGTGTCTACCGGTCCCCCCAGCTTGGTGTCATCCACAAACTTACTGAGAATGAAGTCTATTCCATCATCCAGATCATTGATGAAAATGTTGAACAGAACCGGCCCCAGGACCGACCCCTGGGGCACACCATTCGTGACTGGTTGCCAGCTAGACATGGAACCATTGATTCCTACACGCTGAAACCGTTGATCTAGCCAGTTCTCTATCCACCTTACAGCCCACGCATCCAACCCATACTGCCTTACTTTGCCAATGAGAATGCTGTGGGAAACTGTATCAAAAGCTTTGCTAAAATCAGCGTATATCACATCAATGGTTCTTCCTGCATCCAGAAAACCAGTCATCTGATCATAGGAGATGAGATTGGTCAGGCATGATTTACCCTCGGTAAATCCATGCTGACTGTTCCTGATCACTTTATTTTCCTCTAAGTGTGTGAGGATGGATTCTTTGAGAATCTGCTCCATAATTTTTCCAGGGATTGAGGTGAGGCTGACTGGTCTGTAATTCCCTGGATCCTCCTTTTTTCCTTTCTTGAAAATAGGCACTACATTTGCTTTTTTCCAATCCTCTGGCACCTCCCCCGTTCTCCATGAGTTTTGAAAGATAACGGCCAGCGGTGCTGCTATCTCATCGGCCAATTCCCTTAGCACTCTTGGATGCAGTTCGTCCGGCACCATGGACTTGTGCACATCCAGCTTCTTTAAGCAGTACCTAACCTGATCTTCCATCACCAAGGGCCACTCTTCTTCTCTCCCATCTGCCACACCCATGGTAGTGGGCTGGGAGCTGACCCTGCCTGTGAAAACTGAAGCAAAAAATGCATTGAGCACTTCAGCTTTTTCCTCATCCTCTGTCACAAGGATGCCTGCCCTATTCAGCAAGGGGCCTACACCATCCCTGATCCTCTTCTTGTTATTAACATACTTGTAGAACCCCTTCTTGTTATCCTTTACATCCCTCGCTAGCCGCAACTCCATTTGTCCTTTGGCCTTTCTGATTTTATCCCTGCAGTCTTGAGCAATATCTTTATATGCCTCCTTGGTCATCTGACCAAGCTTCCACTTCCTGTAAGCTTCCTTTTTATGTTTAAGCTCAGAGCAGAGTTCTCGGCTAAGCCATTCTGGCTGCCTCACATGTTTGTTCTTTCTCCTAATTGGAATGGCAACTTCCTGTGCCCTTAGCAGGGTTTCTTTAAAATATAACCAACTCTCTTGGACTCTTTTCCCCTTCAGATTAGCTTCCCAAGGGATCCTGCCCATCAGTTCCTTGAGGGAGCCAAAATCTGCTTTTTTGAAGTCCAGGGTTTGTGTTTTGCTTCTTTCCTTTCTTCCTTTAATCAGGATCCTGAACTCAACTATGTCATGGTCACTACTGCCTAGCTTGCCATTTACCTCTACATCCCTGATCAATGCTTCCCTGTTTGTGAGCAGCAGGTCGAGCGGTATAAGGTCCCTAGTTGGTTCCTCTAGCATTTGTACTAGAAAGTTGTCCCCAACACTCTCTAAAAATCTCCTGGATTGCCCATGCACTGCTGTATTGGCCTCCCAGCAGATGTCAGGGTAATTGAAGTCCCCCATCAGCACCAGGGCCTGTGATCTAGAAGCTTCCGCTAGTTGTCCATAGAACACCTCATCCACCTCCTGCTTCTGGTCTGGTGGTCTATAGCAGACCCCCACCACAACATCCCCCTTGTTGCTTTCCCCTCTCAATGTAACCCACAGGCTTTCTACTGGCACTCTTCCACTTCCATAATGGAGCTCTGAGCAGTCATAGAGCTCTTTTACATACAATGCTACTCCTCCCCCTCTTCTTCCCTGCCTGTCTTTCTTGAACAGTTTATACCCATCCATGGCAGAGCTCCAGTCATGCAGACTATCCCACCACGTCTCCGTTATTCCTATGATATCATAGTTCCTTGTCTGCGCTAGTACTTCCAATTCTTCCTGTTTATTTCCCGGGCTCCTCGCATTAGTGTATAGGCACCTAAGGTACCCGCTCAATTGCCCTACTTTGTCAGTTTGGTTTTCAATTCTATTACATGAACCTCCTTGCATTTTTTCTTGGAGTGCTCCTCCCCCACTCTCCTTGCATATTGGGGCTTCAGTAGAGCACTTAAGACATTTATTTGATTCCCGCCCCCCCCCATGTTCCAACTACCTTCTCTTTTATTGCCGGTGCTACAGTCCCAGCCCCACCCAAGTTCCATCCCTTCCCCCAGATCACCCACATTGTTACTTACCTGTGGGTTTTGGTCTCCTTCCCCCGTTGAACCTAGTTTAAAGCCCTCCTCACTAGGTCAGCCAGTCTGTGCCCAAATATGCTCTTCCCCTTCCTGGACAGGTGAAGGCCATCTCTGCCTATCAATCCTCTGTCCTGAAACAGGACTCCATGGTCAAGGAAGCCAAATCCCTCCTGACCACACCATCTTCGCAGCCAGGCATTCACCTCTAGGATGCATCTGTCTCTCCTCAGGCCTCTAGCCTTGACTGGAAGGATCGAGGAGAACACCACCTGTGCTCCAAACTCCTTCACCCTCACTCCCAGAGCCCTGAAGTCACCTTTGATCTGCTGAGGATCACCTCTCACAGTATCATTGGTACCCACATGGATAAGAAGCATGGGGTAGTAGTCTGAGGGGCGGATGATTTTAGACAATCCCTCCGTTACATCTTGGATACGGGCACCTGGCAGGCAGCATAGCTCTCTAGAGGCCTTGTCAGGGCGACAGATGGGTGCCTCCGTTCCTCTCAGGAGTGAGTCGCCAGTCACCACAACCCTACGTTTCCTCTTAGGTGAGGTGGCTGTGATCTGCCCAGCCTTTGGGGTGGATGGCATCTCCTCTACCTCCTTCAGTGTGTCCAGCACCGCATAATGGTTCCTCACCACAATGGATGGTGGGATTTGAGCAGGCGTGGAGCACTGTCTACTGCCAGAGGTGACCAGCTGCCAGTGTCCTTCCTCTGCCATAGGCATCCCATCCGTTTCCAGATCTGTGGCAGTAGTTCAGTTCAGCTGTTGGTTTGAAATCAGTTCCAGTGGCCCCAAAGGAATAATTCAGCCCTAAACGTGACTGATACATTTTTGTTCCTACTGCTGCCAGTGAGAATGCTCCTGGAGGGGGGCCACACTTTGCTGATAACGCAGATTCTCTTTCTCTCCCCAGGAGACACTGTGCTGCAGCTTTATGAGCCAAATCTTCATCTGAAGTAAATTAGCATACTTCCACTGCTTTGAATGGTTCATGCCAGCTGAGGATCTCACTCTCAGCTTCTAAGTCATAATAAGACGTCAATGGGATAAATATATAAATTTTTGGGAAGGAGGATGGAAAATATGTGCTGTGTGGACACAACTGTACCCAGTCTGAATTCATATTTTACTGTACCCACCCACTGAATTCATATTTTAGGTCCTTAGCTCCATAGATTATGGTCCAATAACATAGGCCTTTTAGTTGAAAGATCAGAGGTGATGTGTAGGGTACTGTTTACAACTTGTTTACAGGTAAATTATATAATACTTCTCTCTAATTGTTTCCTTGCCTTTCACTAGTTTGCAATTTGCAATGTCAGCTGTATCTTTCCTGGCACTGTTGAATTTCACAGCATGACTGTTAAGACTAAGTTGTAGCATCTCATCCACATGACACGTGCCAGAGCAGCTGCTAACAGGACCTTCAATTCTCTGCCATACTGTGGAATGCCCAGATCAGCTAAATCTCCCCACCTTCTTCCAGGATGATAGGTCCCTCCAAGAGGCATGGTTTGGCTGCAGTAGCTAGATTTAGCAAGAAGTATACAATCCTTTCCATGCTGCTGCCTGAAATAGGTTAGTTTGGAACTAGTTTATAGAACATTCGTGCTGCCTTTAAGTGGGATAATGCACACTTCTGGATCTCCTAAGAAATGTAGCCAACACAGACAGCTGCTTGGCAACACATGCTTTTTATCTAGCAATCAGAGAAAGCATGTGGAAGTGTGCCATTTCCCAAAAGTCTTTGGATAAATAAACCAGTAAATGGATTATGTTCATCCAAATATACAATATGGGGGGTCATTTAATAAGGAACCCAAGACTAATCCAATTTAACTATTTCAAAACATACTGTGCAAGAGAAAATAAGAATTATAATCATTTGCACTTATATAATAGAGTAATGATGTTAAATACTGTACCTGCTCACCAAGGCACTTGGTTGCACAACCATTTGAAATGCAATTAAAGACATCAGAACTGTAACATAAGCACAGACAAAATACCAGACATCCAATCTGACCTCAGACACATGCTCACAATTCCCATTGAAGTTAATGGACCTTGTGCATGCATATTTAAGTGCAGAATTTGGTCCTGAGATGTTAGAAGCAGTTCTAAGATTGTAGTAGCACAACAGCAGAATCTATAGGTGCCAACAGAGATTAGGGCCACATTATGCTAGTCCCCATACAAACACATAGTGATAGAGTGTAAACTCATCAAGCTAGAGGCTACCTAAACAAACAAAATAGGCAAAGCATGCAAGAAGACACACAAGCATGGAAAGGTGACTCAAATCAAATCAAATCTTAGGGCTGGAAGGGACCTCATGAGATCATCAAGTCCAACCTCCTAGGAATTGAACCCAGGACCTTCTGTATGTTAAGCAGAGGTGCTAGCCACTACACTGACTCACTCAAGTTCACATAGTTGAAAGGTGAAAGAGTTGGGAACAGAACCCCAGCTTTGTAACTCTGACTAAATTGCCTCCCCCATAAAAGAATTTCTTTCCATTGGCGAAAGAGCTATTGGGGATTTACTTTTTCTCATTGCAGATTCAAGAGAAGAATTCTATCAATGTTTATTTCTGTGGCCGTGAATTGGTTGGTTGGTTTGTTTTTTCACTAATTCAAACTCACGCACAGGCTACTTTCATTTTTTCCTTCTTGTAGCAGACCAAGATTGTTAAAGACCAGTCTTTCCCATTTGAAACTGATTTTGTGCTTGACATTGTTGCAGATTCATTGTTTATGACTGGCATGGCCAAACTGCAGCTCCGGAGCCACATGTGGCTCTTGAATTAAAACTTGTGGCTCCCAGAAGAATGTCAGCAAATTAATTCAGAAAAGCAGCCCCAGCCTAGGAGTTCAGGAAGGGCTCAGGATGGTGGGGAGAAGTGCAGCATGGTTGGGATTTTAAAAAACTCTCCACTAGCCTGCAGTCTTCTACATCAAGCAGCAGCAAAGCTTTTACTGTATAGGCCTAGTTTTCATTGTAACCATAAGTAATTATTAGAATCTGACATTAGTAGGATCAATATTTGTCCTCTTTTTATGATAAAATTTAAGTGTGCAATGCATTTAAACTTAGTAATTTTGGAGTAGGTAAAAGCACATGGCTATATGTCTCAGTGCGGCCCTCAAAGGTTTAATAATCAACTTGTGTGGCTCTTGTGTTCCCCAAGTTTGGCCATCACTGCTTTATAACATGTGCAAGTAATCAAAGCAACTGATGAAGTCTAGTAAAGGATGTAGACAAGTTGTAAGATATGCTAAGTTGTCGCCTTTCCACTTAGTCAATTTAGCTTTTCAACTTTCTTGTTATTTTGTCTGTCCCATTAAATCTACAGTTTTCTTTCTTTGAATGCCGCTATATCGTTGCACAACAAATATCTTACTTGACATATTTGTCTTGACTTATTGCTTTTTTTCTTCTGTTCATCTCACAATGTGCTTCAGAAGACTTCTGTCGATGTAATCAGATGTTTAGTGATGCCATCATTTTATCCATTGTCTTCTTCCTTCATCGTGGGATGGAAACTATCTTTGCAGCTATTCTTAAGATTTCCATCCTTCCTAAAGTCAAACTATTGCTATGTCTAGAGAAAGACCAAAGACTCCACAGAAATTATGATGGCAAGTTTAGTCTAGAGAAAATAAGATGGACAAGAATCATAACAGTCTTCAAATATGTAAAATGTTATAAAAAGGCTCGTGATGAACAGTTCTCCATATTCATGAAGAAATTGTTCTCCATATTCACCAAGGGACGTAGTGACCTGCTTAACCTATAGCAAGGAAGATTCTGGTTCAATATTCGGAAAAGCCTTCTAAAGATAACAAGAGTCCTTTGTCTCTTTAAAGACTAACACCTTTCTTTAGGCATAAGCTGTTATGGGCTGCATCCCACTTGCAGCCCACAAAAGCTTATTTCTGAAGAAAGGTGTTAGTCTTTAAGGTGACACAGGACTCTCGTTTTTGATGTATATAGACTAAAATGGTTACCCTCCTGAAATTTCTAAGGATAGTTAATACTTCAGTAGGCTACTCAGTGAGTTTGTGTAATCCTTCTCATTAAAGGTTTGTCAGAAGGGGCTATTCAAATTTCTGTCATGGGAGATCTGTATACAGTTAATCTGCCACAGCACATGGGGATGGATGATGTATCCCCTCAAAGTCTTGTGATTACATAACTAGGTCCAAATATTGTTAATGAAAGTGCTGGTGTTGACACTTTTAGTATTTTCCCAATTGCGGGTCTGGTCTAACTTGCATTGAAGTCAGAGAATCTTTTGTTTGATTACAATGGAGTAAGGACCAAACTCAATGCTTGCTAAATTATGGAGAAAAAATAATTGAAAAATCACCTTTTTCATTTATTAATTTTTTCAGTGTCTATGGATTTTTAAAAAACTGTACATAATAAAAATTGGTAAGTTAACTTGGAAATATAAAAGGTCTGAATTATTACACTTTACGCATTTTATGACACCTTCCTAGCAAATTTACATACTTCTCCTGTACCTTTTCCTTTAGCTAAAAATTATTTTTCTTTCATATCACATCACAATCTTCAGTTTTTACCATTAGTCTCATGAGATGGTCATATGGGGCCAATTTGCACCATATCAGTTTGCCAGTCATTTCAAGAGATTCTAGTCTTTTGTTCTTTCAAGGAACAATCTCTTTATCCAAAATAATTAAGATCAATTTTAAGCCATTTTAATAAACTTTCTAAAATCTATGTAGAGATAACATGTAGCAAGCCTCATTCTAACTCATCTGGTGATATGTGATTCCATAATATTGCTGTAATACAATATTTAATTCAACTTTAGGACATTGAAAAATAAATGTCAAACTGATATTTTTGTTCTCTCTCTCTCATATTAATTATTTTATTTCCCTCACTCTTCCTCTTTTATATTTAATGTTTGCTATTTTCCTTCAATTCCATTTTTCTCCCCCAATTTCTGTCATAAACACTTTGTTCCTCTTTGCTGTACTACAGTCATTACCCACAGATGATAAAATCACTCACAGAAGTGAGCATCCTGTGACTGAGTTATTATTTACCTTACCAAAGTTATATAAAGGCTAGCAACTGAGAGACTTGAAGATTGTGTGATAGATCCAGGGCTTAATCCAAAGTGACTGAAATCAATGGAAAGGCTCCCACTGATTTCCAAAGAACTTTGGATCAGACCCTACAATAGCTAACTCCCTTCCCACTGACATTTTGTGAGCTACAGATTATCCCCCATTAAGTTTTCAAAATAGCATTTTCAGTGCCTCTTCTATCTGTGAATGACTCAATTTATGAGTGACTCATGCTATCAAATTATGAGTGACTGTTTACTTCAAGAAACAAGCTTTTTTCTTCCTTTGGTTAAAAGATGACAATTTACAATATTTGTTCTAAGAAACCATTTCTTATTACTTCACTGCTTCTCAGCATTTGATTCTCTAACTAAAATTATTTGCCAGGTTTTTTTGTTCCATTTAACAAATGGAAAGCATCTCCTCCCTCTGATACCCTCTCTCCTCTCAAGACATCTTCGGAAGACAAGAATTATTTTAAGCTAGTCCAGGAGCTTCAAGTTTGTGATTACTAAATTGCTTATTTTTTAAAATACTAATTCTTATCTGTTATACTTTACAGATCTTTGAAATTAACATAAAAATTCACCTGTTATCCCCAATCAAACCCTTTAGAGCAGAGGTGCCAAATATTCAGCCCACAAGCTGAATGTGGCCCATGGATATTTTCCATCCAGCCTCTGACTGCACTCACTGGGACCATGCCTCTCTCTAACAGAGAGAGCAAGTGTGGTCTTGCATAGCCAGTGCTCTGCAATGTCGCAAGAGCGTAAGCCTTAGTATTTCAATTTATGATATGTATGGCTCACTTGTAGTAACTCAAATTTGGCCTGCCATAGCAAATGAGTTTGATATCCCTGCCTTAGAGCATCTGTTCACAGTGTTATCTGGTCCACTTCCCTGGCAAACAAACTCACTAGTTATGAATAGGTCTACTTAGATGTAGTCCGGCTCCCTGAATAGGGGGGATGGAATATTTATCTCAGGAAACAGCATGATTTATTTGTTGATGGCTAAGCCACTTTGCTCTTGGGTTCAGTTTCGGTGATGGAGGAAATGGCATTACATCCATGAGCGGGTTTCAGGCTCAGATCCATAAAGAGATTTAGGCATTGCCAAGCTCAGTGTTGCAGCACCTAACTTTAGGAAAAAGTCACTGGAATTTACAAGGCATGAGTGAGGAGGACTGGCTTCCTATACAGTTCATAGGGAAAGACAGGCACTTAAGAGTGGGATCCACAAACACCAGCATGCTAGATGGTTGTTGTTGGTGGGGTTGCCTATTGTAGACAATAGCAGATGACAACAGAACTGTGTGTCCTAAGCCCCTCTCCCACTGCCCTTTTTGGGATTTAAGTGGGCAAGTCTGGACTGGAGAGAGGTGCCTACCTCTGCCTGGAACCCAAGGTCATGAACCTTCTCCTGGGGTTAGGCACCTAAGTAGCAACCTTAGTTTTTGTCAAGTGGCTAGAGCATTTGCTTGAGATGTGGGAAATCCAAGTTCAATTCTTTTCTCTGTTTGATAGGGAGAAAAAGATTTGAACACAAATCTTGCATCTCATGGGAGCATGCCCTAACTGCTAGGTCAGTGGTTCTCAACCAGTGTGTCGGGACATGTTACTATGTCACCACACAGCAGAAAGTGTGTTGCCAAGAGTCAGGGAGTTGACTGGATTTGGCTTGGAGGGAGTGAGCTAGTGTGTCCCATAGAGTCACAACATGCTGCCACGTGTGTCAACCCACAAAAGGTTGAGAACCACTGCCTTAGGCTATGGGGTATTCTGGTGATGTGCTCTTTTAATCCTTATTGTTGAAGCCTATCCACTTTGGATAAATATTTATAGTCATCAGGCCAGAAAAAGATGAAATCTGGTAGGTAGGGCACTTCCTGAGATATGAAACCAATGGCCCAGTCTTCTTGCTCCAATCACCCTTTCATCATTTATCTATGGTAGAACAGCTTGAATAGAAGAGATTGAGAGAGATCAACATCAGAATTCCCTAGATGTAGTTAGAGGTGCAGAAAGGGGCCTTATACTGTGTAACTTCTTCGTCTTCCTGTTTAGAAATAGTTCAGTTTCATGTTGATATAACTGTATCCACACTATGGAAGCTAGACTGCTTTTACTACAGCCAAAGAGGGACAACTGCATTTAGACAAGTTCTAACTTCACAGTTTTGAGACTCATCAGTGGTATTGCTGTATCTTAGCAATCCCATTTCTTCACTGGGGGGGGGGAGCATGTTGCAAAATGGTTGCTTGCAATTACATATTGACCTTTGTTACTGGGACGATGAAATGTCTTTAGTGAAGAGCCTCTTCCATGTGGGGGAAAAAAAACAAAAAACAAACAGTGAGGCCAAAAATACTCAGGAAGCATGAAAAATTCCATGAGTCATAACAGTGCTACTGCTTGCATAACAGCAACTACCCGCTCCTTGGGTATATAGTTATCAGTGTTAAATACATCAATAAAATGTAAGAGCCCGAGTGACACAAAACAGGCATTTTGGAGAGAGCAGAGTAGAAACAACATTTTAAAAGATGAAGCAGAATCAAAAGAGGGAGAGAAAAAAAATCAGAGTGGATGATTAAGTGAATTATAAGCAGATGCAATACCTGCTAAATAGAAAAGGCCAGCTACACTCTGCAAACCATTTAGTAATTACTACAAACCAGATAGCCCCTGAAACATTAACATCTAAGCAAAACAACACAGAGAAGAGAAAAGATGCTACCTTGAACTGTTATGAGACATTATAAACCACAGGAAATGGATTATTAATACAAAAAGCTCTGGAGCAGGACACCTGCAGTGGTAAACAGTACTAGTCACCATCTGCAATAAAAATAGCCTTGCAGATGTAAAGTACTGGGAAAATACGGAAGACATTACTAGGGTTTATTGTGAGTGGAAATGAGGAATTCACGATAACAAATAAAATGATGATAAATATGAAGAAGGATAAAGTCAGCTTTACATTTTTATACTAATTTTAGGCTTGAAAGGTAAAAGAGAACAACCTGAGAAACTAAATCCCTAGATAAGCTTGGGCTTAATTTTAACCACACAAGTACTTCCACTGAACTCAACAGCTAGAAGTTGAAGCTAGACAAATTCAGAGCACAAATTAAGCATGTGGTTTTAATTGAGCCTTATTAACCATTAAAGCAAATTACCTAGGGAAGATTTCATGTCACTTGAAGCCTTTAATTCACACATCCAAAGCTCTCTAAATGATATGGTACTGCTCAGATGGATGTTATGGGTTTGACACAGGGATTATTAGGTGAAATTATATGGCCTGTGCTATTGCTCAGCCTAGATAGCCACAATGGACTTTTCTGGCTTTAAAATCTGTAACTCTGAAGTAGGGGCTAGGTAAGATATTTTTAGGTGATTTATATAAAGACTAATACAGTCACCTGACTATGAATGTAAGTTATATTACTATAAAACATGAACAAGCCACATTTTTCTTTGGAAAAAATAAAGTAGTGAAATGGATTTTGCAATACATCGTTTCACTGATATACTGGCATCCCAGGTGAATGACATCTCCAGTGTTCTTCCATGTATGGAACACGCATCCTGAGGTTTCATTGCTGAGACAATGAAAGTACGGCCCAAAGTCCTGTCCTCACTTAGATTGCTAGGCAATGGAGCATGGGGGAAAGGAAATGGTGTCAGCTGTACAGAGGGTCTTTCGAGCCATCCTGATAACAAAGAGCACAGCATTTGACTGAAGCCAGGCACATGATAAATTCTGCCATATATACTTTTGCTTCTCTAGCAGGAGGCTATTCCTTTAATTCAAGTTGCTGACTGTAGCATTTATGCTGGGATCATATGAATCTAATTACATTCAAGCCAGCAGACTGTGCCCTGGAGAGCTTTGATTTACTAGGTGTATAACCAATATCTGCCCACTGAAGGACCTACTGTATGTCTTCACAAGACTACATCAGTGTAAAATTTGTTCAACCTGTGAAATCAGTGTAAACAAACAGACTAGAAAACCAGGTTCTTATGATTCAAATAATAGGTGCTGGTTCTGCCCCAGCACTTGCCTTGGCACATGTGGGAGCTGTCTGTAGACCACAGTGTTTGGGTTGATGAAAGGAGGTGCAGACTAGCTCCGCAGAGTCTGTGCCCATGAGTGATCGATCCCCTGTGCCAGAGAAATCTTCAACAAGAAATTTATATGTGGTTTCCTGAGTGATACAAAGGGAGCCAGATAGGTTAGAGAATCTGCCTCCTGGTCATTAAGTAAATCTACAGCTCACATAAGGTGCTGGCTTGACAGTCCAAGAGACTGCTGTTCTTTATTTATCTAATGAACAGCAGGGGCATTGGCAGAAGAAGCTTCCCCCACTGCAATCATCCGCATTCCTGGCCTGGAAGAACTCCTCTCGCTGTGATATGTGATCTCACTTTCAAAAGGCACCAATTAATATGACTGGTTTTGTGATGTTTCACTAGGAGCTTGACTGACCTAAAATCTGTACACTAGAGACTAGTGTGAGAACATCATTCTTTTCACCTAGGCTATTAAACAACCTCTGATGCACAGTAACTTTCAGTCAACAATAATGTAAGTGGTCTGAATGCAATGCACCAACCTAGAACTGAGACCAAAGGGCCCTTTATCACATTACCAATTTGATGTGCCATCTGCGCAATAGCACCCTGTACCAAATTTTTTTTTTTGAAGTACAAAGCTCACATGCAGAAGGATGTTGCTCAATAACCCTGCTCCAGCTAAGTCCTTGCTTATGTGCAACAACATGATACAAAACTTATTAAAAAAAACTAACAAATGCATAATATATTATGCAAATTACAACTGATCACATCTTTATGAGGGCAGAAACACTCATTGCCAAAACTCAGTAGCCTTGCAGCTGTAGTTTGAAGACAAATCTTTATCAAAGAGCAAAAAGGCCTGTACTCTAGTTTCATCTTGGTATGTATATGAAAGGCACAGAAGTCCTGAGGCCAGCTTAATTAGTAAAAGAAGATTTCAGAAATTTAACAGTATGATGTGAATTCTAGTAAGTGGGAAGAGATACCTATTATGCTAAATTCTCTATTCTGGTGCTACCCCATACCTTATTTATTTGAAATTTATTTACTAACCTTTTGTCCCCCAGTACTTGAATGTCTGTCAACCATAATTCAAAACATATCTGCTTTGTTAGCATGATATTTTCCTTCTCTTGAGGGAAGAGTGAAACTCTATCTCCCAGAGCAGTTGAGCACACAGTCTGTGACTTTCAGCCTTGCTAAGTGGTTTCCTGCTTGTGCACCATTTTTTTTTTTTTTACTTTTATGGACAACAGCATTTTAAAAAATCAGAGGAAAAAGGATCTTGACAACTGACAGACATTTACCATGATGCTTTCCATAAAGGACTGTCTTAATCTATGCTCAGAACAAAGTCAGAGAAATATGACCTTGTCACAGGATGCACATCTGTGCACCCTGACTTACAATGTATATTATTTTTCTGTTCACTTATGCAGTGGGATTATATGTTTTTAATAACAATTACACCATACAAGGTTTCTTTATGGAGGCTTATAACGTATTCTACATGATTACTATGCTTCCTGCAGCCTCATGCATGTATTCAGAGGTGTAACAAGGCTCTCCATGGCTTGGGGGGTAGGCTGGGGAGACAGACAGAACTCTGTTCCAGCAACATGGACACAGCCACAGCTATGAGCAAACAAGTACCTGAAAGAGGCAATAAAGAATATGCCAACTGAGGTAGCTCAGACAGGACAAAGAGATCACCTCTGCCCAGAAGGGGAGAGGTTGAAGGGGTTTAAAAATAAACAAAACACTTGGGAAGATTTGGGTCTTTTTGCCTAAGAATCTCCATTTTGAAAGAACTTCAAGCAAGATCTGGGCCCTGCCTGGTCTCAGGCAGAGACTGGCTGTACAAACATCTGACAGCTGAACATCTTGAGCATAAACTTGGACTACGAACAAGGTCAGTTTAGGTAGAGATATTAGGTTAACATGCACATTTTACCTTTTATTTCTCTGTAGCCTTCTGACTCACGTATATTATTTCTGCCTTGATTGGCCATATTCTCACTTAGAATTGTAATCTGATCAATAAACTAGTAGTTATTTTATCTAAAGCTATGTGGAGGGTGTGAGTGGAGAAGGCTAGGCATGATCCACTTGTTTGTTAAATGGACAGACTTGAATGTATGTTGATTGAGAGTGGGTCCCAATCCCTGTGAGACAGTGGCTCCCACAGCAGTAT
This sequence comes from Podocnemis expansa, assembly GCA_007922195.1. Lineage (NCBI taxonomy): Eukaryota > Metazoa > Chordata > Testudines > Podocnemididae > Podocnemis > Podocnemis expansa. Next base: position 34,995,557 of record ML681973.1, on the reverse strand, counting down.
CTGAGGCTGGGGGTACTCGCTTGGGGACCATTCCTCAAGTAACCAGAGGGCATACCCCTGCTGCTTGGGACTGATTGCATGTGAGAGGCTGGAATGGACTGACTCAGGAGTGAGTGGTCAATTGGCAAAGTGGGGTGAATCAGGGCTCAGGAGTGGGAACTGGCGGGTCACAGCGCACCTGCATCAGATCTGGGAAGTAGCCTCTCACAGACCTGTTGGTCAGAAATTTAGTAGAACTACTTTTTTTTAAAAACGTTGGTTTCAATTACTGACGTTTTAGTTAAAATTTCCTCTCCCTTTAAAAGATTCAAAGTTCTCAAAATGCTGTTGCGAATACATTTAGCTAAGAAATGGCTTATATTAAGTCTTTCTTGTTATGCTTTGAAATACATAGCCCCTCATCTTCAAAAGCATCTGATGAAGTGGGATTTTCTCCCATGAAAAGCAGATGCAAAAAATTAATTTGTTAGTTTTTAAGTACCACAGAACTCGTTGGTTTCCTTCTTAGTTTGTTTCCCAACTGCCTTTCTTCACTTGGGACTCTGGTAGCTTCCCTCCAGGGACTTCCCTGCTTCTCACAGGCCTTGTGTCATCAGGCCTCTCACAGGAATCTAACCTGCTCTCTGGGGTCCTCTCCAGCCTGCCTACAAAAGGCCCCTCCCAGAGCAAGGGAGAGACAGAAATCCCTCTGCTCCTCCCTCTTGGGTTCCCTCTGAGTTCTCTTCTCTCCCTACACTGTCTGCCCTGAGCCTTTCACAGCTGGGTCCCTAGTTGTAACTGCGTCATTCCATCAGGATCAACTGGAGTAACTCCTACCTCACAGGCAAGACTTGAACTTGATTTTCCTTAGAGGACCAGCCAGCCTATCACAGAGGCTTTTCTGGAATAAGTGCATCTGCACATGGAGTTATTCAGGATTAGCTATCATGGTTTATATTCACATTCTACTTTAATGTGAATTAACTTTCAGGTACACACAAGCCTTAAGAAATATCTGCTTGGCCTGGCAACAATTTTTCCCTGGCTACAGAAGCATAACTCTTAGAATGAGGTTTCCAGTACAAATATTTGCAATTATCAATCTAAAATTTGCTTGCTGGGCATCTCTTGCAAGATCCACTTATCACTCATTGTTGCAAGCCAGCATTTCTGAAACTCAGCTCACTCAGTTGGATGTTCAGAGAAGTAAACACCAGATTACAAACAGTTTAAGTCATTTGTTCAGCAATTTGAATATTCAAAGATTTGGGTTTTGATCTTTTCCCCCTCCAATGTCCAACCACATCTATGTCAGCCAATGAGGGATTCTATTAATTGTAAGGACCAACACTACAAAATTATCTTGCTGATTAACCAAAAGCCATTGCCACAAAGACTGAATCCTAATCCCACTGAGGGCAATGGCAAAATTCCAATTGAATTTAAATGGACCAGGCCTTGACCTTAAGTACTGTACAGTTATTTGGTCATACTGTTAGGACAAGAATGAATTTAACTCATCCAAGAGTTCTGTCCCCACTGAAAAGCAGTCAGAATAGCTGGAAGTTAATCAGTTTATGGTAAATGTATGAAAAACTCAGCAATTGTTGTAGAAAGCTTGTATTTTATCCCAGTCAAATCGTCTTTTTAAGAAAAGTTTGAGCTAACAGTGGCCTCAATTTGTTTAGCTAAAGAATGTTTATATGCCCAAGTGACTCTCCAGAGCACCAGTAGTTTGATGATACCATACAGGACTCTGAAACTCAAGATCTTTATTTCCTCTTGTGGCAAATTAGTTCATGAACCCAAGACATCTTGCTTTTTAATAGCTTTTCCCCCTTGACCTCTGATACTAGCAGTTTAAGGAAAGTCACCATTCAGGCAGCTGGATGTATGCCAGGAAATTACACCCAGCAGCCTCAAAAGCTGATACACACAATAAGCTGTTCCCAAAGCACTCCATCCAAGTCACTTGATGCTTAGAGCAGTTCACTTAATTAAATATATGCAATGCAGAACTAGGGTGGCATATTCTAAACTAGGAAGAGACCAAGGACTGGAAGACGACAGGATTTTTTATGTTGAGAATAGACTTGTCTATTCTATTAGCATTTCTGAAGTACTTATCACCATAGCAACTTGCTACCTATCAGATTTCTTTAGCTCATTCTAAGTGGAAAGAAAATGCCATATTTCTGAAACATCCACGTTAGAAATATGGAAACCAAGGCACCCCTCTACCATCACTGAGCTCAAGAGAATTAAGGACACTCAGTAGACATGTTAGAAAAGAAAAACCTTATACATTTTAGATGAAAATTTGACAAAGATATTTAAACAGAAAATGATATTCTTGATGAAAGATTTAAATAAACAATCCCTCAAAAATCTTGCCCTGCTCTAATGTTGAAGAACTCAAAGAAAAGGACCTGGAGTGCTCACCACTGTTTCTATTACAGCAGATTTGTGGAACTCCTTGCCTATTTTGGATGAGCATGGTGTGTGGCCAGTCCCTGTCCAGGTCATAAGAACAGCAGAATCAAAAGATAACCAGAATATTTCACTTGGATCAGCTGTAAGATGTAAGTGTAGGTGACAACCACAAACTTGCATTTAACCCTGCTGTTCATGGGCTCAAACAAATGTTTTGCTCCATTCTGTAAATTATCTTTACAGATCGGTTCAACTCACAAAGTACCTTGGTAATGATAGCATCCTGAGGGGGCAAGTTATCTGCATTTCATTGATTCCATGTAAAATTTGCTCAGTTTACAAGTAAAAGGATTTTTTTTTAATCCCCTTCAATTGCTAAATTCTTATATTTACTTTTGGATTGGACAGTTAAACAGCATTGTTTCTGTCTCATCCCACCAGTAAACTCCTGTAGAGCAAATTATACTTGCATAATCCCCCCAGTCTCCAAATTATGCCATAAATTACATCGCATATAATGAAAGCAAAAGCAATTACACATTTGTAATTGAGGGGCTAGAGACAATAGCTGGCACTCTACAGGTGTCACCAATGCCTTAACCTGAGGTGCATGATCTTTCTTTGCAGTGGTGATGGGTGAGGAGAAAACAACCTGGCTTGACTGTCCAATCCTAGGATGAGTTTTCAGGACTGACAATGAGGAAAAAACATTTTAATTTTCAACCTGAGCAAATATGGTATACCAGTTAACAAAAGACAAACAGTATCTAATATAATTTCAGCAATTATTGAAACCAGAACAGCCTCACCCGCCCCACTGGAAGCAGAGGAGTGACACAGGACGTATAGAGAGATGCCTTGAAAAGACCCAAAATGACCCTAAAAGCCATGTAACCTATTGTGTGGTGGTAGACAGCAGCTCATAGTCTGACTGCATTGTGGACTGATGCTCAGTCAACATGTTTTGGATGGTACCCTGCTGACCCAGTGCTGGACACTTCTGCCACTGTTAGGGCCCTAGGTTGGGATGTGGTGGAGTTGGGCATGGCTGTGTTCCCCTAAACCCCACACCAGCCCTCTGGGGTGATACTAACCTCTTACCTCAGCCAGAGACCTTCTGCCTGCCCTGCTTTACCTGAGCGCCTGGGGCTGCAGACTGTTTGCCTGCCATAAGCTGCAGACGATTTGTTTGCCCCACCCTCCCAGAGGGCCCAGGCATTGAGGTGATTTATTGGCCCCGCCCCACCCAAGGGCTCAGGCACTGAGGCGATTTATTGGCCCTGCCCCACCCAAGGGCTCAGACACTAAGGTGGCTAATTCCCCCATTTTTAAACCTGCATTTTCAGGTGATACCGTGATTGAGCCTGGCCTCCCTCCCAGACAGACAGGGAAGGGTGGCTCTGATCCCTTATGCAGCCAAGATATAAAAATCACCAGCAACACTGTGTTAAGGAATCTTATAAAGCTTTATTAAATAAAACAAGTATAAATGCTCATATTTACATCCAACTTGTCAATTTTAAGCAACATCAGCATGTAAGGCACATATGTTTCTCTTTAGCACTAGTAAATAAATTATACAAAACCCCACAAAGGAATATTATCGAACAATGTGGCATTGTCCAGTAATACCATACAAAACTAACTATATGCCACAGGATTCATCTGTGTGTACATTCATGTCTTTCCCATATTTCAATATATAATCTTGTATATTTGATCCGTTTCACATAAGAAGAGTTGAACATTTTACTGGCTCATTGTAATAACACAATACTCTATTCTTTGTAACAGATCTCTTGTGACTATCTTTGCTTAACTTTTTTTTGTTTTCTGACAAGTCACAACTAAGGAAATTATTCACAGTTGCCACTCTGACAGTATTTCATACACATAAAGAAAGCTTGATGCTGAGGGTGATAGCTCCAAAATATTGCTTATTGAATGAAAGAAAATGACCAAGATGGCTATTTTAATCCTGAGACAGAGGATATAATATACCATAACTGAGGTAACTTTCCCTCCAAGGATCAATATTTTAAAGCTACAGCTTGAAAAACACTCTCTTCATTTTTTAAAATAAAATGTGTAAAAATCTCACTTGTACATATTTTCCTGGCAGGCTTGATTTCTGAAAAGCTCCCCATGTCTGAGCACATGCAGTAATTTATCTCCTGGTTTAGTAAAGTACTTTCTCATTTATCTGTCAATAATGCAGTTGGTGTTATATGGGCCTGTTCTAGCCAATGAGAACTTATAACACCACGTAAAAAAATGCAGCAATCTACCACCTATGCAATATGTTGCATGCACTTATTTTATTATATGTAGCTATTACACACTAAGCACTCTCTTTACTATTAGGTAAGATATTAATTACAGCAGTAGGCTTTGCCTGTACATACTATTAATACCTAGTAGTAAAAGTCAACATTTTTAAGGTGACCATATGACTATGTGTACCAATATGCTGTCCCAGAGAGAAAAAGATCAAACTACCTGAAATTCATGATTCGTTTTTTATTATAAACATGACACTTACTTTACAATGTAGTAACTGGGCAGTGGCAATGTCTAAGGCTCAGTTTCTGCTGAGGTACTTACACTTTTAAATCAATCAATAAAAATACACTAGTCTTCATGTTTGTTTTAACAAACAGAAATCCACAAACAAATAAAAAAATAACTACCTTCAATCAAAAAGATTTGTATACTCCTTTGTAACTATTCCAGAAATATTCACTCATAAATTAGGCTTACTCTAGAAAGGCACAGGGCTTTTTATCATTCTTGGTCATTAGCTCAGGAGAGTATAGTAACTATAAATACACTTCAGTTGGACCTGTGGGGAGCCATATCCACAATTTTGTGTAAATAATAAAGAATACAGACTAATTTATTCACAGTTATTACAGTTTTTCTTATTTTTAAACTGGCAAATTATCAAGATAAATCACATTGTAAGGCTAAAATATATGAACACTTATCAGTGCAGTACATTCCTGAGTCTCATGATCATAACACTGGAGTTCAAAGAAAACTTTAGTCCTTTGAAACACACAATCCTTCACATTTTTGGCTCACATTTCACCTGTTTTACTACTTCCCTTCTTTGAAAACCATGTTAAAGAGAAAGTTAATTTCTGCAGAAAGTATATAAAAAACCAACACAACCACTTTCTTCTAAGCGTACCGTCTAATTGCATGAAGCGTGCAGGAAAGCTAGCTTAGCCCTAAGATAGCTAATTGTCCAGTCATCTTTGTCAACTGGGCATAAGAGATGTAGGAATAGATTTCTAGGATTGAAAGCATTCCCTTAAAAAATTAAAGAACATTAAAAAAGGTGTTGCACAGTTCATTACACTGCATTTTTAAGGTGACCTGCATTACACAGCATTTGAGAGTTTTTCAGCGTAGCTGAGTCTTCCAGAATAAAAAATTTTTGCTACTAGTAAAGGCATTAACTTTTCTTTTAACCCAAGTATATATCCTTGTGCAGATAAGTCCTGTAGTCTTTTTTTAATGTGAAGCATAACCAGGACTCCATAGCCTGGAGGGAGGGCTGCTTTTTCTATTTGAGGATGTAGGACTGAGAGAAGTTGCAGATGAAACAGAAAAACCTGCAGTTGTGAAGAAAGAGATAAAATAATCATATTCATGAAAAAGAGGAAGGGGGAAGGGAGTAAAGACCAACAGCTGTTCTTAGATTGGATGAACAATTGAGAAGGGAGTCTCAGGATTCACTGAAAATAAAGCTGTCCCTTTATCTTTTCAGGTACATTTTCATCAAATGAGAACTGTATTTCTTCTCACGAGCAACATGAAGTAATGCACTGATTAAACTCCTGAGGCCCACACATATATTTTACTTCTGTAAATAACGATGATAAAAACTAACAATCTGGGTTGTTCTACCTCAACCTGAATACCCAAAAGGCACTAATAAGATGTGAGACTCCCAGTCCAGCAAAATACGTAAGCATGTTCTTAACTATAAGCAAGTAGTCACAACTGAAGTAAATTGGAATATTCATGTACTTATGTGCATTTCTGGCTCAAAGTCCCATAATGTAACAGGTATTCAGTGACTCTGTTTGTAGGAGTGTGTCAAATTGATTGATCTGTTTCTTTGTGAAAGTTAATATGATTTTTTTCAATAATTATTTTTGTGTGGTTACTAACCACCTGATGTTTTGATTTTCCATGGCAGTTTGAGAAACTGAATACTTGTCATGAGCAGGTACATGGAAACTCAAATTCATACAAAAATTCATAGGTAGGAAGAAAGAATTTGAACAGTATTGCAAAAATTAAAAAAGGATGAGCAGTTGGGATTTGCAAAACTAACCCTGCTTAGTAGGAATGACAGGTTTGTGTGTTCTATTCTTTCCTCCACCAATGACTCACCATGGATCTAACACCAGGACCTGCAGTTTAATTGAAGACAAAGAAATTTCCTTTTCTGTTCTATGTAGGATGATGTGGAGGATGGAAGTTTACCTCTGCAGTAAATGGGAGACCTCATAAGCTTCATTTAATAAATGAATCTCTTGAACATTGTAGACGGTACTGCGGAGATGATCACTAACACAACTGAAATCCTGGGTAATTAACTCTGATTCCTTGCAGGCTCTTCCTCAGACTTTAATAAAGGATAATGTAATGTGAAGGAGGCAGAAAGAAAACCTAAGCTAATTTAAGAATTCTGAGTATTTCCCAGTTATGCGGTGCCTGATTTCCAATTTACAGTTAAATAGTCTCCCTGTTCATTTGTTTTTCTTTTTAAAAGAAGGGAACACATTACTACTTTCTATATTTAATTTTCCTTCCTCAGAAACTGGTACTGATGATGGTAAAGTTTCTAGGAGTCTTGACCTTGCCTGAATCTCCTGTGATCAATGAGGGGTTTTAAACCAATGGAGCTTGAAATATTACACACCCTTCCACTTTGGGCACTCTTTTAGCTAACCTTCATCCCACTAAGGCTGTTTTAAACATAAACAAACAAATAAATAAGTAAAAGTATGTGTGCTCAGCAACAGAGGGGATTGAAATCTCCATTTTGGCACAGGAAAATGCACAGAAACCCCATTAATGGGATTTCCCAAAGACTGTGACTAAGACAAGGTGTTAAAAGATTCACTCTCAAACAGAACAGACAGGGAGTCCTGGGGCACTTTTAAAGGCTAAAATTTATTTATCACAGGAGCTTTCATGGGAGAAAATCCCACTTTGTCAGATGCTTTGAATAATCAGCTAGTCTTTAGAAGTGCCAAAGGACACACTGTTTGTTTTGCTGAACTAGACTAACATGGCTGCCCCCATGAATTGCAACTACTGAGGATCAAAGAATCCTGATTTTTTCCTTAACTTTCTGATCAACCCCAAGTATATATCCAAAGTAACATCAGGAATTCTGATGTGCATGTTACATAAAAGGCAAAATAACATCCATATAACATATAATATGCACTATGGGGTTTTTGTCATTGGTTTATAAAGGAGCAGGATCTGGACCATAGTTTTCCTCACTACTGCAGTGAATTTTTTTTTTCCAAATATTTCCTCTAGTGGTCCTGATTTTAACTTCTGTTACAAAAATGTAATTCATGGGTATTTTCCACTGAGGTCTCAGGAATCACACCAAGGTTGAGCAGATGTGTATGAAATCAGAAACAGTACAGCAAAAAGTTGCGTGGTGCTTAAGTGCCAGCCTCATCATTTATTTCAGGGTACAGGCTTCTTTTACTGAAACCTCCTTTTGCATTAATTCAAATGCAATATCTAGAGTAACCAATTCATTTAATTTATGATTGGGTAACAGATGCTTACTGTTATAGCTGTGCTGAGGTGTTGTCCTTGGGGTAAATGCTGGGTAAGTGTTCTGTTCTTTTGGGGAGAAAATTGCATGGTAAGCTGAAAGACATCAAGAAAAACATTTCAGTGTGGAAATTATTCATTTAAATCATAGCTAAAATGTTTTAAAGTCAGGAAAATATTATTGCAGCTCTTTACTCCCTTACCTATGATCACAACAGCTGTCCCTGCCAGCAGTGCAAAAAGTGTGAAGAACATTACTTGATAGGAATCAAGAAAGTGTTGGAATAAGCTGGCTCCATCTGTGGAACCAATTCAAAAAAAAGAGAGATACACTGTATGATGTTATAAATAGCATTGAATCTTTCTAATCCCCTCTAACTATAACTGGGCTCTTTTCCTAGTTTTTTTCTATTTCATTTTGAATATTTATTTGTGCATGATATATTTTATTAAATAGCCTGCGTGACTTAGATTACAATGGCAATTTCCAATATAATGTTCAAAATGTGCTTGTCAATGATAGCTCAAAATAGATTGAAATATTGCACACATTGTTCCCACGTCCCCAACCCACTAATCACTTTTGAAAATGCCAAGCCATGTTTGAAAGTATGAAAAAATAAAGCAAGAAATCCTGCTGGATACTATAGTATCATGGAACTTATGAGGTAGGCAAGCAGCCATTAGAGAGCACATCTCAAAGACAGTAATTGAACTCATCCAGAAACGGAAATGTGTCCAGTTTCAGCCACACAGAGCATCTGCATGCAAACCTTGCTGTCAGGATATTAGTGTTTGTCTTATGTATCACTGATAACTTTTTAGCTGACAAGTTATGCTGGCTCAAGTCTTAAGCCACACTAAATTCTGCCCCACCTTCGATACTAATGGACCTTGGAGATTTATTTGAACACATGAAATATGGAGATAAACTTACGCCTCACTGGCTCATTTCTGTCAGTTACATAAATCACTGTCACCGGAATAGAGAGAGACTGGTCAGTCATTGGGCTAGATATTGTAAGAATGGTTGATACAGATCCCTGGCTTGGAACTCTTGGATCTGATACACTAACAGTGTAGGTTACATAACTAGGCAGTCCATATGATTTTTCCTTCTCAAAGGCTTTCACCACCGGTGACCCGCATTTCACCTGCAACACAAACATATTGTCCAAATAAGCACTGTGTATATTCTCTTTTATTGGTTCTGTGCCAATGAGATGCATCAGAATTGTCACTCTATTGGAAGGAATGTAACTTAATAGCTTCCAAGAGAAGGGTACATTGTAACTATATCAAACACCCTCAGATTTACTCCCCCTATTTGTGCAATTACCTGCTGCCTATATAGTTTCGGTATTGCTGCTGTAAGTTTTGTAAAGTCCTGCTTGCAAACCTGGAGAAGAGCATGCATGTGAACTCCCCACATGGTAGTATATGAAAGCAATGTCATCCTGCCAGGGCATGACAAGTAAATGACCATCAACTAACTGTACTGTTCAGAACCAAAATGAAAAGAGAGAAAAGACAAACAAGGAGTCTTGTGGTGCTTTTAAAGGCTAACAAATTTATTTATTGCATTAGCTCCTGTGGGAGAGAATCCCACTTTGTCAGGTGCTTCTGACATCTGATGAAGTGGGATTCTCTCTCATGGAAGCTCATGTGACAAATTTGTTAGCCTTTAAAAGTGCCATCAAACTCTTTGGTTTTGCTGAACTAGACTAACATTGCTACTTTGGAACTAGAGAAAAACCATTTCCACTTCCTGATCCCTACTTGTTAGACAGTCTCAGGGATTCACTGTAACAATACTTGTAGAATACAATAAGTGTATCCAAGCATTCCACAATGATATGTGAGTCTCAAATTGGTGGAATCTCTTTACGATACAAAAATGTTAACATCAGTTACAATGTTCTTCCTTCTATAAATTAATCCTTCTAGTGTCAGGTATCATCTATGCAGTGAGTCAAACACTAGAATGCTTAAAAAAAAAAACCTAGCAAAGTTGATGAACACAGGTTATCATTTTACCATCAGATCTCAAATTTCAAGATCAGTTTCTGCCTTTATTTCATGGGGTGGGAGGAAAAAACAATCAAATATTAGATATCCAAAAGTATATCAAATATAGTTTTCTCAGCTGTAGAAATAACACGCAACAGCATTTGCACAATTACAAAAAAACCAGTGTATTATCTTTCCTCTTTCAACATCTGCAGTTCACACCACAGCAGGTACTGTCAGAAGAGATTTTTGAATTTTAAAGGTCATGCATGTATCAGTACATAAAACAACCACAGCACTTAGAGATGGCAAAAAACAGAGTCAGCCCACAGAAACTGCAGAACATAGTCCCTTGACAGATGTTAAGCTTGCAAACAGAACTCTAGTTTTATCTAAAAGTCAAGCCTGATTGGGCCTTTCACAATAGCTACTAAGAATGGATCTAACAATCCACACACATGTAGTGGTTGGCATGGATTATAGTTGGCTGTGATGGAGCAGGGATAATAACTTCTTGCAGTACACACAGGGTTCCAGCCATACTTTCATCTTCCATTGCACAGGTGCCACGGGGAAGATTTTTATGAGCAGGACTGCTGGGAAGAGAGAATGGGTGCAGAAAGACAGCTTCATGATAACATGACAGCTGGGCCGGGGGGGACCACTGGGTCAACCCCATCTTGGAAAATCTCACTTTTATGGTTTGCACAGGGCCATTTGTTAGAATTTATGCTGAGAACAATTTTACTCCTGCTGAAAAATTCTCCCAGTTACTGCTGCTTGATTTCCCTTAAGCCACCGCACCATACCTCATGGGGCTATTGTGGTACAGAAGCTCTGGGCTTGTCCTGTTGTGCCATTTACACAATGAGCTAATTTATAACTTACATGACACTTCCACCCACAGGAGTGCAAGAGCCTCTTTTGCACACCTGCATGGGGTACCTGGGCCTGGCCAGACAGATGTCAGTGGACAAACTGCCCCTAGCCCAGGGAGGCGGAGCTTTGGCATCAGCCCCCAGAAGAAGCTGGCCAGTACAGCTGAGCCAGTAGGTGCACGTGTGTGTTGTAATTTGCTATTGGTACAGGCTAGCCATAAATGACTCCTCTCTTGGAGCAAGGGGAAAGTAGGGAGGTATTATCAATCACAGGAATGTGAGAGTCACATTGCCTCCTGGGAGCACCCCCAGGGAAGTGGAGTTTATAAACTGGCCTCTTGTTCAGAGTTGCACCCAATGGCTCAATACAGCCTTAAATATGTAATGACAATTTGCTGTGATATACTCACCTCTAGTTTGTCAAGAATTTCAGTGGCTCCAAATATTTTCACGTCAGAGCTCATGTAATGGTTACTTAAGAGAATTTCAGTCTGATCAGCATAAAATCCTGGATTGAATGGCACTTCAGCACTAATCTGTTCCCCAGAGAAATGGCTGCCCTGGATCGAAGCTGTAACTCTGAGAAAAGTTTTGCTCATGCTCAAGTGCTTCAGCTGCTTGTCAGTAAGTCTGTGCATTGTTATGGAACAGATATAGTAGCCTATAAAAAGGAAAAAGTTCAAACCTTGTTAATTACTTGTGCTTCTTTATCATTTTTCTCTTTGCAGCTAAAAACATTTCTTGTGCAGTAAGTGAAATTTCAGAGAGGCACAGCATAAGGAGAAAGCGGTGCCCTGACAAATCACAATGGAGATGGCATTCTAAGAGTGGAGAAAAAGGCCTGAAAGTGCAGCGGACAATTGGGGCCAGAGGCTGGGGCATATCAGTAATTTCCAGTGGTTCTGAACCAGAAGACTCACTACATCCCCATATGACGAAGAACTATCAGCCAGTTTTCAATCCATGTGAAATTGTTCATATGCCCAGCTGGTTTGAACCAAATTTTGAGTGCATGACACAAAATCAAATGCTTCATTCCAATCCAAATATAACAAATACACGCTGTTCAGTTCAGCCAGTGTTGTAATTCTAGCCAACAACCATGATCATCAGCTTTGTCTGGCATAACCTTTATAAACCCAAACTCTGTATTGCCTTGCTGTGCATTTCTCTACTGCTGCTTAGATATTCAGTGATTCCCTCCCCCCTTTAAAAGTCATCCTGTTAAATCACTAAGGATTAACAAAATAAGAATCACAAAGTGAACTGAGTGGATATTATCAATTCAAACTGATTTTCTCCTACACATCAGTTCCCTTGCCATTTTCTCCCCCACTCATTTTCTATATCAGAAGACAGATGTTTTTCTCAAAAAGGATGTGAGGGGGAAGGAGTAAGCACACACACATCCCCTTGGAAGGTTTGGGTGACCATGTATTTAAGCCCAGATCAGAAGCAAGGATAAATAGATGCTCAGTTTTTTCTCTGTATAAAGAAAATGCACACACCTTACCCTGAATGATGTGCTCTCTGCAGCAATGGGCAACAAAGGCATCCTCTATTATACAAACTGGATATGAACTGACAGGTCTAATGAACTACTGTACGAATGTTCTCCCCACATGCTCTGTATTTTTTTTAAATTATAGTATAATTGATCTACACTTTTCTTTTGCTTCCCCAGTATTGCCAATCTCATAATTTCATTACAAGTCTCACAATGTCTTGATAGTTTTTAAAGTCTTAACTTCTGATGTCATGGGTTCATGAGACTTAGCTTTTATTAAAACAAGAAGTTTCTAACCCTCATGGTTGCAGAGAAAAGCCTGAAAACGTGTGTCCCTAAAATGTTTACAAACCAAATAAAAAGAACTTAAAATGCATTAGGATGTAAAAAAAAGTCTTATGATTTTTAAACCATTCTTGTGATTTTTGAATCCGTGGGATTGATGATATTGCAATACCTGAACAAGACAGAGACAGTGAATGGACTAAGATCAGTTTCAGCCCAACACAAATTATTGGGTGCAATATAGGGGAGTCTGGGTGAAATTTAATAGCGTGTACTATACAGGTCACATTAGATCATGGTCTGCAACCTGCAGCTCTGGAGCCACATGTGGCTCTTTGGCTGCCTCCTTGCAGCTCCAGGCTCCATCCCCCGGCACCATGGGACCCTGTGGGTAGTCCACTCCTAGCTCTGTCCCCCACCCCTGTCACTGGGGGATCCTGTGGGTGGCCCCTATGAGGCTCCAGGCTCCCCCTACTGCCAGGGGACTCTGTGGGGGGCTGACTCCTGGTTCTGGGCTCCTCCCCCCACCAGGGAACCCTACAGGATGTGCCCTTGCCCAGTCCGCCAGCCGCACCACCTCGAGGTTACACCCTCTGCAGTTCTCAAAAGACATGGTTATTGAAGTAATTTTAAAAAATGGCTTTTTTTTTTTTTATCTTTTGGGTTGCCAACCTCAACATTAATGTTCTCTTCTGACCTCAAGCTCTGAATCTGAGAATGCCTCTAGATAGAAGTCAAAGGCATTGGTGCCTGGCAAGCAAAACAGCTAGGAACTGATGTGAATTGTTCCACCTGTTATAACTGTTCCACTGTTGAAGAGGTTCCCAGTGCTGAGGTATTTCTTGACATCTGACTGCTTATGCATTTCTCAGGTAGTGGTGGCTGTGGCTTGTACTACTACTCCCCCATTTTTTATGTCATTTGTTGTTACTAAGAAATTAAAACCCTGCCTTACAGAAGGATGTCCTGACCCAGTCATCTGTGTCTTTTCCACATCCAGTTTGGACCATTACAACATAAGATAACTGGAACTACCTTTATGTTATTCAGCTATAGCAAAACATGGCACCCTGCAAGATTGTGAAATAGATCAGTATGAGCACATTTATGCCTCTGCTCCACAGATTGCACTCACTTCCCATCCATTTCAAGGTGCAATGGAAAGACTCATGCATGCACTGTTATTTGTATGTGTTTGCAGACCAGGACCTTAAATTGCACCCTCAACTTTTTCAAAAGTGACCTAGGTTATGGTTTCCTAGGATTAAAGTCTGGAATAATTCTAGCAGGTGCATCATTGTTTTAAATTACATTCTACAAGATTGTATCATGTACAATTTCTCAAAATAGTACTATATAGATAAGACAGATATGGAAATTAATGACTGGCTGAGGACATGTTTGAAAATATTAAAATCTTGACCACTGTAGAGAGCAAATTGTAACAAAAATGATAAAAGTGTCAGACAACTACAAGCCAGTAACAAACTAACATTAAAAACTCTTAAATTACACTTGAGACCCAATCCATTTTCTCCCACGAAAGCTCATGTGGTAAATAAATGCGTTGGTCTTTGAAAGTGCCACAAGACTCCTTGTTTCTTATGCATTCAAGACTCCCACTGGCTTCAACAGGAGTTTTGGATGCAAGAGGAATGTTAGAACAAATTGTAGTAGCCTGTAACTCTCTATTCACCAAACATACAGCCAATCGACAGCAGTGGAGGTCTCTAGCAGACACCTTATGTACCACTTAGGTACGAAGAGGATTAAGTAACTAAGTAAGTAACTAACTAACTAACTCTCTATTTGCAAGCTCAGCTCCTTTACCCATCTTACCTGAAACTGCATCAAATTCAGGTTCTGCTGTAAAAATATCGTGTGCTGGGAAATCAAATGCATCATTATTAAAATGAAGGTGGCAGGCAATACTGGACTCTGGGTGTAGCTCTGCAATGGCTTCAATCTGAACAGGTGAACATTCCCCTAAGGGAAACAAAGGGGGAAAAACAGGCTTGTAAGATAAAAAGTAGACTTTGATAACACAAAGGATTGTTCAACATCATCTCTGAAAGGAATTTTCATGTCATTCTGCCACGCTCATTATAATCTCACACATACTATGAAAAGGTCTTACAATAAGCAATATATGCGTACCTGAAAGTTTTATAATGGTATTTTACAGAAGTAAAGAGGAATTATTTTTCTGTCAGTGAATCATACTGAACCATTATTTCAGCTTTCTTTTACTCCCCCACACCAAGCTTCTACCTTGTAAGTTAGGCGGACTCAGGAAGCCTCACTAATATATTTTTCAGTAGTTGTCAAGAAGAAAAATTATGTAAATTGTTATTGGATTTGAACAGGTTGATAGTTCATCCAAAATATGTTAAAAATATCATTTCAACAAGCACTGGATGATAAGTCTGTTCAGTATTAACAAAAGGGCACTATGATTAAATCAAGTATGGCTCATTAATCAGAAGAGAAAATATATTTAATTTTACCTGTAAAGTGAATCTAAATAATAGTCACATTTTTGGTGTAAACGTTGCCAGTCACAGTAACGGTGAGAACGGGCATGCTTAATGCTAAATATATTACCAGTACTTTAAAAAGTCAACTGCAGTTTAATAGCAAACCAGTCAAAGCTAGTGGTTGATTTTCTTATTGATGAAAAGTAGTAAGTAATCAGATATGTTTATTGAGCTTTTTGGTTTAAAAAATCATAACATTATCTGTAATTCACAAAAATAATGTATCAAAGTAGTTCCAAAAGAGTTCTGTCTAAAAATGCTAACAGCGATTCCCTATTACTCCATGTCCATTAGAGCAAAAACAAAAGCCCAATTTAAAAAACAAATTTCAAATCTGGAACTTCTGAAAACAAACATTGTTGCTCTGCTCACAGATATATCTGGAGAAGAAAAATGATGGTTTTGATTGGATTTGGCCTTCATAAAGATAATGCAAACTGTACAAGCATTTCTGTCTCTGTATTTTAATACAGAAGACCAAATTTTTAAATAAGAACATGCACATTAAACCTGGAAATTTTCACATGAACATTAAAGCTAGGTTTGTGCAACTGTACCAAATAGCATTCAGTTAAAAATCTGTCCCCTGTGCCCCAAAATATCACCTCTTTGTTTGCATCTGATCTGACACCACATTCTTTATAAGTAGAAGAAACCTGAGTGATTTTAAAACTTGTTTTGTTTTCATCAGGGCAAAACTGCAAACTGGATGGCTCAGGGAACTGATAATAAAATACAGAGCCTTTCTTCGCTAGGTTCCCCCACTGACATCCAGCCTGTCAGCATTGACTGAAAGACCTCTGACATGAACTGTGCAAGTTAAGTGAGTGATAGCATCATTCTAGGTGCTGGCAGACAAGTGTTGTTACAAAGTGATGCTTTTGCTGGCAATCTTGGCAGGGATCTCAAGAGCTGAACAAGCCTGGAGACTAATCTGTTCTCTCACTCTGAAAGTGGTTCCTCCTACACAAGACTGAGATAACCCAGAAAAGGCTTGAATTGACTCTGCCTGCTCTATACCTGCCCTGCAGAAAGAGGGAGAGAGCCTGCTGGACCTTGACTCTGGTGCCTGTTATGAGCACTAAATCTAAGCACAGTATATTTTAAAGGCCTATGACCACAAACGTGAATCAACTCCAAGAACACTTTCCTTGTACATCTTTTTCCCCCTCATTTGTTGGGAACAAAGGGGAAAATTTAATTAATTTCATTTCTGAAACCTCTTCCATTTACTTTAATTTAGAAATTCAAAATTTTAAACAAGCCTCTAGCTAGCTGAAAAGCAGGGATTACTACTGTTATTACTATTTCCTAAAATTGTTGAATTCTTTGCATCCCCCTCCATTGAGCGTTTTAAAAATTAGCTCTCCTGATTATTTTCTGTCTCTCTTTTCTTTCTTTCATGGTATTTTTTTTTTCTGGAAAGCCAAAGATAAATTCTCTTTGGAAAGTTGATGAAAGGTCACTGACCTATCTTGAGTTAGTTGACTGAAAATATTTTAAAACTCATATTTAAACAATGGTTCAAACTCCTCCATCACCTTAAAAAAGAAAAACCAAAAAACCCACAGAATTATTCCTGTACACTGACATAAGCAGCCAGTGAGTGCTTTCACGCAGCAGGTTTAGAACAAGGAGGGAGGGGGAAATAGACAAAATCATGGGGAAATAGACATTTGCATGAAAAAGTGATTTAGAAGTGCTTATATTAGTTCAAAAATGCTCATCTCTTCTTCCATTGTAACAGGTCAGAATCTTGTTCTGAGTTTCTTGTGGCAGTGAAAATGTTGTGGCTCACAGCACTATGTACATCTACATTGAAGAAAAACCCTTGCAACAGTCTCAGGGTGCTACAGAGCTAAAAATAGCCATATTGACATTCCTGCTCAGGCTCTGAAGCCTAGACAGGGGGAGGCTGGGTGGATTTCAGAGCCAAGCAGGTACCTACATAGATATTTTTAGTGCTGTAGCACAGCCCCAAGTTTGTAGTCCCAGGCTATGAGATACACTGATACACGCTGTTGGGTTTGTGGGTTTTTTTTTTTTTTTTTTTGGTATTTATTTATAGGCCTGAAGATTACTGTGAAAGAGCTTACAGCATAGGACAACAGTACTCCTATATTAACAGCCAGACAGCTCATTGGCCACATAAGACTTGCATTCTGACATCCTGATTGTGTGTGGCAACACAAATCACAATGGTTTATAGCTATCTGATGATGCCTCACTGCAATTCAATCAATGCACATGATGCAACCTCCTGACTTAATTCACCACAGTGTTGTGCATATCTCACTCACATGGTGTGGCTGTGAGAATGAGAGCAAGTCTCAGCTCTTGCCTCCCCCATTTTCAGCTCCTGGGAGGGAAAGTTTGGGTCCCCCCTCCCCCATCCTTGTTCTAGCTCAGCTGCCTGAAAGCTCTCACTGGCTGGCTGTTTCCCCATGATTTTGTGTGTTGACTCAGAATTATGCCCCTGGGCTTCTCACTCTGTCCGAGATTTTGTCAGGGTGAGAAGAATACCAGTTAAGTTCCTACAGACTCGCAAAGGGCCCTGATGACTCTTATAACAAGTTGTGTGGTGGTACAGGATTCTTTTCCTGCTACATTTCCAGGGCGAGATCAAGGCTTCTGGGGGCCAAGGATTGCCAACTCTTGTAGCCCCCCCCCCGTACTTAGCCTGGGGTAGGAGGGAGGTGTTTGGGCAAACTGGCACTGGAGCCCAAACTAGCACACCAGCCTGCCCACACGTGACAGGAACTAGGGCCAGTGGGAGCCCAATATATTTTTGCTCAGCTGGCAGAGGTGGGACCCCTTAAGCCCAGGGCTGCAGCCCCTAAAGCCCCTCTATTAATTCAGCCCTGTGCACTTGCCTCCTGGATGTTACAGGACAGAGAGCGTAACATGCTTGTGCAATTAAGTAACAACCATGCAAACAGGAGAAGATTCATTGTCGTACCTTTCAAATTTTTGCTTCTGTCCTCAGTTGCAACTAAAACTTTTGAACTTGCGACTCCCTGTAAGTTTGTTTTTACTCCACTTACATGCATTGCTATAATCTTCTGAGGAATACTAACAGATACCTAAACAAAAGACATCACAGAGCTTTGTTATAGAAGACACAAATTAAAGGCAGAAATGGATTTTAGAAAGCCAAAAACTGATTTTACACATACATCTGCAAAATGTTTTACTGCTTTTATAAATCCAATACAAATCAGTCTGCTTTAATAGGCACCCCAAAAAAGCTGTATTTAATTTAATTTAATGTCTGCTGACACAGTGAATTCAGTGTAGACAGAAATATTTTGTTGAAGATCAAACAAATGCAATTTCTTTTAAAATTTAGTAATAATGACTGACCCATCCATGTACAGTACAACATTTGAAAATTTCTTGTTGGTATCTCATTCAAACAGTGAAATTAATTTAGAAAAGCATGCTCTTAATCTAAAGTGTTTTAGCATTTGGAACCAACTTAGCCAAGCAAAGAAATTAAATGTACCATATAAGAATAATACAGGCTAAAAATACAAACTATTAGGTTACATTGCCTTCTTTAACACAAACTAGAACCATGATGCATTTGGAGGTATGCCAAACATTTTTGCCATCATTTTATTTTTTTCTTAAGATGAACAGTACAGAAATAGGAACAAAAGTCTATGTTTCCAAGAAAAAACATTAAATAAGTGACAGTAACAGAAGTACATCATTTTGTTGCTAAAAAAAGGAATGACTATATATGTAGACATATATTCCTAAGAAACAGCAAACAAGCCTCAACAACACTCATGGAAGTTACAAGTCTCTCACCTCCCTGTATGTTTTAAGTAGTCCAGGAATCTCATAATGAACAGTTACAACTCCTGAATCCCTTGCCACAGCAGCACCAGTCTTTGGGTCAACCTGAAGAACACTGTTCAGTGAAGAGCTCCAGACTCCTGACAAGCCTATGAGAAAAGACTACTTGTAAATTAAATGCTTCATTGATATTGCAATATGGTAGCCAAGTTTGTTTTCAAACTGGAGTGTGAATGTACAAGTATCCCACTATTAAAGACACCAATCCCCATGACCTGTATGTGTGCCTATGTGCACATGCATATTGGTAGCTATGCTATCTGATGTGTGAGGGTTAGAGTCTGAGGTCCTTACTTCAGTTATACCAGCATACACCTCAGTGTACAGCATATACCTCCTTGTCTCAGTTACACCTCACTGTTGCAAAACTCCCAAGAAGGCCAAAGAACTATACAGAGGATTGTGTAAAAGATATCAAGATAGTGTCTTTGTATTATTATCCCTGTTAAAATAATGAAAAAAGCCTTTTCCAGAATGTTTCATATTCTAAGAACAATTGAATTGGAAATGGGAGAAGTTTCACGCTCAAGAGCTCCAACACAAGTGGCATTTTTGAAAGGTAGGGTACAATTAAAACTACAGTTGATCCAACTATTTGTGGTGTTAACAAGAACAATGGGCATCATCTGAGTCTAATCAACATCATAAATAACATATTTGGTTTCCTAGAATGTCACAATGCACAGCACTATAAAGTTTCCATGGTAATTCAGAGCCAGGGTTGAAATGTATTTAAACACTTTCTTACCTTCTTGATTTATCAGTGTAGAACTAAAACAGATGACATCACCTACTACCACATCTCTGAGCTCAGGGAAAATGGCATGTTGCACAGGAAGGGGAATATAATCTGCAATTCCACTGTGCTCTGCATCCCAAACCATAAGCAAGGTCAAGCCTACATTTACAGTTCGAATGACAAAAGTATTGTTTGTGGTTCCTTTCCCAATCTGCACAAAATCATCTCTGTAAAGAACAGAAAAAAAATGTTTTTGTTCTCAGAAAATTCTGCTATTCCTTTTAACACTCCCTCCCCCCACCTTAGAAGAAAGGTATTTATTAAAAATTAAAACAAACCTTAAGCTGCTAACTCCTTTTGAGGGGATGGTTATTAACTAACTCAGATCAACAAAACAAGCAAAATATATAAATTATTTAGTTGTCATCCTAACTACTGTCCAAAAGAAGAAATCACGAAGTCATACATGACCTAATGCATCCATTTGCTAATGCTTTAAGAAGATCTTTAAGAGAGCCAAGCCTCTATCATCTTCTCAGAGAGGAATGAAGCACTAAACAAAAACTCTGTGAATGGATCTAAAATTAAAGGCAGCTGGTCAGCTATAATTTCTTAATGCTATTAGTTCAGTGTCTTCAAACTGGCACTGAGATGTGCACATTCACCAACATTGCACATTCTTAACTATATCAATATGAAGATATATTTACAGGAGCAGGAGAAAGACAGGATAGGTTAGAAAAAAAAACATTTTTCTCTCCTCATGACCTTCACCCAAGTATTTATATAAGGAATTCTATGGAAGACAGACTTTGTGCACTGATTGCTGTGGAATTTGACGAATATCCTACTGACTAAATGTAATTTTTATTACATCCTGGTGCTGTCCAAAAGCATTATGCTAAAATGTGTGTGAATACATCTCAATACACAGTCTCTGCTCCGAATACCCTACTAAGCTAAGCTGCAATGACTGCAACAAATGGCAGGAGGAAGAAAAGACAAAAACAAAACTAATATGAAGAACTGGATACAAAGGCCAACAATTTGTAGAGTCTGATGGTTCAGAATCACTGGAAGTTAGCCGGCTGCCACATCATGACTTCATTTTGTCAGGTCAATACAAGAGACTAATTGTTGCCCGTTTTTCTGGCATTTCTGTAGCCTATGCACTTTTCAGAAGTCAATCAGCAATCCCAATCCAGCCACCAAAAACAGCCAAACTCTTCCTGACATAGGTTTCATCCTCTCTCTTTTGCTGGAGTAATTACCATGACTGGCATGACTGACAAGCTGTCTTAGTCTAGATCAGCAAAAACAAATGAGGAGTTCAGTGGCAATTTTAAAGACTAACAAATTTATTTATCGCATGAGCTTTCGTGGAAGAGGTCCCACTTCATCAGACATGTGAAAAAGAAAAGTTTTCAAACATCCTACAAAGTAGGATTTTCTCCCACAACAGCTCATGCGATAAATAAATATGTTAGTCTTTAGAAGTGCCACAGGACTCATTGTCTGTTTTGGCATAATACAGTGGTCTTCAGATTTCATTGCTGCCCCTATAATTAACAGTCAGCTGTGGACACTTACCTGTTGGTTGCAAGATTGAGCACTGAATTGTGTGAATGGAAGGTATCACCGGAGTTATCATGGAAGTGAACCGTGAAAGTCAGTGTCACACCCAGTGGAAGAGCCAACAGAGCCTCTTTGTTTTGGGTGTGCAGAACAGGACTAATGGAGATTCTCAGGTAGGAAACAGGAGATACCTGTATGACATTAATAAAAAAGATAAAGTGGCTTCTTGCTTTGCCCGTAGGGTGCCTACTAAATAATCATTTAAATAATTTTCAGACACAGATAAAAGAAGAGGTTTTTTTTTTTTTTATGAACCACACACTTGCTTAGTATGAATGTTACAACAGCATTGAGAGATGGAGCTTTTAATTTCACATGGCATATTATGTTTCACAGAGTCCTTGCAAAGCATCTCCTGCTCATATAGCATCAGGAACTGAGAAGCACAATGACTTACAACAAAAGCAAAAAATTACAGAGATGATGTGGTTATTCTGTAAAACAAAGCCAGAAAATTCCACAGATACACAACTTTTAAACTAATAACCTGAAGGCTTCTCCATAGCAAAGGAGGAAATACAAAGATGTACTTCAAAACATTTGCCCTTGGGTGAGTGATGCACGAGGTACATACAAGCAAGGGATGAGATTCTGGCATCTGCTCCTGTCCCTCCACAACAGGCATAAAGTAGAGTAGTACAAAAGGATGCTAAAAGCCATAGATGTGGCTGAGGGAGGATTTCACCCAGTGCAGGAACAATGGAAGACAGGTGCCAATGCCTACCTCTCAAGACCTGAGATAGAGGGTGACGGCTGCAGCGGTGTGGAGATTATGGGCAGCCAGAAACATGCTGCTGCAATTCAGACAGCTCCTCCAGGCTGTCTCTATTATGTTGGTGCTGCAGACTTGCCAAGGACTGAGAAGGCACAAATTGGCTTACAGCCATTTTAGTCACATAACCTCTGGTCTGTGAGTTCTCTGTTGGTTGCATCTCTGAGAAGCACAGCAGACAAAAGCAGTCAGGATGTTCTAATACTGAAAAAGGGCCCAGGCCACCCTGAAATAAAGTCTCCCATGGCTTGACTGATCAGGATGGGCAGCATGAGATTAATCATTCATGGCCCACCTTGCATCTGCTGAATCCTGATTTATCATCAAGCTGCATCTGACGCATCACTGGCTCCCTTCCAGTGAAATCAGAGTGGGTTGGCAATCCCTGCTCCAACTTCCAAGATGTTTAAAGAAATAAGCATTCGTGCAAAAATAAAGATGATTTGTGCAGCAGCACTTACCTGCAGGGAATCGCCTTTAAAATGATGAATCCACAAATGTCTTATTGTGGAAATGTATTTCCATTATTAATTAATAAAACGAAAACCTCCTTGACTTATCTAGGTTAACTATCCAAAATAAAGGGACAATGTGTGTTTTTTCTGATATAACTTTTGGAAAATAAATAGTGGAAGGATAAAGGATGAAAAAGAAAAGCTTCAGCTGTATAAAGAACAGTGTTTTAAATAACCCCCTCCAGCCTACCTTGTAGGAAAGTCACTTCTTCTGAACTAAGAGTCTCAGATAACAGAGTTTTACATTTTATCTCTAAATGTACATGTCAAAACTTGAAAAGGAAAGAGCGGCTTTGGCCTCAAGGAAATTGCATCTTTGACGAGTCTGAAAAGTGTAGCTAAAATATCAGTATGTACAGCTGTCTACTCCTCTAGCTGATGTAATCAGCTAAAATATCAATGCATATGTGGCCATCTGCCCAACTAACTGTTGTAGCAAGGTAACGAAAAGGCCATTTTCCATGACAGACTTTCATGCCTGTTTTGCTTAGAAGTTTCAAAACATGGGCTGCAAGAGACAACTGCAAAATCTAATACCGATGAAAGCAGCTATTTATTTTTTTAACAACATCTCAGCTTTTTGAATATTTTTGGCATTAATATCTTGATGTTTGGGTTGACTAGAGCCAGACAGCATGTGAGGAAATGCTAAGCTTGCCTCCTGCAAAGCTATGGCATAACATATCATCACTTCTTACTTTCACTTCTGTGTTACTAAAACAGCTGAAGGCCTCTCCTGAGCAAAGACCGCCAAAATACCCACACTGGTTGTTATCTGTGTCACTAGTTAGAGGACCCAGGAGATGAAGGATGGCTCAGTAGTTAGGGGACTAGCTTATTGTGACTTGGGGAACCCGAGTTCATTTCCTGTTCTGCCTCCCTGTATGACCTTGGATAAGTCATTCAGTTTCTCTCATTTGTGTTTCTCCTCAATTTTCCATCTGTAAAATGGGGCTAACAGAGCTCTCCGACATCACAGGGAGATTTTGAAGATAAATACATTAAACATTATGAGCCATTCTGAAGGTAACAGGGCCAGGTATGTAGCTAAATTGATAGCTCATTTATGGATGTGAAATAACAGATTGCCCCTACCCCAAAGAGTTTACAGTCTTAAATCCTCAATCTTGCCATTTGCTGGCTCCATGAATGGAGAGAATGTGACTCCACCACCCAAACATGTTGCCCAGGGTCAGGGATCGAGTTCCCAGTGAAAACAATGGGAGCGTTTTCTGTGGCTCTAACAAGCATTGGCTCAGGAGCCAATAAAGTCTAAGCTCAGTACTAGGGAGGCAAAGCAAAGCTAGGGGTTATACAGGGCTGAAGAAAGTTACTTCCCCCCCTCAAGGAAGAGAGAAAGAAATACGGCTCTGAACCACAATCTCTTCCCAGTGTTCCCACTGCCACTCCATATAGAGAGCTGAGGCTAAAGGCTTAAATCTAGCTGCACTTCACCATGACTTTCACGTTTAATATCCTATAGATGTTTTTAAAAGTCACCACTTTAATTAAATGCCATGAGTCCCAAGGGTCATGCCGAACTTCAAAACAACCCCCAGTGAGATTACTAACAATCAGTATCTTGCCCCTTTCATAGAATGGTAAACCGAAGGACTTAGTAACTGAACAATTTGTCTACAATTATTCAGTAAGACAAGTGGACACATCTAACAACAGAGCAGACAGATTTAGTGGACAGATCTAAGAACAGGAATCTCAGCCCTCAGCCCCCTACTCTAATCGACTTCCTTAGAATATAGCATGGGGAACAGGCTGATATTGACAACCAAAAAAAGAGGGAATTATAATACTACAGAATTCTGTGCATCGCTTTTGGGATGGGGGCAGAAGGGTGGCTGGCTCAGATATGGTTGAACCACAGGCCCAGAAAGCAACTGGAATTTGTTTCTCTGCATGGAGGAAAAGGAGGTCTGCTGCTGGGATGCTGTGATCTTGAAGAGATAGGCTCCATGACAACTAGAGAAAACACTCAAATGGGGACTTCTCTCCTTTCTGCTGGGAATCACCTTCTCTCTTGCAACCTTCCTCTGAAGCATACCTTATCTCTCCCTATGCTTAAGAAAAGATAACACAAAATTAGAGGAAGGAGTGTTGGTGAGGAGGTGGTGCTACAGAAATGGATGTGACCTCTTCAAATGTGGGTGAGGGCTCATGCTGAGGGAGATGGATAGTACTCAGGAGTAGCATATACTCTTTCATATTACTTCAGTTTTGATGGTATGAGATGGACATATGAGCCATAAATGCTCAAAGTAATGAAACTGAAAGAGACATGATTATATCCAAAAAAGTCTATGCAATTTAATAACGGTAATCATATGGAAGAAAGTTACTCAGGCTGACACTTTAATCCCTTTTCTGTTGATTCCTACTGTAACTTTTGTGCCTTCACTTCAGAAGACTGTAGCAATACAGACAACATGGGCCAAAACTGGACATAGTTCTTCCCCAGCTTAGTAAGTGCATCTGACAGCAGCTAAGCAGTTAAATCTGAGCCTGAAGGTGGAAAGTCTCTTGTTTTGATTCCCTGTAGAAAGAATCTGGTAAGAGCTACAGTACTTGGACGCTGAAGAAAGAAAATGAGATTTCTGCACAATACAGACACATGTTGAAAATCCAAGCACCACTTTTAGTCACCTTGTACTGACACTGTATTCATCACTCTAGCTGGCTTTATCCCTTCCCACTTCTTGAGAAATGAACTGCTTATGATAGATGTCGGCAGCAACAGAGTATCAAACACTTCTAAAAGAAAACATTTCTGAAGAGATCTTTTTAGGACAATATTTTTCTAGCTTACAAGCATACATACAACTCACAGCACATTTTTTGTTAAATTATGCTATGTTTGAGAATTCTCTGATGTGAGAAGATGCACATTTTAAAGCTTTATTGCCGCTGAACTGGGATTCCAACACCTTGCATTTTACGCTTTGCAGAATTTAAAAGGTGCAATTAATTTTATACACTTGGTGTACTGAAAGCATAAGTTTTTAACAGGAGAAACTGCATTAGCCTTAATGGTGTTCCGACCCTAACGAAGAGAAAGAGAAAAATACCTTAATGGCAACTACAATGGTCTGGTTGATTCCAAACAGCTCTTGGGAAATTACTTCAATTGTCGATGATCCTATCAAGGAACCCGACTTCAGAAAGCCTCTCTCATCAATCTGTACAACAGGAGCTTTATTAGGACCATCCAGGACCCGGTAATTCAGAGAAGCTACTCTATCCCTTGATAAAGCAAAACACAGAAAGCTTTTATAAATATTTACATTTGCAACAATATTTTATGTAAATCAAGCATTAATTATTATTTTATATGTGCATATGCCATGTTTTTTTCTTCTATAAAGCCACAGAGCACTGTGATCTAAGAATCAAGGTCTCAGATTTCCCTGGATAGAAGAAGTCTTATCTGTGCTTGGGCATACATTGAAATCCACTTGCTGTCTGCTGCCTTGCAGTGTCATCATTCATTGATGGGAATTTGATTCAGAATACTAATGTATAAGGGTACAGCATATGGCTTTCATAGACGTTTTCTGTCAACAGTATTCAGTGGCAGATTAGTCAGCCCGGGTCAATACTGGTATTAGAGATAAAGACAGGCAAATGACTAAGTAGTTCTGATCTATTTCCTGGAAATTATCTGTACATTAGGTTAATTTTTGGAATAAAACTCTCCATGGTATTAGCATATTAATAAGTAAAGTGAGCAAACATATAAACTCTAATTAGCTGGCATTCTGACTCATCAAGATGTTTTTAGGAACCACTTACACATTTTACAGTAATTATAAAAAACCTTTCCCACCACATGCATTGTTCCATTCAACTGAGAACACTGCATTTTCCTTCTGTGCAAACAAGCATCAAAACAATATTCTGATGGCACTACCTGGCTGGTCAAATAATGAAGGTGCCTGGTCTGATTACACCATGAGATAAACAGTTCTGGTGGTGTTGTGACAGAGACAATTTCCTGCAACATCTCTGAAAGACCTTAGTTTATGTTCCAAAGGGGCAGCCATGTTAGTCTAGTAAAGCAAAAAAAAAAAAAGCAAGGAATCTTGTGGCACTTAAAGAGTAACAGATTGATTTATTGCATGATCTTTCGTAGGAGAATATCCTACTTTGTCAGATGCTTTGAAGAGGGAAAACTTACAGAATTGGATGAAAATAAATGCAGAGGAGTTTAAGACACGGGATCAGGTCATACTGCAACAGCAAATCAGAGCACTTGTAAGGATTCAAGCTCTAGGAAACAGCACACAGAGGGAGAGTGAAGTCAAATTACCTGTTATAATGTGAAAAGAATCCATAATCACAATTCACCCCTGCTTTCACAATCTAATTTGCATATTAGTTCGATTTCAGCTGTTTCTCTTTGAAATCTTGATGTCACATTGATTTTCTTGAGGACCATTGTTAATAAATCATCAATTTAGTGATTAGGAAGATGGAAGTGCTCAGCAACTGGGGTTTTTTTTGTGTGTGTTGTGATTTCTGATGTCAGTTTTGTGTGCATTTATTCTTCTGCATAGGGATTGTCCTGTTTGTCCATTGTATAAGGCTTGGGGGCATTTCCGGCACATGATGGCATAAATCACATTAGTGGACGAGCAGGTGAAGGACCCTTTGATGGAGTAACTGGCTGGATTAGGTACTATGATGGTGTCTTCTGTGCAGATATGTGGACAGAGCTGGGAGTGTGGTTTGTTGCAGGGATATGCCCCTGCTTTAATGTTTCTGTTGTTAGGTCTGTAGTTGCTGGTGAGTATCTGTTTAAGGTTCGGGGGTTGTCTGTAGGCAAGGAGAGGTCTGTCTCCCAAGGCTAAAGATGATGAGGGGTCATCTTTTAAAATAGACTGGAGGTCACTGTTCCCTCTCAGCTGTGCACGTGTGCATGCACACACAGGTCATGAAACCTGCGCACACAAAAAAATGAGGTGCGCACAAAAAAATTCAATAGTGCTAATATTAGTGCTCACAAAGAAATGTTTTTGTGCACACAAAGAAACTGTTTGTGCACACAGCCTACGAGTAATTAGAGGAAACATTGCTGGAGGTCCTTGATGATCTGTTGTAGAGGTCTGACTTGAAGGTTGTATGTGGTGACCAGTGGTGTTCTATTGTTTTTTCTTTCTTGACGACCATCATTAATGAATCATCAATGGAGTGGTTAGGAAGATAGAAATGAGGGGTACCCATCTGGTTCTGTCAATCAAGCTTTCTTAAAACTATGGTACCCATCTGGAGAAGTAAAGAAATGGATTGACAGGACCAGATGGGTACCCCGCAGTCAAATACTACAGGAAAGGCCTAACCCCCCAACCTTAACAAGACACTCACCAGCAACTGCAGACCTAACAACAGAAAAATTAAAGCAGGCACATATCCCTGCAGCAAACCACACTCCCAACTCTGTCCACGTATCTGCATAAAAGACACCATCATAGGTCCTAATCCAGCCAGCTACTCCATCAAAGGGTCCTTCACCTGCTCATCCACTAATGTGATATATGCCATCATGTGCCAGAAATGCCTCCAAGCCTCATACAATGGACAAACAGGACAACCCCTATGGAGAAGAATAAATGCACACAAAACTGACATCAGAAATCACCACACACAAAAAAACAGTTGCTGAGCACATCCATCTTCCTAATCACTCCCCATTGATGATTTATTAACAATGGTCCTCAAGAAAATCAATGTGACATCAAGATTTCAAAGAGAAACAGCTGAAATCGAACTAATATGCAAATTAGATTGTGAAAGCAGGGGTGAATCATGACTATGGATTCTTTTCACATTATAACAGGTAATTTGACTTCACCCTCCGTGTGCTGTTTCCTAGAGCTTGAATCCTTACAAGTGCTCTGATTTGCTGTTGCAGTATGACCTGATCCCATGTCTTATACTCCTCTGCATTTATTTTCACCCAATTCTGTAAGTTTTCCCTCTTCAAAGCATCTGACGAAGTGGGATATTCTCCCATGAAAGCTCATGAAATAAATAAATCTTTTAGTCTTTAAGTGCCACAGGATTCCTCGCTTTTTTTCCCCTTAGTTTATGTATTATTGTGGTCTGGGACTGTATGTGGGGCAAGACATGACAGATACTGCAACTCCATGAAATGTCTTTGAGGTCTGTTGTTTTAAATGAATGTCTTATAGAATCATAGACACCAGAAGGAACCATGAGAAGTCATCGAATCTAGTCCTTTGGACTCATGGCAGGACCAAGAACCCTCTTAAGCCATCCCTGACAGATGTTTGTCTAACCTGCTCCTAAAAACTTCCAAAGATGGATATTCCACAAGCCTGCCTAGGCAACTTATTCCAGTGGCTAATCACCTTGAAAGTTAGGAATTTTTTCCTAATGTCCAGCCTAAACCTCCCTTGCCACCAGTTAAGCCCATTGCTTCTTATCCTATTGTCGGTAGTTAAGAACAATTTTTCTCGCTCTTCATTGTAAAAACCTTTTAGGTACTTGAAAACTGTTATGTCCCCTCTTAGCCTCCTCTTTTCCAAACTAAACAAACCCGGTTCTCTCAATCTTTCCTCATAAGTCAAGTGTTCCAGACCTCTAATCATTCTTGTTGCTCTCTTCTGGACCTCCACTAATTTGTCCACGTCTTTGCTGAAATATGGCTCCCAGAACTGGACACAATACTCCAGTGGAGTACTTTGCACTTGTCTTTATTGAATTTCATTCTGTTTACCTCAGACCATTTCACCAGTGTGATTATGTTATCCTTCATGCAGAAGCATGACCACAACTCCTGTAGGAGATGAAACAATAAGTGGTGAATATGGGGAATCAAGTTGTAGCACTTGCTCTGCCCCATTGAGAGGCACCACTTCCTGGAGAGACTTACACATAGTACTTCAAACTGGATTCTTCTGAGGTCAACAGAGAAAGAAAAGACTTTTGGATAAATAGTCTGAGTTTAAACTGACTCAGAGCCTTCTTTCTGATCCAGTGAACAGTCTAGATTTTCTGTTGGGGCTGCCATAAGACTGAAATGTCCTCTGGTAAGCTTTTAGCATGGTCCTCTAGTAAGCTTTTAGTAGAGTCTTTTATTGTTTTAATGTTTTCTCTGTAATGCTTCCACCTCAAGAATAAATGTGCTTACTTAGAAAGAGCTCTTTGGTAACTTTTAACTGCAAACATTTATGCCTTTGAGAGAAAGCCAAGTAGTTTGCTGAGAATATCCCTGTGTAAGGCAGGAACAGAGGAGTCTTGAAAACTCCCAGTCAGGAGGGACAGAGATGCAGATCTCTGCCCAAAAGAGCTTCTGGCTCAGGAGCCAGAAGGCTAGAGAGAAGCCTACATGTGTACCAGTCCTAAACTGTGAAGCACATGTCTCAGAATACAGAATACCTGATGGCAGAACTGGTCTGACCATTGTGGAAAATGTGCAGTGAAAGGGACTATGCAAATTCTTCTCCCTGGTTCAGGGCTGCAGCTGCTCAAAGCAACCATAAAAAGCCTTAAGAGGAGAGACAAGGGAGCCATAAGGATTATCTTAATTCGCTACCCATACCAAGTGTGGTAGGCCAGAACAAGACACAGAACGTTACACAACAAGATACACAGTGTTTGCCCCTGAGAACGTATAGGCTAGTAGGCAGATTCTGATACTTAATCGCCTTACGTTATGAGTAGTCTCAATGTCTCGAACAGCGCTACGTGTTGAGTAAGGTACTATTAACCATGAACAAGGTTTAGAAACAACACTCTAGGTGTTAGAAATAACAGCTGACAATAACAAAGCAAGGGAGAGAAGTTGGTGGAGGCAGAAAAAGGATTAAAATTAAACTCATGGGATTTCACATATGAATACATTTTGTTAACTCTGGTGTGTTTTTAGAGAGATCCTTTATTGCATAGTGTCTATAGCATGAAGACAGGATTTTGATTTATGAATGTATTCATTGTTAAGACATACTAAGGGATTCAGTGCATCATACCTCAAATAGCCACTGGACAATGCAGCCAGAGGAGACACAGTCAAACTTTAAAGCGTTCCTCTTCTGGAGAAAGCAGTAGTGCAAACATCATGTGTCTTGATGCCCCTGGTTAATCTCCCCATCCCCTGTGCAAAATAGTTGCTCCTACTAATAATGGATTTGCAATTTTCACCTGCTAATGACAATATAAAAAGGACACCTCTGCACTCAGCAGATCTGCTCCCTGGCTTCGGTAGGAAAAATGTTTCTGCTTTCTGCTTCAATCCCTATAGCAATGTATAGCTAGTACTAGAAAAATGGAGTGGAAGCAGGTTTCTTTCCTGACTCACAAGCCATCATGAAAGCTATTAGCTGACTTCCAAATGGGGGAGAAAATCTGGCCGCATGACCCCCTCCCAGTTAGACCTCTGTAATCCTACTGAAGATGAAGTTACAGATGTATAACTATGACCTGAGTTACTCTGACAATACATGAGCTAGATTTGTACATCAGGGCTTGCTGAGAGCTCGCAATTTTCTTAGTTGTAAACCACACAAACTGGATCTGGAAATCATAGTCTCACTATCTAGTCCCAGTCTCTGAGTCAGAAGAACATAAAGGATATGTTTCTCAAAGCAGTGAGACTAGTCCAAGCGCCTATTAAAACCAAGGCCTAAATGTTCTTGGATGTGTATGACTGTTTAGCTATAGCTTTGTAATCAAGGAAAGACCAGTACAAGAAGTGACAGAAAACAAATGTAGAGGTAAAGGGCTATTAATCATCAGACAAATCCTTCAATATAACAACATACAGGGAGACTTTTTTAAAACGAAACAGCAAAAAAGTTTCTTTAATTATGGTTCACAGCTTCAATAAACTGCTGACACACAGTCCCACTGTGAAAAATTATCACTTACCTGTTTGTCTGAAGTTTAATAAATGAGTTAGGTGACATTAGGATCTGCTCTGCCGCCACTTGTGGAGTAACAAGAAGAAGTCTATCAAATACCTGGAAAATAAAAACTAGCCATGTTTATTTTTATGAGCAGCTAGTCACTGAGCAACATTTACTCCTATTTACTCTTCCTCTTCTAAAACAAAATTAACAAGAAGAGCAAAACACAGGGATACAACAAAAATGGGGATACAAGAACAACTGTTTTGAGCTTTGTAATGCAAACACTAACTATATTTTAATATACCACATTAACAAGTTATGCACTGGTTCAGGAATGATGTGAATAAATGGGAGACAATTCAGATGGAAGCAGCAAAAATGATAAAAGGTTTAGAAAATCTGACCTCTGATGAAAGGATTTTTTAAAAAATTGAGAATGTTTGCTCTTGAGAAAAGATGATTTGAGGGTAGAGGGCCTGACACTGGCTTCAAGTATGTTAAAGGCTGGTATGTTAAAGGCTAAAGGTATGTTAAAGAAGAGAGTATTCAATTGTTCTCCATCTCCACCAAAAGGTAGGACAAGACGTAATTGATTTATTTGCAGTTAGATTAAATATTAGGAGAAACTTTATAATTATAAAGGTAGTTGAGTTCTGATACAGGTTTCAAAGGAGGTTGTGGAATTCTTGTCACTGGATGTTTCTAAGAACAGGCTAGACAAACTCTCATCAAGGATGGCCTAGCTTTACTTGGTCCTGCCTCAGAATGGAAGGCTGGACTAAATGATCTCTCGCTACCTTTCAGTCCTACATTTCTATGACTTCTATGATTCTATTTATGGCATACTGAAAAAATGTACAGTTGAATAAAATAACTTATCAAGGCCCAGAGAATGAAATGGCGATAAAAAAATCACCTATACATTTAATACATAAATTTCTCCTTCAAGTGGGAGATTTTTATTTATGTAGATGATGAGAATTAGCATGGCTTCTCAGTTTATTGCAGATAGGTTAGATTTCTGGACAGAGCACTGTCAGCAAACTGCACATTTACCTTTGGATTTTTGCCAGCATTGTATTTTGGATAGAATTTATGATAAGTAATTTGCAATAAGGTGTTAAAAAATCTTTTGATAATTAAAATTTAAAGCAGTTTTTATATATTTTTGCTGTATAGAGCAGGGGTGAAATCAAAGAAATACGAGATTAAATGTTACATATGGAGGTTCCAGTTTACGCTACGTAGTATATTTTGTCCATGTTACTCCTGAAAAAAAAATTTCTACAAACAGGTAAGTTTTATATCCCAGTTGTTTCTTAGTACAAGGATAGAATGCCATGCTTTCAAGTCTGTAGATGTGGAGCAACTTCACAACTTCATTCATAACTCTATTGTACACACACACAGGTGGACACGTGTATATGTCTATTGTATGCACAGACTATTTTTGAATGGTGGAAGGAAAGGGCTGGACAAAAAGATTATTGACTTCAGTGTAGATCTGTCCCATGAACACCACTGGAGGAGACCTCCATTTCTAAACACACACCAAATAGTTCATACATGACAATTTCTCTGTAAATATAAATGGAGATTATATTCCAAAAGATACAACATTTTCCGACTGTGGACTACTATATTACCCAGGGGTTTACAAGCTCTTTCATAGTGTGGGCCACATTTTGATGAAGAGTCTGTCCCATGGACGCCTTCCCCTTGCATCCAAAAAGCACATGGTCCCTCCCCCTCACATTAGTGATCATACAACATTGCTGTGGCAATTACAGTGACTTCTTTCTTATAAAAATTAAGTGTTCGCTGCATTTTAATGGCCTTTTTATGTGATTTAATAGCTGAAACAAGCAAAAGAAGCCAGCCCCCTCTCAGAAAACCATCAGCAAATTCTCTGGAGTCCACAGACCAGAGCATGTGAAAACCACTGGTATTATGCAAAGAACGGTCTCAAACATCTACTGTAGCATCAGAACTGAATGTGGCAGTTACAAAATACAGTAGGACCTATCTTGATCAGTGTACTTACAGCCACATGGCCCTGAGCACCTTCAGCTCTCATTAAAGATTATGGACGCTGAGGGTACTCAGTGTTGCTAAGGAAGTGGGAGGCACATTACAGAGCTGAGTCTTCCTGCTTGATTAAAAGTTAGCAGCCATTTGCCCTGACATGAGCAAGGAAAAAAGAATCACAAGAGGGGGTCATTTCCAATGCACTTACTTTTAAATCATACTTTATTGTAATGTTTATTATACCCAGGTTGCAGCTTCAATAAGAAAAAAGTAAACCATTATGCACAAGTCACTCATTCTGCATTTGCTAAAGAGGGCAAAAAAATTTTTTTTTTTTTTTTTTTTTTAATTCCATTCAATTCGTTTTCAACGTGAAGGCCTTGAAATGCAACACTTGTATTTCAGGTGCTTCTAAAAATGACTACAAAGAATCCAGCTAAAAACTGACAACTGACTCATGAAGATTCTATCTCTATTATCAATACCGTCATTGCCATAATCACTTTGACACTACACTAAGGTCAATACCTCAGATAACATTTTTAAAAAAAAGAGGTTAGTGTTAAATAGCTTTCTATACCCACCTCTAAGATTTTTAAATTTGATTACAGTGACGTGTTAACTACTAAACCAATCGGCAAACAAAGCTAGCCCACCATCTGCAACATAGGCCACGATTTAAGAATGAGAAACATAATAAGTGAGGCACATAAAGAAGCTTGTGTTAAATTCTGCATCACCATGTTCTTTAATATAATGTAAAACATACTTCTGTAATAAGGGCACAATCCTTAGATCATTTGTGTGTGAGAGACTAATTTTCATCATGCGACTTTAACGAACCTGCTTGAAAGATAAACAACACTGGCATGTGTGCTTGCAAAAGCAGGGTTGAAAATGTTTCCCTGCTATGAACTGAAAAGAAAAAAATATTCACTAATTGTTGATGTTCGGCACTTATCTTTAACACAATACTTTGCACAACTGAAGTATTGTCACTTAGGATCAAATGTGAAAATGAAAAGGCTGACATTTTAGAGAAACATTTTAAATACTTTTTTTAAATAATAAGCAATTGTGATTTTTCTGTTTTAAAACCCGGGAAGATTCAGTCTTTTTTGTTAAGAGATAGGCACAATTGGCTTTTCAACAGGGAGTTATGCTGGGCATCTTATTTCTTGAAGAATATTCAGTTCTCTTCTCAAGGAACCTAGACATTTGACTAAAATTCTATACTTTTCTAACATTTATTCACCAGATTCTTCCCACATTTATTCTTGACTTACAGCAAGGGAGACTTTATTTACTGTTTCAAAAGACAACATGGGGTTAACAGGCACACAAGATTTCCATATATTGTTTTAAAATTGTATAACCCAGATCATCCCCGCTTGTGGTAGAATCCAAGGAGTGGAAATAATTTCCCTACATCAGCCTATTGAGAGAGGGGTTCCACCCCTCTACCTCACCCCCAAAACACCACTTATGGGGACCCTGGGATGGTTCTGGTGAAATTTCTTTCTTTGAATAGATCTAGTAGGCATGATATAGATCTAAGTTACTATCAAGAAAACCCTTCTAAATCCATTCTACTGCATTAAGACCACACTGGTAAAATGGCACTGAAGATCAAAAGAAACCATTATAGGGCCTGCAGTGATTATGCATTACCACCATATAAAATTAATTTAAATCTTAATGGGTCAACTGACATGAAGTCTAAAAAAGCCTCTTGCCATAGCATATTAAAAGCTACTTTTTCTTAATTCCACAGCCAATCAAAAGGCATGTCCAAAGTACCCCATCTAAAAAGAAATTTTAACAGAAATACATTCAGATACCATCAGTTTTGAAAGCCCAACACTTAACCACAAATTAATACATGGTAGCTCCTCTTTCAGTAGTGGGAGACTCCACCTGTGCAGCAATATTAGTAAGGGCTATGACTGGAACATCATCTATACATCTGAATTCCATGCTCTTAATTCAGACATGGAACATCGATTAATACTGCAGTTTCCAATTGTTCAATATGAGACAAGGTAACCAGAACATTTTACCTGAATTTGGATTTCATCTGACAGCTCCCCTGCCAGGCTCTGAAACTGTTCAGCAGTAGGATCCAGGGCTTTCACAACAACCTTCAGTCCTGTTCTTCCCTTTGCTCTTCCATAAACATCCATAGCAAAGTTATATTTTGCTAGAAGCTGAAGAGAAGCCTAAAACAGGAAATATTCATTAACAATATTCAGGGAAATATTTGGAGTTGATGAGAAAGGAATTCCATTTCTGATCATGAGACTGGTACCCTCCACTTGATTAAAAAGAGATAGCACATCACCTCAACTTCCATCCTGGAGAAGTTTACCATCTCAAAAAAACTGAACGCTCACATCCACACCTCAGTATGGTATCCATTTTGGGCCCAAAGCAGCATTTACCTCACTGTGTCTTGTCTTGATATCCACAATATCCCTCTTGGTGACAGACCAATGAAATGTTAACCCTGGTAATGCATTGCCAAATGAAAAAGGGGTCTGATTACTGGTAATGCCCATCACGTAAACTGGCATCTGAAAGCAACCAAATGGAGTTTTGCTTTAAAAGAGTGCAACTTGGGACAGAAAACACAGCAGTTCATCACAAAAATGTACAAGCCAACTCAAGAGCGTTACTACTCAAGAAATAATGCATTTTTTATAACAGTGGGTTACTAAGTGAATGTTTAAAGTGATATAATGTACAAGACTCTCACAATGACACCCTCCCTTGCATCAAAAAACTTCAAATCACTCCCATTTTTAAGAGGCCATGCCACAACCCAGTGCTGATTCATTTCATCAGAAGACTCGGCAGCTGGTCATAAGGAGGAGTTACTCATCCTGTATGTGGCCCCCTTAACAGCAGTCTTATACTTTCTTACAATTGCTACAGTTTTGACTGGCCATTCTCTTCTTAAACTAGCCGTTTGCTCCAACCCACACCTGCCCCCATGCTCACAGTCCGAGACAATATGATATACACAAATAAATATCCAAGTTCCAAAGGGGCAGCCATGTTAGTCTAGTAAAGCAAAGAAGCAAGGAGTCTTGCGACACTTAAAGACTAACAGATTTATTTATTGCATGAGCTTTCATGGGAGAAAATCCCACTTCGTTAGATGCTTCGAAGACAGGTGAACTTACAGAATGGAATAAGTCAGACCTCTGCAACAGATCATCAAGGATCCACAGCCCACTCTAAAAGATGATCCCTCACTCTCCCAAGCACTGGGAAACAGACCCCTTCCTGCCCACAGACAGCCACCCAATCCCAAACCTGTTATAATGTGAAAAGAAACTATAGTTACGATTCCACCCTGCTTTCACACTATTTAATTTGCATATTAATTTGATTTTGGCTGTTTCTCTTTGAAGTCTTGATATTCCATTGATTTTCTTGACAACCATCGTTAACAAGTCAATGGGGTGATTAGGAAGATGGAAGTGCTCAGCAACTGGGGTTTTTTTTGTGTGTGTTATGATTTCTGATATCAGTTTTATGAGCATTAAACCTTCTGCGTAGGGTCTGTCCTGTTTGCCCAATGTATAAGGTGTGGGGGCATTTCTGGCACATGATGGCATAAATCACATTAGTGGATGAGCAGGTGAAGGACCCTTTGACGGAGTAGCTGGCTGGATTAGGTCCTATAATGGTGCCTTTTGTGCAGATATGTGGACAGAATTGGCAGCGTGGTTTGTTGAAGGGATACGTGCCTGCTTTAATGTTTCTGTCGTTAGGTCTGTAGTTGCTGGTGAGTATCCAAAAGGTTCAAATACCAAGCAAGGAGAATAATTACTTACCCTGGTATAAGTGACTTAACAAGGATCAACAGGATGAAATTAAGAAAAGATTCTGACTAAATATCTGGATGAGCTTCCTAACAGTGACAAAACTCAGACTGAAGCAGTCTCCAAATGCAATTGGTTGAAATTCCATATTTTGACACATTAAAACCACACTGGACACATCACATATTTTCTTGAAAGGAGGATGGACCAGACATCCCACTTCCAGATGAAAAGGTTTCCTGATGGTTATGCAAACTCAAAAAACTGCTCATGTTTTGGTTCTACATCGAGTTCTGGCTCTAGCAAGTCCAAGCAACAACAGAAATAGTGTTTCATTTATTCTTACTTGCACCCCATTTGCTTGATCCTCTCTTGAAAGAAATCAGATTCTACCTGTGGCTGGAGAAACACTACCTTAAAACCTCCTGGTTCTGTAAGTTCCCCACTTTCAAGCATCTGATGAAGTGGGATTTTCTCCCATTATAGCTCAAGCCATGAACAAATTTGTTCATCTTTAAAAGTGCCACAGCACTCCTTGCTTGTTTTCCTGAAGAAGACTAACACGGCTGCCCGTTTGGAACTATGTTAAAGGAGTATCTATCATCAAATATTAGGAAGTCTAAGAGCACATGCTTTATTGTGGTGCAAACAGTGCCTTATCAGGTTAAGCGGAAAGATGCTCAGAATGAAGTGAATCAGTATTTGTGTCACCTTTTAATTTAAAAGAAGTTAATGTTTTATTCCAACAGATCAAGCTCAGAACTTTGGTGGTGGATGTGAAAATGCTTTCCAAGTAAACTTTTTCTTTGTAATCCTCATTAGCATATTTCCTTTGACCATTATATATCAAAATAAACAAATAAAAAGAGTGGGAGAGAAAGACCTCTAAATGCCATTCAGCTAACCTGGGTACCGGTTTTCATTCGTGTAATGGGTGCACGGATTCTAACAGCTACAAGCCGTACTACTTCAACTTCCACTTTATCCTGAAAAGAAAAAAGTTCTGTAAGTGGCAGTCATTTAATGATCTCTCTGTGAACCAGATTTTTTAATATCAGATGACAGGCCCCCAACTTACACAAAGCAGGGACTTCAAGCTTGCCCTTTATTACTGCAGGCTGCACTGAGGTTCACAAGGCAGACCCTTCTGGCTGCACAGAGCTTTGCGCAAGATCAGGGCCTTTATAATGAGCCACCCCAGCTGCCTCACAACTGCAAAGCTGGGTTTGGAACAGCCTAAGTACAAACAAATAGGAGGCAGCAGGTACTGAGAGGCACAGCCAGGAGCTTTGTTCAGTGAAATGATCTTTGTTATCTGACACACTAGAAATGCTGACTTCAAGCAGAGATAACAAGCTTTAAAACACCTAATTTTATGATGCATTTGCAGACAAATGGGAGAAGAAGGAAACAATGATTAGGGCATGTTCTTCCCCATAACAACTGGATCTCACTGGCACATATATTTTTAAAATCCTCTCTTACCAAGTGTTACAGCTTTTAAAAAATACAACTTTATAAAAAGATCATGTGACAGAAATGTCTCTTTGCAGTCAAAAAAAAAAATCAAAATGATCAATTTAGATTTTTTTTGTTTGTGTGGTCCTGATTAAAATGCAAGTGTAAAAACACATGCACCACCTCTTTCCCCGCCTCAACCCTTACCCTCAGTAATGAACGGATATAAATGGGTTGTTTTCTTTTTTTCCTATTCTCTCCATAAAAATCAACAAAGTTGCAAACAAACAAACAAAAAAAACCTGAATGGAAGCAAATCCTTGCATTTTAACTGAAATGCTCTGACAACAAATGAAACTCAGAGACTTGATATAAATCAATGTCCTATAAATCCAATGTCAAATCAAAGTCAACTCAGTACAGAATGCTTGTCTACAAAAGGAGACATCAAAATCCAACTAAGTCAAGTCCTAACAACATGTTCACAGACTGAAAAAACACTAGGGCAGAAGGGGAAAAACAAAAAGT
Organism: Podocnemis expansa; assembly: GCA_007922195.1. Taxonomy (NCBI): domain Eukaryota; kingdom Metazoa; phylum Chordata; order Testudines; family Podocnemididae; genus Podocnemis; species Podocnemis expansa. Next base: position 34,955,857 of record ML681973.1, on the reverse strand, counting down.
CACATAGGTGTATTAGTTGATACTAAATTTAAAAGGTATCCTGATGAGAATGGAATGGTGTTTTAAATGAACAACATCCGAGATTGCTGTTTAATTCTGATTTAGATAAAATACAGAATGCATTCGCTTATCTATTGGACTGAACTCTAATCTGTAGGGGATGTGTTTATCACAGAAACCCAGTATACACACTGGCATAATTTCATATGATTGTCAATTTTTTACCAGTGTTACCAGCCAAGTCTAGAGATGTCAACTGGGCTCTTCAAGACAGCACACTGGGTTTTGTGCAGAATTTAATTTCCAGGTGGCAAGGATCTACTGAAGGTATTTCTCACTTTCCAAAGCAAATGCACTAAGCCAAAAACTGGGGAACCAGAAATCATTATTCTTATCCCAGCGGAACCAGTGAATTTATTGTAACATCATTGTATTTTTTATTTTGAACACAGTTCATGTACAAAACCAACATTAACATTAACTGGCTCTGCAACATATGAGTTATAAAGAGTTACCTGAGACACCACCACGATTTGTCCAGTCTCTCCATCAACAGCTTGAACCACTCCAGTTACTGTCCCATTTCCAACTGCCTCTCCTCTTACAAGACCAGTGCTGTTCACTGATGCGATCCTCTCATCACTGATGGAGAAAATTATGTTGGACTGAGGTTGAGGACCTCCTTCTGAAGTAATCTGTAGTTACACAGAAAACAATGGTCATGAACAGACTGCATCCATCATAGCTCTGCTCTAGTTAATATTTGCACAGGGGCCAGGGTGCACACAAGCAGTAGAGCTTCCTTTTTTGGCCCAGCTGCATGAGCACAATTGCAAAGGGGCAAGCATATCTACTCCCCCAGAAGCACCCAGGCCCCCATTCTCCCACAGACCAGTGCATGGAGCAGGACTGTTAAATGGAGATCTGAAAATGGGGACAACAAGTTACCCACATGAAGCACATGGCAACAAGTATGCTGCATCACCATCCAAGGGAATTCAGGGAGCAGTTTTGCCTCCCTATCTGTGGCTCTACCCTGCGCCTTGCCTTGTGCACTTAGCCCACAGCTCTCAGTTTCACGGGGTGACAGGTTTATTAAACAGCACGATTCATCCTGGTAGAGCTGGTTTTCATTTGAGTGAAATAAGTACCAAATATTGTTCTGCCTACGTGCTAAAACAGGAAGGTGGACAAGTGTAAAAATGTCCAACTGTGGTGGAGGAAAGTTCTGCTATAAACATACCTACGTTACCGAGATAAACACCAATATCCTTCAACCAGTCAATCAAGATAGTATCATGAGAGCAAGGCAACTAGCACTGCTGTAATAACGTATTACAGTGACTTCGCAAACAGGAATTACAAATCTAAAAATTGCTCACCTGAATTACTGCTCCTATGATCAGTGTAACTTTCCTTGGCAGTAGCCTAAATGGAGGAAAGACCTAGAAATGAAAGTACAAACATTTGTTTTCTTGCCACTGTCCAGTTCAGATCAATTGTGCTCTGATCAGCATAGAAAAACGTGCCTTGGAACCTGCTTAGCGAAGCTGAACCTCTAGAAAGTGCTGAAACCCCAAGCCTTTGGCTATGTTTGCAAAGAAGTGCCACTACAGCTCTAGAATTCCATAGGAGATTAGTGTTTGGATACATTTTGGACATAAAAATGGTTCTCTCGTGCATTTTACATGAAGAATAAAAAATGTAGACCGTGGCAAACTACCATTCCAGTCCCACCGTACCAAGCATTTCAGAAAACATACAATTATAAATTAAATTATTTACTTCAATCTGTTGGGGAGCAGAGTTGACCTCTTGTCCATTTTTATCAGTGACTGTTGCTGTGAGGCTGGTTTGACCTATGATCATGCCATGAACCAGAAAAGCAGCAGTGTGGTCATCAAGAGCTTCACTGAGTGGACTGGAGAAAAGAGAATACATTAAATTAACAAGATCATTTAATGAATTACATTAATAAGGAGGTGACAATGCACAAGGGGTTAATCAACCATGTCAAGGAGTTTTATGTGACAAATTCCTAAACAGAATAATACAGTGGGATTTCAGTTCAGTACAGAACACAAGGAATATTGACTTCTTGCTGCCTGAATCTGAAGTACATTTACATGCCAGATGAAGGACTGATAGCACAGCACATGTATAGGATACATCATGAATGCCTGAACACTAACCACCTGGAGTACAGAAGGCTTCTGTTTCCACTGATTCCAGTTCTTAAACCTTCATCAACTTCCAAGTTAGAAAATATAAAGGGTTTCCAGACGATATGACAATATAGCTCTGTTCTTTATAGAAACTCCGTAACAAATACATAGAGTTTGTGGATCTCATATTGATCTACAGGCAGACATGTATTTGCTGTATATAATTTCCACATTCTTTGCTCATGGGATGCGCAGAATGGAATGAAGTGTTACAGTGCATGATTTAGACCCTGAATCAGCAAAGTCAACACAACTTAAATAGACATTTAAGGACTTCGCTGAATTTGGGCTTTAAGCACCCACACTCAGACACTTCTTATGAGACAGAATTTTTAAAAACCTTCATATAATTTTATGTCTCCAATTGATTGGAAGTAAAATCTTTAAGGCTGCATGGAGGCCCTTTTAAAAACATGACCCTTCAAATTCATTGCACTATAAAGGAATGTACCAAGTGAAATACCAAGAAAATACTTTTGCAATATTACTTTTGTTTCTTCTCCCTATTAGGGAATTGCTTAGAAAATTAAAAAAACAAAACCCACACCATGAATCAACTTACACCAGTGACACAATCTGCGATGCTGCCCTCAATTTTAAATCCATGACAGTGAAATATTTAGCCAGAAAAGGTTTCCTTGAGTCATCCAATACTCTAACATAAGCTTTAACAGTTTTCCCAATCTCCACCTGCAATATATATTCACAATTACTGACTTTTCCCTGAAAAGATATTTTTAATCAACGCTCTTATTTATTGGCATAAACATTTTTTTATTGTAATTTGCAATAAACTTTTAATACCCTAATAAAAATTTAAAACTGGGCCCTGAGGTTCTACTCTTAAGCACCACTCCCTGCCAGGCATCATTAGCATCAAGTGAAATGAATGAATTCAGGTGTTTCAACTAGCATGGGCATAATTCAAACATCCAGAACTATCAAAACTTATTTTTGTATAATATGTTCAGAAACAAGAAATAAAATAGGTTTGGGGTTATTTTGGTTTTTTTACATGAAATATGGAAAATGACCTTGAAAAATACATTCAGTTCCTCTCCCTAACTTCTAAGAAAAACAAGACAATCTGAATTAATATTTTTTCAGAAGTATTCATGTATTTTTATTGATACATTATGGCAATGCCCAGAACCACCAACTGAGATTATGGATTAATTGAGCTAGGAGCTGGGCAGATACATAGCAAGAATTGGCTTCTGCAATGAACTTTTTATAATCTAGACAGCCAAGCTTGGGAATGGAAACATTGGTATAGTGAAGCAAGTGACTTGTTTAAGGTGACGCAGCTGGTTAGCGGCAGACAGGAGAATAGAACCCTACTCACAGGCAAGTGCCTTAACCATCATGCCATGCTGGCTCTTGGGTACCCGAGCCTTATGCTAATAATCAGCATGATATCTGATGACATTCTGAGACAGCCAATAATACCAGCAGTTGAAAAAATACAAACCTTGTCAACAACTCGGACATACAGCTCGTGTATATCAGATACATAGATTTCAGCTGTAGCTGGAGCAGGGAAAGTCAGACACAAGTCGTGAATCATTATTGTTAATGTTCCTGGAAGCAAAGGATACACCTAAAATGTTAAAAGAAAAACATATTATTTGCTTCAACAACTAAACATTTCTTCTAATTTAATTGGTGTTTCCTTGAGGACTAAACTTATATTTTCCTTATAAAGTAGATAAAGCTGAACATAAAAAGAATTTCTTTATCTCAAAGAGTCAAGTGGATGGACATTTTACCCACTGAAGTAAAAGTAAAGCTGTAAAATTTATGTAAGCAATCTCACATCACTGAGAGTGTACATAGCTTCTGGACAACAATTTCATTAATGGATCCTAATATGGGTGTAGCCTGGGGATCCTATATTCTCATGCTGTCAGGAGGACAAAAAAAACAAACTGAAAATCATTGAGAGCAATAAACACTTCTCTTGAGGCAGAAAGGGAAAGAAGACTAAGTTTCAAACCAGTAGCATGGCATCTACAGTATTCAGAACGTTACATCATCACAGGAGCTACACGATAGTTGAGGAAGGAAAAAACTGTTTTGCCCCTTTTTATTGCACTTGACAAATTCTGCCTCATCACTTCATGCAAAAGAATTTCACGTTCAAATAAAAACAGTTACAGGCAGCTTTTAAAATTGCATTTAATTTATGAAAGTACTTTATTTAGCATCATTAGAGTACTTCAGATGGCGCTGCTGTACGGGTGTCCAGCACAGCCATTTGGACATTTCAGATTGGAGAATGTCTCTCTCCTAAGAGACTGGAATCCATTCTGCTAGCTCTGCAACTGGAAAGCTAAAAAAATCCACAAAATATATGGGTTTTTTTCACTCAAGTACAGCAGCCCGGTTGAAATCATTCTATATATTTTAAAACATTAAATTTTTGATGTTTTTAAAAGAACCAGTATTTTTCATCATACAGGTAGTTAAAACAGAACGTGACTCACCTTGTGCAGTAACTGCAGTTCTTCAAGGTGTATCACACAATGGGTATTGTATATAGGTGTGCATGAGCCTCTCAAAGCCTTGAGCAAAGATTTTCTGTTAGCAGTGTCCATTCAAACTGTGCATGTGCTCTATACAACCTTATAATGCACTATGAGGCTGTATCAGGGTGCACAGGTAAACTGCCTTTTCTAGCTGAATGGCCAACAAAGAATAGTCCAAATCAGAGAGGAAGGAAGGTGGCTAGTGGAGCACCTACACAGTGTGAGACACATCTCAAACAACCACTGGTACTTCACAGGTAAGTAACCTTTTTCTTCTTTGAGTAGCATCCCTATTGGTACTCCATTTCAGGTGCCTTCTGAGCAGTATTTTTTCCAAGGAGGATGGAGTTTAAATGATCAGCATGGTTTGTTTGTTTTAAGTACAGTAAATAATCCAAGATGGTTGAGGGTAGAGAAGATTCAAGCACAAGGCAATGATTCTGACCCCAGTGGTTGAACATCTTCCATTTCTGAAGATAAATGATTTGTGCTGACTCCCCTCCACTGTTTATTAATACTTGTTAAACTTTTGCTGAGCAGGTGAATGAAAACCACCTAGCAGTCATACATGGAGGCAGGACCTCTAGGTTGGGATGAAGCACATGACCTGTGTCCTGGCAGTGGAGATGAGGTATGGCTGGAAGGTTGAATGCTGGCTGGAGATACAAGTAAAGCCGGTGCAATTATCAAGTTTGCCTCAGACAGATTAATACTATTACTACGTCTACATCTACGATTTTAGTTTGGACTTGCTAGTCCAAACTAAAGAAGTTCGAGCTTAGTTCGAACTAACCGGGAACTTTTTAGTTCCAGTTAACCGTGTGTTTGTTACTGACACAGCCACCTCTTTGGTACTACAAGGACAGCACCTTCAGGATAGTACCTGGCCTTGTTCTTGCAAATCTTGCTCATCATTACTCTTAGAAGTGTGATGTCAGAGAGAATGTGTAGAATAGGCCCTTTGCCAAGGAAGGAGAAGGGCATCTCCCAAGGAGAGACAATCTAGGCCTCCTCTTGCACAGAGTAAAGGGCACTTGTAGTTGCTGCAAGTGATCAATAGGTCCACCTACGGAAGTTCTTCATTGTAGGTACAGGATTTTTATATCCATAAGGGAGATCGGAACAGAGACATTTTAAGAACTAAGACCAACTGTATCAGCTTCAAAATAAAATTCAACTTTTTAGATTTTTTCCTCTTAGCCGACTCTGTTTCCCTGTGAAAATATTGCCAACTTCCTCTCTCTACAGCTATGTAGAGATGTTCTTATATTAATACACATTATCTGCAATGAAAAGCGGTCATCTCTGCCATCATGTTGTTGGATTTGTTGCCATTTATAAAAAATTTTGTGTTGAGTCAAGGCAATAACATGCCTCCTTCCCCCTTAAAAAATCAATGCATTTATATTAATTTATTGTTCATTGCAGATAAGTCCTAATCCATATATATCACTGATAGATAAAATCAAGTATAGTTGCAGAGTAATACATAATGCATCTTCTTTTGGGGGACTATATCAAACCCCTTTCAGAAGACAGACCTGATTATTAAATCTTTTTCATCTTTAGCTACAATACTGTTATCTTTTGAAGTTAGATAACACTACAACTTTACTCCCTTAGCATCATTAGAAGAATTTAAAGATTTTACAAAATGTTTGCTGACCTGAAACAAATGTCATACTTCCGTTGCCATCATCAATTTACCTTTTACATACATTACTTTGAATGATTTTGTGTTTTCATAACACTTTAATAATAATAGGAGAGTTTACTATAGATATTTTTATCACATTAGAATCCATTGCCATTACTACTTCCTGAAGTCTAGTATAAATATATCTATTTTTTATCCTGCCAGTAAGATGAATGACTGGCTCGTCTATCTGACCATTTGTATATGAGTGCTACTTATTCATGTAGGGATATTCAGTGTAACAACATTCTGGCTAAGGTAACAACTCAGCTAGTCTTAGTTATTTTCATTCAAGTCCCCTGAGAATGGACAGTTTCTCTGAGCTACAAGGGCATTCAGAGTATTTGCATGTAAATTAGCACAAGTGGTGTTTACATTATCTGGCCTGTTTCCTTAACCAGGGTGCTGCAGCTTTAGTTTTGCAAGAGTTCTATGTATTTATGAATACAGTTTTACAAAACCAGTCATCCTGGCTTTGATGTACTTGAGCAGAAGTTTCTATTATTTGCAAAGTTTACAAGCCTCATTCAAGCTTAAAATTGTAATCTGTATTCCAGCACTCAACCCCTCCTTCCTCAAAACAACAAACCCATACAAAGTATAATTTGTCTATTTGTTCCACTAATGTTGGTAAATTAAATCTGTGCAACCTTAATTATGATTTGTAGCTTCTAGTCTCTGTTGTACTAAGGCATGTGCTGACTTCCCTCATGATTCTCTTTAACCCTACACAGTATTTTTGTTCCCAAGGTCTGCTGTCCTTCCACAGCCCCAAAAGATGGAACTCCAGTGGAGTTCTTTGAGGTGTTGTAGTCACTGCGAAATTAGTGGTTTTTTTGTGACTACCACTGTCCATCACAGCCACACATACAACCTGTGCCTCTTCATGTTCCCATATGAAGCTATGAACAGAGGGCAGCAATGACCCCTCCCTCTGTTCCTTCTCAATTCACAGCCCATGCTGCTGAGAAATGATGACAGAAGGACTGTGGTGGGAGTCATGCTGTGATGGAAACATCTTGAAGAACTGCAATTACTGCAAAAGAAGTATGATTCTTTCTTCTTTGGGTGTGCATTAGTGTGGACTCCACTCTAAGTCCCCAGAAAGAAATATCCCTTCTGGATGGTGGAAAGAGAAGTATCAACCACATCAGTCAAATCATGGTTGGATTTCTGCCCTCGTCAGCTTGACAGCAGAGCCAGTGAGCACATCAAGGTTCAATCACACTACCAAAGGGCAGCTAGAGGAAATAGGAAACTGACAGAGGGTTGTACCTGACTTGCTCTTTATGCCTCATCTGGAAGCATGAAGAATCACAGATCTAGGTATGGGTCCAGTGTCACCTCTATTAAAATAAAATCTAATCTCACGTGCATGCATATCTTCAGTGGGATCCATGCTGATGCATACTCAAAAAACAAACTTGGGGATCTCTTAAATGTTATGGACTTGAAAATAAAGGACATCATTTAAAGACCTCTTTTCTGAGAAAGGGAATAAAGAAAACTGTCAGACAAACTGTTGAGAGCTCTGTTGTCATCCCCATGTAACAAATTAAGGAAGATAAGACAGTTAATTCTTCCTAGGAAAGTGCCAAAAGTGCCATCTGCTGCAAAAATCTAGTCCAATGCACCAGACCAACAGCCAGTAATTGTGATTGTTCTCATCACCCAATTAATAAATATATTTATTTCATATAAATATTTAGGAGAATAAACACACCTGATGGGAAGGGATCTGACTAATTCGCATTCTAGCTTTGAATGTGTTCTTTCCAAAAGCACATTAACTATGATTGATGTATGTACACAATGAAAATCATATAATAGGAAAGCTGGACTGACAGAGTGGAAAAAGATGCAGATTGCTACAGTTATGACAGTATGTGTTGAAATAAGTGCAGGATGTCTGCCACATAGCTAGTTTTATTATTACAATAAAAAGCAAATTGATGGAATTCATTTATAAGTTCATTTCTTAACTGTTACACAAGTCTACCTTCTGCTCCTTTTAAAATATACATGTATATCTTCAGTATGGTGCAGCATACATTGATATAATTAACTGCACTCTCTCTTCAGATTAAAAAAACTTAATGGATGATTCCTGAGGTAATAAACACATAGACTGGGATATACAAAAACACTCAGAGTTGGCCTAATTCTGCTTCCACTGAAGTCAAACAAGAGCAGAGTTAGGCCAGGACCAAGCACATTTGAAAAATCTCAGCTTTAGACCTCAATGAACAGTACTACAGAAAATCTTTGAGCACAGCTATCAAAGAACAGAACAGATTTTAAACAGCAACCATAAATATTTAAATTGGGCAAATTTATCTTGTTTTTTTTTCTAAAGGGCAAAGTGCTTGTACCAGATAAATCATTTATGTTTTAGGAAAAGACCTCCTACAGCAACAAAGAAATAATTAGAAACAATAGGAGTCAATTATAAGAAAACTCATAAAAAACTTTACCTAGAAGAGCACTTACTTTCAAATGTTAGTGTCCAATTTTTCCTTATGTACTTGCATTGCAAAACTAAACAAACTTCCCCATAAATTTGTCTTGAAAAGGATGAACACCATTCACAGATCATGACTGTAAAAGGTGCTAGAAGCTACTCACTATATCTTGCTGCCAAATGTAGTGTTGTAATAAAAAATGGAAAGGCATTGACATAGAAGAAAATTCAAGGACTTTTATAATCTCTTTGTAAGTGCTTCTCTCTTTCCTCCTCTTTATAATTTAACAGTACAATTTATTTTGAAATATGTTATCTCTCAACATACCAAAAAGGCACACTGAACAATGAGATTAGCATACTCAGATTAAAATAAATACAAAAAAGTATTATTCTACTCACCACTGCAATGCCTTGAGCTTCTCGATAAGCCACTTTTACAACATTTAAAACACTGGTGTTGATGAAAAAATACCCAGAACCCTCTTTGATGAGCAGCTCTGCCTGAAGAAAGTGAAAGCATGCAGGATTACATCTTCTTAGTACACTGCTAAAATTGTAAAACACACACTCTCACAGTACTCATGACACTAACTCCACCCAGATATAAATTAAAACAATAAAATAGAAAGTTATTTACCTTGACATCAGGGTGATTGTAGATTGTAACATCATTAGGACTCACTTTCACATCTTCTACAAGTATCAGCTCAATAGTGGCAGACACAGGTATAAGAGGTTCATACTGAAGATATAATGCAGATTATTGATCAGTTGTGCGAGCATGCAATTAAAAGCCAATGGAGAGTTAGAAGGATTGATTATCCAGATGTGTAAATGGATGACAATGAAAGTGGAGCGTCTCCAAGGATTGAGATATAGATTTAATTACTTATCTGTTACGTAGGGAGAGAGATAAAACACATGCTGCGGTGTTCTGAATACTGCCCAAAAGCGCAAGACAAAGAACATAGGACTGTGCATTAAAAGCCTGGGAGCATTAAGTTACGATGACCAACACAAACCTCTGTGGCTATTAGCTCAACAGAGACATTTTGGGGCCCACTGTTCCAAGTTTAGACAGAAATCTGAATAAGATTTTCAGTCTTTCTTGCCCTTCAATATTTCCTTTTCAGAATTACAAATATTTTTATCCACAAAAATAAATCAAATCAAATCCAATCAAATCAACCCACAGTTACTCCTAAGTAAATAATTGCTGTCCAAACTGTACTACAGAATCTGGTCTAATCATTTGATCCCAAAGACATTAAGTTAAGTAGGACAAATGCAGAGCAGCCTTTTTAGAGAAAGTTAGTAACATATTTCCTCTCAACCTAAATAATTAAATTATTAAGAGATGAATGTCATCAGTGTTTTACTTAAAGAGAGTACAGTCAGCCAAGACACCTTACTGTAGCAATTAAGAATTGTCGTTCTGTTTTTTTGGGTTTTTTTGGTTTGTTTTTAAGAAATACAAAGCAGTGTGTAGGGACAAAGTGACAGCCTTCTTTCCCAAAATATTCACACTGCAGTGGGAAGACACAAACAAATCAGTATCTCTTATCATTTAAATTACGGATGTACATGTGTGGATATTAGAAGCTGGCTCTGGGACGAAGTCCCACTCTGGCAAAATACAGGTTTCTCCCAGACATGGAATTCAAAATGAATGAAAACCAGAATGGGTGGTCTTAAAGCTGTGTGAAGTCATTTTGTATGGATGTCTTAAGGAAAGCATAGCCCAAGAAATCAGCCCAGCATATTTGGGGGGGGAGGGGGGAGAATGTAGAATTTTCTAAATTCATGCAGGAAAATTCTACTTAATCATTATTTCTGGTACTTGTAGATCTCTGAGACTGCCCACCTGATGTTTGGTGTTGAAATGATGAAATATAGGGCAATTGTTATTCATCTGGCTTAATGAAGTAGAATTTGAATGATCATAATAGTAATACCAGGTTACGCTGAATACTCCTCTTACATTCCTCTTTCCTTAAAGGAGTTACAGAAGAGGAACTGACTAGGACAGAGCAAAAAAGAGATGCAGATCCTTTCGCCCTCAGTGCCAATTTAAATCTTTTCTGTGTAATAGTAAACAAAAAGAATCATTATCATCAGATGGTTTCTAAGAGTTTTTCATCTCAGTCTAGCTCCTAGTTGGACATGTGTTCATATAACACGAAGAACTTGCCAGTTGGAACTCACTGGGATCCATGCTGGCAATCTCAGTGGAGAGCCAAGCACTGAATGAACATTTTGATTGTCCTCCTACTTCTACTAGATCTCACCTCCAGATCAGAGAAGGAGCATACTGATATAGTAGGGAGGAATTCACATTACTACTGTCCAGTAACTATCTGTTATAAGCTAAAAGGACTCAGTCTCCCAGGAAATAAATTCTGCACTTTGCTTGAATCCTATATTCACCTACACCTTTAACAGGATATTTAAAAAAGTTTTAGAAAAACTTCTGGAAAAACCTAACTCTGTTTAATCTGTTTACATCTCCAAAATCAAGGAGATGTGACAGAGGGTTCCTTTGGTTCATTCAGATTTGGTTTTTGTAGGTTGATATCAAGCTGTGTACAAATCCCAGCTCATCCCACAAAGAACCACTCACCCCTCTCTCTTTTCAATTTAAAAATATAGTATTTAAAAAAAATTAGGTCACCAATTTTAGTTATACTTCACTGCTTATTGAGGCTGCTTTTTGCTGCCATCCTTCCCTCTGCTTGTAAAATGTTTATTTAATTAAGCATTTCAAAGCAGGTACTGTGGCTTTTTCTATGTCTATATGAGCATCCAGAACATGGTGCATGCTACACAAATTACCTCCAGACACAAATCAAGTCAAACTAGAGAGATACAGTCTGACAATGACCATTGTGTCAGAGTTGCACAAGCTGCAACACTACTCTCTATTTTGCAACTAAAGCCTAAATACAGTAATTTCCCTAAAGATAGCTGTACCAAACAAATGGTTACTTCAGTGAAGGACAACCTGCTAAGCTTCACTAATCCATTAAAATAAATAAATAAATAAATAAATAAATAAATAATCGAACCAAACAAAATTAAGTAAAATAAAGTAGGAAGATTCCTTATAATTCCCTTATTTATATTGTGAAAAAAGAGCCAGTTATATTTAATATAAATAACTAAGGATAAAAACAAAACAAAACAGAACAACTAGGGATTAATGTGGTGCTGTCTTGGGAAGAAGCTAATAAAGGGTTATCTTATTATTTTTAAACTAATTAAGCATAATGCACCAAGGAAATGAATATATAGGTCAGCCCTCATTAGGGTACCATGGGAAAAGCAGAGAGTAAATTATGCTTCAAAAGTACCAGTATATTCACTTTCGCTGCACTGAGATGAGACTGCTGGTAATCTGTCGCAGTAGCAGAGACAGCGGTTGTTCCAGATTCATGATGAACTAAAACAGTTTGTAAACCTAAAACAAAAACAAAGTGATGATTACAACAGGAAAAGCTACATTTAGCAAATTTTAGCTTAAAGCACCCCCCAGTGAAATCACATTAATCAGGCCACAGGGCAGTAGGAGAGAAGAGGTTATGACTATTTAAAATTTATGTTAAATATCTACTCTACTTTCATTTTATATATTTTTAAACAGCCAAAGATTTTTTTTTAATTTTATATGCCGATTTCTTTTGACAAAATTTCACATCCAGTTAGAAAACAAACCTAAAAAAAATATATTTAAAGATGATTGAACATTTTGCTGGTCAGGTTCTGAAACTCCATTTTCTTGGCTCTAGCACAGACATCAATAGCTGTAATTAACCCAGTTGTTCTCCACACAATATTGTGCATAATCTTAACTGATCTATACCGTGCATTTTCTTTTGACCACTTCCATCCTCTTTCAGAGACAGCTCCATCGGCATACTGGGCTCAATGTTGGCTAAGGAAACTTTCGTTGATTCCCAAACAATACCAAGGGAACTAAAATTATCAAATTTACGCCCCTGTTGGTCAAAAGCAGCCAAGTCCAATACTGGATTGCGATAGTTTGAAACAGGAACCTGAAAAGGAACATAAATAAATAAATAAATACATTATTTGGACGATAAGTTGAAGAGATGCTACGACACTTCTGATCCCTTCAAAATAGTTCCATGCAGCAGAATGGCAAATTTCAAAACACACACATGCCCTTGTTGAGTTCTGAGATTTTTTAAGATGAAGTTTTGTCACTAGATCATTTCATAAGAAAAGTAATGTTAAACCAGTCATCAATGAAAAGTCATTTTAGATGATACTCCAGTTTTTTTTGTTTTGCTTTTTGTGCTAATGGAGTGCACTCATAAAACACTTGAGTAGTCGCTGGATTCTGAAAAATGAAACAGGTCTGAAAATATTATATTGCTATTACACAGAAGATGCATTTCAGGGTTTTAAATCTTTCAAAGGGGTACTAATGATATCTTAAACTGCAAGCCTAAAACCTGAGGAGTCTGTGACAACAGTTCAACCCAAGACTATTTTATAAAACTTCAAAATATCTACCCTAGGACATTAAAAACAAACTACAAAGAAAATATACAAACTTATTCAGAAAGACAAGGCTTTTCTAATTCTGTGAAAGTAAAGTGTTTTGCATGGATGGGCGTTGCCGCTAGGATACCCTGAACATTGCATGCTAACAGGAAAACACAACATCTTACTCATTTGGATGATGGAAACCTACGACCTTAACACTGCCTAATTTTAAACATGTGTGAGCTTTTACATACGCACAAATTCAGTGCATAACACTTACAGACATGCTAAGTCATCCACACATATGGTTTTTCTTGCACATTACTGTTGCACCTATAGCAGTTAGGCACATGTAGATACTCCAAAACATTTTAAAATCTGGCTATCCACAACAAATCTGGACTATCCACCTTAGAATCAAAACAGTATGAAGAACAGCTGGTGTATCCAGAAATAGTTGCCAAAGGTATATTTTTGTTTGAAGTCAGATAAAGGGTATAGCTAACCTACATTTTGTTTATACAAAGTTCAAAAAAAAAAAAAAAAGCAAAACAAGGATGTTATCAAATACACATCAAGAAAGACTGGGTCACGAGAAGGAGAACAAGAGGACAGAATCAAATTTTACAAGACACCCATGCATAGCACAGAGCAAAAGGGGGGAGTTCCCATGTCTTTATCCCTGATCTACAAAATCCAAGATGTCAGTCCAGATGCCCTCTGGTAGGAGCATATGGAAGTCAGAGGACTTGACCCACATGGTTTTGTCCACACATCCTATTACCTGGTATCCCCTCCTCTCCCACCACAACCCCTTTAACACCTCTATATTCTGATTATTCTTATTCCTAGTAGAGGTGGAAGTGCAGCTAGCTCTGGCCAGAACAAAGGTACTCATTATCGCTGCTCTTGCAGCTTGTCAACATTCCTGTTTCAGGACACTTGTACCTAAGGACAAAATTTGCCTTCTGGGGGTAAAAAGAACAGATTGCCCCCATGTCATTTCTTCCCCAGACTTACCACTTGCTTGTTTTGCTGCAACAAAGGGCAGGAGAGATCAAGTTGAGGGTTTGCATAAACAGGAGTCAAGGTGAGTCGTGAAGGGGCTGCACAGATAAGCTTTACAATGACAGGTTCCACAGCTGGAAAAGGGTTGGTAACAGTGGGTTTATTTCCAACTGTTAAGGCAATAACCTGTATAACATTTGGGAAAGTAAACAAGATAAATAAAAGCAAAGAACTAAGGACAAGTATATTTTACAAGTACAGCTACCCTGCTTGAGGCATTTCTCTCATTTTCTGGTGCAGAGATAGAATGAATAAGTGAGTATATGAAGGGCTCATGAATTCATGCTCCAGTCGCATTCTATAGCACAGACAGACAAGGGAATAGGATACATTTATTTTAAAAGCTGTTCCAGACCATTATCAAAGCAAAAATTCTCAGTCCCTGTTCATGCCTATTACTATTTCATCAAACTTAAAGCAAAACAACAACGAGACTTTCAGAGCTTGTAAAGACAGTCTTCCACGTTCACTCTGTTATAGGAGGGAAAGTCAATAGGATAACTGGTCTGGAGGTCCTGTAGCCACTTCGAGCAGCTTTTAAACTGTTCCCTCCCTCCCAGCTCTCTCTTTTATACATGATAATATCAGACTGAAGTAAATTTAGGCACCTTAGGCTTTCTCCCCATTGGCTGCTCATGAACTGCCCCTCTCAGCTACTGGCCTGAATTACTGTAACACCATTCAAATGTGAGCATTCCTGTATCATTAGATTCCAAATAATAATATGTTACAGGTCACCCTGATGGCGAGTTAACAGCAAGGAACTGTTTCTTTTGAACTAACCCTCTCAGATTCAGCTGGATTTTGTGCAGTGTGCATTTGGGGATGGCAATTACATTAGGTAGTGAATAACCCTTGCAAAATGGTTAGATAGATGGTCAAAAAATAACCAAAGCCAAACAATATACACACTGTGTAAGGTCTGTAAGGAAGGGAAATTAATTTGTATTACATGTTGGAAAAATAAGTGCTAACGGCTACCTGGCTGGGGGCATACCTGATCTTTGAACATTAGAGCAGGACCATTTTCCCATAAGTGATTGGACAAGTGGCATACCGAACTGGTACTACGGCAAGAAATTGGGGCCCTCTTATGGATATTCATTCAAGTCAATGGAGCTGCATCAGGTATTAATCTGGTCCAGTATTACAATTCAGACTGAAGAAATCAGTCTCTTGTTAAAGTAACCTTTTGCAATGATGTTATTCATAGTAAATAATTTCAACGGCAATTGTAAGGATTGCCTTATCTATTTTAATACCTTCCAGGATACAAGGTTACTGTGATCTGACCTCATACTAAAATAAAGCCATTGTAATCCTCTTTCTAACACAATTTCAAAAATGCTTCATTTTTGACCGATGCCAGACAGAACACAGTGCATAAACAATAGGCAGTCATGTACTTATTGACGTTTCATACTGGCTTATTACAAAAGCTACTCATCATTTGGAGGCTATATTTAATCATAAATCAGTCTGGTTTCTCTTCTCAATTACCCTACCCAGGATTTGACAGAGACTACCAAACACTCTCTGGCACTTACTTGTTCTCCCAGGGTTTTGCAAGTTGCTCTAACCCAGTGTTGGAAATGATTCCGGGATGTAGGAGGCCCAAATAAAGATAAACCAATACTTTCTGTATCTTCAGCAGTGATGTTCCTGAAGAATTTTGAAGGTTCTTGCACCCATGGTCTGGGTCCACCTTCAAACAACATGTCTTTGGAAGAACCCAGAGTTACCAAGGCAACAGAAGATGGATCTATAGTCTGGAAATGAACAAAAATTATATTCATTCATATTCAATATATATCTATCTCTCTCACTGAAGTCTATCAGGTGACCATGCTTTATGTAAATTTTTCTCATTCGCAGGGGAAGAACCACTTGATAATGATTTCTGTTTAGGTGATGACAGGTTCTCCAAAATTTTTATAAATATGGTTAATTCAGAATACAGCCGTACTAAAAGGATCATTAACAATTAGAAGCAAACTCTGCTCATTGGGACTATGCCCACAGGGCCTCAGGAACTTTTGTTTTCCTTCTATTGATAATAATTCTCCAATCTCCCTCTCTTATGTTGACTAGGCTGCTCTACAGGGAAGAGATTCTGGGCAAATGCCCAGGCTGCCTCACTATCTAAGACCAACTATGCCTATGGGATACATCAATGTTCTCCCCCAGCTCTCCACAACACACACACACCACTGCATCGCAACACTCCTGACAAAGTGGTTGAAAACCACTAGTCTAAAGTGCTCTATTTATAAGCAGATGATACAGGCAACCTGATTCATTGCCATATAATAGTTCTGTGTGCTGGAACTACAGATGCAGTAGACTATGCCTGCTTCTGCTTCCTGCTGTGTTTATGCAATTGTGATTGGTCTCATTATTAGCTTGTTCAGATGATAAAAACAAGGAACAGTACTACGGATCACAGTTTGAAAACTTTTTAAACAATGGGTTTGACACAATGAAGGTTTTGAACTTCCCACCACTTCCAAGTTTACTATTAAGTAAATAATCAGTTCAATAAGTACAATATTTTTCTCCACAGCGCATCCAAGTTCACAAAGATTCACTTTCTTCAGCTAACTGTCAAGTCCAGATCTCTTTACAAAGCTTGTACTATATGTTACTATTTAGCAGCTCACTGTCTCTATTTAATTTACAAAATCATCTACCAGGATTTCAAACTACTCCTACTGAGATCTGCCATACACTTCCTTTGCTCCATTACTGTAATTTTTGTATTTCCTTTTTAAAATGAAGATGACTGTGGGCAAATTTAACATTTGGAAAGTTAGAGACTAGCTAAACTAGTTTGAATCAGGAATAATCTGAACAGCTTGTGCACCCAACTTCTCCTACTTTCTCATGACATATGTATCACTCTGCCAGCAAACGTATGCTCACACTGGCATTATCCCATGCTATTCTAGTTCTAGGTGTTTTCCTTAGTCATGTCTAACTGTGAATTGTTTTGTGATAGCATGAAATTAATTTTCACTTTTTAACTATGGGAGAAGCAGAAATACAGTGCAATAACCCACCACAGAATTCTACCAAGTCCTTTGTATTGCTTGGACCAATAATCTGAACACGAAACATCTCAAAAATATCGGGTAAGTCACAACATAAAAAAATCAGACTTTTTGCATTAAATAAATGTCTTGATTCAGAAAAGCACTGAAAGCACTGGGACTCGGACACATATTTAAGAGATATGCTTTACCTGAACTGGAACATCTCAAGTGAAAGGACTATCTCATGTTCATATATCAGCTACATAAAATCAAATCTCAGCTATGATTTAAATGAATTTTCAGAAGTAGACTGATCATCAATCAAAGTGAATGTCTGTTTATGAGCTTACTTTTAGTGGTAAATAGGCAGCAATGGTGATGCTAGCACTGAGGCGGATATGACCATGAGTGTAACTAACAACCAGCGTCGTGTATCCTTGAGCCTCAGCTTTCACGCTGACCCCACTGCAAAAATCAGAACTCGGCTTAAGTCTCCCTGTCAAAAAAAAAGCCCAAACAAACAAATAAAGAGTAAACATTTGGGGAGAACAAGTGAAACATTTTAATACAGCTTTCTTGACATTACTGTGTGTGTAATGGAAACATGCAGGGACCACATATAGGCAGATGGGACTGCAGGAAGAAAATACCATAGCCAGAGTTCCACTGAACACTGTATTGTCATGAGCCTCAAAACCATACCCTTTTGAAACAAAGAAACTTGAGTAAACTTCACTTCCTTCCAAATTGTTCTAAAGAAGACATTTGTCTTGTCTTTGGGATACAGAATAATAGAATTTGCTTTCTTTTAGCAAGGTACTTTTTCCTTGCTGTTTTAAATTGAAGGTGCTTTGTAATTCAGCCCCAATAAGATGCAAGGTTAATACAATCTTTATTGCACAGAGCATGATTCATTATCTAAATTCACATTAGTGATTAAGTTCTAAGTCTTACATAGGTGGAAAGTAAGTTATTAGTTTCATGCCATGTGCCTGTTTGCTGGCCCAGGTGTTTTGTGTTTCTTTCTTTAGAAGCAGCTAACAAAGGATTGTGGACCTTCTTAACCTGGAGATGACAGATAAAGTTGCTCAGCCTGCTAGTGCAGAAGCATTCTTTAATGGAAAACTTAGAAGACACTGCACATCCCATACACCGGTCAGACAAGAGCCATATGGGCAGAAACAGTAGGGGAAGCACCTCAGGAAATTCACTTTTTAAAGTAATGGGCTTCAGAAGGACAGTGCTTTGGTCCTGCTCTGATATCTACAAGAAAAGAAATTTAATAAATTGCTATTCTCGGTCTATTTTCCTCCTAGAAAGCAAGCAAACCATCAGGTAGGTGAATGGATTAACGGAACTAAAAAGAGAACTTTATGTAAAGTTGGGCAAGATGTCACAAGTGAAAGAGTTTATCATCATCACATCAGCCAATGTGTCTCCCCAAAACCTGCCATCACTGGTCATTGCTGGCGAAGAAACTATCAGGTTATTACAGCAGGATTTTGAAAGAACTGTGGAAGGCTCTGTGGCAGAGCTGTGTGTATATGGCGGACTGCATATCACTAAGTGTGCCAGACTTATTTGTTGCCACATATTTTGGAATCAAATTCTAAAGGTCCAAGAAATAAAAATGCAATTCAATTAAAAAAAAAAAAAAAAAAAGGAACCTTCAAGTAAGGACTATTGGACCAGTATGGTCTCTCTATTTGCTGTTGGGTATCTCTTTAGCAATCAGCTGTGAATCCATTAAATGGACTCTTACAAGTAGGTAAATGATATTGTGTAACATCTGTGTTTCTCTTGTAATCTGAACTGAATAAAATAGTTTGCTTTGCTTTGTTTTAAATCACCTTGGAGAGGTTTGAATACGCCACGGTTTTCTACCTCCACAACTAAGTCAAAATGTGAACAATCACTCAGTGTGACCATCTCGCTTGTTTCAACATTCATTAGGCCATTAATCCTCAAGGGAAGCTCCAGTATCTGACCCACACGTGCTTCAACTTGACACGGCGTGAACTCCATGCCACTAGGTTCAGTTACATATACCTGAGAGACAAGAAGAAAAACTCAACAAGGTAAGACACAGCTAGAGAGAAAGATTCAGTAATTAGGTTTTCCCCTAAGCATTCCCTCTCAAGGACACCTCACCACAGCCAAATGCCCTCTGAGAGAAGGAAGCTAAAACCAACTCTTCAGAGCTCCACCAGTTCTTTCCCCATAGCTGCCAGGGAGGGATACAAAAGAGTTACTAGAAATGTTTCTTATAACTCTGATACTCTGCCAGACTAGAGATCTTTTTATGAGCGCACTCAAACCTGTATCTCTTTTTATGCTTTTTTATAATCTGCTGCCTATTTTATTCTGGGAACATTTTAAGATGTTGGACCTTTCCTCCCCATGAGACACTGACGCAGATTCTGATAGAGAAAGTTTGTGCACTAAAGGTCCACTGGTACAAGGATTTGCGCCAAACACATTGAAGTTAATGACAGTCTTTCAACTGGCTCCAACGGGCTTGGATTATGAAAGACGATGACAGCAATGTCTGAATGAAATGCTGGTGAGGGGGGTTATATATATTTTTCTAAAACTATATTAATGACAGATTCCTTTATTAATAGAGCCTTTTTCAGTAGTATATTTATATGGGATTGTGAAGGGCATGTAGTGCTTTTATAGTTTAGTTTTTTTGGTAGAATAGCATAAATCTCAGCTTTTCTAGATTGTCATTTTAAGTACTTTCTCTTGCAACTTTCATTTACATAGGTAAAGCTTATGTACCTCTGAAATCAAAAGGGTTACCTGTATAGGTGGGAGAGGCAGCATCAGATCCTAGAAGTCTAGATGGCCTGAAATGGTTAATACACTATTTCAAACCATCATCTGAAGTGTTGCTGAACAGGCCCTTGAATGGTATTTATTTGTTACTATGAATTGTTACTTTCTCGCTAATGTTAAAGAATCCGTGGCAGACGGATTGTAACACTTCGTAACAATTGCTGTGATCCAAGCTTTTCATTTGCAGCATCTTTAACTTTTTAAACCATCTGTCATGAGCCTCTGGGTAAATTGTTGGACCATATGGTATGGTGTTAAAACTGTAATCCTTATGGAGCATAAATGACTATTCTTATAACTTGCTCATCAAGGTCAGCAGAAAAAGTTCCTACCCCAAACACCGCCACTAATTCCAAAAAGAACACATAACATTTAACACATTAGCAGAGATATTTAGTACCTTCACATGATGCTCTGTTTGCCCGACGTATTGCTCTAAAAACCTGCATGCTAAGAAGCATTTTTTTCGAGTTACTGCTGTCTGTAAACTTTTAATTGTATTTGGAAATAGAGTTTTAATTAACAACATCATTTCTAAACCACCTGCAGCCAACCGTCACATTTCTAAAAAGTGACATCGTTGGAACACAGATAATGTGGGTGCAGCATCACAGAAAGACTGCAAAGTAGGTTCCATCTTGCTTTAATCCTGGTTTAAAGCCAGAAAAAGATCATTGTTTACTCCTTTAAGCACTATTTTTCATGTCCATTTAAACTGCATTTTGTAGAACTGATATAGTTAACTTAAAATACATTAACAACAAGGTGAAGCATCCAATGAAGATAATGCAGGTGCAGTTTTCCCAACATTTCAAAAGACATTTCCCAACACACACTAACAAACAAAAGACTGTCTTTTTATTAAAGAACAGTCCAGGAGAGGTTAACAAGCACATACTTTCTCCCCCTCTTGCCAGAAGGAGTTCTTTTGCAAACAAGTGTATCAATGTAGTAGCTGCAGGATTTTAGCTATGCAGGATAAAGAAGATCCCAAAAGTGATTAGCATTTTGGGCTACCAATGTTTGTGATTTTAACCTGATCGATAACATAATAATGGCCATACTGGTTGAGACCAATCATCCACCTAGTCCAGTCTCCTGTCTTCCGAAAGCGACCAATGTGAGGTACTTCAGAGTGAATGAACAGAAAAGGTAATCATCAAATGATCCACATCCTGTCACCCACTCCCAGCTTCTGGCAAACGTCAAAGCATGGTTTTGCAACACTGTCCTTTCTGGGTAATAGCCATTGAGGGGCGTCTTCCCCATGAATTTATCTAGTTCTTTTTGAACCCCATTATATTCTTGGACTTTATAACATTCTCTGGCAAAAAGTTACACAGATTTACTGTGCATTGTGTCAAGAAATACTTCTCTTTGTTCATTTAAACCTGCCAACTATTAATTTCATTTGGTGACCCCTCATTCTTATATTATGAGAATAAGAGTAAATTTTCTCCCTACAAGCCATGGTTTTATAGACCTCTACTATATTCCTCCTTTGTCATTTCTTTTTCAAATCAAAAAGTTCCAGTTTTATTACTCTCTCCTTGTATGCAAGCTGTTCCATGCCCCAATAATTTTTGTTGCCCTTTTCTGGACCTTTTCTAACTCCAACTTATCTTCTTTGCGATGGAGTGACCAAATCTACATGCAGTATTCACAAGGTCAATGTACTATAAACAGGCAATACTGTGTTTTCTGTCTTGTTACCTATTTCTTTCCAAAAGATTCCCCACATCCTGTGAGCTTTTTTGACTGCTGCTGCATATTGAGTGGGCGTTTTCTGACAACTATTCACAATGACTTAGATGGAAGGGTGAGGGGTTGCTTGCCATACTGGATCTCTAATTGGGTATTGTTTGTGTGGCATAAATAAGCATATCCCAGGTGAGGAGTGCTGTTTATGACCATATTGTACACAAATATGCAGACTTAGAATAGTCAGACCAACTGCCCACAAGCTAGTAGCTCTCAGCCACCATCTCTTATGTCTACTGTTTGAGTCCCAGAGCAAACTTTTATCCCTCAATTCAAGTTCCTTCTACGATACTTGTATCTTTAAAGATGCCCCTCTACTCCGCCTTTTTTGAAAACCTGCTTTCAGGCCATGCTCATGTTTCAGAGGTTACATTTCACTGAGGCTGATACAGACTAGAGTATGCTCATTTTGGCCCTAATCCAACTTAAAAGTCAAGCATGTGCTTATGTTCTATGCTAAATTGGGGCCTGTAGTCCTAAGAGCACCAGCATTGCTACACAACACTTTAATACAGTGAAAAAGAACACTATTTCTGAAGTAGAGAAAATGTAGTTACCCAAGTTAAAATTTGACCAGAACTACTGGGACTATTGCTTTCCCCTTTTTTAGTAAGTAAATATGATTTATCCGATAAATTTATTTTCTATCAGTTTATTGTTCAGTATTACTAGACCAACTTTTCATGGCATTATTCACTTAAAGGCAGTGTCCAGCTCTCCGTTAAGGAGAATGGCATCACGTAAGTTCCCTCAGCTGGAAACTTTCACGGCTGCAAAATACTCAGAAAAAGCATTTAAACTCATGAAGCTCCAACACAAGCATCAAGCAGGGAACTTTCTCCTCTCCCACTTCCTCTCCTGGGCATTTTCTTGGACAGTAGATTTTGATGTTTGTCCCTATATTTTTCCCACCAGGACACTATCCCAGGCTATGATTATTCTGGAAAAGAAGGAAGAGCAGGTGTGGACATACAGAGAGGTGGTTAATGCTTCCAAACTCCTCCCAACAAAGGTACATTTTTCTATCCCCTGCACACTTAGTGATGTAACAATCCACTGAAGCAAGAATGGTGTCTTTTCTTTTTTAAAAAAGAAAAAAAAATGTTTAGATGGTTTTGGGCTTTGGATCTCAAATGAGGTTTTTGGGGGTTTTTTTGTTTTGTTTTTTTTTTGTGAGGGATTTTGTAAAATTCTGGCCTATTCTTGCTGAGAAATGCCAATTCACTGGCTGGTGTCTTCTACTACTAAATGTAAGGGAAAAACTTTTGCTGACAGAGGCTCAAAGTGGGTGTGGGCAACACAAATAATGTTTTTACTTAAGTTTATTGGGTTCAGATTAGTTGGTCTGCAGCTATTCAGCATGTGTTACTGTTTTAAGATAAAGGAATCAACCAGGAAAAGCTTTTCCTAGGAGAGGAAGTAAAGGGAAAGGCTCAGTTTTGCCGCTGGGACTGACACTAAAATAATAAGTAAAGAGAGAGCCTGAGAGGAGCTCCCAGTAGAGTGAGCTCTGATTCTACCTGCCTGCTGCAGGCCATGTATACAGAACTCTGTGGGCTATGCGCCCAGGTGTTGTGGCTTAAGAGACATTCTGCTCCTGGACTGACAGCTTTCATTGCCTTCTCTATAGCCTCTGAAGTCATCTTTCAAAAGTGAATACAGGAAAACTGCTTACCTTCATTTCTCCATAGTGTAGTGGGTTCTGAACATCATTTGCCTGTATAACACTGACGCCAATATCACTTCCAGTTGTCATGACTCCTTTGACTGTTACTGTAGCAACAGCCTGGTTAGAGTAGGACCAGCTGAAATTACCACTGCCACCGTGAGCCTAACAAATGAAAGAAAAAAATATTTAATTTGCATTAACATGGCATTCTCTTCTCCTGGTTATCATGCAACCAAACTTTGGACATGCTGTACAAAACGCTATGGACACACCGAGGAGGGTTAAGAGTGCTAGCACTGAAATATAATGAAACTGAGGCCCCCACACTTTACATCAGCAAGGTCAAGGATCACCAGATTGCTGCCCTTTATTCATTTTAATTTCAGACTTCTTCCCATGTGTACATTTTGCTCATCAGCACTGCTAACCTATATGTCTGTCTCTACCACTGCTGCAAAAGTCTAATGATCAAAGACCCCTGTGATTAACTGCACTTGCAGTCAGCATATCATTTCACAACTCAGCACAACAGAGTCCCAGCATGTACAACTGCTGGATTTTTTCAAAACTCTCATTTCTTCTTGGCTGCTGAAAGCCAAAGACAGTCAAGTGGATGATTTTAGGTTTCAGTGGAGCTAACCTGTGCTACTGTGCCAACTGGCTTCTACCAACAGGAACTGTTATGACGTTTAAAAAGGAAAAGAATAGGATAGAGAAAAGGGGAAAAAAAACTGATTTTGTTCGCTGTCATCACATCTTTATTTTTAGTCGGATAGGTATGTTAGCAGGTCTTCCAGTATACCTCTGGTATACATATTGCTCCAGGAATAAATCTGTCAGGAGTGATTGATAGGCAGCAATGCAGACGGCCCACACTCGCTTGGGCATTACAGACGTCTGTGTACTGTGCAGGTTACTTTCTCACCCAGGCTCTCAAATGATTCAATCACTGTTAAACCTAGAAGTTCAAGTCTAATGGGACCATTCCCAAGAATCGGAGTTTCTAGTTCATGAAGGGTTTTAAGATAAAATAAAGTTAAAATCATGGCAGTTTATTTTTGTCGAGCAAGGGGCGGGGGGAGGGGGGGCTAATTATTCTGTATTATTGTCTGTGTCAAAAGAGAGATGAATGATCTTGCCCATTAAGTAGCAGTAAGTCTGTAGCTTAAGAAAAATCAAAGCAGAATACTATCTGCTCTGGTTTTACATTCACACTGAGTCAAGAACCGTTAAGTAACCTATTGTCATCCTCAGTCTCTAAGACTACTGTATAGATAAAACCATCACTACAGAATTCACAGTGTTTAAACAGCACTATGGTAAAGTTACAAAATAAAATAATTCAATCGAAGCATCATGCTGCAAAATGCACTGAGAATAATCTGCATATTTTTTAGAAAAACATCTTCTTCTCTATCAGCCAGGTGCCACTCTCTGTATGCCATGGTCAACTTAGGGGACAATATTCCCTAATGAGAAATATAAAAAGAATAATGTCCTTCTGAAAGAAGCTTCAAATTATGTTTGTTAATTTGTGTAGCATAATAAATATTTCCTATAGTCAACTTCACAATTCTTCTGATGTAAACAAAATAAAATAAAAACCATGTTTTTTTGTGGGCAGTTAATATAGGACTTAGAGGAACAACTGGGCCACACGCAAGTGATCTCTTCTCAAAGAAATCAAAGAGAAGTGTATTTAACATAGTAGTTCCTTTCCTCTCCTGTACTTCTGCATGACCCATTAACAGAAAATGATCAGAAAAAGATGAAAAACTACTTGCCATGAAGGCAATGGTTAAGGAGCTTGTGAGGAGCTTGGGGAGATAGGCCCAGCTGAGAAGGGTGAAAGTTCAAATTCCTTAGGATAATATAGAATTATTTATTCAGAATGTTTTGGAGACATGAGAAATATCTGGATAAGTAGAGCTGCAGTTAAAATATGCTGCTGGTCAAAAGACTGACTATAAAATACCACCTTCTTAATGTTTGTGCAGAGTCATATCTGCTTACTAGGCAGACAAAAAAAGCTTTGCTACTTTAGATTCTAGTTAGTACTGCATCACTCAGTGAGAATAAACTGGATTTTATTCTGACCTGCAGAGCATTCATGGACTTGTTAACTGAGTCCAACCTGCAGAATCTTTTATTACTCACGACTGACAAGGTACAAGCCAGAAAAAAAGAACTTGATTTTCAGATTTCTAGCTTCGCACGGTTGACACTTGACTTTCCTAAATGTTGGAAGTGAAAAGAAGTTCAAGCTGTCTTTTAACATGCATTCAGAGCCAGCTTAAAAAAAAATAAATAAATAACAAATCAAGAAATAAGTGATATAAAGTAAATATGGAATCCCCATGATGCCATTTGGGCAGAAACACTTTTCAGAGATTAAACAAATTTTGGAATAGTCCAAAGCCCACTGAAATCTCTGAGAATTTATTCACTGACCTAAAAGAACTTAATCCGAATGAAACCCACTGAACAAGAGGAGGAGACTGAGGTGCAAGCAACAACGAACGTCATAAATGGTCTACTTAATTAATAATCAACTGTAACTGAGTGCTAACAACTGTTGCGACAATTAGGCCTACAAATTTACCTTAACTGTGAGAACAGATGTGAGAAATGAAAGTAGACTGAATGTCACAAAAGCCTGTTTCAACAATTATTGATGGGAAAAGCAAAGCAGAAAGACTGAATCAGTTAAAAAAAAAAAAATCACCTCCTGTCATCATATACGGTCTGTGTTAAGATGACTATGACTGTTAAACACAAAGAGCAGATGACCGGAAATCAGTAAATTAAAATGTGTGTCTGAAATTAGTCTTAACTGATGGACAAAATAATTAGAGGATGAGCTATGCCACCCATCATTCCCTTTTGGGGTCCTTAAAGAAAGAAACTTCATCAGAAAAATTAGTTTCCAGAGTGAGTTTGACACTCCTGGTTGCCACCCTCACCATCTCCTGGGAGCCAGGACCTTCTTCATCCTAATTATCAGAGATGACTCCCAAGGATGGCAGACTTTGTTTCCTTCCTCCTTAAATGTGTCCTTGTCCTACCCTATCTTCTTTCTTTTCTTCCTTATCTGATGAAAGTCTGGCTTAGCTGGCCAAGACTGCATATTTTGCAACACTGCTCTAACCCTGCGACCAGAAAGAGGCAGCTCAAAGCAATGTCCTAAATGGTCCAGTGCTGGTACAAGTTTGCCAGGTCTCAGAGTGGCTGATAAGACTGTGTGGTGTAGCTGTGCTTTTCCAGCAATGAGCTCACAAATGCAAATTAACATCAGACACGGAAGCTGAATTTTCTATCTTTGCTGTTCTTTCCTCTCCCTTTTTGCAAATTTGTCTTGTGTTGTCGTCTTAGGAAATAGCACTTAACAACAACAGCAATATCAACAGCTCCAGCCCATCACAACTAATGTCTTTTCTCCCAAAAGGACAGTTATTGCCATCTTTAATACCATTTAAGAGACTGCCAAATGGCATTTTTTCCTTTCTAAACACTTTCTACTGCTAAAGGGAAAGTGAACAGGCAATATGCTTAAAATGAAAGCCTTATTTAGTATTTTGCATTTCAAATGCTTTCAACTCTCCCTCCCCTCCTCTTTTCTGTATCTTTAACACAAGGTTAAAAAGGATTTTTAATAGTATATTTGCCATGGTACCAAGCAGGCTGAGGTCTCTGTACACCAAACCTTGTTTATGTCTCAACAGTTAGGATCATTTTAACATCTTTGTCTCTTTGGGCCCTTTTATTTCATCTACATTAACATAACTTTGCTGTATATGTATCTTAAGTAAAACTTTTCAACAGAACCACTTCATAATCTAAGGAAATCAAACAAAACATTTAAAAATTTATTTTTATGAAAATTAATGTTACCAGTTGAATATTTCATACAGAGCTAACAACCACTATGGCACAAAAGAGATAAAAAGAAGAAACAAAGGAACATTTTGAAAGAGCATGTATCAAATGCCCAACTCTTGACCAGGAACAACCAACTTGAATTATGGCAATTTAATAAAAATGCACAATGAGGCTGGTTGTTTTTATGGGGTTATGTGTAAGGTACCTGAGTATGAGTTAAATTCTGGTCTCCCACAGGTGAAAATCCAGATGACACCAATGAAGTAAATGGTGTCATTACAGATTCACAACACTATCAACAAGCAGAATATGGCTCTGTGATGTGCAAGCTTAGGCCAGTAAAATCTCTTGTTTTATTCTATGTAGAGTGCTTCATATCCTTTCCCAGACAGCTTGATTAGAGGAATGACTAGTATCTCTGTACACGCATATGCCAAATGAACAGGTAGGAACTTCATACAAAATATTTTTTAGGCCAAATTTGATGGAGAACGTTCATTTAGTGACCACCACTGAGGTTCAAATTTTGATTTAATAAGCAGTGTACAAAAAGGTTCTGATTTAAGAAAGAAAAATTTAAAACAAATACTATCTGCTTTGTAATCTCTGCTTCCAGTGGAGCAGATTCAAATAATGGTTTGGTTCAATAGAATGTGTGGGCAAGTGTGGCAGCTCAAGGACATGAGGAGCACAGAACAGGGGAGGATTAAAAAAAAAAAAACAAAAAACCCCCCAAAAATTAAAAAAAAAAAAAAAAAAAATCCAACCACTACTGAGGAATCTACTGTAAAGGAAGTTGTGGCCTTTGTCTTTCAATAACAAAGTTATTGGTACAGCAAAGGAGAAAGGCCAGGAATGAAGGATGCCAATGTCAGTGCTGCGGGGAGTTGCTCATTCATCTTAAGATGGCTTCTTGGCAGTCATTATGCCAACTAATTCAGGGAACCTATCTGTAATAAATTAAGTGCCTCTCTTATTGTCTGAAAGCTGTCACTCTCAATTACTATAACTTTGGCTTTTGTAAATATGTTTTACTTTATGCAGCCTGCAGGCCACATTAACCTCTTCCATCCGTCCTGTGACTTTGCTCCACAGGACGACGCTGAGAGTGAGAGAGTGAGAGTGAGAGAGAGAGAGAGAAAAAATATGTGGTCTCACACCCCCAGTGCTCCATAATGCTGTGAGTGTCAGGTTTTGCAACATCATGGAGCACTGAGTATGCAAGACTGAGTTCTGAGAGACCACACTGCCTCCCTGATGGAGAGAGAGGATGGTATCGTGAAGTGCAGTTTTCCATATGCAGCGCTCCGCCATGCCACAAAAATGCCGTAGCGTTTCCATTTAGGGTATGTACAGCCCACCTGAAGGACATTTACAGTAAGTCAAATCTGGCCCACCGTAGCAAATGAGTTTGACACCTCTGCTCTAAAAGGTTCAGACAGAGGAAAAAAAATATATACAACTCTTTTCAAATCAGTTACCAATCTGTGCAACTGAACTCCAGTTAAGTTTCACTAAACATGATTTTAACAGAAGTATACCTGCAGTATCCAGAGCTAATAGGCAGCAGCGGATTCCATGACCTCTCTGAATCTGTCAGAGTGCCACTTCCTACATGCAGATGGCTTCCTTAGCTTACCTTTATTGTGTACTGATAGGCTCCTGCCTTTGGCTGCCAAGGAAATGTCAAAATGCTAGGTGAAAGGACAATGGGAACATAAATGTCAACTTCTTGCTGGTTTCGTACTGGAACAGGTAATGTATGAACACCTCCATCCTATAATAAGTAACAGTGCATATAGTTACAAATGACATTCTTAGCACATTTTTTAAAAAGTCATTCTTCATTTAGTGTCACTGATAAAACATGCATACACACATGAGAAAAAAAGGATAGATTTAGGGCCATTTTTATTACCATTAACTCTGCACTTTCTATAGCAAATTAACAACTCATTGGAGCGACATGTACTTGGCATTAGATAAATATTACCGCTGCTATCATTGTGGAGCCATAGGCACACATGGCAATCTACAGGTAAATTAAGTTACAATGAGCCCCCTTTCCCTCACTCCACTCCTTGTAGTCATTCTTCACTCAGCCACTACTCACTGCTCAGCCACTACTAACTACACATCTTTCAGTGGGAAAAGGGGCAGATTGTGGGTACAGAATAATGCATCTGGCCCCGAGGAAAGTGTACTGAACACCGTACTCTGAAACTGATTGTTTTATTGCTATGACTATGATTCCAGACGAAGATGCAATTCCTCCTGCTGTTATTTTTGCTGAGATTCTGAAGACATGGCAACTCTCATAGATCTTGTCAGAGAAGCTGACATTAGAGAAGCTGTCTTCCTGAAGCAAGCAATGGGACTGGTTTGTCACTTTTAAGGACTGGGTAGCAAGAGATTCAAAACAATTGTCTCTGAGTGTTTGAACCCCATCAAGTTTCAGACAAAAAACCAAAATGCTGAATGGGGAGGAACCCTTCCAAACTGAAGGGCCTTGGTGGCAGTCACCATGACTGGCCATGCAGCAGAGAAGTTTAATCGGTCTTAGTTCTTCAGAGGGTGATAGACTGGTATGTTCGGCAGATCTTCTTTCTAGCATCTAGTAATCACTTATCAAATGACAGAAAGCTTCTCAAAATCTAAGGTAATTCAGAGCAAGACCAGGACATGGCACAGCATGTCAGGATTTCCCTACATGCAGAAGTACGCCATAACATTTGAGTATGTGACCGGACCCTTAATCAACACTTGTACAAGCCATGCCCACATATTCCTGATAGCTACCAGGGACAAGTCAGTGCAATGCACGTCAATTACTCTAGACAACAGTAAATGGCACACGGCTGGGCATGAATCTTGCAACCCTTACTCTGGCATGAATGTTTATTATTTGGATTATTGGAGCATTCAGAAAACCAACCCATAGGCTAGGATCCCATTGTGCTAGGCTCTGGACAAACACAGAACAAAAACCCAACCAATATTTTGCCTTTGTTGAGAGTTCTGCTTAAGTAAGAAACTCAGGCTCTGGCTTCTCATCCACTTATACATGACAAAAATGTTTTTCTTTTCTTTTTTGTGTGGCTTAATCACTTAATTCCTGTGTTTGCTTTCACAGGAGTATACCAATTAAAAAGCTTCTGAGTTTGAGTACCTGACAGTTTTTCTAAGCATATGAGCAAACTAGAACATTTCTCATTAAGACATACCTGATCTACTATAGATGTTAAAGCAGCATCAATAATTGTTTGACCCTTCTTTATTGCTTTCACATAGTGATATGATCCATTCAGAGAGGACTTCAGGATCTCAAAATATTCTTCAGACAACTCTGTATTGATTCTGATATTCTGAAATTAAAATACATAGTTTATGTGTTGCCAGAGATAAAACAACACTGAGAAATACATTTCAGGATAGCCAAAAACATATTCTGTTTTAAAAAAAAGAAAATCCAACCAGAAAAAAAAAGTGACACTACACATCTGTTCAACTAAAAATAAAATTCCCCAAAAACCCAACCTCCCTTTTAGACAAACAAATAAGATTTAGCTAAAATTTTCATGTTTAAATGCTTGAGAATATAAACCTACATAAGGTTTTCAGATGTGCTGAGCATATGCGCAGCTTCCAAATGGTTCACTTAAGTAGGTGAATTAATGTGGATTCAGATACCTAATTTGAGTTATTGAAGTTTGAAAATCCTGACGTATAAATAACCTAAATAAATCATTATAAACTTACAATGTACAACTATAAATAGTTCAAAGGAGCTTATCTAGAATTTAGGCATAGAAGAGGACTTCCCCCTCGCCCTCTGAACACAGGTATCATCCAGTGCCTACTGATTACAGTGGAACAGAATATTAGCATTCAAAAACACTCCTATCATCATAATTTAAGAAGAATTATTTCCATCACCAGCAATTCACAATGTGGCTAGAAAGGACATTGCTACTTCCACCACTAAACTAATCAATTCACATTTTACAACCTCAGATTCATAATTTCTCTATTTTGTCATCCTTATTACGTAAGAAAAATATTAATTATTTCTCTAACAACAAACTCCTTAAGTCATCTGGGTTAAAACTCGCACTGGAGTAGGTACATGGCACGGGGTGTCAAAACACTGCAAACCTGAACACCACAGCTATGGCAACAGTCCCCCTCCTCCCCGTGTATTCACTGCAGTGCTGATAGAATAGTGTTTATGCTGGTGTAGCTAACATCCTTGTGGCAGCGTTCCTCCCACACTGGCAGAAACACTTCTTCTATCAACATATATTGCATCTACACTGGGGGCTAAGTCTGTGTAATTATATAAACATTCATAAAACCAGAAAATGGCTACCATTGACAAGAGGTGCAAGAAAGATTCAATACCTTGAAAATGACTGCTAAACAACACTTGGTGCCGCTCCCCACTAGCGGCACAAGTTTGGAAGTTTCGGTCTACAGCACATTTGCAGAGATGGAGCATACCCTCCAATGTTCGCTCAGGTTTCCAGCCACATGTACTATTGTGTTGTTTGACAAAGCTACCCAGCATGCCTTTTAACAAGCAGCTTGCAAACTTTCCAAGTCTGTATTAATAAAGGACTGGTCAGCTAACTGCAGACACAAAAAAATATACATTTGCTAGAAAAAAAAATCCAGAAACACTGAATAGAAACATACACAAACACTGCACTTACATCAGATAAATACACCTTATTGCTTGCTTTGTCATATGCTTCAATTGTAATTTCATAAAGTCTGCCTGTTTCTAGGACCCATCTGTCACCAGGATGAATTGTAAATCCTGTAAAACAGAAAAAACATTCAACAGCACAGACCAGAAGGCTATTTAGATGATGGATTATTATGTGCCATGTATTCACACAGACATTTTGATTCATAAAATTTAAAGATGCACTTTATTTACTAATGACTTGTGGTGGGGAATCAGAGAGGAAATCAATAAAGCCAAAACTGTTTAATATGGAACATATTCTTATTACAAAGACATTTCTCCTATAGCACAATTTATATAAGTGACTATGCACAGTGTACCAGGTGCTCCAACATTGCAGAGAGGCACTGATACAAGTTTGTAAGCCTGAGTATTGGTCAAAGAAATAAATACTCCAAGAGTAAAAACAAATACCAACCTAAATACCCCGGATCCACAACGTAGATAGTGCTGTTTGGTAATCTGGAAGCACCTTGCATGCGAATACCTGCAATGTCAGTCAAGGAACTAAAAAACTTTGATAAACGGACATTAAAATTAACTGTTGGCTGGGATTGCTCTCATGGCTATTTAAAACTGACTCCATGTTCCTGAAAAGAGGCACAAAAAGAACACTAGCTCTCCTAAGACAGTGAGCACTCCAGAATACACTGGTTTACAACACACACTCACACTCTTTCCCTACCTCCCCCAAGTAGGGAGAATGGATAAGATAACTTAATGGGTCTTCTCACATCTTAAAGACCCACTTCTTAGGGCACGCAAGGGATCTGGAGACAGTGGCATGACTGAACTCACAGCTTTTACATCTCCGTCAGCTAGTGTAAATTTTCACATCTCTGGGCAAAACACGGATGATTTTATCCTCATATATGGCAGAATGGAAAAATCTGCCTACTGACATCAGGCACCGAATGCTGAACTAAAGAGCCTCACACAGAAAGGATATTTTTGTGTCCCAGTAAGAGGTTTATTTGTCCCTGCTGCAACGCAGTAACCGTTGATGTTGCCTGATCCAATGTGGCAACTGGCCGAGCTGGATCTCCCTCAGGGCCAAGGATGTTGTTCTGAAGCTGCAGTTCATACTGATCAGAAGGCATAATTAACTCTGTACATAAAGCAAGAAGGCAGATGAAACAACACAAGCTGATGTGTCACTCTTTGGATCCTGTTAATTATTATGGATTTATTTTTTATTTGATGTCTGGCACACACTAAATTGGTGCTTTTAATAGTTTTGTAGAAAATGCATTTTCTACACCAAGGCATGAAACATTTTCTTGTTTATCTAGCTTA
Source organism: Podocnemis expansa (assembly GCA_007922195.1). Taxonomy (NCBI): domain Eukaryota; kingdom Metazoa; phylum Chordata; order Testudines; family Podocnemididae; genus Podocnemis; species Podocnemis expansa. The sequence continues at coordinate 34,922,139 of ML681973.1, read as the reverse complement.
AATTATTATTTTTTCCCCACTGCTATGCTCACTAACCAAAATTGCATTATTGCTTAAAGGAGAACAACATCAAACCAATTAGTCTGGTTTTGGCAAAGTGGAATTTTTACATGAGCAATTGAAATCCATTCTGCTGTATCCCATATGACAGCTAAAAAGCTGCTGTAAGTCTAAGTGAATACGCAGATCTGGTTTCTTAAAACAGCTCATCAGCAGTGCTGCAAGTTTCTCATAATTGTACCCGTATTTTATAAATTAATCTCTCCATCCTCTAAAATTAGTTTACAGCTAATTCAACCTTTTTTCCATTTGCACATTAATTTGCAAAGAAAATATTCTGAGTAAGACCTAAATTGGGTATTTCACAGAATGACCGAGGCCTTTCTGTGGAAAACAAATGTACTAAAAATTCAAACGTGTTTCCTAAAATAAAAGACAGATGAACATGTTTGAATAGTACAGCCGTGGGTCCTACACTTGTAAACTGTTATGCAGCTGCTCAACTTAATGCACGTCTACTTCTTAATGGAACTACTCCTACAAGAGCAGCATATGCAGAGTGTGTGCAAGGTAGAAGGGGGTGGGAGAGGTAAAGGATCTCTCATCATAATTTTGGTTATGAAACAGAAACAATATAAAGGGAATTTAAGACCATTCCCTTCACACAATATTTTAAGTTTTTACTCGTATATGAAAAATTCACACTGAATATAGAATATTAAGAAAATGGAGGAAGACAAACCTGTAATCTTGCCTTGTCTTATTTTCTGAACTTTATATTGAACTGATGTTCCTACCAGCAGGTAGATATCATAAGCTGGATTTAGAAGAATGTTTTCTAAAATAAGCAACCTAACCTCTGCAGGTGGTACATTCTGTGGGAAAGAGAAAAAATAATGGTCAAAATTTAAAACAGCATAAGCATACTCATTCCAAAACAAAACTTCGTAATACACAAATTAAAAATATTTATAAAGTTATTTTTGTAGCTGAGAACAGTTTAACTCCACCACTTCTAAGGCCATAGAAATCAAACCATACTGAAGTGCACAGAAGCACAGCTTCACTTTGCTCCATCAGCAGTGGATGCCAAAGGAGATAAGCAAAATGAGACAAACAAAAACAACCAAAGTGTTTTCATTAAACCCTCCACAATTGCTCACAACATTTCACAACCTGAAAATCTCAACATTGGCATCTCGGGTTTTTGTGTTTGCTTCAAGCGTATTATTGAATAAATACTGATGACAAAGAACATCACACGACTACAAAGAAAAAGACTGGGACATCAGTGAAAGAATGTAAACTTCTCCTGCATCACTGGAAAAAGAAAAAAGGTCACTATATCATAAACATTGCATCTGTTTTATGCTCTTCAAAGAAACATTTTTATAAGGGAATAATCAGGCAATGTAGGAATTCAAAAGTCTGTATGGTGGATCGGACCAAATTGTTGGCACCCCCACCCCCTTTTTTTTAAATATGCATTCCCTGAACAGGACAGGATCAGTAGGTATTTGCTACAAAGCGTTTTCCCTACATGGCAGCAAACATTTACATTCTCTAACTGCATGACAGTTTTGAAATGCTTCAAAGGAAACATTCGGATGTATTAAGTGGAGAATATCTTTATGAGAAACTGGCATTTGCATATTGACCAGACAAACTTAAGAATGGATTCTCCATTTTTCAAGTAATGGGAATTTTCTTTAACTTTAACTTCACTACACATTTTAAAAATTCCCTGCCTCTATTCTAATCCATGGCCTAAATGAAATATTACACACTGCTATAGCCTGAAGTTTTCATTACATTTCTTGAGGATGGGGAGATGAAGAGAAAAGTTAGGCTTTTGGGATGAAACAGCTATTAAATACTCAAGCTTGAAAGAGGCCAGTTTCAGTCTATTGGTAAAGTGCTGTATTGCCATGTGAAATGCTACACAGTGGGTTACTGTGTGGCAAGCCAGGTGTGAATTCATAGCACATCAGCTTGTGACACAGTAACGCCCAGTGTGTAAAAAGACCAAACTGCACTCCAGAACTTGGTGTGTGCTGCAGCAGTGCCCATCAGACATGGGTCACAGACAACTGGTGTGGTGTAGATTCCCACCCTGATTTGACAAACATTAACCTGCTCTGTGATTTGCCAACTATCCCTTGCACAAAGCAGTGATAACACTGCTACACAGTGCATGGGTATAGCTGTTTCTGCCTGCAGGGAAGTTTACAGGTTAAGAACATTGCTCTTGACTAGCAGCTCAATCAACTAGACCTGGCACGGCCTTAAGCATGCTGAGAACTGACTCTTGGCAGAGAAGCCTCCTAAAATGTTTTTACATCAGGAACTAAATTAAAATCTCAATTAGCAAATCATTTAAAATGTATAGTATTTTCCAATCAAGGACTCCAAAGTTCTTTACTTACATCAATAAGCTTCAGCACATAATGATGGGATACTGTCATTTCACAGATACAGGAACTGGGGCACACAGTGTATAAGTTATTAGCCCAAACTATGTTGCAGACAGGAATATAAATATCAACAATTTCCTGCCTCCTTTACTGCATGAGTTTTCGTGGGAGAAAATCCCACTTTATGTGTGCTTTCAGGCACTAGATCATGCTTCCCTTTACAATCAGACATTCTCTCCTTATGATCTTTTCATATCTAGGGGGAACAATTCAACAAGCTTAGTGCATTGAAGGTTTGTTCTGAATAGCAAAAAAAAGTAAGAAGATGCAAGGTCATAGGAAATTCTTGGATTTTTTTTATTAACAAGAAATATAATTTATACATAGACATCTGTTATATCCTTTCCTTTTCATGCAAACCATTTATATTTGCCTTTATAGCCCGAAGAAATGCCCAATATGTTTATAAAACATGAAAATACTCATAGAGCAATCAAACCATTAAAGCCACAAAACACATTGCTCTGTCCTTCTTCCACCTTTCGAGGTTTACTGTCCTTTACAGCACGACAAACATCAAGAACCAGGGTGATATCCTGCACCCACTGAAGTCAGTAGGGGCTTGCCATTGACTTCAGTTGATTCTGGATTTCAGAGCAAAAGTTCACCTACAAACCATGTTCTGCATCTTGGCAAAGCCCACAAATTCTGTGGTCCTTTAGAATTTGTTCTCCACCTGTTACATTTCGCAATAGCTGTTGAAGCAAACAGCCTGCCCCTACAGCAATACAAACAAGGAAGCAATCCCAAACCATTCATTGTTCAGTAATGCTACAGAAGGATGGGGTGGAAGACACCTGCCCAACATAACCTCATGAAGAATGCATCCCAGCCTAGGACTTCTGGAGGCAGGCAGGTAATGGATAATTTGCAAACTGGAAATGCATTTTTTCAGGGTGGTCCAAAGTATTTTTGTTTGACCTGCCTTCTAAAATTTGACTTGGTATCTGTATCTAACTCATTGAGGAGTATGCAGGACACTATAAAATCAAAATCTGCTCTAGTTCATTTGCTTGAGGGATGTTCCACTGAAAACATGTGTGGTCTGGCAGCAGTGAAAGGTTTAGACAATAGCAATCAGCAAGTCATATAAAAGTTCTGAGGATACTATAATTGCAATTGAAATTCACACAATGATGACAAAATCAATGCAGAACAAATATGAAGATGGGGGGGGCACCAAAAAAATAGAATAGAATTGAATCATAGGGTTGGAAGGAACCTCGTGAGATCATCAAGTCCAACCCCCTGGGGCTTGAGCCCAGGACAATACTACAACTATAAGTGGCTAAAAAACACAACAAAAGTAAACATTACTAATAAAGGGCCACATTCTGCCCTAATCAGCAACAGAGTGAATATGAAGTAATTGCAAAAGTACAGCAGAACTGCTTTACAGTGGCATCACAGTAACCAAACCTTGAGACAGTGGCTCTTAACCTTTCCAGACTACTGTACCCCCCCTTTTTAGGAGTCTGATTTGTCTTACACACCTTCAAGTTTTATCTCACTAAAAAAACACTTGCTTATAAAATCAGACATAAAAACATCAAAGTGTAAGCCCTCTATTACTGACAAATTACTTTCCTATTTCTACAATATAATTATAAAAAAATTAACTGGATCATAAATATAATATTTTACAGTAGTGAATAGAACAGTATTAACAAATCACTGGGTGAAATTTTAGTTTATAGTGACTTAGCTAGTGCTTTTTCTGTACCCTGTTCTAAAACTAGGCAAATGTCTAGCTGAGTTGTTGTACCCTCTAGAAGACCCCTAGCTGACAGCCACTGCCTTCATACACACTATTATTTTTTGCGTCAAAGATTATATTGTGTAATTCTAGCTAGTATATGCAGAGCATGTAGACTATTTTACCAGTACCTGAAAAACATAAACCAATGTATTTTGTTTAAAAGAGAAACTTGCAATACATCAAATAATTCCATATATAAAACTGCAGAGGATGAAACATAGGTATGGAGTGGATTTTTTAAAATACTCGAAGTAAACACTGATTTTTGAAAATAGTGCAAACTTTAAAATACTAACGAAATGCAAAACCTTCCTCTAGGATATAAATCATAAAATAAAAACAGAAACAGATAAGTAGAGTGTACTAACGGAAAGAACAATTTCATTACTAGGGTTAAAATGAAAGCACAGTTACTGTAGACTACAAAGAAATGAATACCATAAATCTATAGGAGAGCTGGGAAAAATGCCAATGCTAGTTAAACACACTCGTATATTGGCATTTGATCTCACTGTTTTCTCAGACTGGACTCTAATGAGGCAGAATTAATTACAAAATGAGGATTGGTACAATGCTGGGAACAAGGGGAGTGGTCTCAACTCAACACAACAGGCAACACAGAAAAATCTATCAAGATAAATCTTTAATATTTGCTGACAAGGAGCCAGAGGGCCAAAATATCATCCTGAAATGAATGTTGATAACTGAGCAGTGGGAATACTTCTATTTGTTAACAGTAGGTGGTCAAGGCTCCAGATCAGCAAGGTGAATAACTGTGTGTGTAGCTTTAAGCATGAATAGTTCCACTTAAATCAGGCTGACAACCTGCATGCTTAACGACACTCACGATAGAATCTGGCAGATACTGTCAAAGGATATTAATACATAAACATTAATAATAACCACACTTAGTTAAAAATGCATGATGTCAGAGCACTGTGCAAAGATCAAAAAGTGTCATTATACTGTGACTGAAAAATAATAAACTTGCAATTCCAAGATGCCATTTTTCATAGTCACTTTCCAACCTACAGTAGAAGTCTGTGCTGTTTACAAGTGAACAGCTGTTTTTGTAACTGGGAACGCTGCACAATGTGAGATTTCAAAAGTAAGCTATTTTATTTCTGGCTTGATTATCACCACAATAAGTATTTGTATTACAAACAGTCATTAGAGACTCCAGTGTGAAGGTACTAGGTGCCATATAAACAGTAAAAGGCATTTTCTGCCCTGAATAGCTAGAGAAGGGGAAAAATTTGTGAATTTAAAGTGCATTTTTTTTGTATTTTAAAATAAAAAATATGAATGAGATATTTACACCATCATGACAAAGTATCAAAGTTAGAAACAAGCTTTGGGGAACCACATCATCTGGGGTTCTCATTAAACTGGACAACCGCACTACTCATCTGTGTAGTAGAAGCAGCAGCCACATAAACTATAACTGGGAAAGAGCGGCAGTCCTACAATAGCTGATAAAGGAAAAGATGTTAGAGAGGGTCTGTAATGATATTGCAGGGAAAAATAAAACTGCTCCAGAGTTCTGCCATGAAAATAAATAAATGAACCATATGAATTTCTTACCTTATAGACAGATTCCTGTATTCTTGCTTTTAATTTGGAACTCCCTGTTTTCGTACCAGACACCAGAATGGTATCTCCCTGTTTGGCAACTTTTTCCATCTCTGATATATAGGAAGGTGGTATGTAAGTAGATTCTAAGAATTTGAGTATACTGAAAAGTGAATAGAACAGCTTTGTAAGACAAAGGTCATGAATAAGTGTGCTAACATAGGTTAGAACTCCAGTACTGTCTATTTCTAGCACACATGTTCACAGCAAATGTAAAGCACTTGTTCTATGCCAGGAAGGAGTTTCCCAATTTTCCCATACATTTCTGAACTCAAACATTACATTAAGCTTTGATGGGTGCTATATGGGCCTGTGTAGGACCGGAAAATACAGAGATATATAAGCACAGGTCACTTTTACTGAGATTGTTAGGTATAACTGTACTTCAGGATCATGATAATTCAGAGTAAAAGGTTAGCAACATAATACCACCTGCACCACAGTATTTCTATCCTCCACATCACATCATTCACATTTCAATGACTTCAAAACTTTGGTGCATTACATGCAGTAATGGACATACAGTGCAAAATACCTCTGTATGCATTCATATTGGAGTACAGGGGCGTCACTGGCACCTGGAACACAGGGCACATGTCCCGAGTCCCGGCCCCAGTGCCCCGTATCACTGGGGCTCCCTCTGCCTATCCCATCCCCATCCCTGTCTGCAGCCCAGTATCTCAGGCTGGGCTGGCTGCGGTGGCGCCTGCCTCTCCCGGCCCGGGATCCAGGCTGGGCCACTCACAGTAGCCACTGTGTCACCCAGTCCCCTTCCCCCATCAGGGACCAGGGGCCGGGCTGCCAGCAGCAGGAGCCTGGGGCCCCAACTCCAGATTGGGGCCAGGGGACATGGCTGGGGCCCCGGGGGGCGGAGCCCAGGCCAAGGCCCAGGCCCCCACCCCCAGGTCTTTCCCTGGGGCACTGACACTCCTGCTGGAGTACTGCAGTTTCTGTGGCTAATTTGTGTGATAATTGGGGTAAAAGCACATTTGAGGCCTATTGATGGAGGGTAGAACCTTAAGAGCCACATAGGAAACACCAGTGAGGTTTCTATCACGTTTTCCAGTCTGAGCACAAGAGGCCTCTTTCAATCAGTGAGGTGTGGTAGACAGGAAATATACTGGGGATTCTGTTTGTGACTACGATGACATTATGGCATTCTGCTCAAGTGAGCATGAAGGCTGTTGACACGAAGTGGATAGGAAGTAACGGTTATACGTGCCTGGGCAATATGTAAGTTGTGTATTTTGTAGTCTTTGCTGGAAATCTGGATGAAGTATAGCAATTAGGAGGAAAAAAAATTTCTGGTGGACAAGATCTGGGTAGATGTTGTTGATACAGGATCAAGTTTTGAAATTTGCTTTAAAAAAAAAAAAACTACCAAAAATCTTCAGATGGAATTTTTCAAGGAGCTGAGCAATATTAGGCACAGGATATCTCCACTAAATTTCAATGGGATTTCAGCAACTTAACATGGATTTCTTCAAACAACAGCCTTAAAGACTCCCCCCTGCCCCTGGAGGGAAATATAACAACCACGGCATTCTAACAATGTATATCAATGAATTTATTATAAGAAATTTTGTTCAACACACATTTTGTAACAGAAGGAACAACCACTAAAACAGACTACCAATGGTCCTGATGGACATTTCTCCCCCTGGAGTCTTTAAATTAAAATGGATGGCTTTCTAAGATGTGCATGCGATTTTTTTAAAGCACCTAAGTGATTCAGGGATTGTCTACACACAAAAGCTGTACCATTTAAACACATACATACATTGCGTAGAAAGAGTTACACTCATACAAGCTGCTGAAAAGGCATGTTTTGTCATTACAGGTAAAACATGTTGCCAAATTCCAGAAGGGTAGGCGTGTTAGTAGTCCAGCAAAACAAACAAGGAGTCCTGTGGCAATTTTAAAGACCAACAAATTTATTTATCGCATAAGCTTTCAGAAATTATGGCAGCAAAAAAATAACTTAGGTTTGATCAGAGAAATTACATTGCCCTACTACTTCAAAAAGTTTTCTTACATTAAAAACCACTCGATATAACAGAGGATTATAGACAAAAAACACAGATATTTCACATGAATGACCCTGAATTCTTTTAAAACACAGTATACTTTCCTATCTACTCCACCTCATGGTTCAACTCATTTCCTTACTAACTAAATTTTGTTGGATACTATTATTTGCTTAAGTAACTGGAAATCTGGGACTTGAACCTGACTCTATTGCATCTTAGCAGCCCGATTATACATAACAAGGATGGCACTTTAATGTTGTACTTGGCTAGTGTGTGGGAACTGCTTGATATGAAAGAAAATTGATTTAGCATTTTATATGCTTCTGGTATGGTCAGAAACTCTGAAGTATGCCAGGCAGGCATTTCTGGAGCTGACATTCATATCAAGCAAAGCAAACACTCGTAGCATCTAGCATGACAGATACCAGTAGAGTTCTAACAGACAAAATGATGCTGCTTTCCTGAAGGCGTATTACCAGTCAGTCAGTAATAACATAAGGGCTAAAGCACGATGTTGAGAACCTAAAATGAAGACTATCACAGACATGAAAATGGTTGGTAGCCTTCAAAGTGTATGAGTTTTAACAGAATGGAAACTGAAATTCCTGTTGCATGACTGTGTGTGTGGCATGCATGGTTCCTGTATAACAATAGACACAGATAAATCCATCACGGTATGGTCAGGGAGATTGAAATGATCTTTTTTTGGCTTTTGAATGTTGCCATTTCTAATGTCAGATTTGTCCATTTATTATTTTGCACAGACAGTCATGTTTGTCCAATGTATAAGACCAACGGGAATTGTTGGCATATATCACATTGGTGGATGAGCAGATGAATGAACCCCTGACAGAGTAGCTGGTTTGATTAGGTCCTATGATAGTGTCATTAGTGTAGATATGGAAGCAGAGTTGGTACTGGGGTTTGTTGCAAGCAACAGGAGATCAGTTCAATCTCCCTGACCATTCTGTGATGGATTTATCTGTGGGTATCCTTAAACAGGTTTATTCTAGGTCAAGGCTTCAAAGAGAGACTTCAGAGTTAGAATTCATATACAAATTTGATACCATTTGCTCAGGTCTGAATAGGTATACTTCTTGGCTTTCTCGTTATAAGAAAGATTGTCACCTTTCTCACCCTCCCTATCTGTTGTTCCACTCAGTTTGAATCAATACTTGTTTGATTTGCTAAAGTCATCTGACATGATCCTGACATTACACATACTTCATGGCATTTATCCCTCCTTCCCATACTAGTTTTCATTTCCAAGTGTCTGACATAGTGGGATCTCTCCCATGAAAGCTGATGTACTAAATACATTTCTTAGTCTTTAAAAGTGCCACAGGATTCCTTGACTGTTTTGCTGAATTAGACTAACATGACTACCCCTCTGGAACTTGTCCACAATTCTGGAGTGAAGCTCTCTCTTTGGGTTTTTTTGTTTGTTTGTTTGTTTTTTTGAAACCCAACTCATGGTTTCTGAAAGCATGTGGTTGATAATAAGGTATTTAACATTTAAATCATTTAAATATTGCATAACACAACAGCACACAGAGCCTGGTGTTGACTGAAACCTACAGCTTCCCTATACTCCAGAACCCCTCCTTTCAAACTTTCAAACCTTTGACCTCTGCTTTCACCCCCATACCCTTACATAACAAGTACTAGACTGATACTCCTATTGTTTTCCCTACTGTTTGGGGAGCGATCAGTACTGACATAGTCAAGTCTACTGTTAATTGATGATTGGTGGTTTAGAGCCACATGAGCCGCTTCTTAACATCATCTATTACATTTTTATCATTGTGGATTCTAAATGGGTGTGAAAGTGCCCAGAACTGTGCATCAGCACTTGTCATAGTTAAAAATCTGAAACAATGAACCTATATATAATACTTTAGATATTACCATTTCAGTTTATAGACCCAGATTCAGTAAGGCACTTTTGTTCATGCCTAACTTTGAGAACTTGACTAGACCTGGGACCTTTGGGAATAATGTATGTAGTGCTTACCGCAATGCATTGTGGGAATCTGAGAAGCCGTCAGCCTCATCATCTTTTATTATTGTCCAGTCAAAGGCTAATCCCGCCAATGTGCTAAACGTGTTTCCTGTAAATCAAATGAATAATTAGGTAACAGAATTCAAAATGATGATGAAGTCTTCCTGCTGCTTGGAAACAAACAAACATCAATGAAGAGAAGCAGGAGCACCTTAAATCTGCAAAAAATTATTCAAACAAGACAGTTCTTCATTAAAGCTAAAGGACTTTTTTTTAAGCCACAAAACTGAAACTTCTGGACAATTAACATACAATAGAGACCGGTCCATAGCTTATGGTGTGATATATACTTCCTCAGATCTTTTTCTTATTCATCCACACTTAGCTGAACAGTCAGCTATAGTGATTGTTCACCATTTGGTTCATTCCTATGTGTCTACAGGCACTTGACAGGCCAAGAGTCCAAAACTAGAACAGACTTCATGCACCTGTGTAATAGGGAGTCTACCTCTGGACTGCCTCCACCCTCAGTCGGTGGAATTTTATCCCAGATGACACAAGCCACACAGAGAACAGCATTAGCTGGAGTATCTTCCAGCAGTCTGGCGACACATCCAAAAAGCATAAGATGTAGTCTGTGGACAATAGTCTCTGCCGTGTATAGGTCAGAATGGCTGCAAACATCTGCATTATGAATGAACTCATTCCATGCTATGCTCAGCATACAATGTTTGACATGCTTTAGGTCCCAGTACATAGATACAGATATTTTGACAGACACTCTCTGCTCTAGCACGAATTCATATTTTCTGGTCATGCTGTGAGCGTACCAGCACGTCTGCTCTGGAAAAGGGGAATTAATTGGCTGAATTTTTAATAAGACACTGCTGGACAAAGCATTCCACAACCTATCCCCTTCAAACCAAGAACCACCTAAAACATGACTAGATTCTGTGACTAGTTTTCAGATACCAATAGGAGACAAGCAACATTCAGTATAGGTTATTACAAAAGCCAAAATGTGACAATGGGACAAATCCTGATTCCAATGAAACAAGCACCAAATCTCCTATTGTCTTTGAGCCACGTAGTTATGAGGCACCTTTGAATGTGTTTCATAACTGAAACACCATTGTCAGGTTCATATTATACCTGAAGGCTTATGGCATCATCTACGCCAGTGCTTCGCAACCTGTGGTCTGTGGACCATTGGTCTATGAAGGTACTGCAGGTGTTCCGTTGGGGGGGGGGTTGAAGATAATTACTACAGGTAAATGTACTGTGACGAGTGAAATATGTTTGTGAATAAGCATAATAAATTATTGGACGGCTTCCTTACATGGTTGTCTGCAAAAGCTTTTAATGACAATGCAGTGGCCCACAAATAGGAAAAGTTGGGAACCGCTATATTCTAAACCACAGAAATGTTCAAACAATGGTAATACAACTCAAAGTATATTTTCCTCTTCCAAATATATACTACACCGATTACAAATAGCTTTGTACCTTGCATGAAAAAAAAAGACTGACTATAAAAAGCACAAAAACTTCTCTCTTTAACTCAGTCTGCAACAGGGACAACTTATTTCAAATTGTTTGAGGATATTTTAACAGCTAACTTAGTTTTTTTAACTGATGTTTTAGCTCTGCAAAGCTAAGAGATGTCTTCTCTCATTCTTGCTCACACTAAAGAGGTAAGCAGGGCCAGGAGTTAAAAGCACATTGTAGCGGTGCAGAAAGGATGTGTCTGAGCAGAGCTGCAGCAAAACGGAAAGCAGGAGCATAATGAAGTCCCTACAGGGACAACAGGGATAGGCCTCCACAGCAAATGAGTTATCCAAACCCTATCTTTGGCCTGCTGGAGTCAGTGGAAACACTTCACTTGGACTTCAGTTGGTAGCAGGATTTAACCCAAAGTATAATTTAAAGAGAATGGCATAATATAGAAAACTTCCTCTTTCCTGCTAGAAACTAAAAGGACTTTAATCCCACCATGATGTAGTTAGTTTACATTAATCCTCCTGAAAAGATTACACCAAGAGCATTCTAAGCAAATAAAGATTAGGTTTGGCAGAGGTTTAAAAAGTTACATTGGAGTAATTTCCTTATCCTGCTTTTGCTAACTGTTCTATGAGAGTTGTTATAAACCAACATCCATGCCAACTCTTTGATGTGCTGAGCTATGTTAAAACTGGATTTTCCCCTTCCCAGATTGTGCCATGAAATAACATACAACCCCAATATGAATGTTAATTATTTTTTCAGTGGACTATACGTATGTTATCTTATCAGATGGTAATGAGTCTTAAAAATGGGGAACTCTGACATGAAATTTCTCAATACAGCCCAGTTTGGTAATAAACACGTTTATTTTTTTCATCCAATTTCAAATGTTATACTCTCTTCAAAATACTTTCACCTGACTTTTTGTAGTTCACTAAAGAATACAGACTTCTCACACATAACAGTTCAGTGACTTCATTTGAAGTTACAGTGATGAAAAGCACGTTTTAAGAGATAGGACATTATGGGAAACAATTTTCCCATTGTACTGCAACATGGTGAGTAGCAGAGATCAGAAAGTAATGAAAGACACAACACAGTTACCAGACATATGGGCTAAAATGCAGAATCAGAACCTGCAGTTGCTAAACTATATAACATATACTTCACAGTGATTCTTGACAGTGGTGTTCTAAGTCAAAGGTTGCACATCATGTGTAAGATAAACCCTCTGCTTTATTTTAAATTCTGCATTTCCTCCAAAAATCTTAGCACAGCAAACTCAGTTCTTAGCTTGAAAGGTTCCCACCACTCACCCTATTAAGAAAGAAAGAAAGATGTGTATACCACATTACTTTGGGCCTTGAGCCCATGGCCCTGTCCTGTGGAATTTAAGGGCTGCAGGATTGGCTTGGTCCTATGAACACTTCAAATGTGAGCAACCATCCTTGAACTCAGGACTAATCATGTAAGCTAAGCTATTTCCCGGTCATTAGTTTGTCTAAACAACATAAAAAAGTTGTGGTATTTTTAAAATGTTGAAATGGCATTTAATCTTAGAGTTCTGCTCTTTCACCAGCAACTGGAAGTTTAAGCATTTAACAAGAAGCTTTTGTATCATTTAACTCTCCATAACTAATGTCAAACATAACAAACCACTTTAGGAAAACAAAAGATTTGGTGGGAAGCTTTGTTTAGAACTTGTGAATCAGAACTTTTTGATGAATTTTGTACTGTTTATATAAATGAATTAAGAATGGAAACTATGAAGATACGTACATGCACAGTGACTGTGATTTTTCTTCTAAAAAAGTTTACATAACTGTTTAACATTAAAATTCTCTGCAAGTACACAGTGCCTTGAAATAAAGCTATTTTGAGATAATGGGTGATATGCTCAGGTTATACCTGGGCTTTTTTGGCTCACACCATCAAACATCGGCTGAAATATCACTTCCCTCCCACATACACTCAAGAGGCCAACTTCCCCACAAGGTAACTATTGTCCTAATTTGTTTTTGTTTGTTTTTTTTTTTAAGTAATGCTGCAAAACTTTTCAGAGAAAGTGATGATTTAAACAGCAGACTGTAACTGGTGTTATCAGGAAAAAAAGTCAGACCATAGTTAAAATGCATGTTTAAAGCACCTTTTTCCTTTAATGGTATTAACAAAAACAATTTGCATATATTATATTAGGATGTTAAGTGCATGACAAAACTCCAAAAAAGAACACATCAGGGGATGTATCACTGTGTGCATAGGGCTCACATCTAAGTACTGCTATCTATAGCATCTTTTGCCACAATACTGGAACTTCCCAGTAATGCATGGTCTGATCTTTCATACAGGATGCAATAATGAAGCACAGTATGGTCAATCTAGACCAGGTGTGGCCAAACTGTGGCTCAGGAGCCACATGTGGCTCTTGAATGAAAAAGTGTTGCTTGTGGAAGAACTGTCAGCAAGTCAATTTAGTAGGTAAAAGTATATGGGTATATGCCTCAGTGTGGCTCTTGAAGGTTTAATAGTCAACTTGTGTGGCTCTTGAGTTCCATAAGTGTGGTCACCGCTGGTCTAAAACAAAGGCACTATTTTTAAAAATTCCCTACCATTCCATTACGTACTACAATATATGTAAGTGAAATAATACACAAGTAACTGCAAAGCCTACCATACAAAATCCTGTATATGTGCAGATGTCCAAAGAAAGCTAGCCACAGAACCTTTGCAATGTACAGCTATTCATCAATTACAAGCCTACTTCTTCCCTTCATTTTCCTTCTCTTATATGCAAAAGAATGAATAAATCACTCTCCAAAAGTAATTTATTCAGCTTTCTTAAAGGATGAAAGAGCACCTCCAAACTATAATGACTATCTAATAATTCTGCCTATGTTCTAATTCTTGGCCACCTGTTAGTAGTGGAACAATGTGTGCAAAAGGAGATGATGTTTAGAAAGCGTTGTAAGAGATGAACATGATGGTTTAAAAAAATCTCCAGCCAAAATTTTCAAAGCTGAGCTCCTAAAGTTAGTAGTCACTTACATAAAACTGATCCTCAGAGCTGCTAAGCAATCGGTGCTTCTATTAATTTATGCCTGGAAGTTTAAGCTTAGGGTCCTACTGAACATCTTGTTCCAGCAACTTAGACTATACTGTTCTTTGTGGATTTTAAACCGCAGCTTCTGTTCAAGCTTTAACTTGGACGACTCCCAAGCCAAATCTGTCAGCTGAGTATGTTTAAGAGTCTACAGAAACACCAAGCCAAGGTTCTGGAATTACAAATACATTACAGTTCAACCTATTGACATTTTGCAGTATAGAGCCTGCCTTTTATAATTTCCAAGTAGACAAATGTGGTTTAGTCCCCTAGTCTCCAAACTATAAACATCAAGCTTCTACTACTGTTTGAATCATCTGGACTCCTTAATTCTTTAACCAATTTAAAAACCATTTGTTTTGCGTGTAGAATTTAGCTGTTGAAGTTCCTGAAAGCACTCAGACTACCACATACATTATGGCAAGCCAGGTTTCCTTTTCTCTTAGATATGAAGAATCCAATCTATCTTCCACTGAAGTCACTGAAAAGACTACCACTGACTCTAGTGGGTCAGACCCTGTGGTGGTGGAGGCAACTAAAGACTAGATTAGACCAGGGGCTCTTAACCTATGGGTCACAACCCAAAAATGAGTCACCATGCTGGTTAGGGTGGGTAGCCAGGCCCCTTCCTCTGCACAAGCCAGAGGCGGTAGGGCAGCTATGCCATGGTCTCCAGCAGTGGGGGGGCCGGGGCCAGGGCCGGGACTAGAGGCCACACTGCTCTCCCTTTGCTGTCAGTGAGTCAGCAGGAAGGAGAGGGGGTGACTAGCCAAGCCATGCTGTCCTCCCTCCACAGCGGATCCAGAGCAGGGTTCCTGGCTGCCCTCCCTGCCTCTGTCCAGCCGCCCCTCCCCAGGGCACAGCAGCTGGCTTGGAGCTGCTGCTTTCGGGAGCGGGGCCCTGGAGCAGGCCCGTTTTGTGGAGTTTGGCCTCTTTTCCCTCAGCACTAAGCAGAGGCCACCTCACCATCAGGCCCGTTCAGTGCGGGCAGGGGGGTTGGAGGGGCAAAGTGGCTGAACTCCACAGAACAGGCTGCTCCAGGGCTCCGCCCTCAAAACAGGCATCCTGGGGAGGAACAGCAGCTGGGGGCAGGCAGGGAAGCCAGGAACATTGCTCTGGATTGGCTGTGGAGGGAGGACAGTGAAACTAGGGGAATCACCCCC
Source organism: Podocnemis expansa (assembly GCA_007922195.1). Classification (NCBI taxonomy): domain Eukaryota; kingdom Metazoa; phylum Chordata; order Testudines; family Podocnemididae; genus Podocnemis; species Podocnemis expansa. The sequence goes on along the minus strand of ML681973.1, from coordinate 34,906,476 downwards.
TACCCCCTCCTTTCTGACATACAAACAGCAGAGTGAGGGGTGGCCAGCCAAGGGGCATGAGTTGCAAAGCTGACTCCCAAACTTAATCTTGGTCCTGCCTGAAAAAGGTTAAGAACCCTCAGATTAGATTAAGGGATATGAAGCCCAGAGATTGGTGGCTAGAACAGCAAGAGAAATATGAACAGATGCCCTGTTCAATTTGCTCAACCTTAAATAAAATCTCTTTAAAAGGTTTGCCTTCCTTGCATCAGGTTAGCAAAACCTATAGAACCTATACAATATACAGAATCTATAGAATATACAGATTTATATCACTACTGCTTCAGACTTCCCAGCAGCCCTGCCCCAGCCCCGTCAAATATCGATATGACATTTCAACTGTTCAGGTATCATGACTTCCTACTTTCTGTTTCTCTCACTCCCTAGCCCTAAACAGAACTTTAAATGTAGCTATCCTTACTTGCAAAAACAAGAGTCCTATGGCACCTTTCTTCAGGCATAAGCTTTCGTGGGCTCCAACCAACTTCATTAGATGCACCTGATGATGTAGGTTAGAGCCCACAAAAGCTTATGCCCAAAGAAATCCATTCGTCTTTAAGGTACCACAGGACTCTTACTGTTTTTGCTGTACACAGACTAACACTGCTACCCCTTTGGAAATATCCTTACTCAGGATTCTGATATTTGAAAAAGTCATTAATACTAAAGTTGATTTCCTGGGTAACACAGAAAAAATTAAACAGGGAACCTTCAGATATGAAACAGTGTCCAACTGACCTATTTGTATGTTTGGGATTTCTAGAGCAGCCCTCTTAAATTTAAACACAAATATTATAACAGGTTAGTATCTGTGCAACAACAGGACAATTTCTCTACACTTAGTCTGGGTTGGGCTCCAACGCCCAGTCTTGTCCTAAGTAAAGTCTGAGTGGAGAACACTATGCAAACAAAGAACTTCACTAAAAACTTTCATATCTTAATAGTAAGTCTCTCACCTTCAGAATCCAAAGCCTGAATTTTCAGCTTTAGTGGTGAATCTTCAAGATAAAGTTCTCTTGTTGTGGATACAATCTGGATGCCATGAATTATGTCAACTATAGCATCACAACGAAGCACTTGGCCAGTCACTTAAGGAAACAATAGAAAACATTAAGTCAGCAGCACTGGCCTTGATCACCACTAAAACTACTACGCAAATAAGATGAAGTGTATCTTAACCAGCTATGTTCCAAGGGAGTATCCCTGTTAATCCAGCCCAGTAAAACAAACAAGAGTTTGGTGGCACTTCTAAAGACTAACAAATTTATTACTGCATGAGCTTTCATGGGAGAGAATCCCACTTTGTCAGATGCTTGAAGACAGGGAACTTGTTCTGTAAGTTACCTATCTCCAAGCATCTGACAAAGGAGAATTCCCTCCCATGAAAGTTCATTTGATAAATAAATATGTTAGTCTTTAAAAGTGCCACTGGACTCATTTGTTTTGCTTAATCAGCTGGCAAATCTAAGCTAGTGGCAGCATAAGGCTTTGCCACTCAGGGGACTGAATCCAGGGCTTTAAACTCTATTGAGAGCATATTAGGTCCTCAAGACAAGAGAAGTAATTCCTCCCTTTTAAACTCAAAATAAAAGTATTTGCATAGAATTTACCGTGCCTACCACACTGTCAATAAGGAAAGTTTGCTTTACTTCCCCTCCAGATTTTATTTTTTGTAAAGTGTTGCTGGTTCAGAATGGCAGCCTCCTGGACACAACTCAGTGACAATGGTGGGGAAAAGCTCCCTACTCATATCATTCATGAAACACTCTACATTGCTTCAGGATGGAAGATGCAACGTAGCACAATCCATTTATTACACAATGATCATGTTACAAATAAATGTCCATTAGCTCATCTGCTTTGCATAGGGCAGGGCACTTGATGTAGGCATAGAAATAAAATCTAATTTTCCACATCCCAAACAACTGAAACTAAATTAGATAAAATTCAAAATGAAACAGACATTCCTCTTCAGGAATCCCAAAATTTGTGCGGGGTTCAGACATACATACACTCACCCCTGCAGGTTTCAGAGATGCCTTACCCACATTGACTTGACATCTCTGTAGAACAGGGTTCACGTGGTCTTTTCCTTCTACAAACTTCTATATAAGTGCATATATGAATAGATGTTTTATATACATGCAGTGCATGTCAGCCCTTAAAGATGGCACAGGAGTCATAAACCTGCAGTATTACACAATTTTCTTTAATCCACAGAATAGAATGTGACTTTAAACAAAGTTAAAAACTTACATATATCTTCAGCAAAAATTATGCTCGTCAGACGCGTTGGCTGCGACGAACGTGCCTGGACAACAGCCTTTTGTGAACAGTGGCGTTCATCTTGATCTGCAGGTTCTATGCTAGCAACTTCTGGCCTTGTGGAAGACCTACAAGAATATCACTAAGTTACTGGAGTGTAAGCCAGCTACAATGAAAAATACAGACTCTTACTTTAAACCAACAGCAACCTTTTTATCTAAACTATCATCAGCATTACCGTACGTAAAATCTCTGTCTTCATATCACAAGCTATGGGACTGACTTACACAAGTGCAGAATACCCAGAGCTACCAGGGTTTTCAGCCTGGTTGAGGGAGGTCATTACTTCTGGGGAAAAAGAGCTCTTAAGCCTAATGTTTCTACAAATTAACGTGCATATCCCTCACTGCAGCATAAAAACACCATCTTTTGCTACTCATTTAGCTTAAAAAAAAAAAAAGCTATACATTTACTAAGCCAAAAAAAGCCTCTACCCTGTGCTTTATTAATTTAGAAGCAGGCAGTAAGATAAAACGCAAACAGAATATTGAAATGCAACCTCAAATTAAGTCCATCAATTACAGCTGTTAGATAAAGGCAATTCATCACTTGCAATCATAATTGGCATCTTCCGTGGCAAAGGTATTGATGATGACTCAGGGTATTTTCAGTAACAGAATGTCACTATTATCAGGAGATTACGCCCCAGTAGTGGCCAATTAATAATAAAAGTGATGAATAACATTTTTCTAATTAAGAAAGTCAAATGTGATTAAAGGTCTAGTTAAAGTATGCAATATTGTATTGATCTGCAAGTTTCTGTAATGCTATTTGGTGCCACTTAAATCACACACCATTTTTAACCATCATAAATTATTTCACCACTTCCATCTTTGCCCAAAATAGTTTGTTTAAAAAGCAAGACCCCAATCCTGTAGTCATTTCTGCATGAGCCAGTGCCCGGATCCACATGGAATTCACTGCAGGACTGGGGCCCAAATTTTTTATTTCTTAAATGTTGCAAGGGCCTGAAGAAAAGAAAAAAAGTTACAGCTAGAATTACTTTGGATTTCTCTCAGAATATTTCATGATGATGATGAAAGCACTGTTGATTGGCTATTGGATTTTCTAAAAACAAATAAATCAATCAAACCCGTGGATCAGATCTGTAGCTGGTGGAAACAGTGGAGCTACAATGATTTACACCAGCTGAAGAAATGACCTTCCTTTTGGAATTATTTCCAAGCAGCAGCAATTTTTGGAAAAGTGTCACAAAGCAATGATCTATGGGAAATCACCTGAAATAGAAACATATTAATTTTTCATCCACTCTTTTTCCAAGCCTGAGGCCTGCATCCATTTGATATTAACAAATTAACCAAATCAAGAAATTAGTTCCTTCCTTTGTGATTAATCCACACTCATTATAAACATATTACTGCCATATCGCACTGTGCAATACTTGCAGTTTTTTAAGGTTAGCAACCCAGACACAGCAAACACAGAACAACTTTTGTTATATTAATTAGAATAAATAATTCCCTGGCTCACTATAGCTTTAAACCACAAAAATCACTATCTTCTTATTGAATCCTGCCTTACAAACTGAAAACCATCAACTCTGAGCAGGTCAGTGGAAGTTCAAGAGACTGCAATTCTCACAGTCCAGCTCCTCAGATGAAGCAGGTAACAAGAGATCAGCTTTAGAGCCAATAAGGTTTAACTTAGAACACACATTCAAAATTACACAACATGTCCACTTGTAGCAATGGACATGTAACCACTGCACAGCGATTGTACTGAGTTGCACTTCAGAGCCCCCCTACATAGACTAGACCTCTACCAAATAGGCACTGAACAAACACATGACAAAAAGGCTCCAAACAGCATACAGTCTAAATATACAAGTTCTCGATCTCTAAAAAACACAAGTACTTGATTTACGATTATATGTATTGCACAGGAAAATGCACATTTGTGGAGGTCACTGGGTTTGGCAAATCTGCTGGCCAAACCCTTTCATCTTTAGGCAAAATGAACACCGTAAAAGCAATGTATTAATGAATATAACTCCAGGAAAAGTTTTGTCCAAGTGAGGACAAGGTTTAAAGAATGGGGCGCAGCTATCACAGACATTTCTGAAACATATATCAGGATCTGGATTATTGAAACAGAAGAACCCAAAACCACCCCCACTGCACATAAGGGAAACAAACACACAAACAAAACAGTCCGCAGTTATTTATGGGCAATTTATAAACTAATCAACTAAGTCTGAAAATAAAAAGTAAACAAATTTACGTACATAAAAATATGAAAATCAAGTCCTGATAGAGAACATGTTTTTACTATACATTAGTATCCACTGATAATAATCCCATCTATACTTGCCCATAAATAGGGTGTAAAAATTGTAGGTTGAACAGTAAGACATGAACAAGTGGGTAAGTGTTGTTACAGTAAGTGTCCTATACTTTTATGCTATTATTTCCACAGAACTAATTTTATTTTTGTGATGTAGCCGATAAACAATTCACTATTTCAGAAAGCAATACAAACCTCCACAATTTACCTATATGTCAGCTACTGCAGTGTTTTTCTTTCTGGGGACAGCATGCTAGCATTAGAACCTAGAACAGTGGTTTCAAACTACAGGTCAGGACCCAGTAATGGGTTGCAGACTGTCAGGTACTGGGCTGCGGTGCCCCCTGCTGCTGTCACTGCAAGACTGGAATGCATTGCTGAAAGATGTAATTGTTGGGTCGTGTGCATAATTTTTTTTTCAACTGGGTCTCGAGAAAAAAAAATTTGAAAACCTCTAATCTAGAAGAACCACTAATGTTACAGCATTAGATTCTATTCACATGTAATCAATAGGACTTCTTGTATTACATACCAGAACTGCTAAATGTGCCCAGCAGAAAACCAATGCTCCAGAGGCGGAGGGAGCAGAACAGAAAGGAGGGTGGGCAAAAGAAAAACAAACCCCCCAGAAATGCAATATATGTCCCAACATTTATTTTACTCCCACAGTTTGGGCCAAATTCTACTTTCAGGTGACCGTATACCACACCCATTGATTTCAATATTTTCCACCCATTATGCTCAACTTCTTAAGTTTTAGGCTTTACAGGCCCAATCTTGATCAACAAGAAAACTCACATCAGTAGCAATGTGACAGGATCGAACCCTAAATTTATCTCTATACATATACTATAAAATTACAGGAATAACACCCAACTATTTGACATGTCAGAGGAGCAAAGAAAATGGGTACCATGGATAAATATTGTGACCCGGGCCTCCTGGAACAACCACCTGAATATGCAAAGATCAGGGCAAGCTGCAAAAAGGAGAGCAGATTCTCCCAGCACTGGTGGGTTACCTAGAGATAAACTCCCCCAACCAGTCACAAACAATGCTTCTGATCCCCCACAATGGATATCAAGAAGCCACGATATAGCATAGCCAGCTCCCTTTACTGCATTCCAGTCACCGGTCCCCAGTACAGCCCCTAGGTCTGTTAAAGAAATGGGTTCTTCTGACCCAAGGGGTCAGCCACATTACACAGAACAATATAGGCTTGAATCTTACCCAAAATAACACGCTGCCAGCCAATCCTTTAGTAACTACAACTAAAGGTTTAATATAAAGAGAAAAGAAACAAAATGAGAGATGTTATAGGGTCAAAGTGAATCACATACATACAAATGATTTAGAGTCCAAAGATAAGTCCTTGTTTCACAGCTTCAGTTGTTAGTAATCCAGTTTATAGGAATAGAGACCAAATAATCCAAGTGTAGAGTTTGTTCTAACTCTCCCCATGAGAATCAGCAGGGCAGTTTCCAGGCCAGTGTTGGCTGGGATCTCAATCCTGCGGCCCAAACTTTCCCTGAGAAGCTTGGACAGATGTGAGACAAAGGAATTTGGTTCCCAATGTCCTTTTATAGTTGCAGCTAGCACGGTGGGCATTTGCAGGTCAGTTCTTAACGTGGGCTTTGATGACAGTTTCCAGGTACTTTGTTAAGTGGAGCATAGCAATACATATTGTCCTTTGAAGGAAAACCTTCACCTCCGGGGCACCCCAGGTAATTAACTGCATTAGTGCCATTAACAGACAGTTTAAATTGGTATAGCAAAGGTCCATTTAGATGTTAATGTTCCCTCTTGACCCCTTCCAATAGAACAATGGTAACAGATAGAGAAGAACTTCATTCACCTTGCTAACCTCTAACAGGATACCTGTAAATATTATTAAGAAACACTAAGGATACAAATGCATATCAAAGCCCTAGCCTACTGATACATTGCATTTCCATATAATATGTCTTCAAAGGTTAGACTTAGGTCATGTATTTTACAAAAATGGCTTGGCCTTTTCAGGCCTAGCATGATAAATATATCTAACTATATTTAATGCTTTAAATAATCCATTTTGAAGTAAAGGCAAACACACTTATTTCCTCATAAGTTTAGCATTATTTTTGTGAATACACTTGCACCAATTTACAGACAAAATGTAGTTAAGTTCAGGCTACATAGCTTAAATACCACTGAAAACCAGCTCTTCAGAATACCTAATTCGTATCTCTCTGAAGATAAATAATTATCAGCTCATCTAACATTTCAACACTTAACAGAAATATTTATAAACATGTCGGCAGAAGGAAACAGTACAATCAACTGGCATGTAAAGCCTTTCAACAGTTGATGAGACTTAATTGAACAATATGTTTGGTGCTATGTTCACAGTGAATCTTGGGACCCAATTTACTGTTTATATATCAAACTAACTATGTAGCAGTCAAAATAACACAGACACAATTTTATCTGTATCTGCATATTATGGTTCAGAATAGATTCTCAGGGAATCATAAGATGGGAAGGCTGAATTACAGCCTTGTCAGCCTATGCCGCACCTCAGAATGGAATGGAATTTCCTCTTTTGCATGAGTTTTTAAACCTACAGGGGGAGATACACCAAATTCTTTTCCTTTTTTACTCCATCCTCTCTTAAGCCAATTTCCATTGTACTGAGGCAGAGTAGTAGATAGATTTCCATCTCTGCTTATGTTTTAGGCTACAGGCAAATGCAATAAATGGGGAAAGCGGGAGTAGCCAAGGGTGAAGGTTTTGAACATCATACCCAGAAAGTCCATTAAAACCAACCTTATCACTTTATAAAATCCAAAAGATCTTAATCACTCAGCTTTTCTTAGGCAAAACCTACCACTGACTTAAATAAGATTTTAACCTGAGTCAGTCCCTCATGATTTGGACTTGTCCGATTATTACTAACTCTGGGCTCAACAAAGCCCAGGCACCAGGTTGCCATGATGCCTGGGAAATCTATCCTGGTCCCTAGCCACGCTGTAGCACTAAGGGGGTGGAACGCCCCCTACACCAAGCTGATGGTGCTTTCAGTGAAACACAGCTTTTCTTCCGGGAAGGGGTGAGGCGGCCTTCTTTCGGCCCAGACAATCACTGCAAGCGCCTGTGGCAGCATCCCAGACTGTGGCCACTGCAAGAGTCCACAGCAGCGGCAATTTTTTGCTGATTGGGAAAGGTTTTTTGCTCAGCACTGCTGCCAAAAATGGTGGCAGTGCCAGTGGTATTTCTGTGGTGGAGAGGGGCCCTCTTTAACATTCCTCACACCCAAGGGCCCCAGATGCTGGGTTAGAACGTAGGTGTGCAGCATGTTTCTTGAGGCCTGTACTAGCTATCATTTAATTTGGTGGACTGTTCTGCCTCTGTCTTCAGCAGATAGTATATAACCAGAAAAGATATACATCCTCCAAAACATAATGGATTTTGTTCCAGAATTTTAGTTGTTGAACTAAAATCATCCTCCTAGATATTTCAGGATTGTGTTTGGCAAAGTTAACATCATGCTATCTCCTAAATGCAAGCAATTCTTTGAAGTATTGCTTCTTTATAAGTTAACTGCACTGGTATTTTGGACCTTTCCTCCCCTCATCTTGACCTAAAGCTAGTGGTGGGGGGAGGAGCTTCTGTACAAATAACTACTGTTTTGATGTTTGTTTCATACATAAATGTATTAATTAAGTGTATGAGACTGTTGTTGATTTCTTTTTCACATCCAGAACAACATAATGATGTGTAACAGAGAAAATTTTACCCAACTGCGTTGGATCAGAATGCTTGTGTCATTAAATCCATGTTCAATGGACACAGAATACAGGATGTTAGATTTGTTCAACATATGTATGGCCGACTCTGCTCCTACAGCCAAAATAACCAGAAAGTCCTCACAAAAAGTTGCCCTCCCTTCCATTATATATACTGTGTAGTCCAGGGCCATTCGGGGGGGGGGGGGGGGGGGCAGGAAGAGACACAATTGACCCTGACTCTATGGTTCTGTGGGCCCCGCGCTGTCCTGCTGTCAGCAGGGATGCACAGGGCCAGCACTGCTGCCCGTCACGGCTGCACTGTCCCCCGCCCCCTCCAGCATGGAACCAGCCTCTGCTCTGGACCAGCTCGCCACACCCTCAAGGCGAAACAGCTGGTCCAGGGGTGGAGTGGGCTAGCCCAGAGGCCAGGCTCCACTCTCTTGCCTG
>ML681973.1:34879478-34891675 GCA_007922195.1 Podocnemis expansa | reverse complement strand
CTAGATGACCTCGTGGGGTCCCTTCCAACCCTATGATTCTATGTTTACATATCTCAGGAGTTTGTTTATTAACAAGGGACATATTTATGTATTGTGGGATTTTATGTAACTTCTTTAAGGGGAATACATGACTAACATAATCCTAGGAAATGTTATCAACTTTACAAAAACACCTTTAAGTGTTATCTTAGGAGTCTTTTAAACAGTGGGCTAGACAAGAATGAACTTTTGCTTGAGTGGGTTTCTTGACGTAGGGAATGCAATTTTCCACTTCTGGACTCAACTTTTAGAGAAGTTATGCCCTAAGAAAAACCCATTGTCTGTGAATTACCTATTCCTCAGATCAAAGATCCAGGCTATATAAAAGAGGGACTAAACTGCTCATGAGTGTTCTTGGGTTAGGTAAAAGGCATTATGAAGTTGTAACCAAGAAAAACTACCTATATGTAGCTGGTGCTCTCATTAGAGTTGGGGAGATCTCTCTGGTAGGCTTATTAGCATGTTTGTAGATTCTTCTATTGTTTTTCATATGCTCTCTCTGTAATATCTTTACCTATAGAATAACTGTGCTTCCCGATGAAGGGGCTGTGTTGTAACATAAAGGTGGGTAATTATGGTCTATATAGCTTCTGAGGAAAAGTCAAAGCAGGCTTGCATTGCTATGCAATTACTGTAGGCATGGAACTGTGCATCCTAGAATTACCTTGTCAGGAAGAAGAGCGTCTTTCTGTCCCCAATAGGGGTGACAACTTGGGAGCTGGAAACAGCAGAGTAGATGCCCTTACTGGACTATGGAGGAGGCATTCAAGTACAGTTACTCTGTGACAGTATTACCTAGTGTTCAGAGAATAAAAGTTTAGAGAATAAAGTGAGAAACCTTACTTGTGGGTTCTATTCCTTGGATCTATCACAGACTGGCTTATTGTGTGACTTCGATAACACACTTGACTACTCTCTTTTAATGTAAAATGAGTTTTTCAGTGCTTACACATTGAACCTCCCAGCTATGCTATGAGTTTTGGTGAATATATGTAAAGTAGCTAGGTGCTACAGCTAGTAAGTGTTACTAATCCAAAGATCATTTCTGAGAGTGGATTTCTAATGCAGGCCTGTAATTTGGCAGTGATAGGCAAACCATTTACTCTAATTCTAAAAGATCTACGCACCAAGTACAACAGTTTCATGTTTTTACACTCTCACTAAGCCGAAGGTTGAACCGATGGGATGCTATGGTGTGAATGAGAAAGACTTGGAAAGTAAAGTTGAGGGAAAATATCTAAAGAATTCAGGGCACATGAATTTGGGAGACATGTAAAGTAGGGGAAGTTAGGCAATTCCAGCTGAAAAAGAGATAATGGGTGAAAATAATTTATGTAATTGTGATCATTCTTAATTTGGTATAGCTATAAAATTGTCCAGTTGCTCCAAAATACAGCATTTGTGGGCTGTTGGGAATGTGTCATGGAAGAATAATTTTAGCGGGACTTAGTGCTTATTAGATACATAGTTTCAAATGTCAGGAGGACACAGAATTTACCATAACAGGTCAGACCACTGTCTTAGACAATCACCTGGATGGTTCAGAAGTTGAAACTCCTCTTAATGCACCTAGCTGATAGTGTAGTCTCAGAATTGAAAAATCCAGAGATCCACGCTTTAAAACTATGAGAATTTGAGAAGCTGATAAGACTCACAAAACTCATTTTCCTTTCAAATGTACATTGTCTCCCAAGAAAACATTTTTGTCTTCCAACAGTACTATTATTAAATCAAAGTAGTACTGATATATATTTATAGTAACATGGAGGTCAGAGTTACAGAGTGAATGGATTTGATATTTGCAGAGTTGTCCTATTTTTGGGAGGTCATAACCTGTGCCATCTTGTACATAACCTCTTGTCATTTTCTCTATCTGCAGGAGCAAGAATATTGTTCTTGATGGTATTTCAAATTATGGGTTCTGATCATGCAAGTGAATCTCTGCAAATAGACCTCTGTGCTCATACAAAGCTCCTTGAATAAATGGATGAAGTCAGGACCTATAATTTAAAATGTCTCCGATGGATTCTGTGCAGACACAGGAGTGTTCCCACACCAGCACTGCCAGGGTCATAAATGAACAAAATAATGCTTCTCTAGAACTGAGATATTCCTTCTAATGTGCTTTACAATATGAAATGAGTGATTTCAGTGGAAGACTGACTTGAAAGCATGCGAAACTGACCAAACCTTGAGATCAGACAGGCTGGTGGTTATTGATGGCAACAGTGTAAGTGCTTTCAAGTACACTGGAATTAATGAAGTCCTTTACTATGTTTTACTAGCGTGAGCCAAAAGTATTCAGCTTGCACTGTGCCTCAACAGAAGCAGAACTGAATATACAGGAGATATTTCCTTTGGTTTGGGGTGGCAGACACATTAATTTGACAAATTACATCAGAATACTGTACCAGTTGGCCTGCAATCCATCTATTTACTTGTTTTTAGCAAGTATCTAGCACTCTCCTTCCTGATGGATTCCAAAGTGCTTTACAGACAGTAGTGATGTTATTCTTTATCAATCTACTTCTAAGTATATCTAGTTCTCCTATGAGACAGGAGACCAAGGTTATGTTCCCAGCTTACCTTCCTTTGTAGTTTCCCAATTCACTTGTTTTGAAAAGGCTGTTTAGAGAAGACTGTTGAAGTATGGAGGAAATCCAGAAGTCTATTGTTTATGATTCTTGCAGAGTCTGTTTCCTCTGGATATATTTTTGGGCTACTTAAACAGAAAGTTATTACCTTCATATATGAAAAGAGCAGACAGCTTAGGCTCTAATCCTGCACACACTTACACATGAGTAGTTCCATTGACGTCAATGGTGCTACTCATGGTAGTAAAGTTAACATATGTGTAAGTGTTTGAGGCCTTAGATTGTAAGCTCTTTGGAACAAGGCCATATTTTTATTGTATGCCGGTACAGTACCATGAACAGGACTCCCAGGTACTACTGCAATATGACAGCACATAATCACAACATTTCTAAGGTATAAATACATTTTGAAATGTAGAGAAACAATTACAAATTTCACAACTGGAGGATTTGTTAAACAGTAAAGTCTCTTTCAAGGCTAATGTATTTATTGATCACTTCTCATATCTTGTGTAGTAACCCTGGGGAAGAAGGGGTTAACAGTCTGGTTGGTGAGTCCCAGGAGAACCAATAGAAACAAAGTACAGGTTTTTGAATTGGAGCAGCAGCCCTGCCTTTTCTTGTTTGGTGGCAGCAGAGCTCCTGGAAGGATCAGAAGGAAGCTAGTGGGACAGACCTGAAGGATCCAGTGATATCTTTGCCAAAGGTAGACTCAAGTTTGTAGATGACCAGGCATAAGTAGAACAGGGAATGTTAAGCTAGATGCAGTCAGGGTATTTCTTTGTTTTGATTTGTTTTTGAATTCCTCTGTGCTGAGCACATGTACCCCCTCCCACTAAGCTCCAACTACCTAAGTTAAATCCCAGAGAGGCAGCTCTCTGGGTATGGCCACACACATGGTTGAAATCAAAATAACGCTGGTTATTTTGATTTAAAAAAGTTAGGTCCACACAACGTTCCCTTTTTTTGAAATGAGGAGCTCCCTCATTTCGATATGAGGAAAGTCATATCGATATAATAAAACCTAGTATTATATTGATATGACAGTTAAATCAAAATTGTTATTTCAAAATAACACAGTATGGACATGTTATTTTGATTTAACTGTTAACTTGATTTAACACTTTTTGCCCTTCTCCTTCCCAGGTGCTTTCCTTTTTCTATATATTGGGGGGCGCATGGCCCTTCTAGGGGGCCATGTTGCCACACTTCCCGTGGTGCCTCTCTCCTAAATCGAAATAGCAACTCCTGTCCATGGCTATGCTATTTCAATTTGAGTTTCTACTGGCGACCTGTTAAATTGATTTAACTTAAATCGATTTAATGATTTTTATATCAATTTTGTTAAACTGATAGTTAAATCAATTTAACTGTGTAAGTGTGGACATAGCCCCTGTGTTTCCTATCTATTCTTATTAATTAAAGATTTTACCTTTTTAAAGTAAGCTCTAGTTCTGTGTTCTAAAAGGCAAAAAGTTTTGTGTGCATATGCCTCAGACTGCACAGCCAGCTACTAAAGAGGATTCTGTCCCATTTTCAGCTGACATCTCAGCCAGGGTCCAACTGCTCTCCAGAGAAGACGAAGAAAAGTGATTGAGGGTACTTCACAGGAAGGAAGTCCCAAGTGCAGCTTACTGGATTCTCAAAAGGTTTTTATGTTTGGGTGGTGGCAGCAGCAATACCACTACAAGGCCAGGAAATTGGTAGCCTTGGAAAGTTTTAAGACAAGGCTTTAAGGCCAGTGGGTTTTAAGGCCTCTTGCAGGCCCCCACCTTCTGCACTCAAAGTTCCAGAGTGGGGAAACAGCCTTGTCACCTTGGTTCTAAAAAGAGCCAACTTCCAGCCAACAGTTACTAAATTGCATTATCATGGAGGGTTCTATTAGGGTAGTTCAAAAGAGACCCCTCTTCTTCTCCCCCCACCCAAGTCCCTATGAAGTCTGAGAAATGCTAATGTAATAGCTGCAACTGATAGGCCAAAAGAAGAGGACACTGTTGTCAAGACCACTACCTATCAGCTAAACTGTTAAATAATTCTAGGGATGGCGGGGAGGAAGGACCCAATCTGTGCAAACCACTCCAGGGTGGAGTGGAAGGCAAAAATAAACAACCACCAATACATTTCTTTGCTAAGTAGAATTTGTGGAAATATTCCTTCACTAAGTTTCCAAAACATTACCAAGTCAACTTTCGGCTTTGAGAAACATACGGAAATAACAAACATACAAAATTCAATCAATAAATAAGCCTTTGAGTAACTTAGTTCTTAATTTAATTTTGAAAGCTAATTTATATAAAAATAGAATATCAGTTAAATATTAATTACATCTCTGGCCAATAAAACAAATACACTCCAACCCTAATTAGCACTTGACATTAAACAGTCAGTAATAAGAAATAAAAGGAGATTTGAGTGGACTGATGCACACACCTAAGAACTAATGTTCTCAGGGATGTGTATAAGAAGCCAGCATGAAAAGATTAATTAAAAGATAATGTTGAAGGGATAAAATGTTTCATGGGATAATGTTCTCGCTCTGCTAAATAAATGCCAAGGTGACATCCATGCATTTGTCAAAACTAAACTTTGCGTTTACAGTCAAAATATTTTAAAGTGGGAGACATTATCCAGTCATCCCATGGAAGAGCATTTCTCTTCCATCAAGAAAATGATAAATCTGTACTTTAGTTATTTGGTTTGATGGATATTGTTGCCATAGTTAAACTGTGGTTCGTAGCTTTATTACTGATTAGCTGTCTTGTACAGAACAAATTTATGTGTATGTTTAAAATGTGTTAACCAAGCAGTCTTAAAATTTGTTTAGATTTGTTGTTTATACTAAATTAAGTTCTCTCTCCCCCGCACCCAACACAAACACTATGTATCAGTTAGCTCTGAAATTAGGAATGGCTTAACTTTTCTAAGAGGTCTCTCTCAACCTAGTATACATGGGCACTTAAGTCATGCATGCAAATTAATAAGGTTGCTGTGGAAGCACGAGCAAGCAATTGGAAATCAGGTTTGTTGGGCAAAATCCTACACCCTGAGTTAAATGGGATTTTTGCCACTGATTTCAGTGGGACAAGAATCTTCCCTTTGATTTCTGTCCCTGGATCTGCTATTGACATGGTGTGTGATTTCTGGCAAGTCATTCACTTTATCTGTAACAAATATGTAAACTGTGAAACACTTTGAGATCCTCAGATGAAAACTGTCATGAGGGTGGGGAGGAAAGTCGGTGAATGATTAAACCTTTATTCAACATCAAAAATGCACAGTAGGTAATTGACATGCTCATGAAAATCCTAATATGGTTTTACTTCTATGGCATTAAATCAATTACTTTTCTTCTGTGATCTTTTATACTTTCCTTAATGCAGTTCACAGTGTAACCTTTCATCTTCAGTTGATCTTTCATAATTCTTGTGTGCCATTAAAAGCCATGTAAAGATTTGCAAGTGCAAGAGAACCTTTAAAAAACACCTAACCCAACATCTTCACCATTGAAGTCCTGATGTATGAGAGCTGCAGTACTGTTCTCTAGTGTGCGTAGTTTTATACTGGCTGTTAGTGGACACAAGCACCACTGCTCTCTCATGGTTGGATTATAAGCACTTGCCTTCACTTTCATGATTGCTTCTCCTTTGACTGCCTGGGTCACAATGGATAGTGGACAATTTAGCTCCTAACATATTTTCTTTTTAATTTAAGGAACATAGCACATATCCCAGACCACCCATCTAGCAAACATTCACAAAATAGTTTGTTTCTAAATAATAATAAAAGACTCTCATCCCACTTTTACACTTCATGATAACTAACCTATTAGCTACTTAAATGACTCATGCAGTAGAGGCCTGAGATCTATCCCTATTGCTGACAGTTGAAGCTAGAGTGCAACCAAAGATGTGTTATGAAATCATGACGCATTTAGGGATAATAGAACATTGTTATGGTGCCCTTCACACTTAGTGTCAGATCAAGTCACCTGCATGTAGCAATAGCCAGTAATGAAATGCACAACAGCTTGTACTGCCAGGTGCTAATTGCGGAGTCCAACATCTAGTTGCTGCTCTGCACTTACTGTTCTAAATCTAAAGCACTTCACAAGCCCTGTATGCTGTACAGCAGTTATTTGACCTACCAATGAAATGGCAGCTATCTAACATCTCAAGCAACCTACAGAATTTAGCAGTGAAAAAAGGAGTGATTTAGATAGAGTATAAAAAATCTGCGTTGTAACTTTGCCAAGAACTGTAGTACCCACAAGTGGTGAGGACTTCTGTTACGTCTCCCTTGAAAGACAGGACGCTCGCTGCCTTCTATTTTCAAGGGACATGGATTCAGTAATAACTCAAGGTGACAGCCACTGATTTGCCAATTGCAAGTATTTAAATATTGTTGGGGGTGGGAAGTCATCGACCCAATTACATACCAGCTAGTCCAACCCTAGGAGCATATAGACATTCAGGGAAGGCCAGCATAGCGTCCACTGGTTCTTTGAGACCATTTCCAACTAGCTGTATGTGCTTGCAGATTAGGGTGTCGCTGGTGCCGTGCTCATCCGAGTCTCAGTGCCAGAGCCCCAGGTCTGCTGTGGTGGGGGGTGCCTCCGGGGCTCAACCCTGGTGTCCCAGCACCTGAGCATTGGTTCTTTTCCTGGGCCAGGAGTGCTCCTGTTTGCAGACCCCTTAAGTTACATACCTGTTATTCAAAGCATCTGATGAAGTGGGATTTTCTCCCGTGAAAGCTCATGCAATAAATAAATTTGTTAGTCTTTAAAAGTGCCACAGGACTCCTTGCTTATTTTACTGAACTAGATTAACAAGGCTGTCCCTTGGGAACTCAAGGTACTCGTTGTCCCCATGGCCCCAGGCAGCTGAGAGGAAACTGGCTGGGAGTCGATCCCCGAAGGGGTTGCAGGTGGGGCCCTTTCCTCTGCGCTGTGATGGCCTGAAGTGGGGGAGCAGCTGTTGCTTATTGTACAAAACTCTTCTGAGCGCTTCGTGAGGGTTACCAGATGTCAGGCAAAAGGAACGCATTCCTCCATCCAGCAGGCTAGGGCCATAACTACACAGCCCCGGGTGGCCCGAAGTGGCTCCATACAGCTGTGCTATTAAAGGGGCGGCTTTGCCGCGCTGGCTCTGAGCACTGTTAATGGGAAGGGCGCGTTCTGATGGGAATGCACCCTGGGCAGCAAAACGCTGCATTACAGCTTTGCAGCTGGCATTTTAAAATACGTGATTTTGTCTAGCTTTT
This sequence comes from Podocnemis expansa, assembly GCA_007922195.1. NCBI lineage: Eukaryota > Metazoa > Chordata > Testudines > Podocnemididae > Podocnemis > Podocnemis expansa. The sequence continues at coordinate 34,883,783 of ML681973.1, read as the reverse complement.
TACTTACAGGGGTTAGCAGGGTGTCACTACCCCGGGGAAGCACCCGGGGCACCGGCCCAGGCCATGCGCCCTGCCAGGAGGCCACACCCCGGGCTGGGGATGGAGCCAGGAGCGGCCTCCGTGGCTGCGGGTGGCTGAGCCCCAAATCCCCAGCTGGGGACAGGGCCGCCGTGGCTGTGGATGGCTGGGCCCCGGATCTCCGGCCTGATTGGGCCTGAGAGTGAGAGAGGCAGGCCCTGCCAGACCCGGGGCACTGGCGCTGGGATTCAGGGCATGTGCCCTGCGTGCCCGGTGCCAGCAACGCCCCTGGGTTAAAGTATGCTGGAACGCCATGGAACAACCTATTTTTAGGGGGAGGCGCTCCAGGGCCCCCTAAAAATGGAAGACTATTACCTTATTACTCCATTTTCTCCATGTGTCCTCCAACATTACCAGATGTCAGACAACAGGAGGACATGTTCTCCTTTTTACCTTCACGTCCTCCATCTGGCAGGCTTTTAAAATACATGATTTTGCCTGGCTTTTTACTTACAGCGGTTAAAGTCTGCTGGACTGCCACAGAATACCTTGTTTTTAGGGGAAAGCTTTCCAGGGCCCCCTAAAAACAGAAGACTATGACATTAATACTCCATTTTCTCCATGCCTCCTTCAATAGCCTCTTTTTCCTACTTCCCTGTCCTCCTTGCCAGGCTTTGGTACGTGGTAACCCCCACCAACCTCCTCCTTTTCCTACTTCCCCGCCTCCTTTCCCTGCTCTGGGGCCAAGACACGCCCCCCCCCCCCGCACCACCGGCGCTGTGGGCCGGGCCGCTGGAGTCTCCGCCCCCTGGCCGCGCTGGGGGCGGGGCTCCGTCGGCCCCTCCCCGGCCCCGCCCCCGCCGCGGCGGCGCGCTGGCTGACGGGAGCGGCGGGGCCGGGCCGGGGATGTGAGTAGCTGGCGCGAGCCAGGCTGGGCCGCGCCTCCTGGGTCCGCGGGGGGCGGTTGCGGCTCGGCAGCCAGCAGGCCGGGGCTCCCCGTGGCCTCGCTCCCCGCCCTGGAGCCGGGTGGGCGCCGGCCTGCTTCCCCCGGGACCCGTCTCCTGCCCCACGGCTCCCTCCTCAGCCGCCCCTGCGCCGGCTTCGCCCCCCGGCCAGGCCGGGCGTGTCAGGCCGGCCAGGCCGGGCGTGTCAGGCCGGCCTCCGTCTTGCCCCTGCAGGGTCACTCGCTTTCCTCAGCCGCGCTCTCCTTCTGGCCTGCTGCACTGGCCGTGCCGCCTTCCCTAGCACAGCCCCGGCGGCGGAGCCCTCTTGCCTGGCTCTGCTTCACCTGGCCGGCCGTCTTCCTTCTCTTCTCAGAATGTCTTTCCTTTAACTGCAGCTTGCAGGGCGTCCTGTGGCACTTCAGGTTTTATCTTAGCACTAGTGAAAGGCATCTGTGGGGCTACCAGATACCAAAGCCTGGCAGGAGGACTGGGAAGTCCGAAAAGGAGGAGATTGGAGGACACGGGGAAATGGAGTATACATGTAACATTCACCTGTTTTTAGGGGGTCCTGGGACACTTCCCCCTAAAAATAAGGTATTCCATGGCATTTCTGCATATTTAAGCTCTATAAGGAAAAAGCCAGGCAAAATCATGTATTTTTAAAATGCCTGCCAGATGGAGGGCGTGAAGATAAAAAGGAGGACATGAAGGTAGAAAGGAGGCCATGTCCTCCTTTTGCCTGCCATCTGGTAACCCTATGCCCGTGGTCGTGTGAAATCTGATCAGGCTGAAATTGACCTGTTCCTGAGAAGCTGCCCATAAACTAGATAATACATTTCTGAGAGAGTTTCAGGACCCACCCACCCTTTGTAACACTGTGTGGGCAAAATTAAGGACTCACCTAATTCCAATTGCTTTAAGTAATTTATGGAGAGCCTTAGAGCATCCTTGCCGATTCTTGTTGTTTTATAGCAGGTTGAACTGATTTAAGTCACCATTTTAAATTGACTTGAAATTCAGGCATATTGATTTAGCCTGTACACTGAATTTCATGCTGCATTTTTATGGCTGTATGCATTATTTAAGAAATTTATATAGCTTAACATACATTTATTCAGCTTCTTAATTTCTACCTTTTTATTAAATTAGAAAATGACAAATGATAGTTTATTTTACTAGGTTAATTTGTTTCTGGTGATTTGTGCCAAACTGCAATTGGATGGAAACTGGAATACAATTAAAAATGCACTAAACCAGCATTTTAAAATAGTTTGTGTTAAATAAAGCTGTCTTAAATATTTTGGATGCATAAGAAAAAAATAAATTGACATGTTTTGAATTTAAAGCATGTTTATTAAACAAAGATATGACAGCTAGTAAATTCAGTTGATTGTTTCTGGTTACTGAAACGAACAAGGAGTTGGTTGGTACTTTTAAAGACTAACAAATTTATCACAGGAACCTTTATGGGAGGAAATCCCACTTTGTCAGATGCTTGAACCCCATCATCAAGCATCTGATAAAGTGGGAATTTCTCCAATGAAAGCTCATGTGATAAATAAATTTGTTAGTCTTTAAAAGTGCCACAGGACTCCTTGTTTGTTTTTTTCTGAACTAGACTAACACAGCTACCCCTTTGGAACCTTTTGGTCACTGGTCACTTTAGAATTAGTCAGTTCCATTCTTGCCCACCTTATTTTATTCTGAGATTGGAAAAGGAAAAGGTTTCTGCTTTTTCTGCTCCCAATTGGTTTCTTAACTTTGAATGAATTACAGTAGTCTTTGAACCAAACTAATTGAAAATTCTGGAAAGAAGACTGTTTTCTCTCCAGCTCTTCAGAAGAGGCTACTGCTGTCAAAAGCTGGCTAGCCGTTTAACAAACTTTGGTTCCAGGTGCTAAGCTATTTAATATGATTTTGTTTTCTTTGTTTAATATGAATTGTTTTAATACAGTACAATATATTAAGGCCTTAATGTTAGATTTCATAATTTTTAATTTAATTTTAAATACTTTTCTTTTTAAAAATATTTATTAAGTAAAAAATCCTTTTTCAAAAATTGGTTTTTGTTAGTGAATTACAACCTTTTTTTCCTGTGGGGGTTTTTTGGCATTGTTTTTTGTTTGTTTAATTTCTCTCCATTGTGTGGAAAAATAATCCATACAGACAAAAGGGAAAACTGATATTAAAGTGGTGTCCAGTTCTGGAAAGAACCCACTTCCCCAATATTTTTCCTATTATTTCTAGGAATTGTACATGCTGATTTGAACTATAATATTTAAAATATTTTTAGATGGAGGTGTGTTTTTTTGAAAAAATGATATTGCTTTAGTTCTGAAAGAAGTACAGTTTGTTTGAAAGACAATAGAACACTTATGACATGACTAAATAGTCTTGACTCACACAGAAGTTCTGACAATGTCTATGGAAATTTTATGTGAATCAAGACTACGGTTGGCCCATAAACTTCCCATGTGTTTTGTATTTTTATAGAGTTTTAGGTTTGTTTGCACATCTTATGTAATTCATGTGTAGGGATGGTACATTTTTAGTTGTTTAGAAACAAAATTTTGAAACTTGAGCCCAGTAGTTTACAATAAATTTTAGATTGTCAAATGAAAAATTTGACCTAGGTTTTAAAATTTAAAATGGGGCAATCCCCTTGGAAAAGAGTAGAACAAGTAGAAACAGAACTCAGTTTTAACAATAATTGAATTTATTTCTGGAACAAGGCAATATAACCATTTGCATCTTCTTTGTATTTTTTGACATACTATTTCATTCAGATGCTTGGCTCTGAGATACAAACACTTCCAGGGGTTAAAGTAAGCTGAAATGGCATTCCAGGGCCTGCTATTTTGAGGTGCTCAGCATTCCCTGGCCTCAAACAAATAAAAAATGGAGCTGGAACGCTATGTTCTAGGTACCACCATTGAAAAATAGTGGGCACTGGAACACAGCATTCCAGCTCCATTTTCTATTTTTAAGGGCCCACTGAATGCTGAGCCCCTAAAAATAGTAGGCCCCAGAACAGCACTCCAGCTGGCAGAGAGCTTTACCCAGGCTGGGAGATTTTGAATCTCCCATCCGGAGCCTGCTCTGCCTGAGCATGCGTAGAGCCTCTGAGCATGTTCAGTCAGTGCTGGCTCAGGGCAGGAGGAGGAACCCATGGGGTGGCCACTCTGCTCCAGTGACCAGATAAGGGGCCCCAGGGGTGGGCCTGGGCTGAAGGAGGAGCGGAAGCTAGGGGCGCCGGGCTGAGGCTGCTCTGGCTCTGCAAGGCCCGGGGCAGTGAGGTGGGCTGGGGCAAGTGCAGGGAGCACCGGGGTGGACTCTCTCCTGC
>ML681973.1:34742925-34879078 GCA_007922195.1 Podocnemis expansa | reverse complement strand
CCCTCATCCTTCCTGGGCTACGGCCCGCACAATATGGGAAGGGGGCCCACCAAATTATGCTTTAACCCCTGGACACCTTCTCCTCCCTGCTTCATTGGAAGTGGCAAAAAATCAGATCTTTGTGAACTAAAAAAGGGGATATAGCTTCTTTCTTGGCATAAATATTGATAAGGATGCAGTATTTATATGAAATTTAGTTTAATCATACCAAAAGTATTTCAGCATTTGGAGGTGTTCAACTGAGATTCATTGTCTGGCTATGCTGGAAGGACAGACACACTGGATGTTTAATTAGGCTGGCAACTTTAAATGTCTGGGAGATTCTGGCTGATAAAAGTGTACAATACAGATAATTCCATAGTAATTTCTTTATATATCAGGGGTCTTCTGTCAGCCCTTCCTCCTACCCATCCTGGTCACTAACCGGCTCCCCTTTAATGGTAGTGAAAGGGGAATTATAAGCAGGGTGGGATTGCCTGCCTCCTGTTCCTTTTGTAGAATTACAGAAGATTAGATTAGAAGGGGGCTTCAGAAGGTCATCTAGTGCAGTCCTGTGCTCAATGCAGGAGCAACGCCACTGAAATCATGTCACTTAGAGCTTTGTCAGGCTGCACGTTAAAAACTTCTAAGAATGGACATTCCACCACTTCCCTAGTTAGTCTATTCCAGAGCTTAAGCATCTTCCTAGTGGAAAAGATTATCCTAATATCTAGCCTAGACCTGCCATACTTCTGCTTGAGACCATTGTTTCTAATTCTGTCACTTACTGCTGCTGAAAACAGCCTTGTTCCATTCTCCCTGGAACACCCTTTCAGTTGATTAATGGCTGCTATCAAGTCCCCCCTCATTCTTCTCTTTGCAGGCTAAACAAGCATGGTTCCCTCAGCCTCTCTTCATAATCATGTACTCCAGCACCCTAATAATTTTTGTTGCCTTCCATGGGATCCTTCCAAGTTGTCTAACTTCTTTTTATAGAAGGGGCTCCAAAACTGGACACAGTGCTCTACATAAGGCCTCTCCAGTGCTGAACAGAGGGCAATAAAAGCTTCCTTGGATCTGCTGGCAATGGTCTCAACTGATGAAGAGCCATATGACATTAGTTGTCTTGGCAGTAAGGGCATATTGTCAACTCATAGCTAGCTTCTTGTGCACTGTAACCCCAAGGTGCTTCTCTGGAGAACATCTGTCTAGTGAGTCAATCCCCAATTTGTATTTGTGCATGGAATTTGTCTGTCCTAAGTGCGGGACTCTGTACTTGTCCTTACTGAACCTCCTCAGATTTCTTTTGGCCCAATCCTCTAATTTGTCTAGGTCACTCTATCCTAGGGGTCTCAAACAAGCAGCTTGTGGGCCGCATGTGGCCCTCAGAGCTGCCTCCTGTGGCCCCTGATAACCCCCAGAATCCTGGGGCTCCCACCTTTCCAACCTTGGAGTTTACAAATGCTGAGCCTCTCTGCAGATGAAGACCAAGCAGCTTTACCTCCCCCCTTTGTTATCAGCCACTGAGAGGGAGGAGCTGAACTGCTGCCTGGGAGCTGCCCTATTCAGATGCAGCAGCTGATCCGAGCAGCTGAAGCAGGCTGAGCAGTCCAGAGAAGGCTCAGGTCTGGGGGTGGGGTGGCTCAAAGGAGGGCGGCCTGAGCCTGTAGGGAGAGTTCACAGGGGGCTCCATTCTGGGGGCACCAGAAAGCCCCACCACTAGCCACAGCACAGCCCCCAGGGCTTTCCCCGCTGCTGGTCCTGGCACAGGCAGGGGGCATTTCCCCCCAGAAGGGTGTGGTACCCTTTTTTAGTTCCGCTCGCCCCAGTGCTGCTAAATTCTGGCAGGCAGGGAATGTTTTCTCCTTTGCTGGCCCCACTCAGCCAAATACAAGTGGGCAGGTGGGTGGGGGTTGTTTCCCCTTCTGCCAACCCCAGAGCGGCTAAATTCGGGTGGGCGGGGAGTGTTTTCCCCTCTGCCAACCCCAGCATGGCCAAATTTGAGCAGGTAGTGGGGAGGGTGTGTCCCCCACCACTGGTCCCAGCGCTGCCCTCAGGGCCAGGCAGAGGGCTGCTTATTTACGGTCCTGTGGAGGGCTCTGACCAACCTGTTTGTAGCCTGTCCTGGGATGTGGCTGCTCTCCTCCCCTCCTGGCTTGGGGATACATGCAGCCCCCTCTTTTTAAAACAAAAAACCAAAAATCTTCTAAAACAATTTAATTTTATTTAAAAAACTAAAACCTTTATAAAAATTTAATTTCAATTAAATTTAATTCAATTTTAATAAATCAAACTGCAATTATTTCAATTAACATAAATTTGAATTCAATAAATTAAAATTTAACTTAATTTTAATTAAATTAATCGGTGGTCCGTCAGTGTTTGAAAAAGTATATTTTTTGCCCTCAAACCAGAAGAGATAGGGAACCAGTGATTTATAATGTAAAATTTTAAGTCTGTTTGATTACTCATTGTCTTTTTGATGATTTCGCCATCTTGAATGGAAGCAATTCTAAAAGGAAACCTGTGTTTTGGCTTTGGAAAGACTCAAAATTAGCACAGACTTCATGTTACAGTTTCAAAAAAGTTAATAAATTGACTTTTATTAGCATACTATATTACTCTTCATTTTTTATTGTACTTCCGCATCATTGTATGAAAAAGTTTCAGTGGTGTGGCCAACGGGCCAATATCCTAGTCCTCATGCAGCCCTCAAGGTGATTTGAGTTTGAGACCCCTGCTCTATCCTATCCCAGCCTTGCAGCATATCTGCCACTCCCCTCAGCTTAGTGTCATCTGTAAACTTGCTGAAGATGCAATCCATCCCATCTTGCAGATCATTAATGAAGATGTTGAACAAAAATGGCTCCAACACTGACGCCTGGGAAATCCACTTGTTACCAGCTGCCCACACTGAGTTGTTCATCAGTGCCCATTGATTGACAGCTTTCTAGCAACCTCATAGTCCATTCATTCAGCCTATACTTCTTTAACTTACTGATAAAAATACCATGGGAGATTGTGCTAAAAGATTTGGTAAAGTCAATGTATATCATGTCCACTGCTTTCTCCGCATCCACAGAGTCAGTTGTCTTATCACAGTAGGTAGTCAGGTTGTTCAGATGTGACTTGTCCTTGATGAATCCATGCTGACTGTTCCTGATCACCTTCCTCTCTTCTAAGTGTTGCAAAATGGATTCCTGAGGACCTGCTCCATGATTTCTCTGTGCACTGAGGTGAGGCTGATCAGTCTATAGTTCCTCAGATCCTTCTTCCCTTTTTTCAGTATGGGCACTGTATTTGCCTTTTTCGAATCATCTGGGACCTCCTCCAGTCATCATGAATTTTCAAAGATAATAGCCAATGGCTCTGTGGTCACACCAATCAACTTCATCAGCACCCTCAGACGCACTGCATCCAGCCCCATGGACTTGTGCATGTCCAGCCTTTCTAAATAGTCCTGAACCTGCTGTTTCAGCACTGAGGGCTGCTCATCTCCTCTCTGTTCTGTGCTGGTCACTGCAGTAGTCTGGGAGCTGATCTCGTCTTTGAAAACAGGAAAGAAAAGCATTGAGTACTTCAGCTTTTTTTCACATGATCTGTTGCTAGGTTGTCTCCTCCATTCTATAAGGGTCCCACACTTCCCTAACCTTGTAATTACTAACATGCCTGTGGAGACTCTTGTTACCCTTCATTTCCCTTGCTAGCTGTAGTCCAATTTGGCCTTCTTGACTTCACTCCTACATGCTCAAACAATATTTTTATATCCTCTTTTACTTCCACTTGTAAGCTTCATTTTTGTGTTTAAGCTTACCAAGGCCACCTTTGCTAAGCCAAACTGGTCATCTGTCATATTTGCTGTTCTTTTGGTTCATCTGGATGGTTTTTTCCTTCACCCTACTTCCTCTGAATTTTTCACCAATCTGTTTTATTTGATCACTGTATTTCTTCTCTACATAGAACCTGCACTGGACATCTACTGCATGATTACATAATTGATTGCAACACCATATTCTGACTCCTGTTTTACATTTGCACCCTCTAATTTCACAGAGCCCACTGTGCAGAAGGTGAAAAAAACCTGCTTCACGTTGGCCAATCTTGTGGTCAGGGAAAAATTCCATCTTAGTCTCCTGAGATAGGAACAATTAGTGCAGTGTCCACAGCAGAGCCTGATGAAACCTGGTATTTCACAACATCCTGGGTGGTAGGTTGGGTACTGCTCCATCTGGGCCAGAGGGCTTTTACTGTATCTATAGTCCTCTCTCTCTCTCTTCTGGTTGCCTGGAAGGGGAGGGTGGGAAATGGTTAACATCCCCATACTGACTTGGCCTGCAGTTGCAGCAAAAAGTCACTCTGGCTTCCTAATTCCAAGAGGGCACAGATTTTTTTCTAATAGAGGAGGCTTTGGACCTGGTTAATAAATTAAACGGTAATAAGTTACCAGAACCAGATGTTATTCATCTGAGAGTTCTGAAGGAACTCAGATGGGAAATTGCAGAACTCTTAAATGTACTATGTAATGTGTTGCTTAAATCAGTTTCTGTGCCAAATGGCTAGAGGATGACTAATGTGATGCCAGTTTTTAATAAAGGTTCCAGAGGTGATCCTGGCAGTTACAGGCTGGTAAGCCTCACCTCAGCACCAGGCAAACTGGTTAAAATTATAGTAGAGAGTGGAGTTATCAGACTCAAACATGAACATGATTTATTGGGGAAGAGTCAACATGGGTTTTGTAAAGCTCATTGATGCCTCACCCATCTATTAGAACTCTCTGAGGGGGTCAGCAAACATATGGACAAAGATGATCCAGTGGATGTAGTGTACCTGGATTTCCTTAAAGTCTTTGACAAGCTGCCTCACAGAAGGCTCTTAAGCAAAGTAAGGAATGATGAGGGAAGGTCCTCTCCTCAATCAGTAAGTAGTTTAAAATACAGCAAATGAAGGGTAGGAATAAATGGTCAGTTTTCAGAATGAATAGCGATGACCCCTAGAGATCTGTACTGAGACCAATGCTTGTTCAATATATTCATAAATAATCTGGTAAAAAGGGTAAATAGTGAGGTGGCGAAGTTTGCAAATGATACAAAATGACTCAAGAAAGTTAAAACCACATCTGACTCCAAAGGATTATAAAAAGATTTCACAAAGCTGGGTAAATGGGCAATAAAATGGCAGATGAAATTCAGTGTTGATTAAATGCAAAGTAATGCACATTGGAAAACATAATTTCTACTGTATATATAAAATGATGGGGTTTAAATTAGCTATTAGCACTCAGGAAAAAGAATCTTGGGATCATTGTGGATAGTCCTCTGAAAATGTCTACTGAAAGTGCAGTTGCAGTTAAAAAAAAAACCAAAAACAACTTTTAAAAGTGTTAGGAACCATTAGGAAGAGGCTAAATAATGGGACAATATCATAATTCCATTGTATAAGTGCATGGTATGCCCAAGGCTTAAATACTGTATGCAGTTCTGTTTGTCCTATCTCCAAAAAGACATATTAGAAATGGAAACAAAAATGGTTAAGGGTATGGAACATCTTTATATGAGGAGAGGTGGAAAAAAACTAGGACTGTTCAGTTTGGAAAAGCAATGATAGGGGTGTGAGGGGAGTATATATTAAAGGTCTATAAAATCATGAATATGGTAGAGAAAGTGAATGAGGAAATGTTATTTACTCCTTCACATAACACTAGAAATGTATCTCCCAATGAAATTAATAGGCAGCAGGTTTAAAACAAACACTATTTAACACAAAGCACAGTTAACCTGTGGCACTCATTGCCAGTCGTGGGACAAAAGCTACAAAAGAATTAGATAAATTCTTGAAGGATAGGTCCTGCAATAGCTATTAGCTAACATGGTCAGGGATTCAGTCCTATGTTCTGGTATTCCTGTCTCTGACTAGGTGCTGGGACTAGATGATGGGATGGATCATCTGATAATTTCTCTGTTCTGTTCATTCCCTTTGGAGCATCAGCCTTGGCCACAGTGAGAAGACAAGATCCTGGACTAAAGGGACTTTGGTCTGACCCACTATGGCCATTCTTTTGTCATCAACAAGCCAGACAACAATCCCCACTGGTTGATGTGAAGTGAAGTCATTACATTTTCCCTCATCAGTCATTAGGAATAGTGATGGTTTTTTATTTTTTTCTCTTTAAGGCCTCACAGAACTGAGCTGTATCATGATGTCCCACCAACATGTTGGCCTATTGTATATTCTCAAGACTATAACATCACATTTATGGGATTGGAGAAGCTACATCCGTTTGATGCAGGAAAATGGGGGAAAGTAATCAATTTCTTGAAAGGTAAAATAAAGTCAAGGTTACACTGCTTTTCCACCTTCTGTTTAAGTGGTGTTAAACTGCCATTTGTGCCAAGAAGTGGAGCAGGAAACATAATTTCATGAAGGCTTTATAAACATTAACTATAGTTATTACTAATATAGATGTTAACTGCACTATAATATTGCTCTATAATACTACTTGCTTTTATTTTCTGATCAAACCATTCTTTTTTTTTTAAAAAAGTATCACCTTTTTAATACTATAGTATATGTGAAACCACAAGTTTAAATCTTTGCAAGTTTAGCTTAGTCTTAACATTTCATATGTAAATTGAGCTTGGTGCATTTTACATATGGTTGAGGCTCTTGCAAATGGGAACTTAAAAATGGAGCTACTGTCTGATCTGCATGGACGTTAAAGAAACCATAGCAGTTTTCTTTAGAGCATGGGTTTGCTCTACTGTCCTTGACACTTTCTTCCCCACTACTGTTTTGCAAGTCACTTTCCACTCCAGTTATGGCTACATTTCAGTGGTGCAGTGCATATAAAATGAGGATCATATAATGCTTGTCAGTTTCACTCTGCCATTGGGTTTTTAAAAACTGCAGGTAAAGTTAAGTTGGCTAATTTCACTCTAGTCCACTGCTTGGCAAAACTGTGAGCAACAGCAAAATATTGGAGCAGTGTATTTGTGGGCTGTTTTCAAATTGTGAGATCTAGAAACATCTGCAATGAAAGCTTGAATGCTGCTTAGCATGCAAAATGCAAATCATTGCAGCAGGTTCCTTACTTTTCACTAACAAATGGTTAAGTGAATTTTTCAAACTCTGCCAGAAAACTTTGCAAACTAGATATGGTAGAGATGATGCCAAACTCATGGCAATATAATGTTTATAACAAATACTATTTGTGCTACATGTTTTATAGAGAAATTTGTAATTTTTTGAGGATTTTAAACATGTTTGTTTTCCCACTGTATCACCTGAGAAGTTGGTACTATGAATCTGACTGTTGGAATCCGGCATGCAACTCTTGTGCTTGTGCTGATTCAGGTGTGGGAATCAAAGATGTTAACAGTTTTTAGAGTACAAAGCATCTTGTTGGTACTCAGTAAAGCATTTATCCTAAGAAGAAGTGCAGTACAGGATGAAAAAATGCAAGTATACCAGCTCTACTCCATCTACATTGGTCTCCATGCCCATTTAATTTTTAGTCTCTCTACAACAGCTATAAAGAAGGCCAAATTAATGACAGTTGACATATGTATTCTGGTATGCTATAACAACTGGACTGAGACTGCTTTTTGGCATATACTATCAAACATTTGTCAGACACAAATGACCTCTATCCACAACAGGCCACTTTGTCAACTGACTGTTCTGTTTTTTTAAACCATAATGATGCAATGAACATTTTGACATTTAATGTACTTAGTGTTCATTGTGGTTACCGAGTGGTTACTAAATGCTTTCAGTGCTAGATTGCAAGAAGATGAGAGGGGAAGCAAAGTTAATAAAAGGCCTTTATGCACTGGAAGAAGATGCACTTTTGTAGTTCTAATTATTTTTCAGGCTGAAACTAAAAGTGCACTCTGCCTTGAATTCTGATGAAATGAATTAAAAACAAACAAACACCCTTGTTACACATTATAATCTTTGTAAACATGTAAAACACTTGACTTCCAAGAGGAAGCACTGTGTATGACTTCATTAGAATCTCTCTTTGGAACACTGTCGAAGAAGAGAGAAAAAAGTTCTGATGACTGTCTTGCTGCATTAAATTATATATTGTGTGAGCCTGACTTACTCTTAAGATTACCAGTGAAATCTAATATATTACAAATTAAGTAGCAAAGCACATTTCAGGAAGGAGGAGACTAACTCTGACTTGCATATATGTATTCCTTACCTATATTGTTGTGATAATTAATGTTTGTGAAGTGCTTTGAGGTAATCTGACAGAGGCGTAAAGATTAGTGCTGAGAGGCAGTAATATTGCTGTTTACACAGATAAGAAGTTCCATGCAGAAATGCTGCTGAGAATTTAAAAAATAGGAATTAGGATCAGAACTTATGAAATTTCATTGCCTCTTCACCAGAGGACTGAGCCTAGTAGGCCAGGTCAAATATTCTTGTGTTTGCACCACACCCAAGCTAATGACTAACCTAGAGCTATACCTATTCCATTTACATCGCCACGTATTTACTCCTCTCATCAATAGATTGACTCTACCACTGCACGCCAATTAAATTATTCTCCTCTTACAACAGGAGGGCACATACACGTGCACACACTCGCATTACATACATTCTGATGTTCACCCTGAATTCTGGGATCTTTCCCATGCAGCTCCTCAATGAATGAATCTTGGTTTCCATCCCCCCCCATCTCCCAATTAATAAACACTGGGTCCTTCTGCTGTTGTTGAAGTTGTTGCCTTTCAGGACACAAAGGTGTTTCTTCCGACTTCTCTTCTCCTTGTGGATAATTCTGCTCTTTGCTTTGAATTCCTCAAGGAAAAACTGGTGGCCCCAGATACTTTTCTCCTCTCTCCTATATCATAGAAGAAAGGGGCATACTCTGTTCTCTCCATTTCCTGACTGGGAAACTGTTTGAGGCGTTGGGGTTCTCTATTCCATATTTTACCTTAGAAAATAAGTAGTGGTACTCTTTTCATATGCTTACAGTAGTTCTCTCTTCTTCAGGGAAGAAGTTGTTGCCTCTTTGTCCCCACTCACCTAGGAGAAATTTCTGCATGAGCTAGGTGAATTGGCAAGGATGTTTTTTCAGTTCTTGGTCAGGAGGAAAAACAAAAGTTCTACTGCTACTGACTTTTTTTGTGGATGTTGTTTTATACAATGCCAATGGAAACATAATTTACCAAATTGAATTCTTTGTGCAACTGCATTAGCAAGGCTTCTCACAAAGTGTAGCTGCTCAGCAGACAACTCCTGTGGTACTACATGAAATAATAATTATAGAGACAAGTGGGTAAGGTAGTATCTTTTATTGAACCAGCTTCTACTGAGTAAGAGAGACGAACTTTTGAGCTTCAACAGAGTACTTTAGATTTGGGAAGAGGTCTGTACAAACTTGAAAGTTTCTCTCTCTCACCAACAAGAGTTGGTTCAATAAAAGTGACTACCTCACCCACTTTGTCTCTTTGATATCCTGCAACTAAAGTGACTTTAGCAACATCGCATAAGCAATTACGTGATGATCACTGATATTATACCTTTAACTGTTGATCACCATAAGTAAATCAAGCATAATTGTTCTCCACCATGTACATTGTTTAGTCATCCCGAGTCACTGAAATGGAGTTTACTATACCGTCCAGCAAATGTATCCACATATATCCCTGGTATTAAAAATATCATATGTATATCCATATACAGATGTCTTGGGGTGATATTTAGGAAAGCAGTAGTTCGTACTGAAAAACTTAATTTTACATAGGCTACCTGTGGATCACCAGATATTGAGTGCAACTAATAATTGCTTCCAGGCTTCTGCAAATTAAATATCAATAAGGGTTTGAGGATGTTAAATGTACCTATTAAGCCTAAATATTCCCTTATTATCAGAACGCCTTAAGTAATTATTATTCTTTCAATTGTGGCATTTCCTGCTCTGATGATTTAGTGAAATAAATGCCAGTGTTTGACTGTGGAATTTGCTGCAGAGTATATTAAAGAATCAAGTTGAATAATTGATGTTACAAGGCCAGGGTTTTCAAATTGTATCCATGTTTAAACTGTGAGGGCCCTTTGGATATTTATTCTTATGTTTAGTCTCATCTATCCTCTATTCCCAAACCTTCTTTGCGTACCTTTCCTTTCCAGTTTAAGCAAAGAAATAAACAATTGGAAATTATAATGTGGCCTATAAGAATTTTTAAATTCTGATCATTATTTTAGTTTTTCTGTAAACAATTTTTGTTATTTATGTATGATAAATGACTTCTGTAGTGTATATGTTTGAGGCATTTATTAGCACTTATTTTGAATCAAACATTGATTTTTAATGTGATGGAAAGGAGGAGCTCCAACACCTACAAGCCAGATTCTAAAACTGTAGGAGGAAAAATTGGAATTCTAAACAACAATGAATAGCAACTTTTCTTCCTCTCTTTTTTCTGATGTTTCAGAAGAAAAACTGATTGCAGATGACTTGATTGTACAGGCACGAGAAGCTACTGAAGAAGATCTATTGGTTGTCCACACAAGACGCTACCTGAATAAATTAAAGGTACTGTTCCCACTGGTTATCTTTAAAATAAACTTTTTGGAATTTACTTCATGCACTAGATGACCTGCCACATGCATAATATTGCTTGTGTTTTCTTTTTCAATGCCTGGTATTAGTCAATCAGCAAATTCCCATTCAGCAGTTTACCAGAGCGGTATTCTAGATTTTCCTTCTAACTTTTTACCACCTTTTCAGAGTTCCTGTTTCAAAGTTGATCTATTTGTTACAGTGCACAGCGTTTAAAAGTTCAGTGGTAATCATTGACGTTGGTACTGAAAATCAAGTGTGTCTACGTTACCAGAGTTGACAAACTGTCAGTACTCTTGAGATTAGCTTAGATACAGACTAGGGATGCCCCCTATGCTTTGAGGTGAAGGGTCACTGAACTATAGTGTCATGAAGACTGCTATTAACTCTAACCTACACTGCTATTAACTTATCCTGTAATATTTCCCTTTCTTTCCTAGCAATAAGTGACAACATAAATGAGGTCTAAACATAACTGAGACAAGAATATTTCTGTTCCACAGCTGGTGGGAAAACGGATGATATATAGTCTTATCATATAGTGATAACACTCTTTCTATTCCACTTGTAACTATGAGGGTATTAAACAGAGTATATTAAAGCTTGACATTTTGAAGTCAACAGGTCCAGATATTCACAGGGCCATTAATGTTGACCTTCACTAAATGTTGGAACAAGGGGAAGTTCTAGAAGATGGGAAGAAAGCCTTTGTAGTGCTGGTTTTTAAAAAGAGTAGTTATAGGCCTCTCAGCCTGACATCCATTCCTGGCAAAACAATGGCGTGGCTGATTTGGGACATAATTAATAACAATAAAATGAGGGGTACCATGGTTAGTGCAAATAAATACTGGATCTTGTCAAGCTAAATTGGTTTATTTTTATGAGATTACAAATTTTGTTTTTAAAGGTAATAGTGTTGATGTAACATGCTTAGACTTTTCTAAGTTGTTAGATTTAGTACCGTATAACATTTTGATTAAAATTCTAGAATAATATAAAATTAACAATGCACTCCTTAAATGGATTAAAAGTTGCTAACAGAGAGGCCTCAGAATATAATAGGAATAGGGAATCATTATAAGGTAGCTTTATTTTCACAGGGGTCCAACAGAGTTTGCATTTTTATCATTGATCTGGAAGGAACCATAAAGTCATTGCTGATAAAGTTCGCAGTGGACACAGAAATTGGGAGTGGCAAATAAAAAAGACAGTTCCCTGACTCAGTGTGATCTGGATCACTTGGTAAACCAGGTGCAAGCAAACAACATGCATTTTAATATGTCTAAATGAAAATGAATATATCTAGGAACAAATAATATAAGCTGTACGTGTAATATGGGGGATTCTATCCTGGGAAGCAGTGACTCTGAAAAACATTTGGGAGTCGTGGTGGATAATCAAATGAACATGAGCTCCCACTGTGATGCTGTGGGCAGAAGAACTAATGGAATCCTGGAGAGAAAGAAAAGGAACTGAACCGGTTATTTGAAATTTATTAAATAATTAAGCAATATAAACTTGCTAAGATATACACCAGTATTTATAGTAACAATACAAATAAGCAGAATGAGTGCTATTCATTTTTATAGTTGTCATCAGGTTCTCTTCAACATATATGCAGAATGCATAACAAAGCAAAATGTAATGAAGTTTTCCTATAATTTTTCTGATACTTATTTGAAACATGACAAAAGTGTTAGCCTCCAAGATAGAAGCATCCTACAAAATAAATCTTTCCATTTAGCTTTTCTGTCTAATTTTGATTATGAAATTTTGTTCTCTGCCTTCATCACCTGTGAAAATCTGCTCTTGCTAACATTGCCTGTGTATTTCACTGCATTGGCTTAATGGCTAAAATACTCATCTGTGCGTTCTCTCCTCTTGCCGTGCAATAGCCTCTTCCTTGGCTTGTCCCACGCTTTTCAAAGTCCAGCACACCCAATCTTTGTCTGCCTCCTTTCTTGCTTGAGCTGTCATACTACCCAAAGGGCTAGGAGCATGACAGAGTTTACCAGTGACAAGTTCCCATTCTTCCAAAGGGTTTGGAGTAACACTGAAATTGATAACAGACATAGGGGAGATGAGGGGAGGGAAGAACAATTGGTACAATTAAAATCATAGGGTTGCTTATTGTTGTCTGTGTTGTCATCCTGTAGCATCCCTCCATGTTTTTAATATTTAATTGCATCATGGTTTTGGAATCAGAATTGCATTTAAATTTTTATTTTTGTTTTTGAATATTAAAATGATATCTAATGCATGCGTCTCCTTAAATAACTGAAATGGCCTTTTGGGTTTCGCCCTAAAGTGCCCCCCCCCCCGCCTTTTAAACTCCCTGATACTGCACCCATGAAAGTCTGCAGCAAAGCTTCCATTGCAAAGAGTGATGCAGGATCAAGCTTTAAAACTCGCCATGGTCTTGTCCTAGCTTTAACTTATAGATGATATTCATGTCTTGTTACCTCACTGTTCAGTATGCTTGCTTAACACTGGCCAGCTGTTTGTCCCACCATATAGTCTTGCCACTGGTGTTAACATATTTCTTCTTTTATAGCTCCTGCCATTTTGGATAGCTTGTGTTTGGCTCTGAAATGCGATTTTCCATGTATTTTTCAAAATGCAGTTGAAAATGCTGTCTAAATCCCCTTCTATATCTGCTAGAATGTTTTGTTTAAACTTTGTGACTTTATTTTCTCTGTGAAGAATATTCAAATACATATTTTATGAAAAAAGGACAAATCAAACTTGCATTTTCAGTATATCCAAAAAATTAATAAGCCTAAAAAGAATTGATCATCGGGCTCCTACCGGCTTCACTGTAAAATAATCTCACGGGAAATGAAGATTATCCCTCAGTATGGTAAATAAATTTATCCTTGTCATGGAGTGTGTGGGAAGAGGATTAAAGACTCAAAATAGAGAATAGAAGAAGAGAGAGACTGTTGTGCTACATAAATTATGGGAGTTGATTTTGTTTTGCAGCCATATCACACGAAAATGTACGTAATCAAAATCAATACTACTGGGTTTTCCAGTCATGTGAGTTTTGCCCTTATAGTTTAATAGCCCCAAACCAACTAGATCTTTATTGCATATCTTTGAGCATACCATGATTTTTAAAAAGGAATAATTGCATAATGGCAGGTGAATTGTTCTGGAGTGAAGACTTTTGGTGGTCTGCTCTCAAAGGAGAGGCTCAAATAAAGAATTTATCATGAATACTGTTATCACTGGAACTGGGCTTAAAGCAACTGGTCTGTTGCATCTTACACTCTTCTGCAGCGTACTTTACATGTTGAGGACCTCCTGCTAATTGTACTCATTTTTGTTTTTTCTTTTGCTCCAGGCAAAATGACTTTTTTTTTTTATTGGCAAATTTAAGTGAGCATAAGGAAATTAGTAACATATGAAACACAATTAATTTCCTCTTTTGCTCCAGGGCTCTATTCTTTACAAGGGTAAATTTTATTTTATTTTAGACTAAAGCTGTTGAAAAAACATTGAATAGAACATTAAAAATAGACTATACTATACTATATGTTCTTTGATAAGTAGTAATTGCTTAAAGGGGTTCAACTTTCATGTAATTTCAGGAAGGCATTTGTTTAGGGATCTCTTTGTGCCATTCTGTTGAAAAAAGAGGGTTCATACTTCATGATATATATGTACCACTGAAATACAAAAGAACAGAAAAACAAAAGTGAGTGCTCAAGGGTGAGAGACACTCTGATTACAATATTGCATGCCATCTGTATTTGAAAGCTTACAATGCCAGCTGATATCTGTATGTACTACTTCTGAATAGAGAGTGTTCACTGACTATTCTAATTCTAAAAGGTTATTTTTTGTTGAAGTGTCTTTCTTGGAAAATATACTAGATCAGATGCTGAGAACAGAAAGAGGTAGATGAATATAGATCACATATGATGTGAATTTAGAAACTCTCCCTCTGTGTTTATAAGTAGAAAATAATGATCCTACACTGTGTAATTTGGAAGGCGCTGCTCTGAGTTTGTCGTCATTGCTTTTGAACAATGCGAGTGTGCTTGAAATCTCATGTCTTGAGTACTATATTTGTCTGCTTAGTGGCTGCCTTCTACCATGTAGCGTTGGTCACCCCCATTGCTTCCTTCTGATCTTTAAACCTTTTGACTTACCAGTTATAATCTCACCTGAGGCTTCATGCCTTATTGATTCTGTTCTTACCAGAATGTCTTTCAGTACTGAGCTTCAGTTTCACAGCACCACCTAGCACACATTTATTAAAGAATTTCGTGAGGCAAAGAGGGTGGCACCACCTGCATAGTGTGGTTCTAAGGGCCATAAAGTTGTTCCTGGTTCTTGTGCGAAGGACAGCTCTACAGTGATTGATCCTGGCTGATCCTGAGGTCTCAGTAGTTGTATAAGCTACAGATTCTCATCTTGTACATGATTGGTAATTGACCTTACCTGTCTGCCATGATGGCAGTACAGGAAGAAATTGCAATTAGGAATAGACTTCCAAAATGGAGTGACCATAGCTCCTGTTTTGGGCCTGAAAAACTACTTGGGAGATTACACACTGAGAATATTTTTTCTAGGTACCATAAGTACCTCTAAATAATCTGGAAGGAAGGACAGTTCTAAATATCCTTAGGACGTTCAGAAGCCTAGTATCTCAAAGCAGTGGTTCTCAACAACTGTGTCAGGACACTTTACTGTGTCACCACAGAGCAATAAGTGTGTCATGGAGGGCCAGGAAGATGGCTGGATTTGGCTTGGGAGGGAGTGAGCTAGTGTGTCCAGTAGAGTTGCAATATGCTGCTAAGTGTTTCATGACCAACAGAAGGTTGAGAACCACTGTCTCAAAGGATAGTCATGACCGAAATGGGTAAGCAAGCCAGCCTAGTTTATAACAAATAAAAAGGATATCAGAACAGTCCTCCTGTGCAGGGAAGTCCCGTTAATATTGGGAGTGAGTCCCCCTTGTCCTCTGACTGTCAGGAAAGAAAAAAGTAGTTACAGATTGACTAACCTGTTTGCTAGTGGTCTTAGATTAATGGTCCCTGGGAAAAGAGGTTGTGGACCATATCTTTTTCAAGTCAGGGTTACTCAACCCTCTGTACATATCACCCCTGAACAAAAGATAAAAGTGTTTTTGACAGAGCAGTGGGAAAAGACTATGCTGGTAAGGAGACATGTTCTTTGTCTACCTGTGAGGGAGGCTGCTGTGTGAATTTCTATAAATACTTCTAATAGTGATTGCTCTGACCATGCTGAGGATACACAAAGGTTTGATTATCTTCGTAGTCCCCTAGTGCCTAAAACACATGTGATTTTCAGACTTGTCTTGGACAAAGAAGACCAGTTTTATTAGGCTATCAGTCTAGCCACATCTGAATACTCAGGACAGTGGCATCTTTCCACATACCATCTCTTCCTGTCTGTATGGCTCCTGCAGCTATAGAAATCAAGAAGTGAAACTTGTGAGCTGTCCCAGATATTCTTTGTTGTTTGGAGGGAGTTTGCTAGAAGGATTCACAGTTTGAATGTGTGAACATTTTATGGGCTGGTATGAAAAGGCCCACACAAAGTCTGCTTGACTGCCTTTTAACTCAGATAAGTGAAGGACTGAACTGACAAACAGCAGATCTAAGCCCATGATCTGATGAGCAAGGAGAGCTGCTGGCATTTTTTAGAATGAAGAGGTAGAGTGCTATGTAGGAGAATGCTTAGCAAAATTGAAAGTGGGGTAGAGAGCCCCTGGAAAATTCCCAGCTGCCATGAGGGAACAAGAAGTTCACTGTGTTAGTGGCAGCCGGAGAGGCTGACCTGTTCTTTTGGTGGGGGAGAAGACAAGCTAAAGGACAACTGGAGGGGAGAGGCAATATAACTGAGGGATAGGTCAGGAAGAACTCTGGTAAAATGAATTTTTAGGAGTAATTTATGCTCTTTAGTGTCTGTACGTCTTTAATATCTGTTACTGAAAAGTTGCATGGCAATGAATGGGGTTATCTTCACATTCTTTAGTAAAAGCACAGTTCTGGTTGCAGAATGTGTCCCTGGAGAACATTGCGATTTTTAGATGCTGCTGAAAGACTTTAAATTCATAAGGCAATAAATGGATTACAAAGGATTTCACTATAATAATTTTGTCCATTTTGCTTCAGTATTTGTACTAAAGAAATAGATTAGTCATTTATGTAAAAAAAAAAACACTTTGAAATTTCAAAAGGAAACAAGTGCCATTAAGCCTAAGAAATATATGGTGCCCTATAAATCTTTCATTTCTGGGATGTTCAAAAGAGAAACATTTTGCTGTTTTGCAATAACGTGAATGAACACCATAATAGAAATTGCCTAAAAATGAATCACTCTTTTGCCTGTGTGTCAGAGGAATGCAAGTTGTGGTGTTCTGGGAGTTTTATGGCACAGACTGTTCCGCATCTCAGACTGTAGAGAAATGGATCAATTTATATAATTGCAAATTTAGTTAGAAGTGGTTTTATCATCAAACTTATTAACTTTTTATCTGTGGTCATTCTTAGCAAAAAAAAAAAAAAAGTTTCAGAAGCTCTAATTTCTAGTTTGATGTATGTTTTTTACAAAACACATTATTTACCATCAATTATACAATTCAGTATAGAAATCTTTTTCCGTTTGTGTATATTTATTGTAGAAGTACACATTATCATTATTTCATAACAGCAAATGAATCTTTAAAAAAAACACAAGGTGGGGTAATGTGTGTGTGTGTGTGTGTGTGTGTGTGTGTGTGTACACAGACACAAGGTGAACCAATAAACGTCTTAAGAAATCTTTGGGCTGCTTTTGGCCAGTACTTATATCTCTATGGTTACAAATTCTCCCATATTTTTGTGTCAAAATCCTTTATATCTGACATTATAAATCTTACAGACGCTGTTTTTAAGAAGCATTTTTGATATATGATGTTTTTTCTCTTACCTTGACTTTTTTAATGTTAATTGTTGTAATGGTCACTGGTTGTTTACTTTTCTGACCCTTTTTAAAAGTTATTGAAATCAGTTAATTGATTATGAGTTTGTCACCTGGATGCCCAGGAAAATAGATATCAAATTAATATCTCTAGAAATTCTTAGAGAAAAATATTATTTCCAGGGTGATGAAGTGTGCCTATATATTTGGAAATTCAATTAAAGAAAGTGGCTCAGTTATAGAGAACTAGAACATGTACACTGAAAAGTGGTAGAAGTATTCTCTCATTTTCGGAATTGGCTGGAGTTCTCATTAGTTTGGTCTAGCATGCTTTAGTATTCAGGCTTTTGCTTCTAACAACTCTGGTCATCTGGCATTAGTCATATGGATACTTGCTTTACTGATCAGTATGTAAAATCTCTTCATCAGATAACTGGCATCTGGGTCCACAAGAATCACAGAGAACGGTTTTGCTATATCTTAAGAATATTAATGAAATCCAATTTTTAAAAAAGGAAGAGAACAGTAAGGGTGAATAGTTAAGCACTCAAGACTGGAAGTGTCAAGACTGAAGTTATATGCCCAGCATTAATTCTGTCTTTTGTACATGTTCCTGATACTGATCTTTCTTATATGAGCAGGTACCATTTCACAAATGCAATAAATATACTCTTTTAGGTAAAAGTGCAACATTTTTTAGCACTGTGCATTAACCTTGTATATGCCAGAATTCAAGTCATTTATATGCAAGATGGCATAAGGCTTCTGGACAGGCCTGCCTCATTTACTGCACACCTTAGATGAATGGTGAAAATATTGTGCATAATATGACATTCTACTGTTTGAGAAATAATATATAATCATGCAATTAGAGTATCCTATGAAGTAAAAGTACAACAGAATACAGCTCCACTTCTTACTTTAGCTTTACCACAATGTGACTTTTCAATGCTTATGTATGCAATCTTTTGACATGCTTTTTAAATGCATTTCATAGGTTTCTTAAGTAGAAAAGAGAAATTCCATAACCTGAAACAGCTTTATTAGACACCACTGTGCCACCCTGTCTTCTGCAATGTTCATGCTGAATTAAGCTTGTTAATAACAAGGAAGAGCTCCTCATACTATTTACATCTCCCCTTTCATTTGATATCGTGCAACTGTCTTTTAGGTACAACAATTAACTACATAGAAAAATAATATTGAGAAAATATTTATATATTTTTATCAGTCTTTAGCATGATTTAAGCAGCTAGAAATGAGGAGAGCCAGTGTCTTATGATCAGTGATCTCTGTGTAGACCAACAGGAAGGACTGTACCAAAAACCAGTGGATGACAGCTAGGAAACCTTTACCCTTTATTTCAATAAGAAACGGGCCCTGTTGAAAAGTCTGCAATGTACTCATGCCTAGTATAGCCTTTGTTTGCTTACAATATAGGTAAAAAGTACTTTAAAGGTTTTTTTGAACAGCTGTGCTCAAGGAACTAGAAAGTTTGTCCAAATTGGTGTCTGTTATAGGAATGTAAGGTTGTTGTGGGTACCAGAGTAAAGAATGCCACCAGACAGCTGAAAGTCATTGGCTAAACTAAGTTTATTAAAGCAAACAGCACCTAGTAGTGCTTATCAGCGCTGGTTAAATCTGCTCACACCTAAGCACTAACACCAATTACTACTTAACACTCACCCTCCAAAACACGGCAGGAGACCCAGCTGCACCGCGGGGTGGCCGCCCAAGGGATCCAGGCTCGGTTGATCATCCATCCATGGCGAGTCTCAAAGTCCCACCCCTCTGCCTAGACTTTTGTAGGGTCTGATGTTTACTTGCCACTGTTCCCATGCAATAAATCTATGTCTCTCTCTCTCTCTATGCAAAACAGCCAGTTCTGGGAAACTCTCTGGGCAGAACACTTCATTCTGGGGAACCTTTGCAAACAGATATCTGGGGAACTTTCACAGGCTGATAACGTGCACCTATGAAAAACAACCTAAGACATAACAGTACATTTGGCAAAACAACCTAAACCTTGTGGCAGTTAGCTCAAGCAAAGGCAGAATTAAACAATAATTTCTCTCAACACGCAGCAGTGCTCCGGGGTCCATATGCCTGTCACACTACTCCTCCTCATAACAAAAGTCTTCCAGGCTGGCCCACTACACTCTCATAACATGTTTAAATCAAAAGCAATTTTCACTGAAGTACTCAGAACATATTTCACATCAATGAAGGCTCTTTCACTGCCAGTTTTCAACTTTGTACTGTTTCAGTTCTAGAGCTGTCCAAAAAATTGGAAGATATGTGTATACATTTTTGCTTCATTAAACGTATATTTGAGATGTATAGAATCACCACTTTAAATGGTTTAAAAAGTCATCTCTCTCTCTCTCCCCCCCCCCAAGGAAATTTAAAATATGTACCCTCAAAAAAGAAAGACTAATAGTTGAGAAATTCAGAAAGTTATGATGGAATGAAAATGGTAATGCAATGGAAATACTTAGGCAGCCTTAACTAAAACTGTTGCTATCACCCTGCCCATGCAGAGCTCTCCTGCAGCGTGTCCTGCAAAATGAGACACGCAGCCGTGAATTGGCAAAGTCGTAGGTCTGCAGCCCTAATGGAGCAAGTAGCTCTGCAAAATTTTGTAGCTGAAGGATGTCGTTGCTCCCCCCCCGATAGAAATATAAGTTCTGATTTTCAGAGGAGCTGAGTGCTTACAATTCTAATTGATTTCAGTTGGAATTAGAGCTTCTCAGCACTGATGAAAATAAATTAGGCTCTTAGGTCTTCTTCACCAGGAAGAATCTTGCGTCTTAATGCAATGTAAAATCCTGATGAAGACAAATCAGTTTGTAGGTGGCATGTAAGATAAAAGACTATGGGAGCCTATAATTAACCTCAGCCTAACTCACATGAAAACTGCACAGTGCCTTGTATTGACTAAGATTTTATTTTGTGTTGGTAAACTCAAGCTAGGGCGCAACCTTTTTTCCCTTTAGTGAAGGCAAGGCCTTAGGGTACATCTATGGTGGTGCTTTAGGTCAAGTTAAGGAAGCTTAAGTCAACCTACAAACCCCTGCAGCATGCCAGGCTTTTATTAAATCAACTTAACGCATATCATCGCATATAAACCGAGATTTTTGTGCCTGAAAATTGGCTTCAAAACAGGCACTTGGCTTATACATGGGAGAATACGGTGGACAGCCCCAGCCCAGCAGTTTCCCTGACCATGCGGCAGGCGGGAGCCCCAGTGTTGCCGGGTGACCATCTTGGGCAGTCGGCCATGGCTGGGGCTGGCATAAGGAGGGGACCCCGGCATCTGGAGTGGACAAGTAAGGGGGCCGGGGGGGGGGGTTGGCCTGGAATTTGAGGGGGGATTCAGGGAGGCCAGGGAAGCGGCGGCAAGGGCTGGGGGTTGGGGAGAGGGTTGGGGAGTCTAGGGAGAGTGGCAGAAGGGCCCAGGGGTTTTGGGGAGCACAGGGAAGCGGCAACAGGGCCTGGGGATTTGGGGAAGGGGGTGCCTGGGAGGCCTGGAAGAGCGGCAGCAGGGGTCGGGGGTGATGGGGAAAGGGTGTTGGGGAACGGGAGTAACAGCAGGAAACTGAGAAGCAAGCAGGGGGCAGCAGTGAGGAAAGGGCGAAGGAGGAGGGGGCAACAGCAGAAAACTGAGAAGTGAGCAGGGGGCAGCAGTGAGGAAAGGGCAGAGTGGGGGGGCAGCAGGAGGAGCAGAGGGGCAACAGCAGGAAACAGAAGTGTGCAGGGGGGGCAGCAGTGAGGAAAGGGCAGAGCAGTAGGGTAGCAGGGGTGAGGAATGGACAGCTGGGGGGGGGCAAGGGAAAAGCAGCAGCAGAGATTTGGGGGTTAGGCAAGCTGTCGGGAGCTCCAGAGGAAGCCAGCAGCGCTGGATGTGGGGGTTAGG
This sequence comes from Podocnemis expansa, assembly GCA_007922195.1. NCBI lineage: Eukaryota > Metazoa > Chordata > Testudines > Podocnemididae > Podocnemis > Podocnemis expansa. Next base: position 34,857,671 of record ML681973.1, on the reverse strand, counting down.
GGCCAAGGCCAAAAGGGAACCTCGGCTTGTACATGGGTCACCAATTTTTGCCCCATTTGGACTCAGAATTCAGGAGTTGGCTTATGCCCAGATCAGCTTATGCCCGAGTATATACGGTAAGCGCTTCTGTAAGTTGACTTAATACCGCCACCTCTTAAGGTCAACTTAAGGCTTAAGTGGAGCTTAGCCAGTTTTGATGTGGAATAGCCCTTAAGTCGACTTAATTGGCCTCCAGGCCCCCTCCCAGAGTTCCTGACCACCAGGAAGCGTCAACCTAGCACTTGCCAGTGCTATTGCAGGCAGTTGACAGGAATTTACAGTGTGGATGCTCTAAGTTGACTTAACAAGCTAGACTTAAAGTTGACCTTGTTAAGTCAACTTAACAGAGCATCCAGTGTAGACGTACCCTAGTGTTTGATTCCTAGTAAGATTCCAAATATGGAAGTCTCAGTAATTGATCGGCTGCAGGCAGTTGAGTATAAAACCTACGTGTGTTGTTTCCTTAACTTGGTACTCCTTCAGAAGTTCACTCAAGAAATGAATGCCATTTTATTTATAACAGCTAAGTTATTATTTTAATTGGCTTATTTTAATTAATAAGCTGTAAAAAAAAGAAGAAAAAGTCCTGGTTTGTAGTACTTGGATGCATAACATGAAAGATGGTATACCAAAGATTGCTTTTGATCACTCGTGCTATCTGTTTGCCTGCAATACATCTCCACTGAAGCTGTGTTTCTGTTGTTGTGGGGTTTTTTAGATTTGACTTTGATCTCAAGATATTAGATGCTGCTTGCTGTAGATAGCAATTTTGTAAATATTTTAACCCTTTCTGTTACAGTAAATTCGTGTTTTATATTGGTTAAGGAACTTGTCCTGCTGAAGATGGAAGCCTCTGCCTGTTTGCTTAACTTTATGCTCATGAGTAGTTTTAGTGAAGGAGTAAATGAGATTGTTCATGATGCTTAAAGACATGCACAAATCAAGTCTTTGCAGGATCTGGGCTGAAGTGAAGAACTCTTAAAATCTAATACCCTGAAATGGTGATGTGTGCTATATTGTGAGTCAAGTGTCACAATACATACTGTCTAGTAGTTTCATTTGGTGTCTTCAGCAAAAGAAATACTCAAATGGTTTATTTGGTCTGTCTAATGTACGTTTGTATTTTTTCTCTTTTTAAAAGAGGGGGAGTGAAATATTAAAAAATAAAACAACTGGATTCTTACCTTCAGAAAGTTACTTACTCCTAGTTATGAGCACAATACAGTGGATTCTTTTTTCATTCTTGTAGCATTATTAGCGCAAATCAAAATGGATTAGATACAGAATATAGCGATGAGTATATAAGACAAGAAATGAAGACACATCATTGAGTGCAGTGTGTACTGTATATGAGAAACTTGCTGCTTGTCACTCTAAGAGATGCACTATCCATTTGGACTAGAGACAAATTCCTGAGTTGCATACAACAAGTACAACGTATAAAGGGATGGAAATAGGATTAAAAAGTTGATGATGGCTGAATGAGAACAAATACCTACCAAAGAAACAGTTATATGTATTGATTTATAATAAGTTCTTAACACAGAAAGTATAGTGACTTCTAAGATTACTTTTTAATGCCTGTCTTTTTGTTCCATGTCAGGAGAAACTAATAAATAGCTATGTCATGAAGACAGATTTCTAAACAACTGACAGTTTGGAATATGAAATTACCTCTAGTTATCTTTTTTTTCCAAAATGTTTGAATATATTTCTCTTTAATTTTTTTATACTGCATACAGAACCATATCTTGGAGGGCTTTCAAGAGGTATCCAGTAAATCATTCTGTGCTTCTGCATATACATAAAGTACTATGAATATAAAATATTCATTATTTAGTCATTGAATTGTGGTGTCTTGCTAGAGTGACCAGTGATACATTGGCTACATATTTTATGCAAATCATTTTCATTATCCATCATTACTCTGCACTTTTCCTTTGTAATTAAAATTTAATTTTAATGCACACTTAGTGCTTTTGTTTGTAATGCTGATATGGTACTAGGTTATTTTTATAATAGGAAGTTTCTTCATGATAGAACTGTGGCTTCCTAGTTACACAACTAACACCATAAGAACATGGAAACAATGTATCTAAATAAGATTAAATTTATTGGTATTGAAAGTTTACTGTGCTTACTGCAGCATTAGTTACTGAGCTTGACTTTCAAGTAGAAGCAACCTTTTGCTTGTGAAAAGCAGGAATTATGCTTGCAAATGCACGCGCACTATTTGATGAGTATGACACCTCCAAGTGTGTGTGAGAGATTCAGTAATTGGTATAGAGTGGGAGAAACTTCAGGTATTGCTGTACAAGTAAAATAGCAACATGCGATTAGCTTTTGTTCTGGTGAGGATGCTTTGAAATGATGAACCTTGTGCTGAAAAGCCTTATGAACTAAAACTGTGGCTAGGTAGAGTTATGTTTCATAGATGTGTAACTTTCACTAAGAATTCCTGTAGTCCTAATAATATTTTTCAGTTTATATGGAACTCAGGAATAATAGAGCAAAAACAACAAGAGTCCTGTGGCATCTTATAGACTAACAGATTTCTTCGGGCATAAGCTTTCATGGGCTCCAGCCCACTTCGTCACATGCATCTTATGCCCAAAGAAATCTGTTAGCCTATAAGGTGCTACAGGACTCTCATAGTTTTTGCTGAACACAGACTAACATGGCTACCCTGCAGGAATAATACAAGCATTTTGACAGTGTTAGTTAATAAAATCACCCACCCTTCTATAAAAGACCCTGAGTTAAAAGAAGACCTGCCAAGTAGAGCTGGCGAAAACATGGGATTTCTGGTTTGCAAGAAATTTTGCATTTTTTAAAATTTGATTTAGTTCCAAATCAGAATTAATCTGATTTTTTAAAAAATTCTCCCTCAAAGTTTTGAAAGCACAGATGCATAGTGTTTCTAAAATGAAATGCAGTCCTCACTCAGCTGCTGGGGCTCCCATATGTAGCTGGGTGACATTTTTTGAATAGTTCATTTGCTGAAAAAGGCAGTTTTGGTCAATCCAAAGCTGTTTATGCATTTGACCCAGTAGTTTTGGCTGAGGAAAAGTTTTCAGTATTAGCAAACTCGTGTATGTACATGGGTCTGTCTCTTCTTCACATAAACTTCAGCCTAGAGTTTAGGGTACTTGCCTAGGATGTGGGAGAATTCAAGTGTGACTGCTGACTCTGGAGCAGTCTTGAACTCTGATTGCCCTCTTTCCTAGGTGAGGGGGGGCCTAGCCACCAGGCTGTTTGCTCTTCTGGAGTGAGTGTATCTGTTTCTCCTGCTGAAGCTGTTCTGCTATGCATAAATACTTAAAAATTAATTGGTCCACAGAGAGAGAGACTATGAGAATAACTCATTCGTCTGGAGGGTAAATCTCTCCTTTGAATCAGGCACTGGGAAGATTTGAAGGCCTCAGATTTCTGGTCTGGGGCAGCCCCTTGCAGCCTGCTCTTGAGTTGAGCTGCAACTCTAGGAGCCTGTTCCAAGACTCCCAGGGTCCCAGCTCTATAGCGGGGAATTTAGAAATCCTAAGAGCTCCCTTAAGCTGGGTTCTCTCAGGACTTTAAGCTTCTTACTTAGGATCTGGAAGCCAAATCCCTATGAGCATCAGCAAGGAGCCTGGAAGACCTAGCATGACAGGGCTACCTTGGAACTGCAGGCAGTGATCAAATACTGTCTTACACCCCCAAATCTTTTGTATTATTTTAGCTGGCACTTCCATTGTTGTGTAATGCAAAATAATTTATTAATTTTATGAAATTAATACAGTTGTAAAAAGTTGTTACTACTAGTCCCAAACATGATTAGAGTCAGAATATTATAGTTTTGTATATGTATTTTAAACATCTGTGTGCGCATGTATGGAAAATGCGCAACATTTCCAGTTACACAAAGAGATATGCAGCAGTCAGCACTATAATAACAGCAGTTACATTTGTTTTATTTGCAACCCAAGGTGCTAGAAACAAAGAATAATTATATAAAAACACGCAAAAAACCTTAGCCTTCTGAAAACTTGGAAAAATGTGGATCCCAGCCCACAGCTTTCTAACCAGCTTTGGGATTGTAAACCCAATCCTGAGCATTATTGTCCAAAAGGTTTGTGAGAAAAGTCTACCAAAATTAGGAGGTAAAAATCTGTGTTGAGTTGTTCTAAAGAATTATTATTACTGTTCCTTTTCACATCTTTTGGACAATCAACTTCCCAATAAATATTTGACAGGAAAAGCACTTGAATAAGATAAATTGAAAAATCAAATTCACTGCTCTCTTTTACCCTTAAAGCATATAGCCCCCTATGTTAGCTGTTTGCTTTTAGCAGTAGGCTTATTAAACAAACATGTCTGGATCTACTCTAAAGAGTATTCACTACGAAGCAATTCTTTTGCGAGACTTGTGCCTAGGAGCCACAAACAAGTCCGAAAAGAAATCTGTTGTCTTACTTCTCATCTCCCATAGAAAGCACATAGGAAAGCAGAATTTAGCTCCTTTTCATGCCAATGTTTAGTTGCATGGTGGATAACCTTTACATGATGGATAAATTAGATAAAATACCATCCATTCTGCTGTGAATAGTAAAAATTGAACCAATACATAGTACTTTAAACATTTAAACTTTAAGCACCTACTAGAGAATTAAATGCGTCTAGTAGATATGAAAGACTTGGGGAAGAGCTGCATCCACAGAGGTACTGGAACTGGGTGCAGTCTCGGGAAGCTGACATTGCCTTTGCGTGCATTCAGAATGTCAGCTTTTTAATTATTAGACTAGAAGCCATTTTTCTTTCTTTTTTTTAATGCAAGCTTCAGCTCTGCCAAAATTTTTGGTAACAATATCCTCATTCACCAGGGCAAGCATTCTGCATGCCGAGGCTTGGTGTGTGGCTTTTTGAGCCTAGGCCACATGGATCTCTTCACCTCATAATAACAGTTCTTGTCAATAAACATTAAAATGATTTCATCGTAAACAAATGGAAATACATTTTATAAAAATGGCATTTTGGACTTTATGAATAGGATTCCTTTGATCAGTTATCTAAAACAAACTTCTATTAAAACTCTTTATCAGGTAAGTTCTAATGAACATTTAAGGCATGTTGTTTCCTTTGCATCTTTGCATCATGCAAAACTTTATATTCACATTCGTCATCAGCGTACATGCAATGGGCCCAACGATTTGATAGTGTTGTCTTCAGCCAGATGAAGAGCCTATAGCTCACCTGGTGGGCACTCAACATGGATATGCACGACAGTCTAAAGTTGAATGTGTCCACATAGCCAATTGTAAGAAGAATCCAATTTGAAAATATTGCCTACACTATAATTCTCTTCTGTTTGAAACTGGTTCAGGGATGACCACAGGTGCCTTGGCAGGGCAAAACCTGGTGGGCGGATGGTTGGATCAGTGATATTCCCATTTATATGTGTTTTATTGTTTCATATTTAGAGTTATTAACATTGCAAAGTCATTCAGTATGCTGAACATATCCTGTAAAACACAATTGTAAAGTGAATTCGTGTATTCTTTTCTTCAGTTAGTAAAGCACTTCACTGATAACTGAGAACATGGGGGAGGAGGGCAGGAAAATAGATTCTGGAAGTAACAAGAAAAACTGAATACCCAGACTATGTAAATATCTGAGCAGAACTGTGTCAAAATGTGATGAAGGATACTAATTTCCTGACTGTTATAAGCTTTGTGAGGAACAATTTCAATAAAACATATATTTTCCATTGTTTTAGCTGTATTTTTCAGGACTGAAGACTTTCCTCATGATTAATGTTTGTCTTACTATATATATCTAGTAAAGTTGTTTGCTAATTACAATAAATGAACATATATAGCATACACAACCATTGAGCTTTAATTATATGAAAACGTGCTATAAATGTGCTTAACTATGAATGCAAAGCTTTAGGTTATCTGTGTAGTCATAAGAACACCAAGACAGAATTATTGCTTCATGGTTCAAAATTTGTTGTTATAGAAGATATTGATTTGATGCTTTTTTGTGCCCCATTTCTTGTTTTCCTGACCCCATTTTCATTTTTCTTCTTTACATTTTTGTGTAAGTAGTTATTTACAGCAGTTATATAGCTGCGGTCTCTGGTGCTTTTCTTCTTAGCTGGTGCTATGCAAATGGAAATGGTGGTATAGTAAGGCTATACTTTTCCTTGGCCAAATTACACCATTGAGGAGATTACAAATTGTGTTGTTATACATGGGTTACCATGTATTTACTAGAACTGGCAGAAAATGTCAACATAAATTAAAGGGAGACAAACATTTTTGTGAAATGTTCTTATGTTTTCCAACCATTTGTAATGTTGACACCAGATTTGAGACTAGGCTAAATACAGCTTACTGCATCTCCATTTAAGATGCACTGTGGTGAAATTGGCTCCTTATATTTATAATGCCAAGCAGAAGTTACAATAACTTTTAAATAGACTTTAGCAAGACATACGACATCGAAGGATAATAATGAAGGTAATTGCTGTATTAACGATGGACAGCTGTTACTGTGAAACTTTAATCTTTCCAATATGGTGTAAGGCATATGTTGTCTTTGAAATCTCTTTAAATATAAAAGTACAACAAACTCTAAGTGAACTGCTGTTAAAGTAAGCAATTCTGAATTTTTATGTATGTATTTATTTATTTTGGTCTTAATCCATTGCCACTCTGATCAAAAATATTAACAGTCCTCCTTTGAACTGTTTTGGCCATAACTCATCATATTTTGAATACCTAAGGAGACATAGGTTTTATTCTTATGCTGAAGTTCACCCACCAATTTACTTCATCAGTTGCAGTCACACAACTGATGAAATAATCAAACCACAGAAGTATACTGAATCTCATGATATTTCATTATTCTTAATAGTATAAGAGCCACGCAAAATCCTTGGGTATGTCTACACTTGCAATTTAGTTTGAATAAAGGAGGCTTAATTTAAACTAAATTAGTGTATGTCCACACTAGCTTTCATTAGTTCGAAGTAAGGAAAGCCTAGTTCAAATCTATAAAACCTCCCTTAAGTTTGAAGTGATGGTTGGTTTGAACTCATTAGTTCGAATTAACCCAGTGTAGCTGTGTTAATTTGAACTGTTAGTTTGAATTAACCACAGCTTGATTTTCCCTGTGCAGTAGCTCCCCCTACCTGATTTGAACTAACTAGTCCTATGCATGGGCATGCTACTCCAAATTAGGGTTTCTAGTTTGGCTGTGTTAATTTGAATTAACTTAATTCAAACTAATCATTAGTTTGAATTCTGTTAATTTGAACTAACCTTGTAAGTGTAGACATAGCCCTTGTGCAAAGGTTTCCAGTTTATTGACCAATCCAATTATTTACTGGTCAGTTGTTATTTATTGGCCAAACCAGTTGACCTAAATATCTGAATATCTTGATGAAATATCAAGTAATAATTTGAAATGCAGATGTTACATATGCTTAGCTGTGATTTAGGTTTTGAAATATATTTAGACATGGTATAGTGCCTAACGCTATTAATATGGATTCTTAGAAGTAATATCTTTAAGTTCTTCACTGAAATAGATCACATATTGCATACATTTTGGAAGTAAGTCTTTGACTTTTTTTTTTTTTTTTTTGATTACCTACTTATTTAGTACAATATTTGCCTTGAAACATGTTCCAGGAGTGCATAATACACAAAATAAATCTTACCTGCTCTAGAATCATGAAAATAATCAAATTGTTGTTGTTTAAGCTAAGAAATGTTCATTAATACAAGCTAAAATTCGTAGTTTAAATAATCTATTTGGTATAGTCTTTTGTTTCTTTGGGCCAAGCAATGTAGTAAGCACAGCTAACTATTAATACCATTAAAGAATCTTCAGTGCTGATTTCATAGCATTAGTAGACTATGTGTACCATGTTGAAAAATACCCATTGTGTCAAAAGCTGGCATAAGAATCCAAAATTTAATATTGTGCTGACTTCTGAAATACAATGTTTCTCATAAATTCCAGTTTGAGAACCTGCTGGTCCTAAAAAGAAAGGAAACTGTTCAGAGGCCAACGTTAAAGATCGCTATTATACACACCGGTGTTTTTGTAGTGAAAAATACTGTATGTTAAAGTCATGTGCTTTTGTTCAGTATATAATAACTATATAACAATGTTAAAGTAGTAATACATAGACAAGGTAAATTAGAAACTAATTTTTAATTATTCTTTATTTTTTCTGTAGTGGTCATTCGTAGTGGCTACAATTACAGAAATCCCACCAGTTCTCTTTCTCCCCAATTTCCTTGTTCAGAGAAAGGTGCTGAAGCCTCTAAGAACCCAAACAGGAGGAACAATAATGGTAAGCTATTGGTGCTTTTTTCCAGTATCATTCATCAGTGCAAATTAGCGAGCTATATTTTTTAAAATGCAATTAACATATTCCCTCTTGTTGTAGATTTTATAACTTAGAAACTTAGTTCTTAAACTTTTCAGTAACTTGGCACACTTCAATGAGACAAACAATTCCATGGCACACTCAATTTTTTCAGGTGAATTGATTGCTCATAAACGTCACGTTTACTATGGTTATGATCTTACTAGACTGGTTTGCACCATAGTGCATACAACAAGCTAAAGAAGGATCAAATGTATCAATGTTTCAAACCCACCAGAAAAAAATACATGTTATCTCAATTTTGTCCTTTGGCCCCCAGCATTTAGAATGTTCACATTGTGGATTTGAAAGACCAATATCTCACTTTTAATTTGATGATTAATTTTCACAAGTTTTAGGAGCTGTGATTTTAGTGCGATAGAATATTGTTTAAGATGAAACAGTGTTTTACATTGATTTTCATTACCTTTGTACAAAATTTCATGGCACACTTGGACAGTTCTCTCAGCATACCACTGTGCCACAGCACACTGGTTGAAAACCACTGACTTAGAGTCATCTTTTCTAATATACCAGGGGTCAGCAATGTTGTTGACCCCCGTGCCAGCCTCACCCCACCCCCAGCCTTCAGCAGTGCCAGCAAGGGACGGGAGCCACCCGCTCCTTTTCCCTGCAGACCATCCCTAGCAAGGGACAGGGGAGCGAGCAGTCATGGTGCCCCTGCGTGCTGCTGTGCATAAATCACTGTGCCAGGTTTGGCACATGTGCCTGGGGGTTGCCAACCTTTGTAATATGCCAGTGGATCTGAGATTAGGTGGTTGACTAGTCCCCCACTGGACGAGGGCAGAAAGAGGGGTCAGTGATCTGGCCTAGAGATAGTGGCTAAATCTGGTATCGCATTGCAACACTTACCAGCAGTATCAAGATGAAAGGGCGTGAAAAGAGAACAACAACTGCTAAGCAGGAGATTTTTTTACCCAGGTCAGGACATCTTAGAGCAGATGAGGTTGTCATCTACTCTTTTTTCTGGCACCATAAGAGAAAGGATGTGCTGCTTAAAATTAGTTTCTGTGCTGAAATATAACTAGTGAGAAAATGACATCTTCTTACTTTTCATTTTGTTTTTGTGTACTCAGAGATTCATACCTGATGATTTTAATAATTAAAATAAGGTTTTACTTTTTTACTGCTGTTAGTACTACAAAGGGAGCACAGCTAAACAGAGTGAACTGTATTCTCTTTAATCATAATGGAATTTCCAAGTTACAATTAATTTGTTCTTCCTCACTGCAGACAGTTAAGTTGCATAGATGTCGCTGAGGGCTTAACTTGTCCTACAGAACCCTTATTGTGGATAGTGATATGCCAGATAGAAAGAACTCACTTAACATTCTGAGCCAAGTCTGAGTTTGTGGGACTGGTATTTGAGTAAAGAAGCATCTTTTTCACCATAAAGTGAGCACATTTTATGCTGAAATCAGAGAGACAACAACTCTGGAACCTTTCTGTGATATTTGTCAAGAGCAGAAGCACTTTTCAGAAACAAACCACAATGCTGGAAGACCATTGTGGTATTCATTTTCTCTTTTCATTGGGGCTGACCTGTAGCAGTGGATTTATAAGTTGAAAATAAACCATCTTACCTAAATCACAACTGATATAGAGAGAGACAGATTTTCACTGCATCTACTGCATTTGCAGTCTACGCTTCCCAAGCTAGCTGTTACAATGAAGGCCCATGGAATGGTACAGAATCCTACATTGCTGTTTCTGTATTATGTTATGGTCAGCTTTTGAACTGCATTGTCTTGAGGTTCAACAGTGTACATCTTTTTTTCCTTTCAGCACTAGAAATCAGAATCAAAGTTTATTGCATCTTACCAGCAGATAATAAAGGTGAAGGAAGCTGGGAAGCTATAAGGAAACTGTAAAGTAGCGGCAGTATTTTCACAAAATCAAGAGGTTATCGATGTTAATTATCCATGGGATAATAGGCACATTGAGCAATCAGACTGTACGTTAAAAGCAAGATGTATTTTTTTTTCAAATTTTTGCCTTGGTGAATAACTTCAGAGATTTGTTAAAGATGCAAACAAGATATAAAGGCTTGACATGGCTAATATAAAAAGCTAGTCAGACTAGTTCTAGTACTCAGAAATAGCCTAACTATTGAATACCTCTAGGACTCTATTCTGAAACAGTGATTTGCACAGGTAATGAACAAAGAGAATTTGTTGTGTCACTTTGCAAATATTGGTACTGACAAGAGGTTGACTGTCAATACTTTCATTCATGCAGATAAGTGAATCTGGAAGGTTTATTCTTTATAGAATTTTACTGTGGGAAAGTTCATAGCTGGTCACTTTCAAATAGGACTTAACACTGGATGGGCTATACCACTCTTCTATTGTATTTACCATTTTGTGATGACATTGTCTTCTCTATTGTAGATGAACTATATGAAATATTTTCTAAAGGTAATATTTTCATTCACTGAGGCTAGTAGCCACCCTTTGCCACAATTTTCTTTCTTCCCTTAATTTGCTAATTAAATTCTTACAATCAGATCTGTTAGTGTAGACATCTGACTGCATGCTCAGGGATTCTGTCAAAAAAGCAACTGGAGGACTATGTAACAGTGTGTCTCTTCAAATTGCAACCATCAAAGGCTTAATGGCTGGCCATGTATGATTTATGCCCCGAGTGCCGCAGAGCAGATGCCCTAAAATTCTGAAGTGTGTTACAGTTTAATATTCATGTTAGAGAACTTTGTATCTAAGGTGAAGTAGAACAAGCAGGTAAATGAATGATACCACATGGGGTGGATTTAAATTGCAGGTCACAGCTTTATTAATTGTAGCTCGAGCAGCGCACTACACTGCTCACATCTTCTTCTTACAAACCAGGCATTGAATTGGTTCCAGCGTGAATTACAGTGCTTTAATCATATATCAAACAATAATTGGGTAGCCCCTTCGCCACTTTACCACACAGACTTAAGTCAATTATAAAACCTTTCCTTGCACCCTGCTTGTGAGGGTGGAGTAACAAAGGTCACAAGGTTTGGAGGGAGAACCTCAGTCTGAATAGATCCAAGGTGTTCCCCCACCCCATAAGCGCATGGTCCGACTGTGCAATTTTGTGTCATGTTTACCAACAGAAGCTGGCCTTCTTAGCCATTGCCCACACTGGACATTGACTGCAAGTGATGATGAATCAGTAATCTTAACAGCATTATGCAAACTTCAGATCCTGTCATAGAATCATAGGGTTGGAAGGGACCCCACGAGGTCATCTAGTCCAACCCCCTGCCAAAAAAAGCAGGACCACTCCCATTAGATCATCCCAGTCAGTGTTTTGTCCAGCTGGGACTTGAACACCTCCAGAGATGGAGATTCCACCACCTCCCTAGGCAGCTTATTCCAATGCTTCACCACTCGCCTAGTAAGGAAGTTTTTCCTAATATCCAGCCTGGACCACCCCAGCTGTAACTTGAAACCATTGCTTCTCGTTCTGCCCTCTGTTACTACCGAGAACAGTCGAGCTCCCTCCTCCTTGGAGCAACCCTTCAAGTAGTTGAAGGTTGCTATCAAATCCCCCCTCAGTCTTCTCTTCTGCAGGCTAAATAAGCCTAGTTCCTTCAGTCTTTCTTCATAGGGCTTGTGCTCCAGCCCTTTGATCATTTTGGTTGCCCTCCTCTGGACTCTCTCTAATTTGTCCATGTCCTTTTTGTAGTGGGGAGCCCAAAACTGGACACAGTATTCCAGATGTGGCCTCACTAGTGCACAATAGAGGGGAATGATCACATCCCTTGATCTGCTGGCAACACTTCTTCTGATGCAGCCCAGTATGCCATTGGCCTTTTTGGAAGCAAGAGCACACTGCTGACTCATATCCAGCTTCCCATCCACCATGACTCCCAGGTCCTTTTCTCCAGTGCTGCTATTTAGCTGATCACTCCCCAGCCTGTAGCAGTACATGGGGTTTTTTCGTCCCAAGTGCAGGATTTTACACTTATCCTTGTTGAACCTCATGAGATTCCTCTCGGCCCACTGCTCCAATTTGTCTAGGTCTCCCTGAATCCTGTCCCTGCCCTCTAGGGTGTCTACCGTTCCCCCCAGTTTGGTATCATCTGCAAACTTACTAAGTGTGCAATCTATCCCATCATCCAGATCATTAATGAAAACATTGAACAGAACTGGCCCCAGGACCGACCCCTGGGGCACACCACTTGTTACTGCCCGCCAACTTGACATGGAGCCATTGATTCCTACACGCTGAAACCGTTGTTCTAGCCAGTTTTCTATCCACCTTACAGTCCATGCATCTAACCCATACTTCCTTAATTTGTCAATGAGAATGCTGTGGGAAACCGTATCAAAAGCCTTGCTAAAGTCAAGGTATATCACATCAACGGCTCTTCCCGCATCCACAAATCCAGTCATCTCATCATAGAAGGCGATGAGGTTGGTCAGGCATGATTTACCCTTGGTAAATCCATGCTGACTGTTCCTGATTACTCTACATTCCTCCAAGTGTTTCAGGATGGATTCTTTGAGAAGCTGCTCCATGATTTTTCCAGGGATTGAGGTGAGGCTGACAGGTCTGTAATTCCCAGGATCATCCTTTTTGCCTTTCTTGAAGATAGGTACTATATTTGCTTTTTTCCAGTCCTCCGGCACCTCCCCTGTTCGCCACGAGTTTTCAAAGATAATGGCCAACGGTACTGCTATCTCATCAGCCAGCTCCCTCAGCACCCTCGGATGCAGTTCATCCGGCCCCATGGACTTGTGCACATCTAGTTTCTTTAAGCAGTCCCTAACCTGACCTTCTGTCACCAAGGGCCTCTCTTCTTCTCCCCAGTCTACCGTACCTAGTGTAGTGGGCTGGGAGCTGACCCTGCTTGTGAAAACTGAAGTAAAAAAAGCATTGAGCACTTCAGCTTTTTCCTCATCCTCTGTCACGAGGATGCCTGCCCCATTCAGTAAGGGACCTACACCATCCCTGATCCTCTTCTTGTTATTGATATACTTGTAGAACCCCTTCCTGTTATCCTTCACATCCCTTGCTAGTCGCAACTCCATTTGTCCTTTGGGCTTTCTGATTTTATCCCTGCAGTCCCGAGCAATGTCTTTATATGCCTCCTTAGTCATCTGTCCTAGCTTCCACTTCCTGTAAGCATCCTTTTTATGCTTCAGCTCAGTGCAGAGCTCTCTGTTAAGCCACAGTGGGCGCCTTCCACATTTGCTGTGCTTTCTCCTTATCGGAATTGTATCTTCCTGTGCCCTTAGCAGGGTTTCTTTAAAATGCACCCAACTCTCTTGGACACCTTTCCCCTTCAGATCAGCCTCCCAAGGGATCCTGCCCATCAGTTCCCTGAGGGAGACAAAATCTGCTTTTCTGAAGTCCAGGGTCTGTGTTTTGCTTCTTTCCTTCTTTCTTTTAATCATCAACTTGAACTCAATCATTTCATGGTCACTGCTACCCAGGCTGCCATTGACTTCTACTTCCCTGATAAATTCTTCTCTATTTGTGAGCAGCAGATCGAGAGGCGCAAGGCCCCTAGTTGGTTGCTCCAGCATTTGTACCAGGAAGTTGTCCTCAGCACTCTCCAGAAACTTCCTGGATTGCCTGTGCACTGCTGTATTGGCCTTCCAGCAGATGTCAGGGTAATTGAAGTCCCCCATGAGAACCAGGGCCTGTGCTCTAGAAACTTCTGTCAGTTGTCCACAGAATGCCTCATCCACCTCCTCCTTCTGATCTGGTGGCCTGTAGCAGACACCTACCACAACATCCCCCTTGTTGCTCTCCCCTCTAAACTTAACCCACAGACTTTCAACTGGCTTGTTTCCACTTTCATAATGAAGCTCTGAGCAGTCATAGAGCTCCTTTACATATAGTGCTACTCCTCCCCCTTTCCTTCCCTGCCTGTCCTTCCTGAACAGTCTATACCCATCTATTGCAGAGCTCCAGTCATGCAAACTATTCCACCACGTCTCTGTTATCCCAATCATGTCATAGTTCTTTGTCTGCGCTAGTACTACCAATTCCTCCTGCTTGTTTCCCAGGCTCCTTGCATTTGTGTATAGGCACCTAAGATACCCAGCTGATTGCCCTACTTTCCCATTTTGATTTTCAATTCTATTGTATCTACCTCCCTGGATTTTCTTTTGGTGTTGACCTCCCCCACCTGCCTCAGGCATTAGGGCTTCATTAGAGCATCTAAGAAAGTTATTTGATTCCCCCCGCATGTTCCAATTATCCTCTCTTCTATCCCTGGAGTTACAGTCCCGGTACCCCCCAAGTTCCATCCCATCCCCCTGGTCTCCCACATAGTCACTTACCTGTGGGCTTTGGTCTCCTTCCCCCTTCAGACCTAGTTTAAAGCCCTCCTCACTAGGTCAGCCAGTCTGCGTCCAAATACGCTCTTCCCCTTCCTCGAAAGATGGAGTCCATCTCTGCCTAGCAGTCCTTCTTCCTGAAACAGCAACCCATGGTCAAGGAAGCCAAAGCCCTCCTGACGACACCATCTTCGCAGCCAAACGTTCATCTCCAGGATGCATCTGTCTCTGCTCAGGCCTCTACCCTTGACCGGAAGAATCGAGGAGAACACCACCTGTGCTCCAAACTCCTTCACCCGCGCTCCCTTTCTATCCAAACTGTGACTCTGGGAGGCTATGAGAAAAGCCATAAAGCTTACAAGATCCCATGCCAGTCTGGCCCAATGGGAAAAATTTCCTCCTGATCCATAAAAATAGATGATCAGTCAGACCCACGGGATCGTAAGTAGCATAACTCTAATTTACAATGAATAGGATAGAAGGGGAGACAACTAACCAGAGGGCAGAGGCTTTTGAAAACCCTATTTTAGCTTAAGTAAGTGGGGGAGAAACAGAAGGGAACGCACCCAGTGGTAAATCAGCTGCCGTCCATATCCTTTTGCCAAGCCAGAGGCTAAGCAGGTATGTATTTTGGGCTTTTCCCATCCCCCTCTCAAATCAGTGTCCTCCACTGCTAAAGGTAAGCAACCAAAATGGGAAATTAATTTCACACTTTGTTCAAGAAGTAAATAAAATAAAAAACATTCAGTTTAAAAATATATCATTGAAACCTGTTCTGTATGTAGTGTACATCATTGCTAGCTTTGGGAAACGCTGTATACCCAGAGGAAGAGTTTATAGGGGCATGAGAAGGGAGATTGGACTATAAAAGTGCTGTGGCAGCCATAATTTAAAATTCATGTTGCAAAGTGGATTGTCCCATACGTTTTCATTTATGTGACAGTATGCTCAGCCAAGTCTTAGAGCAAACAGTGGGCTTTTAGTAGGCTATGTCAAGGGTGCTTTGTTGTTGTTCAGATTTATGCATGTTTTAAGAGTAACAACATATTTTCATATGACAAGAAGTATTCCTGGGGAGAAGGCACAAAACTATTAGAAGTGCTATGGAAGGGACTTGTTTGATTTTCTGTAGTGTTTTCTGACTTGAATTTTTGACACACAAGGTCAAGTTCTCCCTGTACATCCCTTAAAGACATGTACACACTGCCCATGAAAGTCAGTGGTACCTGTGCAAGTGTAACCAGGGGCAAAACTGGCCTGAAGCCCTGAAGAAATGTCTGCGTCATTAACAGATACACAAGAAGAAAGTACTGCAGCTACCCTGGAAAAAGCTCTCTTTGATGTTAATGAACCTGGTTAGATTCCCAGAGGAGTTTGTCATTAATATTTAATTGTGAATGTATTATTAATTAATTACGATTGGAAAAAACCTTCAAACTAACATTTGCCAGAGGGAAGAATATATAGTGTTCTTAGAATTCTATAGCTATGTAGTGTTCAGGCTGCACAGGACACCATTTAATTTTAGTTTGCAGTAAAAAGTAGGTATTGGAATTAACAGTGCCTTTAACATGAAAGAATTTCAGAAATGATACAATTACATGTTCTAATGACAAATAGCATCAGGGCATGTAATTGTTTGTTTGTATTTCTACCCTGAGCTGAATTTGACACAGCAGCCTAGAGATGGGATGCTCTATGTCTGCATTACCCATCTTTTGCTCTGCTCAGCCCCATCCAGTAGTTCTCACGTTAAAGTGGAAGTGCATTCCCTGTTAAGACAATGGCGACTTTGAACTTCTTCATGCTTAAATTTTTTTAAGCCAATTTTAAGTTAAAAACAACCCCCTCCTTCCTAAATAAATAAAACGAAGCAGTATTGACCAGACACTGTATGGGGCTTGGGAGACCTGTCTTCTCCATGGTGCTCTTTTGTGGACCTGCTGTCTCTTTGGCCAAATCACTTCGCTTCTCTGTACTTCTGTTTCTACTCCCATCCTTTCTTTGTCTTTCTAGTTTACACTCAGTCCTACAAAAGCATACATACATGCTTTAACTTTATGGATGCTACGTCCAAAAGGACTGCTAATAGTGCATAAAGTTAAGCACATACATAAATCACTGTTAGATTGGGGCTACAGATTTAGAAGGTCTTCAGACCAGAGATGGTATCTTACTACGTTTGCAGAGTGTCCTGCACAATGGGGTTCTGATCTTGGTTGTGGCCTCTAGATGCTACTCAGTAAAAATAATATATTCAGAGTTCCCCCTTTTTAATTTCTAGGGCAAATTACCAGTATCCTTTTTATAAAAATTCCCTCACAGTAAAGCATAACTAGTGACATTAAAATGTACCCTGTCATTTAGGTGAATTATAGATGACTGTGGGAGAAACAGCTACTCATTTTCTACACGTGATTATTTAAAAAAACAAATCTAAAGGGTTTTTGAATTCTTAGTTTTGGTATTGTTTTAGCATTTATTCTCACATTTTTCATATGTTTTTCTTCCCAGGCTAATGCTCAAAATTTATGTTCAATATACGGGCTAATTATTGTATTATTTGGCGATTACAAAACACTCTGTTTTCAAGCACTCTATAAACATGTATACAATAAATTACCTTCCCGTGTTAAAAATTTCTGTTCACTGGTCTTGTAAATTATACAAATTGCTTTCCCTAACTCTACAAATGACATGTCATCTTTGTTTGTCAAGAATCTTTTGTTGTAATCAGTCATCAATATTCAGGAAAGGAGTAGAATAGATAGCTGGTGGGGGGGCTCAGAGAACAATCCGTTGTGTATGATTGTCTACTCTGAGCATTCAGAAATCATTTCTGACAATATGACTTAATTAATTTTAAGCATACGTGGCATCTTAATTCTTTCTGTGAAAGAGTCATTTGCTTACCGGTCATTGGTATTAAACATCTAAAGCATTTTGTAAAGTTTGGATCTGTTCTGTATGCCGTCATGTGCTCAAAATGTTGCAAAAAATGTTTGATGCTTTTCAAGACTTCTAGTTAAACAGCATAATTCCTAATGCTTTCTGATGTGCCTTAAATCTTCATAATCACACAAAACACTCTGACCAGTTAAAAATAGTTACTTATCTGTATAAGCACATATTCTGCAGAAGCATTGCTAATGTGGTGGTGAAGATGAGAATTAAGTAGCAGTAGCAGACCATGAAATCAAATAGCAAACAGGGAAATGTAGCAGAGGAGAAAGAATTCACATAAATTTCTAACAAAGCTGGAAAAATGGAAGCAAGAGTTTATTTCTCTTGTGGAGATGACGTGTCATCCTGAAATAAAGGTCCCATTTCCAGCTTCTTTCTATCATGGGTTGCAGAATAGGATGTACAGCTTCTACTACCAAAGTCACCTGTCCTAAGCAGTGTGGGAGCTAGTGGTATTCTTGATATCTACATACTGCCAAGAGTTGCTGGGTTTTGATTTTATTGGGTATGGGGTCTGCCTTTCATTTTTTCCTCAAAAAGCATCTTTCCCTTTTTTGACCTTGTTTTCGCAGTTACTTTCCGTCTCCTCTCCGGTCTTCAACTTCTATTTCCTTTTTCCCCTTAAATTCTAATTATACCTTTACTCTCATTGTGTTTCCTTAAAGATCAGAGAAGATAAGTTAGAGGGGAAAAAAAGGATGGAGGAAGTGAAGGTGCTTGTATATATTGGGAACAGTTTCTAATGCTGTTGGACAGTCCAAAGTTGACTTGAAACATGGACAAAGTAGGCATGCTATTTCCAATGTTATCCTTACATTATTCATAAAAAATTGATTAACCAGAAGTGCAGAGGGAAAAGGATAATGTTATTGTCTTCATTTTGGGAGCCTTATGATATATACTCTTTTAATAATATGCATAAAAGTAGCTGAGATAGAAACAAGAATAATTTCTTTAGTAGACAATATACTGTCAGTACCAAATTGGAAAAGGCAGAAGTACATGAATGTGTTGGGAGGTGATGACTTAACCATTTGTGGACCTTAGTTTCATCTTCATTAGACCCTGTTCAAGTTTAAAGTAATCAATTGTAATATAGCGACCTGCAAATTCAAAGCAGCAATAACAAATAGGGTGAAATTCTGCCTCAGTTAGATCCATGCAACCTTCTTGATTTCCCTGGAAAAGCATAGGGACTGTTGAGGACTGATTTTGGCCTGCAGTTTTTAAGTCTTTGTGTTGCTGCAAGCTGAAGCACTGCTGTTGAAAACTCCTTTTAGTTCCCAAGTTGTGGATTTCCTCTAAGTACTGTAGATGCTGTCTGTCACTGCCTCCGGTCAATCCTGCAGAACTCACTACCTAGCTTTGCACTGATCTTTCTCTGCTGTGTGAAGTGAGTTATTATAGACAGTCCTTTGTGAGGGACCAGTTAGTAGAGCTCTCAGCACAGAAACTGCTGTGGGGTGGAAGATGCTGCTTACCACCAAGTTCCCCTAAACTTTTAAAACCATTTTGTTTATGACTACACTGTTTAATTGACTTGTGGCTCAGTGAAAGGAAGAGGAGCAAAGTATAAGAGGTAAAGCGAATTTTAGGAGAAGTAATATAAGAAAGCAATAAGGGCATCTAGAATTTCCTTACATCTACGGAGACCTGAAATTCTATTGAGTGCACAACAGTTGTCGAGATCCTTAGGTATTTCAGTTTGTTTGCTGGCTAGACAAGAATCAGCTTTTTAAGGGATTGTTTTGAGTGTTTCCATTCTGATTATGTGATCACTTATGGATGTGTCATTAACAGTCTACTATTCTCTAGTCGTAAATGCAGCTATCTGGAGAACCTTTGCTTACTTTGTTAGCTCTTTAGGGCATGGACTGTGTTGGATTTGTAGACTACCTAGCACAGTGGGGATCCTAGTACTGCTGTAATAAACATAACATTTTGGCCATATTGTCTCAGACCGGTGGGCCATCTAGCCTGCTGCCCTGCCTTCTGAAATAATACAGATAATAAATAAAAATAATGGTCAATCTTCTGTCATGATTTCCATTACTTACACCGTGTTCTGGCCTTCTCTGGCTCTTATTGTAGAAGTATTCTTCCTCTTCTGAAAAACATAGTGTCTGCCTGTATAAACTTAATCCATCAAGCAATAAATGAAGGCCTAAGCTATCTATGTGCTCTTAAAAATTCAGAAATATAAAATATGAATGTGCCTTCTATTGCTGTCACTGGTGTTATCAGGTTTATTGATGCACCATTAGCCTCTCTGGCAATCTGTGACAGTTTTTGACATAAGGGAATTTTGTTTTCCATGAGAAATGTTGGGAAGTATGATGAATAAGGAGGTATTAGAGGACTTGTGTGTCCTGTGACTTGTGGGCCCTGCTCTTCAGTTATCATTCCTCAAAGTCTAATCAGGATAAGTGGGCAGTGTTTGGATGGGGAAAAAACTGCCACCTACAAGTTTCTTAAGTAGTGTTCTGGCTGTATCCAAAAGCCAGTCTTACTGATGGAAGAGCTCTTTGTTTCTCACTTCAGAGCTTTCCAATTCCCACTGCAAATACAATTTTCCTTCTATCATGTTGGGGAAATAATTTCATTTTACTAGAAATTGTAATATGCCCTTTAAAAATATTAGATGTTGAAGTACCTATAATTTATCACTTATCAATGAATAGTTCAGTGAAAGAAAATAATGTTGGCTTTCAAATGCAGAAATACTACTTTAAGATTGCCTGCTTTTTGCTGCTAATAATTCACATTTTTCTTCTAGAGTTCAAATGTTCCTAATTCCAGTTTAGTGTGCCCTTTCTTTGTTGATTCTTCCCCTTCTTTGAATGGTATTTGGATGCACAATATTGAACAGTGGTCACCATTTCCATGTATCAGAGGAAAAGGATTGATGAGGCTCAACAATAGGAATATTTCTTTGTAACAAAATCCCAGGATACTGCACATTGCAGCTTATCTCACTGTAAGCCTTAGGTATATTAATATATGTGCAGTATTTAGAGCTTTTAAATGTATTTTTGGAAGGACTGTTATATAACCTGGAATGATAGAACTAGGTCTGAATGCTGTTTATTCTTTCTCATGCTTTTATGTTTCAAAGTTTTACCTATTTGAGCAATTTTCTCCTATTTTTTTGCACTTTTCAGTTTGGCTACTAGGGGTCAGTGTTCATCTCTGTATAGCAAAGTTAGTTTTGGATGTACAGCCTCAAGAGTATGACATCATGTTAGAAGTTCTAATCTAGTATGTCTTGTTTTGGAAAACTTCCATTCACTTTAATGAACATCTTAAGAGTATATGGGAAACAGAAATGCCTGACAGGTACAGGATAATGTCCTAAATGCCATTGTCTGCAAATTCATGACATTCTTATTGCATTTTTCTTAAAGGCAGGAAAACTTGCCATTGACAGAGGCTGGGCAATCAATGTGGGTAAGTACAAATGTAATTCACCAGCTGGAACTTTTGCCAACTATTTTAAAAATAATTTATTTCTTCCCAGTGTGACCTGTACCCTGTTTTATAGTAGCCAAACCTACGTCAAATGTAAATATCCAAAAATAATTTTAGAGAACCTATGCTAATTTTAGAATTCTAGGGTAGAGAAGAATAACTATTATAAAAGAACAAACAATGAGTCCTGTGGCACTTTTAAAAGGCTAACAAATTTATTTATCGCATGAGCTTTCGTGGGAGAAAATTCCACGTCATCAGATGCTTGAAGATGGGGAAGGGATTTTCTCCCACAAAAGCTCATGCAATATCTTTAAAAGTGCCACAGGACTCCTTGTTTGATTTGCTGAACTAGACTAACAAAGCTACCCCTTGGAGCTTTTATAAAAGAATTTGGGAAGATAATTTTCATTTCCTCATCTTGTATATTAATTAATATTACATTTTGCTGTTTTGTGATTAAACAAAACACGATCAGATTATTGTAAGAGAAGAGAACAGTGGAATCTTTGGTCCCTCCCAGCCACTAAAGTCTGAAAAATTTATGTTGTACTGAGAACTTGGTTGTAATGTGTTTCAGTTTGTTGTGTTTCAATTCGTAGCCATTTATTTGGTGTTTTCTAGTAGGTCAATTGGATTGACTGGGATTACATCATTTAAAAAGAGACTTAATTGTAGTAGTGATAAATTATAAAACACACAGTGGAAATAAATCTGGCCCTCTTTCTGTCCTCTTCCATTGCAGAGCGAAAGGAGGAAGGAATTGTTTCAAAGGGGCAGCTGTGTTAGTCTGGTACAGCAAAACAAAGGACTCCTTATTTGTAGAAGGAATAGTCAGTTATAATTCACTTTTGGATTTCACAGAGATAGCCAGTGTTTGATTTTTTCCCCCACATTTTTCATATAATTGAGTGATATTTCTAAAGATGGTAACTCCCACACAGTGAACATCTGTGCAGCTGTTGGGTCTTAAAAAGAAAAATGTGATCGAATGTGTACCCAGAGTAACAGGAAGGAAAAAACAAATTTGTTATATGCGAATATAAACTATGACCTTCTTCATTCTTCTGATCATATTGTTCTGTTACAGGGATCAGCAACATGCCAGCCTCACCCCTGAACCCTCAGCAGGTGCTGGGAGTGGGGCCAGAAGGGTGCCAGGTTGGGGCCAGCAAGGGCATGAGCCACGTCCTCCTTTTCCTAGCTAATCCCACCCCCAGCTGGGAAGCAGGGCCAGCAGGGGACACAAGCCACATGGGTAGGCCAGCGAGGAGCTGTCACGGTGCCGCTGAGCCAGGCTCATCCGGGGGGGGGGGCAAGTGGGGCAACAGTTCTGGGGCTTCCACCATTGGCCCCCCACTGCCATGCTGCCCCCCCCCCCCCCGTCCTGCTGCTTCTGTGTGGTCAGGCTGCTTCCCGCAGCACCAGCCGTCCGTGTGTAGGGTGCATATGCCCCACATGGCAGAGCAGCCCTTCTGGCTCAGTCCAGGCTGGCTGCACCAGATTGAGTGCTCCCACAGTGCACCTGCCCAACTCTCACTGCGCCTGTGGACAGGAACAGGAGGGAGAGCCTCCTGGCACCCTCTCTGTCCCCCAGGGTGGGGCAGCCAGCCCAGGGAAGTGGAGTCTGGCCTCTGGGCTGGTCAGCCCCATCCCCAGGGGCAGAGCTCTCCACCCAGGGGAGGGGGGAAGTGCAAGGCCCAGCCTCTGAGCCAGCCTGCCCTGCCCCCCACAGTGGGGGGGGGGCTCCAACAGGCTGATTGGCGCTGGGCTCCATACTTCTAGGAACAGCCCTACCAGGAGCTTTGCGTGCCACGGTGCATAGGCCTGGCACGCATGCTGGGGGTTGCTAACCCCTACTCTTTTGTTTCTTCGTATGGTCTTCTACCGAGTAAACATCTAGTGTTTACAAGACAGACATGCTCTGTGGAAATTAAAGCAGAATTATGGTTGTCAGTTGTATGGGTCAGATGTATGTGGCTAGTTTATCAGTAAAGTGTTATGAATGTTTATATGAGAAAAATGCATTGTATTTGTGAATAAAATAATGTTATGTAGAGAATGTTTGGTATATATGTTTTAAAGAGTAACCCTTAAAATCCATTCTTGATCTTAAATGTTGGCTCAAAACAATATTTTTCCTTTATGCTGCATTTCAGTGAATTAACTGACACACAGCCAGTGGCAATTCCTGTTTGAACTGTTACTGACCTTCTGACTTACAGATTGAGAAGGACATACCTATCCCATCCTTCCCAGAAGTTAATTGGGTGCACTGTGGAGGTTTCATTTTCCCCTAGATAATGTATTAGAGTATTACTGGGGTAGGGGAAGATAGTACTTGAGCCTGTCTGTTCATTGATTCTTGCTCACTTAGATGAGCTGGATTGGATTCCTCTTTTACTCTGAACTAGACCACATGGCTCAGAGTAGCTCAAACACTGATAAATAGTGCCTTACTACAATGTCATGGGTTCTAGTAAAACAAGCAAGGAGTCCCGTGGCACTTAAAGACTAACAAGTTTATCATCACATGAGCTTTGTTAAACTTTAAGTGCCATGGGACTTCTTGCTTGTTTTGCTGAACTACACTAACGTGGCTTCCCCTTTGGAACATGGGTTCTAGTGTAATATGTAATTTTAGGGTGCCACAGATATCTTATTTGAGCCTAGTTCTTCACATGGTTGCAGGATTCCAACTTCTGGGGACAGATCCCTTCAGCTAGGGACACATACTGCTCCTTCGTCTTGGGACCAGATAGGCCAAATATATAGAAAATGAAGGGATCACATCGGATGTGATATGCCACCAGGACAATGGGCTGTAGGGTTTAGATGCTTTGTTCAATTAAAAAACTTGTGGTCACTGCTTAAGTAAACAAACACTGACCTCACTTAGCAGTAACTATGTTTTTCACAGTATCTAGTTTTTTAGCCTAGTATTTCTTTAAAGTTACATTTTTACATTTAGGTGGTGGCTTCCATCACTGTTCAAGTGATAAAGGTGGAGGATTTTGTGCATATGCTGATATCACACTGGCTATTAAGGTAGGACATTTAAAAAAAATAATTTCTCTATCTACAGATGAAAAAGGCATCAACATAAATTTGGTGAACTCAGTAGTCTAGCTTTTATCTTAATTAGTAAAAATAAACAAAACAGTTCATAGACAGAGATCAGTATTAAAGTTGTATAAAGCCTGATGTTGCAGCATTTGTGTATGCATGACTGTCATTGATGTGGATGATAAATGTGTGGGAAGGGCTGGATAATCAGATTATTGCAGGTAAATATGAACCTACAGTTTTGGTACATTTTTTTCATTAAAAAAATAAATATAACATAGATTAATTTCTTAATATCTTTTGTGGAAACCGTTTTGATTCTGTCAGTGGTGAACCTGGCACCCACATGGGGCACTACTGAACTCTGTGCGGGCATAGGTATCCTCCCTCCTAGATCCAGATGCAGGCTCTTGCCCTTATTGCCTTTTGTTTTCCTAGATAAGTGTGAAGTCTTTGAAAATAACTTTTCAAGGGAAGGAAGCAAGTTTGAAATATTTTATTATATTTAATATTGTATGTTCTGTAAAAAAAACCATGCATGTGTAGAAGCTGAAGGAAGATGTCCTGTAACTAAAACTTAATTATTCTTACAAGCTGCATCACAGTATGTATGCTGGCATACAGTAATGTACTACCAGAAATAATTAAAATATTAAGATTTTAATGAATATAGTATACTATAGTGATGCAATACCCTGAATTTTTTTGTACATTAGTTTACTAATTTGTAAAATCTTTTAATTGCACTGGATCTCTCCATGCAAATTAGGACACTATAACTTTTCCATAGTTTGTACAAGTGTTAAAGATATTTTTTGCCACCCATCAGTTAACAACAGGGATTTGTTACTGTTATGACTTAAAGAATTCTTTAAAGACTTAAGGTATGCTTTCTCAGCCATATGGAATAGCAATTAATGAATTCCGCTACTAGTTCATAAAATAACTTTGTAAAGTAAAGGTTGATTCCTACAACAATATTTTCTAGCTTTTTAGTGAGAGAGAGAGAATGATTTTTATTCTAATTCAGGCTGTCATCATCACAAATCATGTAATATTTTGATCCTATACAGTCCTTTAGAAACATAAGCTATTGCAACGGAGGATAGAACGAGGAGCAATGGTCTCAAGTTACAGTTAGGGAGGTTGAGGCTGGATATTAGAAAAAACTTTTTTACTAGGTGAGTGGTGAAGCATTGGAATGAGCTGTCTAGGGAGGTGGTGGGGTCTCCATCTTTGGAGGTGTTTAAGGCCTGGCTGGACAAAACCATGATTGGGATGGTTTAGTGGGAATGGTCCTGCCTCTGGCAGGGGGTTGGACTAGATGACCTATGAGGTCCCTTCCAACCCTATGATTCTATTAATGATGTGATAACCTGCATGGTCTCTTGCAATTCTAAATACAGGCAATTGGAACTTTGGTTTTCTTCAGTTATAGGGTTTAAATCTGAAAGCTGGCCTATAAATGTAGTTTGTTCATAATGTGACGCAACACATGGATTCTAATGGTGTATTGGGTACATAAGCATATCAAGATCATGGTTTTCTAACCATAAAGGAAAGCCTCTCAATATTTTCTGTAATTATTTTTTCATATATTGTTATGTTTCCATAATGAAGTGTTTTGAAATAATCTAGCCCTTAATTTTTGACACATATATACACTACATTTAGTTCAAAAATGAAATGTATTATGCAGGTGTCAAACTTACATTCTAATCTCTGGTATTTTTTCCTAAATGTTGTGTTTTTCTCTTTCCTTTGTCCTTATTTATGATTCTAGTTTTTATTTGAAAGAGTAGAAGGAATATCTAAGGCCACTATTATAGATCTGGATGCTCATCAGGTGAGTGATTCACAGGTTTGATCCAGTTTAAAATGAAACAAAATTTTGCTAAAAAGCAGCAATCCTCAAAATACTATTTTTCTAACAACAGAATGATGGTAAAAATGTAAGTTAGAGAATGCAAACGTAATCTTAATTGAAAGGATTTGGGACAAAAATGTATAGCATACTAGGCATAAAGCCATCTATTAATGTGACATGATATTTCTTAAGTTGATATTGCATAAGTACAAAAATATTAGTACACCAATGGAATAAATGTATTTTCAATTCTTTAATAAGTTTATAAAAATTCTTTAAGCTTTTTATCATTTTTCAACTATCAATAGGATGCTGGCTTCTGATAAAGTGCCATTGGTGTTCAGGTTTGGTTGATGATTCCGTCAGTGATGATTACTGTGTATAATCTTTAGATTAGATCAGTCAGATTTATAGGTTGTTGAATCCTTCTCGTGTAGACACTATTTTTAATCCTCCTCTGTGTAGTTCTGAAAATTTGTTTACCTAAGTTGTAGCCTTCTGATTAGCTTCTAAGGTTCATGTTTGTTTGTTTTTCTCTTTACTACTCAAGTTTTATGTGTAGTTTAGCTTTCTTGCATTAAATCAAAACTTCAGTAAGAAATCCTTTTGAGCCACACTGAGTTAACATCCTGAGTAGGACATTCTTTTTGTTTCTGCCCAACCTAAGTGTCCTACTGTGGTCACCCACTAACTGATCAGCTTTCTTCAAACCACAAGTATTTATTAATTCAGGATTTGACTTTGGAGGATGAGTTTAACAGTATAGACTAAACGTTAGAACTGGGAAACCAGAGAGTTGATTTGTAGAGTGAGTAGGATTCAGAAAATTACAAAATCCAGTGTTGCCAATGCCAAGCATTTGAAAAGCATAAGTCAAACCTCAAAGTATTATTAGACTGGCTTAAAAATCTTCCAGTTTTAAAATGACTGTTACATTTGGGTTTCATTTTATGTGTCTTTTGTTTTCTGAGCCTTTAGAGCACACTGAGTCCACACTGTCAAATTTTTCGCCTTGATCATGGGGAAATGTATTTATTTATTGTTATTCATGGAAGTTTAAGTTCTGATCTAGCTACTCAATTCCAGTAGGGGGCTTTAGGAAAAATACCATCACAAGACCTTCAGTAAAATCACGAGAAAGTTGTCAACATTGATAAACTCTAACTCTTACTTTCCCTGCATGTTGCTATTTAAATGGAATTTTCACTGCAAGTCCATGGGATTTTAAACACAGTTTTTCTTGAAAAATTATTTCAGATAAACTAGGGAATGGATCCAGGCTCATTGAGGTTCAGTTCAGCAGTCCATCCCGGGACAGTAAAGCCCCCAAGTATGCGCTTAAGGCCCTTGGCTGCGATTGGACTTAAAAAAATCTGTTCAAATGCTTTGCCGAATTGAGGTCTAATGTCTTGATGGAAAGGTTGATTAGTCTTAAGCTTATGTAAGTTTGAGTAAAAATTGAAATAGCATGTTTTAACTTTTTGCCTCTTGAGACTCTGGACCACCCTTTTGCTCTTCTATAGAGGGAAAAGAATTCACTGTCACACTCTTCAAGAAGAATCGGAAGGGAGTATCCCTTGCTCTGTGGAGAAAATTTATTAGATTTACATGTTTTCCTGCCTAGTGCAGATGGCATTGGGAAGAAGAAAAGAGCATCTTGTTCTTTTGTGGAAATGCTTACAGCATTTTGTTGAATAACTCATTCCAGATAATGATCTGATTTTAGTGACAGGGTCTTTAATGAAAGCCCCTAAAATTAAAATGTTCATAGGTAAGACTTTGATTTTAGAAATTTCTTAGAGTACATATCGC
The DNA here is from genome assembly GCA_007922195.1 of Podocnemis expansa. Taxonomy (NCBI): domain Eukaryota; kingdom Metazoa; phylum Chordata; order Testudines; family Podocnemididae; genus Podocnemis; species Podocnemis expansa. The sequence goes on along the minus strand of ML681973.1, from coordinate 34,829,731 downwards.
TGCATTGGCTTTCATGGAATACATGGTTACCTGTACATGATAGGATGTAGTAAGTCTCAAAACAGTCACTTGGAGCAAAAATTTATAAAATCTTTATAGAGATGTGTAAGCTTTCAGGGCCGCTGGCCAGGCGGGAGGGCACCTCCTGCTGGTGGTGCCCAAGGGAGTTAACTGGCGAGGCGCCCCTCCCGGTTGTGTGGACACCGGTTTCTGGCTTGGCCCTTGCCGCGCAAGCTTATCACAAAGTCTGGAGCCCGGCCCCCAGGCGGGGCAGGCGAGTACACAGCCTGGAGCCCCAGCCCCCAGGCGGGGCGGGCAAGTACACAGCCTGGGGGATAGGGATTCCCACGTGCTTTCCTCTGGTCAGGATCCACGGGAGAGGAGTTGGGGAGCGAGATGCAGGCCCATCCGCTCCACTGCGTCTCAGCCCAGGGCCCTACCAGTGACTGTGAGGAGAGTCACTGGGCCAGTGGGGTTCCCGACTGCAACACAGTGGCACAGGGCATCTTGAACTCACAGCCCTCCCTGGGCCACTTCTTCCCTGCCCCAGATCCAGGTACCTATTTCCAGAGGTGGTAGGCGTCCTCAGTGTCCCCTTCGTAGCTGGCTTGGGGTATCCCCCCAGATCCCTCTGCATCTATTGGGGGTAGGTCCGGGTACGTCCCGGACTCCGCGGCAAGGGGCAATTCCTCGAGGTCCTGGGGTCCGTACCCGTTGGTCTCCTCGGCAAGGGGCAGCTCCTCAAGGTCCTGGGGTCCGCACTCTGCGGGGGTTTCCTCTTCTGCAGAGGGGAGCTCCTCCAGCTCACACGGACCATAGGTTACGGGATCCTCGGTCTCCCCAGGGTCTGGCTCTGCGGTCGGTTGTTGCCTCTGGGACTTGCAGGCCTTGAAATGGCCTCCCCAGTCTGCTGCCTCCGGGTTTCCTTCCCAGTCGCCCGGCCCAGGGAGGCTGGGTGGGCAGAACGGTCAGCGGCCCCTCGGCAAGCTCGGGTCTGCCTTCTCTGGTCCAGCTCCCTGCAGGCCGGCCCATCCTTCCCCTCCAAGAGCTCAGCCCCAACTAAACTCCTGGTCTGGGCTTTTATACTTCCCCTTCCTATTCCGGCCCCGCCCCTCCGCTTCCGGGACCTAAGGGTTGCAGTTCCCCAGTCTGGCCAGGGAGGGCGTTCAGGCAAGTCCTCTGGCTCAGGCTCAGAGGGCGGCCATAGCTGCCTGCTACAAGATGAAAGCTTCACAAAAGAATGTAGACCTTTTCGATGCATGGACACTAATCTGCCTGAAGGCCTACTTCAGTGCTTTACAGATTATCTTGATACCAAGATGCTTGTACTGAATTATGTCCCTGATAAGACCTTTGGCAGGCATATATGTGTCAGGACATACTGTCCAGTAGCATATGGGAATATTTTGGCTTGTGTGTAACCATTTTTAATGAAATTTTGCTCAAATCAGCATCCATTAACCACTGTGATGGATTAATTAAAAATACCTAAAAGAAAAGGAAATCTCAACTAATGCTCCTCAGGATATCAGGATCTTAATGGTCCATTTATAGTCTTCAGGAAATCTTTAGGCTGTCTCACCTGAGACACTTAAGTTGTCTTTTTCTGGTTGAAGTGCCAAAAAAATGACCCCTTCCTTGCAACTTCTCGCAGCTTCTGACCCAGGTTGTTATAATGATCTCTGTAACATCTTTTATTCTTTGGCAAGGGGAATCCTTCCAGTGTACTTCTGATCCCTGACAGTGAGCCGTTGAATGAAGATATCCTTAGTTCTCTTCAAAGCTTGTGCTCTGGAGACTTGTTTTCAGTAGCAAAAATTTCTCTTTCAGCAAATTAAAGAAAAGCTGATCAGGTAAAGGAATACACAGCATGGATAAACTCTTCCGTTGGTTGTTTCAGACTTAAAAACAAAAAGTGCATGGAGCCTGCTTTATTTTAACTGCTTGAAGTATACCTAAGCTCTGTAAATTCATGTTCTTTCTGAACCTGCTTATTTACATATATGGGAAGGACATCCTAGGGTATGTCTCCACAGCACACATTAGCAAGCCTCCCAGTCTGGGTTGAGGAACTCAGTCTTTGTAGAGAGCTATGCAGAGATTAGTTTGAAGTTGCAACTCAGGCTCTGAAGCCCACTCCGTCCTTAGGCTTTATTACAGCTGGCTTATTTTAATTGTTATTAAGTGGATCTATCAAGAGGAACATATGATATCTAGTCTTAGAAGTCTTCAGTGACTGTCAGCTCATTTCCCAGTGCATTTGATTAATGTTGTCACTGTGCTAGTCCCAGGACGTGAAAGAGACAAGGTGAGTGAGGTAATGTATTTTACTGTAGATGCTTAGGAGACCAACTATCTTGACAGCTCCAATTAGCTGTGATGGTTTGCTAATAGTCCTAATTTTTAATGTTTTGAGGGTCAGGGGACTAAGTGGAGAGTTATTGATTCTGGAATTCACTTCAGCCAGTCCTGCAAGAATGAGCTGACCTTTAGGGAATGGTGTAGGGCTAATTTTTTTTAAGCATTTTCCAGGAGGTAGTAGGAGATAAATGTTTAACTCTACATGAAGGAGGTTATTTTTGGTGGACATAGCTCAACATGTTGTGAATTTTGTTTGTGTAAATATGTAATTACATCCAGAGAATATTTAGGTTCGTTCTCTGAACACAAACATAGTAGGCTCCTTTTGACTATAGGCCATCCTTTTAAACAGTGCTTATGCTAAAGTTTTGTAGCTGCCTTTGGCACTGTCAAAAACTTTCTGCTGTAAGTCACTTCAGAGCAGTGGTTTTCAAACTTAGGGTTGGGACCCAGTACTGGATCACAGACCCTCATACACTGGGTTGCAGTACCCCCCTGCTGCTGCCACCAAAAGACTGGACTGCATTGCTCAAAGATGTGATTGTTGGGTCATGAGCATAAATGATTTTTTTTCATCTGGGTCCCAAGAAATAAAGTTTGAAAACCACTGCTTTAGAGTGTTTATATTGGCTGTTCAGCAAGCTAAAAGAGTTGTATCAAGAAACTACATTGAGCTGTGTAGGGGAGAAGAGAAAATATACACACAGGCTGAGGTTTTGTTGATCTATTTTCAGTAGTAAGATAGTTTTTATTTTAAAAAAATTGCTGCACACATATACAAAACATTTAATAAATTAAAAGAACTAAGAAAGTTTGGACGATTGCAGTCTTCCCTTTGTTTACTGGCAAACTGTGCCTGAATCTGAGCACTCATGAGCTCCCCAAACCTTATTTTACCTAATGAATGTTGTGGTTCTCAGCAGCTGATTCAAAGGCCTGAAGGGCCTAAATCAAGCCCTTGAGCAACTGTAGTACTAGGATTCACTAGGAAATCCACTTCTTTTTTTCTAGCAATAACCTATGCATTGTTGTTGCCACTTCTCCCAACCACCCCTTTTTGTCTTTTGTTCCCTGCCCCCCACAATATTCTGTAAACCTTCATCATCTCCTCACTTGCTTCATTCATTCTGGATAAAGCTATGTTTTCTTTTTATGTGGAAAAATAAAACCTCACTTTTTAAAACAGAGGCTCTTGGCTCTGTTATTCAGCATAATTTAAAAACACTACATTGTGCTATAAATTGTGATTGAATCTGGGGACACGTGGCCCAAAAGAAAAAATCTGACAGGCCAAAGAAAAAGGGATGGGGCACAGGGGTGGAATCAGACACATTGGCTATTCTGTCAGTCAGCAACCAGGGTAATCCTCCGGAAGTAATTAATGTACTTTTTAGAAAGATACCTTAATAAAGCAGTGCCATCTACTAATAATTTACCTTCTCAGAGATTTAGTCAGTAAAAATTAAGACAGCTGTGCTCTGAATAACTGGTTATAGAAGATCATGGGATAATCAATTACTGTGTTTGATTATTAATTACTCAGTACAACCCTGGTGTTTGATTATATTTTTTGCTCTTTGTCAATGGAGCTAAAGCACCATAATAAAATATTTACTGTTGTAAATTTAGGCTGAATTGTAGCTCCATCATGTGGCTAGACTGTAAAAAATTTTTCTGGTCTACATACAGTGCTGCAGCATAGCAATCTTTGAGAATTGTTCAGCATCCCATAAGAAACAGGAGACTTAAACAGAATGATAATTAGTTCAGTATGCATAATCATTGCAGCAAACTTTTTCAGCAGAGGAGTTTGACCTTCAGTGCTTGTAATGGGAAGACTGACTTCAGGCCAATGGAGTAAACTCTCTCTCTGGGAATGATTTACTATGTGTATTTGAAAACTGATCTCATCTTTGGTAGTAGGATTTTCAGCAAAATCCTAATAAAGGGCTAAAAAGGTTTTTTGGTGGGTTTTTTTTGTTTGTTTGTTTTGGGCTTTCTTTTTTTGTGGATTTGTTTTACAGAACTGATTAATCCATATTGTAGACTGATTACTTTTACTGTTCAGTAATAAAAAAAAGTTATTTATTTTAGAAAACCTGCTAATGTACTAAAACTGCTTTTAACCAGAAATGTATATAGTATTTTAATATGGTGTTAATCCACTTTTGAGGCAGTTTCTTTGCTATGATGAAACATAATGATCTATAAGGATATTTTATCGTCCATCGTTTCTTTTATCTCCATGCTGAAATTGGCCATGAAACAAGGCCACAGATTATATAATGTAGTTACTTTGTATTCTGAAGGGATCTTTCAAAGGTAGTCAAGGCTTCTAATTAAAATGCTTCCCAAGAAATCTCTGACCTTCTAACTGCTGTGCCTGTGCTCTCAAGATTATAGACTAAAAAATCACCCCCTCTTACAGAGTTTCCCTTTCTCTAAAGGGGGAATTATGTGAGGTGGCAGTCTGGACAGGAGCCCTCTGACTGTGCTGATAGGGCAGTGTCATGAGGATGTTCTGTAGTTCATAGGGCATCCACTGGGTCCATCAGCCTTGAGAACGTGGCTCACTACAGAGCTTTCCTCTCATTAGTTCCTCACCTTTGTAGTATCCTTTTCTTTGGGGACTGGGAGTTTTGAAGTACTGAAGTAAGTCAGACACAGTCACCTTTAGCAGGTCATATTAATGACCCAAAAATATTCAGTGAGGTATATGTGTGTTCCCCACCACATTTTCACACATACTAGCCAGGTTTAGCTTCGTAATGCCTCATTTTCTCTTGATTGTGTCCAGGACAGAGAGCCACATCAGAGTTGTGGTTGCTCAAGATTTTGAAACTGTTTGGAGAGCTTTATCCAGTTAACATGAAATTGCATAACAAAAAATACAGGAAAATTTATTTTCATGGATCTACTCCTCTATTTTTAATCAAATTATTTGGGTGACCATCTTGCTTTTGTTTTTTGCATCAACTCTTACATTAGTATTAACCAATTTTAGCATACTATATTGCTGATTAGAGACTGTGTTATAATATGGAAGTGCAGATGACAGTCACTGAAATCCTACTGGAATTCCAGAATGTGGAAAAAGGAGATGATGAGCACAATCTGATTTTCCCCCCCTTATCATTCGTCTCCTTGTCTCAAAGTCCAATATTTCAATACAGATCACTGGTTTTACAGTGGTAGAAGTACAATGTAATATATTTCTTATTAAATTATATTGACATTTTACTCTTGTAGCCTTTCTGGAAGGTTAATTAAATTTTTCAACATTTCATTGATTATCAGAGAAACTCTGATCTCATTACATATCCTCAGTACCTGATGAAGTTTTGGAAATAATCTGGCTAAATGCACAGGATTTGGGCTGATTTTGTTCCTCGGTTAGGTATAGGCTGCTATTGTGACACTCAGCAAGTTTGCCGCTCGGTTCCTTAGTTGTCCTGTCCACACAGTAGTGATGAAAATACTTCTGTATCTGCAAAGAACTATTGTAATGCTGATTTCAGTAATGTTTTTGAAACACTTGGAGATCCTCAAATAGAAATGCAAGTATTATTATTAGCAACACTAAAAAATACACATCAGAATGGTGTTTAAGGATATGAATAAGAAAAAGTACCTGAAACATTAAACTCCATATTACTGTATTCTTAATTTCCTTAGAACTCACAAATTCTTTAATATTGCTAAGATTAACATACTGTTATTGTCCTATAGGGGAACGGCCATGAGAGAGACTTCATGGATGACCACAGAGTGTATATTATGGATGTGTACAATAGGTACATTTATCCAGGGGATGGATTTGCTAAACGTAAGTACTTTTCAAACTGGTTTCATTAGTAAACCATTTAAGAGACCATGAGAAACATTAGAATAGTAGAGTAGGTGTGCTGTTGACTTAAGGACAGCTATCATTGCTTAGAATTGTTTTATGTTTACATTAAACTAAACATTTTTTAATAAATGGGTTCATTCAGGATTAGCTAACTTTGCCAGACTAGGAATCATGTTCCCCACAGATTTTATATATATATATATATATATATATATATATATATATATATACACACCATGTAAGTACTTTGAAAAGAAATAGAATATTCTCACAACTGTTAAGTACTGGGTATTTGGTGTTTCACAGTGGTGTATCCTTTTAAGTATGGTGGCTTGTCAGGATTAATTGACTGGCTTTTTAAAATAAAAGGAAATGCCAAAAGTTGGATGGATATTTTTTTAAATTCAATTTGATAAAATGCAGATGTCTGTGGCAGGCTTGATTTGTTCACTGTCAAAATGCAGTGTGCAATTTTTTCTTCCACTGTAATTTTTTTTTAATGTAACTGCCATTCTGATAAACACCATACTTGCTTAATTTGAATGATTGACAAGGAACACATGGAATGCAGTATATCTTGCTTTATTTTTCAAATATTTTACTCCAGTGTTTATACTATAGCATACACATTTCGAATTGTAACATCAAAAATGTTTGTCCAGGGTATATCATGTTTAGGAAGAGAAAAATTACTGACAGATGAAGTTAAAACACAGTAGGTCAGTGTGTTAATTTACTTATCAGATAGCAGTGTTTTCCAACATATGGAATGTAACTAGTTTATAGGCCCCCCCCCCCCCCGAAAAAGAGCAGCCTGTTGATTTTAAATGGTAAACCTTCTGTAATTTTAATAGCTGTATCTTTAAAAAAAACGGTGTGAATTGTTTGCTGTTCTACATTTCCTGCTGTGTGGTCCTTTATTCAATTTATGCTGCCTCTTTGCTCTGTTAACTAAGCAAGTCAAACTTACCTTCATATCCTTTTAACATTTTGCATGTTGCTTTATATTAAGACTTTTATGAAATAAGCATCGCTATAGTACCTAAAAGGCAACATTCACCTGAGTGTAGCTGGTCCATTTAAACGTCAACATATAACTTCATATAACTATAGCTATTTTTAGGCCATGAATGAACCATGTGGAAGGCATAGGCCCTCTCTGCACTGAGGTGAATTTTACCTCAAAGCCTCTGAAAATAAACTCAATTGCTAAACTTGTCGCGCTTCTTTTTCTGTTAGCCAGGCTTGCTATCTTCTTCTCAAGATGGAAAACACAAAGACTCTTAGTCATATGAGCCACACACATCCAATCAGGTGCTTTCCACCTTTGTACAGATGTACCACTTATGTCAGTTGACATATGACTCATAAAAAGCATGAGCAAAGTATCCCGTTCACTTCACTGCTAGAAACTACTCCTGGGACTTCTGAGCTGTCAACTATGTTTTCCTCCTCTACTATCAGACTTGTATGGTCTCTGTTATTGTAGTATTTGAGCACCTTATCGACTTGAATACATTTATCTTCAAAACCACCCTTCTGAGTTTGGGAAATGCTGTTACCCCTTTATATAGTTGGCAAACCAAGGCACTGAAAGTCTAAGTGATTTGTTCAAAGTCACAGAAATCGTCTTTGGAAGAATAGAGACTTCAGTTTGGCTCTTCCAAGTCCTCAACTTGTGCCCTGACCATCCTCCGGTGTCAGGTGATTCCTCTGTTCTTTATTCACTGCTCTTTGCAAGCTCCCTTACCCATTGTGATTCTGGTATGATGAAATGAAGAGGAATAGGAGGCTGGCCCTTCTACTACTTAGCTCTGAACAGCAACACATCCTCGTAAGGCTGCCAAGGTATGAGGCAGACAGGATCAATGAAGTAGCTAAGAAATTTGAGGAAAGAAAATGTTGAGGAGTGGGGAAAGGGACTGGACCATTATGAGACAAAGGCCAGTATGAAAGGCTGGGGAAGAAAGTCAGAGAGAGACAAAGTGGTAGGAGAGAGAAAGCAAAACTGAGAGAAAAGAAAGAAAAGAAACACCTGAGGGATGCAAAAGGGAAAGACTCTTTTCAAGTCATTGCTCCTGGCCATTCCATTGTAGGTGTATGTGCATGCGTGCATGGTTAGCCGGAGACTTTTTCCTCCAGAGCACTTGTAGGGTCGGCTGTGGTGCCCCCTGGAGTAGCGCCGTCGTGAGTCTCTATATGAGGCACAGCCAACCCACCCCCTGCTCAGTTCCTTCTCACCACCATAGTGGTAGCTGGAGTGCAACTTGGCTGCCTTTGCACAGTTCTCCAGTGCTATTATTAGAAGAGTACCCATTCCAGGTGTTAGATTTGCCACTGGCTCCCAGGTCGGGGCATGCCAGGTTTTAAAACTTATGAAACATGTCGCAAGCTGATGCTGCTTGACGACCCGCACTGCTCCTGCTTGAGGTATTTGGGAGAGGCACACCTTAAAGTTAAGTGTAAAATCTGTAAAAGCTTCAAGTTGCGCACTCAGAAGGACAGAGAGCAAAGGCTGAAGCTTCTTTTGATGGAGGAAGCCCTTAGATCAGCTTCTGGAGCAAGTTCCAGTGCAATGCTGTCAGTCAGTAGTGCTCCAGCGGCACCGGGGCACCGAGAATCATTGAGCAGCCTGCAGCACCGGTAGCGGGGTCTGCAGCATCATCAGCAGCTCTTTCCTCCTCCAGATCTTCGGATTGTCAGCAGCATTGCTCCCTCTCTCCGGTGCTACAAAAGAGGAGAAGGTCGGACACAAGGAGCTTGCCAGTGAGGTCGAGCACTCCTAAAGGGCTGCAGACTGAGGCACAGGAGCCGTCTGCACCAGCCCAGGCGGAGCGATCGGCTCCAGTATCCATGCCATCCCTGACACAAGAAATATTAAGGGAAGATATGGTGCAGCCTTTAACAGCTGAAACATTTGAGGCAGCGCGTGACCTTATCGAACAGATGGCACTGTCTGCCTTGGGCCTGGCTTCATTTCCGACACTTGTGTTGGGGCCGTCGAGAGGGAAGCCTCCGCTGGTGCATCCAGCTTCACCAAGCTCTCTGGCACCGAGATCCCGGTTGCCCTTGCGCAGTCAGGCAAAGGACCCTCGGGCACCATCAGTGGTGCTGTCTCAGTCTCTGGTACCGTCTGCCATAGTCACAGCGGCGGGGGCACCCTGGTACTGTTTGCCTTTAAGGAGAAACCATCACTTCTCTCCTTTACCTCCAAGAGTGCCCAAGAGCCAAAGCCCACAGCACCGCCATAGGGAAGCCTCTGGTACTGCACTACCATGGTCCCCTCGAAGTGGTCCTCCGCTGGACTCGGATGAGGCTTCCTCAGTGTCCAGAGCCAGTAGGCTGAGGAGCAAACGGTTGGTTCCCTACCCCTGCAGTGGCATCCTCAATGGCCTGTTCCTTTGCAGTAGCTTTTCTGAACTCCTTGGGCTTTCCATCAGGAGCAAGGCCTCGGGATGAGCAGATCCCACTCAGTGACAAGCTCTCGCCCCCCAGCCCCCCTATGTGGTTGGTGCACCCCTGGAGATGGGAGGACCTCCCAGAAGGGGAGTTCTCTGCAAGATCCCAGGCTCCTATGGATCATGACAGTTTAGACCATCGGGGTGAACTAGAACCTGTAGCCGAACCCATTGATCCATCCAGGGAATCATCGTCATCCCCTCCGGATGAGTTGGTTGTGGGGCCAGGCCTGAGCGTATCCCAGATGATAGCAAAGTGCATCAAGATCTACTGCGCAGAGTCACCCAGGGCTTGGGTCTGCAGGCAGAGGAGATTGTAGAGAAGGCAGGTCCCACGGTTGACATTCTTGTGACAGAAGGCTCCTCTCTAGTAGCCCTCCTGCTTATCAAGACCATTCAGAGCACTACAAGAACCGTGTGGCATATCCCAGCCTCTGTGCCTCCCACGGCCAAGAGAGTAGAATGAAAATACTTTGTGCCTTTGAAGGGTTACGAGCACTTCTACATGCATCTGGCACCAGGGTCTCTCGTCATAGCAGCGGCCAATGAAGGAGAGCGACAGGGCCGTCAAGGGCCATCCCCTAAGTCTAAGGATGCAAAAAAGTTAGACTTGTTCAGAAGGAAACTCTACTCCATGGGGGGGCCTTCAACTCCGCATTACTAACTAGCAGGTGATTCTTAGCTGCTACACCTTTAATGCGTGGTCCTCGTTGGAGAGGTTCTCGGAAAACTGGGAGCAGAGCTCGAGGCCTGAGTTATCAGCTACCATTAAGGAGGGCAAGATAGTTTCCAGAGCCCTTTTGCAATTGGTGTTAGATGCTGCAGACGCGGCAGCCAGAACCATGGCCTCCTGAGTCACCATGTGCCACAGCTCATGGCTTCGAGCATCAGGCCTACCCCAGGAGGTGCAGAATACCATTCAGGATCTTCCTTTTGAAGGCCCAGAGTTGTTTTCACAGCAGATGGACACCAGGCTTCAGACTCTGAATGATGGCATGTCCCTGCTTAAATCTCTAGGGCTACACACCCCAGCGCCCCAGAGGAGACCCTTCAAGCCAGTCCCGGTGCCAAGGTCTTCCCACCACTCACAAAATTATAATCTCATCACAGCCAAAAAAGTAATTATCATCCCACTCCGCTTTCCCAAGGAGCTTAGTGCCAGTCTTCAAGCTCCAAGAAGGGTTTTTGAAGGTGCACTCGAGGACGATGTACCATTATCTCTGGATCCACACCCTCCGTTCGCCAGCAGACTATGCAGCTTTATCTGGCTTGGTCCTGGATCAGCTCCGATGTATGGGTGCTGAGCACAGTGCCTCAGGGATACTCCCTCCAGTTCTCCTCTTTTCCCCCTTGCCACTCTCCTCATTCTCTGGCTCCCTCCAGGGACCCTTCTCACAATTACCTGTTGGACCAGAAGGTACAGGCCTTGATGGACAAAGGAGCCACAGAGGAGGTTCCATGGGAGCTTTGGGGAAAAGGCTTTTGTTCCTTCTACTTCTTGATCCCAAAAGCCAAAAGAGGTCTTAGTCCCATCCTCGACCTCAGAGGTCTGAACCATTATCTGCGCAAGATACACTTTTGCAATGGTTTCCCTTTCTGCGATAATTCCCTCCCTGGATCTGAGACACTGGTACGCTGCCCTCGATGTTCAGAACGCGTATTTCTATATTTCAATAATTCCCAGACACAGGTGGTTCCTTTGATTTGTAGTGGGCAGGAGGCATCTCCAGTTCTCCGTCCTGCCTTTTGGGCTGGAAGCTGCCCCTCATGTTTTCACAAAGTGCCTAGTGGTGCTTGCAGCATTCCTCAGGTGTTCCAAGATCCAGGTGTATCTCTACCTGGATGACTGGTTGGTTTGCGGCCGGTCAAAGGACGAAGTTGCCCGTCACTTGAACATGATACGGAGCACCTTCTGGTGTCTTGGTCTACTAGTCAATGTACAAAAGTCCACCCTCATTCTGACTCAAAAGATAGAGTTTATAGGTGCTCTGTTGGACTTGAAACTGGCAAGAGCTTCCTTCCAGTGCTCTCGGTTTCAGATTATCAGGTCCCTCGCAAGGGACTTCCAGAGGTTCCCGCTCACTTCAATTCACTCGTGCCTGTGGCTGCTGGAGTTCATGGCAGCATGCACCCATGTGATGAGACGCCTCTGCGTGAGGTTGCATCCGCTACAGATGTGGCTGGCATCGGTCTACTGGCCAGCGAGATACGATATCTATGGTATGGTCATGATCGCTACAGGTGTGCTAAATTCTCTAAACGAGTGGTGCCATGAACAGAATGTGTGTGAGGGGCTGCCCTTCCAGCCGCTCCAATCCTCAAGGTTCTGGGGCACGGATGCGTTGGACTTGGGATGAAGGGCTCATCTTGGTCCCCTCACAACCCAAGGCCTTTGGGGAGACGGCGAGTTTAGCCTGCATATCAACGTGAAGGAGCTTCGAGCAGTCCGCCTGGCCTGTCAGGCGTTTCTCCACAAGCTGAAAGGCAGAGTGGTGTCAGTGCTTACGGACAACACTGCCACAAAGTATTACATCAGCAGGTGGGGGGGACCCAAGCTGGCCTGCTCTGCGGTGAAGCTCTCCACCTATGGGACTTCTGCATTCGCCACTCAATTCACCTGGTGGCTTCATACCTTCCTGGCCAGTGCAGTCTCCTGGCGGATTCGTTGAGCAGGAAATTCACAACTCATGAGTGGTCCCTCAAGTGGGAGGTGTTGAGGCCCATCTTCCATCTGTGGGGTTATCCCTAAGTCAACCTTTTTGCGTCCGATCAGAACAACAAGTGCGCAGAGTTTTGTTTGTTCAGGGGGCAGAGCCAGGGGTCAATTGCTGTCACTTTTGAGATATCTTGGACAGGGATGGCTGCTACGCGTTCCCCCCAGCCCATTGATTCCAAGAGTCCTCTTGAAAGTCAAACAGGACCGGGCCTCAATCATCTTGGTAGCCCCAGCACGGCCGAGGCAATATTGGTTTGCGATTCTGCTGCATCTCTTGGTCAGTGATCCGATAGACTTGCCGACATCACTGGACCTGCTGTCCCAGGACTAAGGGCGTCTGTACCACCTGGATCTGAGGTTGCTACACATCTGTGCATGGAACCTCCATGGCTGAGGGGTAGGGAGTTGCAGTGTTCAGCGCAGGTCCAGAAGGTCTTGTTCAACAATAGGAAGCTCTTGACAGGGGCGTCGTACAGAGGCAAGTAGGGCAAATTTGTGGACTGGGCACTTAGCAGGGATCTCGTGCCCCATCGGGCTCCAGTTCAAACCATCCTAGACTTTCTCTGGGGTCTGAAAGCCCAAGGCTTGTCCTTGTTCTCTGTCAAAGACTACCTTGTGGCAATTTTGGCATTCCATGAGAAGGCAAGCTAAGCTTCCCTCTTTGCCGACCTGTTGGTGAAGCAGTTCCTTAAAGGCTTAGAGAGGCTTTTCCCGGTGGTGCGTTCTCCGATTGTGCAGTGGGACCTCAGTCTGGTCCTCTCGAGACTCACAGGGCCCCTGTTTGAGTCACTTGCCTCCTGCTCGCTTCTCCTCCTTTCATGGAAAGTAGCGTTCCTAGTGGCGATAATGTCTGCCAGGAGAGTTTCAGAGATTCGGGTGTTGTCGGCCTCTCCACCCTACACGGTCTTCTTCAAAGACAAAGTTCAACTGCGTCCTCACCCAGCATTCCATCCTAAGGTGGTTTTGCAGTTTCACTGCAATCAGGAAATTGTCTTGCTGGTCTTTTATCCAAAGCTGCATGCCTCAGACAAAGAAAGAAGTCTCCACACTCTGGAAGTTTGCTGTGCTTTGGCCTTTTACATAGAGAGGATGAAACCCTTTAGAAAGATGTCCCAACTGTTTGTAGCAGTGGCGAATAGAATGAAAGGGGAGCCAGTCTCGGCTCAGCGTTTCTGCTCCTGGATAGTTTCTTGTATTCGTGAAGGTTATACGTTGGCTAAGATTGACCCACTGGCAATCAAGGCCTACTTTACGAGAGCTTAAGCTTCCCCTGCCGCATTTTTGAGTGAGATACCGATTGTGGACATTTGTAAAGCAGCTACGTGGTCATCTGCGCACACATTCACGCAGCATTATGTGATTGATTGGCAAGCTCAAGGCGACGCTGCAGTGGGTAGAGCAGTTCTGCAGTCAGTACACCTGTGATTCTGACCCACCACCATAGGTAGGACTAGTGAATCACCTACAATGGAAGGGCCAGGAGCAATCACTCGAAGAAGAAGAGGTTACCTACCTGTAACTGGTGTTCTTCGAGATGTGTTGCTCCTGGACATTCTACATCCCTCCCTCCTCCCCTCTGCGGAATAGGTGTTAAGAAGGAACTGAGGGAGGGGGCGGGTTGGCTGTGCCTCATATAGAGAGCTGCAACGGCGCCACTCCAGGGGACGCCACAGCCAACCCCATGGGTGCTCTAGAGGAAAAAGTCTCTGGCTATCCGTGGACGCGTGCACGTACACCTACAATGGAATGTCCAGGAGCAACACATCTTGAAGAACACCAGTTACAGGTAGGTAACCTCTTCTTACAGCTGATGCGCAAGACTCCATGTCAGGACACTTAAGTTCCATTCTCAGCTCTCGCACTGAGTCAATGTGTGACTTTAAAATAAGCGTGCCATCCCATTTTGCCTCCATTTCCATTTTGTAAAACAATAATGATAGCAGCTTAGCTTTTGATATTCAGAATGATTAGCATTAATTTCTTATGAGAGAGAGAGAAAAAGAGTCTGAAACAGAAAAACTTACACTCCCAGAGATGTCACTTGAGTAGCTACTTTGAATTTGGCAACTACGTTAAGTTAATTAAACATTATCATCTGAAATTTTATTTGCTGGACATGAAAATAGGATACCTGGAAAGCTGTGGGATATGATTCACAACTGACATTTAATGGTTTATCACAATAATGCTTATCTTTCTTTTTCTGCTAATTGTTTTTCTCCTCTTTATAAACTCCGTGCAACTATCATATTGTTTACCTTGAATGTGAGCAAAGTGTTGTCCATAGTAGTATGCAGGAGTACAGCTGTGCATAATTTTATGAACATGTAGATAACAAGAACAGAAATCAGTAAGAATAATATTGAACAAAGGAAAGAAAAGCCTGAAAGGAAAAAAAAATGAATGATGGAAAGAAACAGAATAATTGCAGTGCTGGGTGAGGACTAGAATGCAACATTGACCCTCACAAAGATCATTAGGACAAAGTATTATCTATCATTATAATTTTTGTTAATATTATATTAAGAGCTTCCATCAGAATCTGGAGCCCCAGAGTGTTTTGTACAGCACCTATAGATAATTGAGCCATAGCTGCTACCCTGAAGAGTGTCTGAAATTGATTTAATTTGTTTATTTGTACATTAATGCATTTGTAAGTTAGTCAAAACTATATTTCTGTGTACATAGCTAAGCGATGGAATTTTGTGTGTCCTTCCTATTACCCTCATCCACTGTCCTGCATTTCTTCTGATGCTTTGCCTCACCCGTTTGTTGCTATTTGACTGAAATTCAGCCTCACTCCCACAATTGGGTCTGTCACTGACATCAGAATAATTAATTGGCATGAATTAGTGTGTGCCCAACACACCTGATTACAGGATACAGTTACTTGATGGTAAGCAGTTTTGGGCATCCATAGAGCACTTTGCATAAAGGAATTCTGATTGTAGCCTGTGGGTGCTACTGTAATACAAATAAATATTATTGTCTTAATAATCTTTGTCTTTTCTGACAGCTCTTGTCCTACATTTCAATTACATTTCCTTTTCATCTTCCTTATACTACTTTCAAGCTTTTGTATTTTTTATCAGTTGGATGGAATTCTTCCTTATTTCCTTCATAGTAGTTGAATATTTGTGGGATAAATATAAATGGAGATTGCTTTTATTCTGTAATAGTCCATCTATATATGTCCTCTTATTCATTGTCAGATTTTACTTAAGTTAATAATCTTATGAAAATCTTACGTATATTTTCAAAAATTTCATAAATTTTACATCTTTATCCTTTTCCTCTTGCTTCTGACTAAATATTGCTTTTCCTTTCATAGTATGTTCTCTTGTTTCTATTCAAAATCATTAAACCAATTTTTTTTAGGAGCCATTAAGCGGAAGGTTGAGTTGGACTGGGGTACAGAGGACACAGAGTATCTTCAGAAGGTACAGACACATGTGGAAGGGGCATTAAATGAATTGAGACCAGACATCATCATTTATAATGCTGGAACAGATATCTTGGATGGTGATCCACTGGGTGGTCTTGCTATTTCACCTCAGGTTTGTATAACCCTATGTTATTTACAGATTTTATGGGTATTTTCCCCCCAATGAATACTAATATCAAAAGCTGAATCCTCTATAACTTTGTCCCTTCATCTCGGAAGATATGGATTCTGTGAATTGCAGAATCATAGCTATAATGTTATCTAGCCCATCCTTCTGCAAGTTCAGTGCTTTTCTTTATAATGTATTTTTCTGCTTCTCAGTCTAGTGAGTATGAAAATGCGTATTATTTGCTGAAGCTTTTACTAAATCCCTTAAGAACATGCTCCACAGGAATCATTTCTGATATTTATCCTAAATCTTAATTTCATGTCACTATTCCTAGTTAAACCCATTGTCTTTGGACAGTACCAGACAAACAAACAAACAATATTTAGACAAATTTTTAAAATAGTCACATTTCAATACTAGTTTTCACCTCTCTTTTTTTTTTTTTTTTTTTTCCCCATTTCTATAATTTTTCCAGTATTCTTTCTGGATGTATTTAGACAGGGCCTTTGTATTTCTCTTCATCTGTTTGTATTTCTCTTAATCTCTTTGTGTTGTGCAGATTTATTATTTATCTGACCCCTATCTTTCCCTACATTTAAGTAATTTTCTAATACTCTTATTTAATGTAATTTTTTAAATTTCTCTTTCAAGTAGTGTTCCCAGGGGTGCTCCATCTTAGGTGTCGGAGTGGCCACTGGACATGGCACAGAGGCTGCAAAGTAGTGCTACCATGCAGCCGAAACCGGATTGCGCCAGTTTTTGGCGCCATTTCGGCGGCTGCACGGCTGAGCCCCCCCTTCAGTTCCCTCTTTACTGCTGTGGGCAACGGATGGAGTTTCCAGCTGCTCCTACTTGCTCGTCTCCCTAGTCCTTTCCTTACCATCTTTCCTTACCTTTCCCACCTGATTCCCAGGACCTTCTCCTCCTTGTTCTTTGCCCTAAAAAAAAAAAAAAGAAAAGGAAAAAAAAAAAGTTATTCATTGTCCCATGATGCCCGGATCTCCAGGGTTCAAGCACTGCTCAACCTGCAGCGACGCCATGCTGGCATCAAATGGCCATTCAGCCTGCATCAAATGTTTGGGTGAGGTACACATTTCCCAGAAGTGTAGCCCCTGCCAAAACCTGAGTGCCAGAGCCAGGCATGACCACGGTCTTTGCCTGAAGCTCTTACTAATGGAGAGGTTGCTGTCCCCTGCTGCCAATCCGGGCCAGACCTCAGGGTCCTCACTGCGCCCCTCTAATAGGCGCCTTACACCTCCTCATTCCAAGGCTAAGAGAAAGAGATCTCATTCACCTGAAAGAAGGCATACCAAAGAGGCTCCAGGTTCCTCCCGTACGCCATCCTCATCATTACAGTCCCTGAAAGGGCACAAGAACAGGTCCCACTGGGGAAAAAAGGTGACATCTGGATGGCTCAGACACCTCGACACTGAATCATCCTCAACCAGTTCCGGCTTTGGAGCCCACAGCAACAGCACCATCCGCTTCTCCAGTGCCGCCAGCCGATTCAACATCAACGGCACTGTCCTCACCAATGGCCATGCTGGTGCCGATACTCCTGGTGCTGCTTCCTTTGGCACCGATAACACTGCTGCCGGAACCACCAGCACCGTTAGGCGCTGAGGGCAATACTGCACTGACCTCAACAAAGCGGGTCAGGAAGCTGAAACACATTGACTTGGTACCAATGGAAGAACTTGCCTCTATTCATACATCTTTACAATTCGGCACCGAGACATCACCTGCCTTAGGGATGTCTACAAGGGCAGGTTCTCCTAGCAGGCTCTTCCTCCTTGGAAACTGAGAAAGAGTGCCACCGTGGCCCTCCTCTCGCTCTGGTACCACAACCTTACCAGCATCTATTCTATGCTCCTTATCAATAGTCCCCTCTGACTCCCTGGTGCTCACATCAATGGCTGCAATGGGACACTCGTTCCCATCCCTCCTCCCAGCTCTCCAGACACTCCACTTCTCGTCATCACAAACGGCATGCTACCTTCACCTCATGATACAGAACCTGACAATGACTCAGATCATGGATCAACTGTAATCAGATCACCTCCCCACCACTCATCATCCTCGCCAGGTAAGACCATTATACCATCCACATCCTTGGCCGCAGACAACTTCCATCCATTTCAAGAGCTGTTCCATAGAGTGTCAGAGTCCTTAGAAATTCCTCTGCAAAACGTTCCCGAGTCTCAACACAAAATTTTAAAAATTCTGCAGTTGAGAACATCTTCCAAGATGACCTTGCCAGTTAACTCCACCCTATCCGATCCAGCTACGGCGCTTTGGCAGACACCAGCATCTATCACTCCAACCTCCAGATGGGCCAACAGAATCGTACTTAACAAAGACTCAGACTATCTATTCAACCATCCCCCTCCGAATTTGCTCGTGGTCAAAGCAGCCAACCATCGCCACAAGCTACACTACAACCACTCTACCCCCCAGGACAAAGATGATAAAAAAATTGACCTGCTGGGCAGAAAGGTCTATGCTTCGGCTTCTTTTCAATTCAGGGAAGCAAACTATATGGCACTTTTAGCCAGCTATGATCACAACTGCTACCTGAAACTGGCAGACTTCATTGACAATATCCCCACAGGAGAAAAGACCGGTCTTCCACACCATCATCAAGTAGGGCCAACTTGTTTCGAGAACCTTTTTACAGGCAGCCTTGGATGTGGCTGATATAGCTGCCTGCACAATGACCTTAGGCGTTGTTTTAAGGTGCTGTGCCTGGCTGCACTCAGCCGACCTTCTGTGTCAGTTGCAATCAGCCATAGAAGATCTGCCATTTGACAAAAAGGCGCTCTTCTCAGAAAAGACCAACCAATTAATGCATGGTTCGAAAGATTCCTGGGCTACCCTTTTCACCTTTGATAGTTATGTGCCCGTAACCCGCCGCTGCGCTTACAGATACCAAACCTACAACTCGAGGTATCACTATCCACTTCTCATCTGCTCTCAGTTTAGGAGACAAGACTTTAACCTGTGATCCAGACAACATCTCCAGAGGTGCAGACAGTCTTTCACTCAGCCCAACAACAACAATAAACCACTTTCCTCCAAACAGCAGTTTTAAGAATGGGATTGAGGGATGACCAATCGTCACTCTCCCGGCAGAGCCATCTCCATCGGTCGTGTTCAGAGACCGTCTCTTTCAATCGTACCATGTATGGTCGCATATCACCTCAGATAAGTGGGTCCTTGGCACTAGTAAATCTGGCTACACCATTCCTTTCATAAAGAAACCTCCTTCCGATCCCCTTTCTGTGTTCCCTTTCAGGGACACTTCTCACCTACATTTACTCCAACAAGAAATCTCCCATCTCCTGCACATAGGAACGATTGAGGAGGTTCCCCAACAGTTTAGAGGCAAAGCTTCTACTCACCTTATTTCTTAACACAAAAGAAATTGTGGGGGGCTGGTATCCCATATTGGACCTAAGAAGGTGAAATAGATTCATTAGGTACAATAAATTCAAGAAGGTGTCTCTCAACACGATCATTCTGGCTCTGCAATGTTGTGATTGGTTCTCATCCCTCGATTTACAGGACACATGCTTCCATATCCCAATACACCTGGCTCACAGGAAATAGCTGCGGTTTACGGTCAATGGTTTCTACTATCAATACTCTGTTCTCCCCTTTGGTGTCTCTACAGCTCCCTGGGTGTTCTCCAAGGTGCTTGCTGTAGCAGCTGCCCATCTTCACAAAAATGGCATGTCCATTTTTCCATACCTAGACGACTGCCTACTCAGAGCCCCTTCCCAGGATCTCATGATGCAAGCAATTCATACCACAGTGCACCTTCTGCGAAGTCTGGGGTTGCTCATCAATCCAAAAAAGTCAGTCCTCATTCCAACACAAAACATCCTCTTTACTGGGGCCCGTTTGGACTCAGTAATGGCCCAAGCCTTTCGACCCAAGGATAAAGCTCTCAAGATCAGGCAGCTAGTCCACTTGGCCATATTGGCCCCCATGCTATCGGCCAGACTTTGCATCCAAATCATGGGGCACATGGTAGCCACCACCTCCATGGTATTCTACAAGACTGCGGATGAGACCCTTCCAACTATGGTTAACCCGAAAGTTCAGACTGCAACTCCACTGCTTAAGCAAAATTCTCTCCATTCCCACATCGGTAAAACACTTGCTGACATGGTGGATGATCAATCAAAACCTCTCCCAGGGTTTCCCCTTCATACAACGCATACTCACCATGGTTCTTAACGCAAATGCCTCGAGAACCAGCTGGGGTGCCCACTTCCTCCACCTTACCACTCAGGAGAGATGGTTCCCCTATGAATCCTCGCTTCATATAAATGTCCTAGAACTCCATGCTGTATGTCATGCCTGTATTTGCGCTTTCAGAGGCTCATCACAGGGCAACAGATCAGAATCATGATGGACAATACTTCATGCATGTTTTATATAAATGGGCAAGGGGGAGTGAGATCCATTCCCCTGTGCTCAGAGGCCACAAGGCTATGGGAATGGTGCATCGACAACAACACCCTCATCTCAGCCTTGTTCCTTCCAGGAATCCAACATATGACTGCGGACCTACTCAGCTGTTCCTTTATTCTTGACCATGAAAGGGAATTGAACAAGATGATCCTTCAGGAGATCTTTGCACTGTGGGGCCAACCGGAGATAGATCTTTTTTCCTCCTATCACAACCACAAATGCTGCTTCAGAGGTGGGAGGGGTCCAAACTCACTGGGCGATGTGTTTCTGTTGCCCTGGACGAACACACCCTTTTACACTTTCCTGCCCATCCTGCTGATTCCCCGCATCCTACAACAGATAAGATAGGATGTGACCACAATCATACTCCTTGCTCCTTCATGGCCCAGACGACCTTGGTTTTCGGACCTAATGCAGTTATCCACCAGGACTCCAATCACACTCCCAGCAATTCCCAACCTACTCTCCCAATGCTGGGGTTGTCTCCCCTCAGATCTGAGGAGACTCCATCTAACAGCCTGGTTCCTTGTTGGTTCACCAAGGAAGAGCTAATGTGCCCAGAATCTATCCAGTTTATCTTACTTAACAGCTGGAAGCCATCCACCAGAAAAACCTGTCTTCAAAAATGCCGTAGATTCCAACTTTGGTGTACCAATAATAACTCATTCCAGATGCTAACCCTACGTACAGTCCTCCAGTACCTTCTACATCTGAAAAACCAAAACATTTCCTTGAGTGCGTTGAAGGTTCACCTTGCAGCAGTATCCACACTGTTGCGGCCCTCAGTCCATGAGTCTCTCTTCGCTCATCCGATTGTGAAAAGGTTTCTTAAGGGAACTCAAAACCTGTACCCGGAGGTCCATGTCCCACCTCCAGCTTGAGACTTGAACCTAGTACTCAAAAGCCTTACCAGGCCACCCTTTGAGCCAATAGCAACCTGCTCATCGCCACACTTATTGATAAAAGTGGCCTTCCTTGTAGCCATTACTTCTGCCCGTAGAGTCAGTGAATTGTCAGTGTTCATGGCAACACCTCCCTGCACAACATTCCACAAGGATAAGGTCTCCTTCAGACCACACCCAGGATTCCTGCCAAAGGTTTCATCCTCATTCCATCTCAATCAAATCAGTCACTTACCAATCTTCATGCCAAAACCACATTCCACGCCCCTTGAGGCCACACTCCACAAGTTAGACGTACACAGGGCCCTGGCCTTCTACCTGCAATGGACAAGTGCCATCAGATCCATGAATAAACTATTTATTACCATAGCAGATAGGAATCTGGGACAGTCTGTATTCAGACGACGTCTGTCCAAATGGATATCTAGCTGCATATGGTCATGCTATGAGATTTCCAATGTTCCTCCACCAGAACACATGCGGTCATACTTGACTAGAGCGGTGCCCACAATCACCGCCTTTCTTCACAATGTACCCGTCGCTGACATATGCAAGGCTGCCCTTGGGCCTCAGTCCACACTTTCACTAAGCATTATGCCATCGACCAGTCTTTTCATTCCAATGCCGCAATAGGTCTATCAGTACTTAACCTCGCTTACCAACCGCAGCTCCAAAGCCCACCTTCCTTGAATGGGTATTGCTTTGGAGTCACCTAAGATGGAGTACCCACGAGGACACTACTGGAAGGAGAAAAAAGGATTACCCACCTTGTGCAGTATCTAGAGTTCAAGGTGTGTGTCCCTGTGGGCGCTCCATCACCTGCCCACCTTCCCTCTCCGCTTTGGAGCTTGTTCTTGCTCCACAGCTGAGAGGGACCTGAAGGGGGGCTCAGCCGCACAGCTGCCAAAATGGGGCCAAAAACCGGCACGATCCAGTTTCGGCTGCTCACGTGGCCAAGACGAGCACTACTTTGCAGCCTCCAAACCACGTCCAGTGGCCACTCCAACACCTAAGATGGAGCACCCATGGGATCACACATCTCGAAGAACTCCAGTTACCGCACAAGGTGCGTAACCCTTCTTTTTTGATCTCTGAGTATTCCATTGTGAAGCTACATTTCTTACTTTTTTTTTTTATTGTTTTGTAGAAGCATTATAAGGGGTTGGGTTTAACTGTTATTACATGTGTTTTAGGATTGTCTTTACTTTTCCCATAATTGTGGTTTTTAATGTGTTTTCTCATTAGGTAATTCTGAATTTTCTTTTCCCCCAAAGGTGGTTTCTTGAAACCGAATGCATTTTGTTTCTCTGTTACATACAGTAAAGAATGGACGTTTTTTACTGTGCTGAATTCAGTGACAGCATAGAAACTGTTGCTTGCCAGGGTTTCCTATTCTCATGTTTTAGACTATGCCTGTCTACTAGCAAGAAATAGATCTGGACTGGTGTTCTTGTTGGAGTCTCTGTTGTCTGGAAGATGAAGTACCCCATTTAATTGTACAGTACATACATAGGTTCTTGTAGTAATAATATTACACCCTTTTTAAAGAGAGAGGATGGATGATCTTGTGGTTAACAGACAGCACTTGGATGCAAGATCTGGATTAAGTTCTTGGTTATATTAGGAATTTCTAATATGATCTTGGGCAAGTTGCTTGATTCTAAACATGCAAGCAGTCCCATTGAAGTTAAGTATATGTGTTCATGCCTTTTTGAGTCAGAGCCATTATCTCATATTGTCTGAGTTTCCTGTTTGTAAAATTGGGATAATACATCATTTTCCTATCATTTGGCTTTTGTGTCTGTATGTTCTTTGGGCAAGAATAATCTTACTATGAGTTTGTTCAGTAATTAGCACACTAGGGCCTCAATTTGTTGTGACCTCTAGTCATCATTGTAATACAAATAAAAAATAGTCTTTGAAAAGCATAGTGTGTGATACATTACTAGAGGGCAATTTAAATGATTATTTAACAGATTTTCATTGTATTCTTATTAGGAAATCAAGTAGTTGCTCATGTATATAAGGCTATAAAAGCATAAGCTGTAGGCAATGTATCAATAAAAGTAAAAATATAAACTAAGTGACAATAACATAATTTCTCTTTGTTTTTCATTTTTGTTAATATGCAGGGAATTGTTAAAAGAGATGAAGTAGTATTCAAGGCTGCCAGAAGCCATAGAATTCCTATCTTGATGGTGACATCTGGAGGCTATCAGAAGAGGACTGCACGGATAATTGCTGATTCCATTCTCAATTTGCACAACCTGGGGCTTATTGACAAGAAGCTAGCAACCAGTGAAGCTGAAAATCCCAAGGTAGAACTGATGATTAGAAAATCTATTTTAGATTTAACTAACCTGTCACTGCAGTAAGACAGCACTATGTTTTAGAAAGAAAACTCTCTAATTATATAGTGTTCATACTTAGGAATAAAATGTCTCCCCAATTCTGTCAGGGTTAATATAATATAACATGAGAGAGAGATTTATTTGCCTATAAAACATTAACAAAGTAGAGATAATACCTAGTCCCAGAATGATTGCAAGTGTCTATCTTGCTTCTGAAGCACCTGAGAAGTTATGGTACGAAAGGCAGCAGACTTTTGAGCATTAATTTAGAGATGTCCGCAATGTCAGTGTTCTTATGTTTGTAATATATGGTATAACAAGCTTTAATTGTTTCCCTTAATTATTTGAAAAGTCAAATATTGTTGAAAGCACTGTACTGGCAGGCTCTGAAGACTGTCCCAGGCCACTTAGTAATGGTGCTGTTGTTTCATCAGGTTGGAGGATGGAAATTTTAAGGCCAGAGCACACACTGAGATGAGAGGGCTTCTCAATGATTGTAAGGGCAATAAAAAGTGCAAATTTATCTGTTTTTGTGCTGCACCTACATTTTCTGGATTTTGATATTATATTTTGAAAATGAATGTCAGTGGACGAGATGATGATAGCAGAGAATAGAGGGGGTATTGGGAAATTAAGAGGAAAAAAGGAACAGACGAGAAGTGTAAAGAGAAATGTGACAGTTGTCACAATATGCAAGTAGTTTGGGCAAAATTTTCCACAATATCTTAATACAGTGGTTCTCAACCACTATGTTAGGACACATTACTGTGTCACCACGCAGTGGGAAGTGTGTCATGGAGAGCTGGGGCAATGACTGGATTTGGCCTGGGGGAGGAGGGCTGGTTTGTCCTGTAGGGTCACGATACACCGCCAACCATGTCGCAACCCACAGAAGGTGAGAACCTCTGTCCTAATAACCTTAATTGCACACTTTGGCATATTTTATAGTAACAGTAGAGAACCATGTTGATCCAAACAATTGTCAGAAATCTTCCACCATTCAATAATTTATATTCCTCTGTCTGTATATTATTCCTGTA
The DNA here is from genome assembly GCA_007922195.1 of Podocnemis expansa. Taxonomy (NCBI): domain Eukaryota; kingdom Metazoa; phylum Chordata; order Testudines; family Podocnemididae; genus Podocnemis; species Podocnemis expansa. The sequence continues at coordinate 34,805,020 of ML681973.1, read as the reverse complement.
ATAATAATTAGGATCATGCATTACTATTTGGTACATGTTCTACTCTAAATTCAACAACTCTGGTTAATCTAACTTTGGCACATAATTCAAAATGTTAAAGAATCACAATCTCTCACATTTACATGCACTGGAAATCTTTCAAAAAGTGTAAGAACTGAATTTAGAATTCAGTACACTGGTTACCAAAAATTTAGTATCCAAAATAAAGATTACTGAGTGATAAGTATATATTCCTATCTTACTGTATGTAGTAGTATCATATCTGATTAATCAGTGGTTATGCTAGGTTTTATAGAGTATGTATGAACACTGCTGTCAACCATTCCTGTCAAGAAAAGATAAAAATAATTCTGCATGATATTTTGTCATTTTCTAGCCCATATTAAAGTTTGATGCTGGGTAGTTGTTAAAAATATTTTTATTTTTTGTCCATTAAAACCATTCCTAATGCATCTGTAAAAAGAGGGATGGAAGTGAATTAAACATGCACTGGATGTTCCAAATTATTGGAATTAAAATGATGATATTTTACTTTTTAAAATGAAGAGCCAGAATGGTAGTTTTGCAATTCATCTTTGGCTATCAATTCAGTGCTAATGTTTGTATAAAAGTATTTATGTATAATATTAAGAAAAATGGTCAATTGTTTGACTTTTTAAACCATACCATATTATAAAGTAAATGCAATAGTTTATATTTCATTTCCTTTTTTCATACTGACTAAAATCTTCCTCTATAAACAAACTGAAAATCTGAACAGGAAATATTCAGGTTCTGTAATATGCAAATGAGCCCAAAGGATCTGTTCTTATGCTGTTTCCTGGCGCTTTAAAAATAAGGATTTTAACAAAAGAGCAGTGAATAGCCAACATTTTTGCCTCCTAAAACAGTCAGTAAAGATCTTTAATTTTTTAAAAAGTGATGTAATCTGAAACAATATCAATGAGCAACCTCTGAGCATTGCTCCCAGGATTTTCTGAAGTACAGTGTGCCTCTTACCCTTATTATTCTACTGTTCATCTACGGGTGGTGGGTTTTTGTTCTGGTACAGTGTTGCACTTTTCACTGACTCAAAGATTTGGTGGTAGAAATAGCAGTAAGACGCTCTCACTGATACTAAATAAAATCACATACTTACTCAGAGGTGAATAACACTGTGAAATAGCTGAATGAAGTTTACTTAATTACTGAGCTAAGCTAATGACAAAATCTTGAAATTGGGCTTTCTAAGAATTCCATGAATTGTCAACAAAATAATTTGAAGAATTAGGTGTACCTATCAAATGTAAATAATTTGATCCTTGTATTAAATACTGTCTGTAACACAGGATCGTAGTTTTCTAAGTAGCATAAGTATTTTGGAGAAGCCATTTTTCTTTGACTTCTAAATGTTCACTTGTGCAGTGCTGGTCTCGTGACATGGGTAGAGTTCAGTCTCCACATGAAGGAATATCAACTTTTTTCCCTTAGTGATAGACTGAGCAGATAAAATACTAAAGTAATGTTTTGTTGTAATTGAAGTACTTACCTCAGTTAACACTAATTCTTAGATTCCTGAGTCTGCTAGTTATAGAAAATTGTACAAGTCACTATAAATATTTGCTTTAAAATCTATTTGGCACGCTGCACTAATGTCAAGTTACAATACTGTTATTAAAAAGCACTTTTAAAATTCTTACTGTAAGAATATTCAAAGTACTATTAAAATGTTGAGATTTATTTTTTACTGATGTCTTACTTAAAGATGTTCTGATACTTTCTTATAATTTTTATAAAATTACAAATTACATTTGTATCAAGCTAAAACACTGTAATAGTGCCATATGGTCTTTTCAAAAACTTGTTCTATTTATGTTTAATATGTTTATTTTACTCTCTGGATGAAAATTAAAATGATGTTGGTTAATGTTGACTGATTTTTCCTCCTGTACTCTTCTTTCTTTCCCTTTCCCCCTTTCACATTTAGTATATAATGGAACTGCAACAAAATAAACTCAGTAGCAACTTTAAGGAAGTTTGGATGTTACTTTCAACACATTGCTTAAAAATGAAAAGTAAGTAGTTCTGGGTAGGATCTTCAACAGAAGTGAAGGTGAGCCTGCAGGGAAGCCATACCCATAAAGATGTAGGTTCACAAGTCCCATTCAGCATACCTAAGTCATTTAGAGCTTAGAAACCTACAATACTTCTATCCTATTTTAATCCTTTGGGTACTTATCTTTCATGCAAGTCACATACAAGTAACTTTTTGCTGCATGAGCAGTCGCTTTTACAATAGAGGAATTAGTGGCAAGAGTAACATTTCCATACACACAAATACTGACTTCTGAGTTGTATAGTTTGAGAATCATTCACCTAATCCTGCAAACACTGATATATAGATGCTTAATTTTACACAGGGAACACATCCCATTATGCTGTGTGCAGGTATGGGCAGGATTGGTCCCGTAGTCAGGCCACTGCAAACACACTACATGCACTCCTTGCCATTTTTAGGACTGGCTTTTAGAAATGGAAGCAGTATGTTTTCTCTCTCTTATGAGTAAACATATGCTCTCGGGGAAGGATTAGAAAACACCAAACAGAATTTATTTGGTAGAAGCATCAAACTGCTGTGACAGATGTCAGGATTTAAAGGCATTTTTTCATTAATGTGGGGGCAGAGCTATTGCAGAAATACAGAGCCTCAGTACAGTTGGTACTTGACTTTTGGGGGATCTGCCAAGTTTGTGATGGGCCCTGCAATATACACCACAAGGATCAGGGGAGTCCTCTCCCCTCATGTACATCCCTGCCCACCTGCTGGCTCCCTGACCCCCCTGCCTGCCCGCTCCCTCTGGACCCCCTTCCCTGGCCTGCCTGCCTGCCTGCCGGCTCCCAGGCCCTGGAACACTTCCCTGCCAGGTCTCCCCCCCCCCCCCCGGCCTCCAGGTCCCCCAACCCCCAGGATCCTCCTCTGCCATCACCCCCCCAGCTCCCTGACCCCCTTCCCCTACCTGTCTGCTGACTCCCTGATGCTTCCTCTCTCCCACCCTTACCTGGCCAGAGCTGCTTCCTGGCCAGGCTGCTCCTGCCCAGATTTGAAAACTCCCCGAGCCTGGACACAGTTCCCAGACCAGGACAGGGAAGAACATGCATTCCGCTGAATTTTTCTATTTTTGGGGGCCCTGGAATGCTTGCCCCTCAAATTTGTGGGCCCTGGACCAGTGTTCTGGGGTGTTCCAGCTTACTTTACCCCCTGATTGATCACCAGGAATTTATAAATGGTTTATTACTGTAAGAGAGACTTGTAATATTACATAAGAGCATTTCCAATAGGACAACGGTTCAGATCCAGTTTAGACTTTTAAAGAGTTTGGGGTCATCAGTTAAAGATGTGGATGTGTCAGTAGTAATCATTATTGTGGGGGTTGTATGAGTGAACTCTATACCTCTTAAAAGGTTCTGTTGAACTGTCCACCAATTTTTGACCTCTGGAGGTATGATTCGAGATTTTCAGAGAGAATGCCTGTTTGGTTTGTAAACCACAGTAAGCCACATCTGAAGGCCACACATGCGAAAGCAGGCATGTGGTACAATGAATGTTGAAACCACAGTGTGAACCAGGAGCTGAAGCACAGTGTAGGCAGAAACTTTTCAGGGTTGTAGAATTCACTCATACAACCCTCACAATAATGTTACTACTGAGACATCCCTCATCGGTTGGGAAGCACACATGCAACATCTGACCACCGAGGGTCAACGGAGTCCTTCCTACATATAAAGATATTCAAACTCTACATGGTCTGCAATGCCTGCAGACATTTCCTTCCTTACATAAAAAACAAATCTATGAAGATCATGACAGATAATGTGGCATGTGTGTTTTATATAAAACTGCCAGGAAGGTACCACATCTTGGTCTCATTGCACAGAATCAATAAAACAATGGAATTGGTGTATAAGACACAATAGAAACATTTCAGCTTTTTATCTACCTGGCATGCAAAATACATGTCGGATGACCTGAGCAGGCATTTCCTTACAACTCTCAAATGACAGTTAGACTATTCGGTCCTCAAAGAGATATTCTGGATCTGGGGCAATCCGCAGGTAGATTTGTTTGCCACAGAAGGGAACTGGAGATGCCACAGATTCTGGTCCAGGGGAGGAGTGGGCAACCATTCGATGGGGGATGCATTGCTAACAATGTGGAACAGGGGACTAGGCCAGCCTTCTCTGCAGTTCCCCTACTACAAAAAGTCATCCAAAAGATCAAGACAGACAAAGCTGTTTAATATTGATAGTCCTGGCCTGGCCCAGACAAACTTAGTTCTCAGACCTACTGTACCTCTCAATTTGCCAACCAATCAAGTTACCAACCTGACACAACCTCCTCTACCAATATCACAATCCAATGCCTCATTTGGACATCCAAAGACTACACCTAGTGGCTTGGATGATAGTTGGTTCTTGTTGGAGGAACTACAATGTCCATCTGAGATCCAATACATTTTAATTAATAGTAGAAAGACTTTTGCCAGAAAGACTTACCTTTATAAATGGAAAAGATTCTTATCCTGGTGTGACTGCATCCCTGTAGACTCACGTGCATGCTCCATTCCAATGATCCTGGAGTATTCACTGCATTTAAACAATTCAAGCCTTTCAATTAGTTCTCTAAGACTACACTTATCTGCAATCACTGTCTTCCATGATAAACAAAATAACTAACTAACTAACTAAATAAATCTGTTAGTCTTAAAGTGACACACAACTCCTTGTTGTTTTTTCGCTGGACTAGACTAACACGGCTATCCCCTTTTTAATATTATCCCACCCTGTTGTTAAACAATTCCTAATCAGCCTTCACAAGGTCAAATCCCTAGTCCATTGCCGTATTCCACAATGGGATCTTAATTTGGTCTTAACATCTTTAACAAAATGACCCTTTGAACCACTTGCCACCTGCTTCTTTCTGCACTTATCAGTGAATGTGACTTTCTTAATTGCAATTATCTCCACCAGCTGAGTCAGCAAAATAGGGGCATTAGTGGCAGACCCACCATATATGATCTTTTATCATGATAAGGTAGTGCTACAACCAATGTTCCCCCTAATTTTTCATAGTCTGTGTGTGCAAAAAATTTCTTTTGTGCAAATTTTCAGAACCAGTATCCAAATTTGTGCACACTCTAGTGAGTCTGTTCAAACTTGTGAGCGCAACGAAGCATATGATGTACATTCAAGTAGGGCAATGGCTACATCAGTTGCTTTTCTTAAAACTGTTCCTCTCATTGACATCTGCAAGACTGCCTTGTAGGCCTTGCCAGTAACATTTATTAAGCCTACGCAGTAGAACAACTATCCCTTAGGGACACCTTGCTAGGTGCCTCTATGCTATCTACAGTTAAAACAACTTAAGTCTTCCGAAGTCCCTCCCCCACTTCAGGACATTGCTCAGGAGTCATAAGTGGAGCACCCACAGGGACACCACCCAACGAAGAAGAAAAAGTTACTCACTGAGTGAAGTAACTGGACTTCTTCAAGATGTGTGTCCGTGTGCGTGCTCCATGACCTGCCCTCCTGCCCTCTACTTCAGAGTTTATCTTCCACCACAGTAACTTTGTGGTAGCGAAGGAGTGGAAGGCTCTGGCCATGCATGTGTCCAACGGAGCATGCCAACAGCTCCCAAGCCAGCATTGGCACATGCGCGGCCCTACCACTTATGCTGCTACAGGTCTGTCATCCGGGGCTCCACAGGATACGACACCTCAAGTGGAGCACCCACAGGGACACACATCTCAAAGAAGTCCAGTTACAGCACTCGGTGAGTAACCTTTTCTTCCCAGGATAGAGGCCCCCATCTGGTAAGTGTGGCTTGCATTCAAGATGTCAACCTAGCACTTTTTGTTAAGTGCTTGAAAATCAGACTTCGTGTATTTATTGGAATTCAGTCCGTACTGTGTCACTTCAGAATTATTGCTTACCTGGTACAGGCAGTGGCAGAAAATATGTAGAAGACTTCCGTACTGTAGACTAACATTGTGTGGACATGAAGACAGATTTTCTTATCGTATCACATTTCAGGAACCTCTGATGAAAAGGCTTTTTATGTAACATTGTGTGTATGTCTAAGCACTCAGGGACAAATTTGGATCTGCTTCCACAGGTTTGAGCATGCTCCCAAATAGTCAAAAATGGAGCAATTAATCTTGTAATTTCTGTCCTTTGTTTGTTGATTGTTTTTTCCCTACATTATGGACCAGTGTTCCTTCATGAAAAAGAAAAACACTTAACATTTTGAAATTTAACAATGATTCATACAGAGGCACGCTGTGTGAAGTGAGAAAAATGGTTCATTATCAACAAAAATCAATTTTTCATTTTAAAAGACAAATGAAGGTCTGTTAAGCTTTTTGTAGTATCCTAACATGGCTCTATGTATGGAAGCAGCTTGTGCTATACACTTGTGCTGCTCTCTGAAATTTATGCTTGCTTTCTAATGCTGCTAGTGTAATTACTAAAAGAAAAAGCCAAAATACCTTTTATAATGAAGCATATATTACAAGGAACTGAAACTGATGTGGTGGTACAAAAATAATATTTGGAATATATTCATCTTTTCAAAACTCTTGCACTCATCTCATTTTTCCACTGGTAGCAGCCAATGATCAGTTGCCTCTCTGGATCTAATCATTTCTTAAAGTTTGTCGTGGTAGTTCTCATACTTCTGTACTCTGGACCATTGAAGATAAGATGCCTTGTAGATCATTTCCCGTTTTCCATACCCTGTGTGAGGCAATTACAGTATCTCGTTACATGAAAATAGTAAGAAAGTATTCAGGAAAGAATATGATTTCTTTAATGTAACAATTGTTGCTGCTTCTTTACACCCCCATGTTTTATCTGTGCTGTTTATTTTCTCTCCTTCCAGGCGTGGAATTTACAGATTTATTCATAGCAAATTTTACCCCATCTCCCAGTCCCCTGCCTGCTGTCCTTGATGCTCTAATCTTTTTTTGTAGTTCAATTTTCTCCTCTTTACGCTGATCAGGCTATACCTGTTGCTTATCAACCCCAAACACTGCAGAGATTGTCTCTTTCGAGTGGATGTCTTCAGCCATGGCTGCAGTCACTATAAATCCAACTGAGTGAATTTTTCTACCTCTTAGGGGTGCATACTTGTGATCTCTCAAGACTGAAGGATGCCAGAGAAGTCTCTCCTCTGTGTGTTGCTCTTCCTGAAGTGTGGGTGATGTCCTTATTTTGATCATTGTTAAATTATTTTAATAGAAACAGCCACACTGGGTCAGACCAACGATGCATCTAACCCAGGCTTCTTTTTCCCTAACTGAAGCACTTCAGAGGAAGGAAGAAGTTTCTGTGGAAGTCTGGAAACTTTTTTATTTCAAATTCTTAGTTTTTTTAGGCCAGATCTATACTAAAAAGGTACTTTTACCCAGCTATGTCGCTCAGACATGTGAAAGATCTATACCCAATGAGCAATGTAATTAGAGTGACCTCACCCATACTACATACAGCAATAGGTTGATGGGAAAATTCTACCTGGCTACAACCTCTTGGGAAAGTGGATTAAGTACAGTGACTGGAAAACCCATCCTGTCATTGTGGTGAGTGTCTGCATTGAAGTACTATAGCATCTCAGCTGCTGTGTTTTTAGTGAAAGCAGAGTTGTAATCTTTACTATTATTTCCACATATTATTCACTGTAAAAATATTCAAAGAACACTAAAAAACAACTATCTAAGAGCCAAAAAAAAAAAAAAAAAAGGATGCTGTCTGTTTGATTAAAAAATGCCAACCCTCTGAAAATCATAGAATCATAGAACCATGGGGTTGGAAGGGACCTCATGAGGTCATCTAGTCCAACCCCCTGCCAAAAAAGCAGGACCACTCCCACTAAATTATCCCAGCCAGAGTTTTGTCCAGCCGGGCCTCAAACATCTCCAAAGACGGAGATTTCACCATCCACAATCCTCATCATCCTGGACTAGATTACAATTCACAGGAAGACTGACAGATGTTTCACTGTTCTTGTAACAGAGCAGCCCCTTGGACTACCTATAAATTCTGCTGTTTCTGCCAACAAAGACTGAAAAAAAAAAACCCATTAATCCTGTCCTACCCTTCCTGAATTCCCTTTAGGGTTCATTTCATTCTAGTTGTGTTTGGTTTTGATTGACCACTCAACATTCATCATGATGTCGAAATAAGGACTTATTTAACATGAAAGTTAAGGTGTGAATTTAGAGCAGATTAACTATTCCCAATTAACTCCGTGTGTGGATACTCCTATCCCAGAATAAGAGAATCCACCCACAAAGTTAATGAGAAATAACTTTCTGGCAATAACTCTGCAGAGAGCCAAGTCTTTAGAAAAAACAAATCCTGCTCAAAATGCTTCAGAATTTTTAACCTAAATTAATATTTGAGCTGGTCTTATTTAAAAATACCCCTCAGAAAAAAGAAGAATGCTACCCACCTGTAACAAAATAATGGCTACCTAAAATGTTCCTGAATTTCTGTTGAATTTCATCATTCTTCACATACAAAGAAATCCTTTGGCCCCTCAAGCCAAGTATCTCTAATCTCAGTAAGAGGCATGTAAATTGATGGTTTGGTCTCTGTCACTGCTGATAGTGATTAATAAAGTCTTTGCTAATCTTACTATTTTAAATTAGCAAAGATTTCACTAAACTTTTTATTTTGTTTGCTTCTTTTTTAATTGTCTTGTATGCCTTTACTTTAGCTTTGATTTTGGCTCATTTGAATAGCAACACTGAAATTCAGCATTATAGGGCTCTAATTTATGAGGTTTCACTGACCCAGACAGCCCACCTGTGTGATCAAGGGTCAGAACTTTCACTTCCAAGCCACAAAACTACATCTCAAAAAATTTGTGCCTACCTAAAGCATTAGGAAATTTTACTTTCAGAAACAGTTTGTGGGACTCATAGAATGGGTCTACACTGCAAAGTAAATGCAGGGTTAGTAGAATTTGAGTTATTAGTCCCTGAGTTTGTTAACCTAGGACTTGAACAAGTATGCTCACTTGTAATCCTGGATTAGGAAGTGTTGAGCCCTGGGCACCACTATCTACACTGCATTATGCAGGCCAGAGTCAAGCCACCCATATCCCAGACTTCTTAGCTCCTTCTCAAAATGTGGCCATGTTAGCCCTTTGTTTGTGGTGTAGGATGTGGAAGTTTGATTGTCCATCACACCTCACTGTCCAGAGGAGGAAGAAATTTGGCCCATATAATTGTGGGATACTTTCAGTCAACTTCCAGAGCACACATCCAACAGGACTGCACCTCCACTGCAAAGTAATAGGGCTCAAACCCAGAGTCCTTGCTTGACTCAGGCTCAGCCTCTTTGCTCCTGTGGGACCCTGGGCCCCAGCCTTGAATTGGTGTGATTTTTAAACTGCAGTGTAGACATACTCATAAAGAACACATGAGTGAATTCTGATCCACATTAGAAGACAGAGCTAGCAGGATGCAACCTGGTTACAGATTTTGTTGTGAAAGGTTTGCATTGTTTTAAAAACAGAACTTCCTTACCTTGTTATACATATCAAAGCAAGTTTGGGCTTGTAAGGTGTAGAAGAAGAAAAGATCAGTGAGAAATATTTAATAGAACTTTTCTTTTAGAATAAAGGATGTTTAACTGAAAGGTTGATTACATTCCATTGAAAGTACGTATATTTTTTAATATGGTAAAAGAATGTGGACACTTCAGTGGCTTTGTTAGCTACACACAAACCTAAGTTTGTTGCTAGCTGTCTACACATGGAATGTTTCAAATTATGTGTCTATAGGAGACTTCATATGTGATATATTACATATTGTACAACAGTTGTAACCCATTAGATTTGTCCTATTGTTAGTCTACAGTTGTTAATGAATTCAGCGTAGAGTAATCTGAATCCTGTGGTTCATGAAAATATCCTCACACTGCTTGAATTTCACTGGTTTTAAGTTCTTATACAATCTGTTTTTGAAGTGCAGGTATTCACTCATAAAAAACTATTCACAGAGCAAAGTCCCAGTTTGTAGCAGAAATGATTAGAAGAAATACCCCACAAAGGAGTTTGAAAATTGCTATAGCTGGATTTTTCCCAGTCAAAAATTGATTCAAATCTGGAAGTTAAGCAAAGGAATTGATAGTAAGATGAATATGCATGGGGCAGACAGGCTGTGTTTATGATCCAAACTGTCTCATGTGGGAATGCCAGGTGATTGCAAACCCTTCCCAAACACAGCTCTGGACACTATATTATAGCATCATCACTGTTCCCTCTAAGCTGTGCGCATGTGCACATGCACACAGGTCATGAAACCTGCACACACAACAAAATAAAGTTTGCACAAAAAAATTAAATAGTGCTAATATTGGTGCTCACAAAGAAATGTTTTTGCACACACAAAGAAATTGTTTGGGCACACAGTTTACGAGTAATTAGAGGGAACATTGAGCATCATTGGTGTATACGGACCCTTACAGACATATGGAAGCCAAAGAACCAATTTTTGATCTATTACACCATTATACATCTGATTAAAGTAACATTGTTGAAGCCCGTAGACTTGCAATCTGGTACAGTATCTGGTAATGATTGCAGACTCAAGTTCTAAGGACTCAGTGGGATCAATCCTTTAGTGACTTCACTGGAGCTGGTCTAATGAATAAAGAATGTGAGGTTAGGTCCTAAAATGGGCAATTACAGCCAGAAGGTGGTGAGGCAGGAGATGGCAACGAGCTCATGTGATTTGGTTTGCTTATGCTTAACATGCATTTTATAGCTGCAGGAAGGTAGGAAGGAATTGGTTTTATATTGTAGGCAAGAGAATCTTGTTAAAATTGGAGAGGTAACTGAACGACTTGAATTCTCAGGAGGCACTTACAAGGAAGAGTACATGTATATCTTTGTACAAAGGAAAAATGCACTACATGAAGATTCATAGATTTTTAAGGTCAGAAGGGACCAATAGAATCATCTAGTCTGACCTGCACAATGCAGCTCAAGAACCTCCTGTGCACTCCTGCAATAGACACCTAACCTATGATTGAGTCATTGAGGTCCCCAAGTCATGGTTTAAGGATTTCAAGGTACAGAGAAACCACCAGCAAGTGACCCGGACTCCATTCTACAGGAGAAGAGGAAAAACCCTAGGGCCCCTACTAATCTGCCCTGAGGGAAAATCATCTGACCCCAGACATGGCAATCCCTGAGCATAGGGGCAAGATTAACCAGCCAGATACCCAAAAAAGAATGCTCTGAACCAACTCAGAACCCACACAGTCTAACATCCCATCACAGGCCATTGGCATATTTACCACTAGTAGTCAAAGATCAGTAAAGATTCAGGACTGTGCAGAGACTTGAGATGCGGGTACTGGACAGATATTAAACCCAGATATTGATCTTAGTTATCTTAGAGTAACATGCGATCAGAATGTGTGTCACCATACAAAAGATGCAAGACAGAAACAAATTACTTGCTGAAAGGTGCAAAAGATATTAGAAATATTGTGGAAATAATACAATAGAGTTCTGGTTTGCTTTATTGCTTTGGATTATAGGAAAATTTATTGAAAAGCAGATTGTTGATTTACTGAAAATTATTACAGACAACCAACAGGTATTTCAACAACCCTCCATGTACATTTTTTTAAAGTATTTACAGAAGAACATTAGAAGTCCATTGTATTTTACATCTTTGCTTCGTATTTACAAATAAAAAATGTTTGATGAAAATGTTTTTCAATGTGAAGTTTCTCACAGTGAACTTCCTAAAGTTTTGTAATGTTACCATAATACCAGGTGTGCCATTATCTCACCAAATCTTCATGAAATTTAACTGTCTCAACATTCCAAAGCATCCAATGAAAGGAATTCTAGTGAAGTGGAACAGCAATAAATGTGACTGTTGGCAAGTTAAGGCACTGGCTTGATGTCATCTGTGGGATCTACCCCAATACGAACTTCTTGGTAGTAGAGTTACAAAGTTAGTTAAATAACTACAATCATAATTACTTAAACATTTATCCTAGCATAGGAGCAGATAATTGTATTAGCTAACAAATTGGCACATTGTGCTGAACAAAGTGTTCTATCCACTGTCTGCCATTATGTCTTCGTATTCCTTTCCATATGCCAAACCTATCAGCCCACATAGATTTTTCTCATTTGGATGTGGGGATGTGTTTTAGGTCTTAGGCTGCCTGTACTTAATTTAGAAATCATGTAGTTTAAGCATACGTTTTGTTAGAAAAGTGCTAATGCGCTTTGCCTGCCCAGTGCCTCATCACATTTTGAGTGCCTTAGATATCTGTATGAACTAAGGATTTTTAGTGTATTGAAATATTTGTTTTGACGGGATGAAAGTGGCAAATAAGTCACATTTTCACTTTCTTAGGAGCTCTGTTTGTCAAGCCTAGTTTTTGTTCCATTGCTGTTTTCACAATATTAGAGCTTCTGTCTCCCTCCCTCCACCACATAGACAATTGTTTAGTTTGCCGATGGTACCGGAGGAAGCACTCCAGCATATTCCATTTATCTCTTCTGTCATCACCACTTCTCCCTAACTTTCTTTTCTTCTTTGTTGCCTATGTAATTGCAGCACTTGTTTGCCTAGGATATCTCAGATGTTACCCAGCAGAGAAAGACTATTAAGAGAAAAGATGTTGGCTGTTTCTTCTTCCTTCTTTTGATAGATGGAATCCAGATTGAAGTCTGTACGTTGTACTTCATCTCTGGCCTCTAGATTTTACTACTCCCCTCTGCTCCCCTGCTTTCTTGCATGGTCTTGTCTCAATCGCTAGTACCACACATTTAGCTATGACCCATCTGTGCCCACCTGAAAATGCGAAGATTGGGGCAGGCTGTAGAAAGAGAGCAGATCCTCCCAAACTGGTAGCTAACACTGCAGTTAGATTCCCCAACCAGTTACAGTGCTCCTGATTCTCTACATTGGTCATTAAGATGTTTTAAAAACAGGAATTTACACAGCTGCCTTTATTGCATTTCAGTATCCAGCCCCCAATTAGCAACTAGTTCCAGTAAAGAGATAAATTATTAAAACTCCTTTACCAAAAATGTTCTCCTGATCCTCTAAGGCAGGGGTCAGCAACCTTTGCCAACCCCTGTGCTGGTTCTTCCTCCCTGACCCTCAGCTGGTGCCAGTGGCCCCCTCTGCTGAAAAAATGCAGCGGCTGCCTGAAAATTCAGCAGTGGCCACAGCTGGAGTGGGCATGCTTCCCAGGCATTCTGTGGAAAGAAGTTGCCCAGAGTGGCACATCTTGGTGGTGTGCCTGGGGACAGGGGTCCCCGGGCATGCCACAAAAAGAAGCGGCTCCTTTCAGGAGTTCCCAGGTATGCTGCAGAAAAGCTGCCCAGAGTGTTTCCTTTGGAGAGCATCACACCACAGAGATGAGCCACTCCGGGCAGCTTTTTTCTATGTCACATGGAGGCATAGGCATGGGGGGACCCCCTATGCCCCAGCTGCCTCCAAAGGAAGCTGCCCAGAGTGACTTTTGGTGGCAGGAGTGGCCATTTCTGTGGTACTGTAGAGGGTGCCACATGCCACTCTGAATGGGCTGGGATGCCACTATTGGCACACATGCCAGGGGCCGCCTACCCCTGCCCCAAGGGTCATCCACATTGTGGTACGCCAGGCAGAGTGCGGTCAGGCACATCAGGCAAGATGTGTGCTTATCAGTGTTGTTTTGTGTCCGGTGCTGATATCAGTTTGGCTGCATTTGTGAATGTGTGCGTGAGTAAACTGAAGCAACACTATGCCTATTTTTAAGAATAGTGCCTATTTTCAAGAAAGAGAAAAAGGAGGATCCAGGGAATTACAGACCAGTCAGCCTCACCTCAATCCCTGGCAAAATTATGGAGCAGATTCTCAAAGAATCCATCCTCAAACACTTAGAGGAAAATAAAGTGACCAGGAACAGTCAGCATGGATTTACCAAGGGTAAATCATGCCTGACCAATCTTGTTTCCTTTATGATCAGAGGACTGGTTTTCTGGATGCAGGAAGAACCATTCATGTGCTATACCTTGATTTTAGCAAGGCTTTTGATACAGTTTCCCACAGCATTCTCATTGGCAAATTAAGGAAGTATTGATTGGAGAGGTGGACTGTAAGGTGGATAGAAAACTGGCTAGAGCAACGGTTTCAGCGTGTAGGAATCAATGGTTCCATGTCTAGCTGGCAACCAGTAACGAGTGGTGTGCCCCAGGGGTCGGTCCTGGGGCCGGTTCTGTTCAACATTTTCATCAATGATCTGGATGATGGAATAGACTGCATTCTCAGTAAGTTTGTGGATGACACCAAGCTGGGGGGACCAGTAGACACGTTGGAGGGCAAGGACAGGATTCAGGGAGACCTAGATAAATTGGAACAGTGGGCCAATAGAAATCTTATGAGGTTCAATAAGGACAAGTGTAAAATCCTGCACGTGGGATGGAAAAACCCCATGCACTGCTCCAGGCTGGGGAACATTCAGTTAAGTAGCAGCAGTGTAGAAAAGGACCTGGGGGTCATGGTGGATGGGAAGCTGGATATGAGTCAGCAGTGTGCTCTTGCTGCCAAAAAGGCCAATGGCATACTGGGCTGCATCAAAAGAAGTATTACCAGCAGATCAAGGGATGTGATCATTCCCCTCTATTCTACACTGGTGAGGCCACATCTAGAATACTGTGTTCAGTTTTGGGCTCCCCACTAGAAAAAGGACAGGGACATGCTAGAGAGAGTTCAGCGGAGGGTAACCAAAATGATCAAAGGGCTGGAGCACAAGCCCTATGAGGAAAGACTGAAAGCATTAGGCTTATTTAGTCTGCAGAAGAGAAGATTGAGGGGGGATTTGATAGCAACCTTCAACTACTTGAAGAGATGCTCTAAGGAAGATAGAGCTCAACTGTTCTCGGTAGTAACAGAGGACGGAACGAGGACCAATGGTCTCAAGTTGCGGTTAGGGAGGTCGAGGCTGGATATTAGAAAAAACTTTTTTACTAGGCGAGTGGTGAAGCATTGGAATGAGCTGCCTAAGGAGGTGGTGGAGTCTCCATCTTTGGAGGTGTTTAAGGCCCGGCTGGACAAAACCATGACCGGGACAGTTTAGTGGGAGTGGTCCTGCCTCTGGCAGGGGGGTTGGACTAGATGACCTATGAGGTCCCTTCCAACCCTATGATTCTATGATTCTATGAACACTCATGATCGAGGAAACCAATACAACCACGGATCTTTGTAGAAATGAAGGTGCCAGGCTAGGCTTTATTGCAATGTAGCACTATGGCAAACAATCCGTATCAACAGCTTTGTTTGCAGCATTGGTGCTTTCAGTGCAATGGAACAGTTCAACTGACAGCAGGACTGGCTGTTACCCTCTTGGCTGCATGAAGTTTTGGCTCTAGGGCTATTTTTATACTTTACTTGGACTTACTGACTCAACTGCCTTTGGGATCCAGATTTCCCTTGATTGGTCCACATGCCCCTTTCTTGATGTCACCCTTGATTTAATAAGTCCCTGGGCATCACCATTCATCAAGGTGTCATGATTTGGCCAAACTTCTCCTTTGCACAGGTCACTTAGGCACAGCAGACCTCCTTATCTCTTTTGGCATTAAACTGGGCTGCCACCACTTTTCTCCAAGTACATTCTCTCCAAGTACATTCTCGTCTTTATCCATATTAGTGCAATATCAGCCTATGTTGTGCCAATTTTGATGAGGTTATCGTGATCCCTTCAATTCATGCCCAGTGTGCATGCCATTCAGGCCTACCTTCCTGGATCGCCTCATTAAGCCTCGAGCCAATACCTAGATGCTTCTACTTATCTTTCACTTTCTCCTACACACATTACCAAATCAGTGTAAGTTTGGATCGTATTCAAAAAAGCATGCTGTCAACCAATCCCTTGGTAACTAAAACTGAATGTTTATTATAAAAGGAAAGAAACAAACGAGATCTGTTATTTTGTCAAAGCAATCAGATACAAGCAAATGATTTAAAAGTCCATATAAATCAGATTTTCAACATAATTGTAGAGTTTGCTAGCTTGTACAGTTCCTTTGGCATATATCCAGTACCTGGATGGGTCTCAGTCCTTTGTTTCACTGCTTCAGTTGTAGATGAGTTAGTTCAGAAATTGGAAGAAGGAATGAAGACCAGATGGAGATAGTGCAGCTGCATTTTATAATATCTGCCATGAGGCTTATGCATTCTTTGTGCAAAACACAGCCACAAAGCACATGGCATGGTAAATTCTCAGAATCTTTTCTCCATAGGCATGTTCCTATGTGTCTTGGTGATTCATAAGGTGTGGCCCCTGGGTTCTTCCACTGGATTCACTACACCTTTTGAGTTCCCTTAATGGGCCATTAAGCAGACACAGTGTTGCTGCCAGCCAGTCTGGGAGTGTCACCCAGAACCACAGCACAAGTTTGAAATACAAATATATAGAACTCATCATAGAAAACTGATACATACAGATAACCAATATTATTATAGCTATCAAATTATAACCTTTCAATGATACCTGACATGGCATATTTTGTAAGATTCATTGCAACTTTTCAATATTTATATCAGTATTAAAAATAATCAGTTGTATTCCAGGCAGCGTCACAGTTGCTTCAGCCAGCTCCTAGTCAGTGAAATGATATGAATACGATGTGCCAAGTAAGAAAAATTTACTCTTGTTGCCCTCTCCTGAAGTATCTACTTTTTGAGGAGCTTTTCTCCTCTTGGTGCAATTCAGAAAGTAATAATAATTCTGAATGCAATCTGTGAATCCCCTCGTACTGCTGCCAGGAAGTGAAGGAGTCTGACGAGTTCAGATAGATGTAACATTTCGGCACTTGCTGCTGATGTGCTATGCTAATTATTGTCGTATAATTGGAAACATATTCATCCCTTGTTATTTTTCCCCTAAGGATGATGATTTTTCTTTAGTATCAGCTAGAAGGCTTCCCAGTGCACAGCAGATCAGAAGCAGTAATGGAGGGGCTGATCCTGCAGGACGCTGAACACTTGTAACTTGCATTGAATTCACTGGGAGTTGCAGGTGCTTAACAACTCTCTGAATCAGGCCAAGAACTTGCAAAGTGTGTTGTCCCTTATTAACACCCTCCAGAACATTCACTGCTCTAAATGTGCATGGCATATTTCAGCTCATGTAAGTACTGTGTGGTTTTGCGAGGGGAGGACATGTTTTTGGAGGTCTGTTGGATTTCCTGTTCCATCCCACAACATCCTTCCTCCTTTCTTTATTCAGACCATGCTGATGTAACCAATCTCTCTACTCATAGGGAAGGAGGAGGCTCCCACTACCTGCTAAATGTCTCAGAGCACTACATGAAGTCCTAGTTTCTACTGGAAACAGAGAAGGAAGAGGCTTAAGTTGACTTAAGGAAAGCCCTGGCCACATTTGGAGTTCGTTAACTCAACTTCAGGACTTCCGCAAGTCAACTTTTAATAACTCTCACTCTTTAAGTCAACTTAGGCATTAAGTCAACTTTATTAAGTCGACATAATGCAATGTGGTCATCTAAGTCAACTTAACCAAATATGTTTTTTATTAGGACACTTCGTTAAGTTGACTGAAGAGAAGGGTGGCTACACTAAGTCGACTTAATAAAGTCGACTTTAAGTAGACTTTATTAAGTCGACTTAACAAAGTCAACTTAGCTGTTGTAGTGTAGACATAGCCCATGATCCCTTTACACAAACAGAGAGGGCAAAACTGGAAGTTGGGTGATGGGCTGATTGACAATCTGGTCCCTTCCTGTTCCTTGATCAGTGCAGCAATGATGCTGCCATTTCAATGGCTCTTGTGGCAAAGTTACAATTTAGTCTTTTTTAATAGAGTATGAAATTGTTGCATGCTGAGTATTATAATTACTTTCTGAAACCAAGTTCAAAATACTGTGGGAAGAGGAAAAACTTCTTTCATGGGAAAAAAT
This sequence comes from Podocnemis expansa, assembly GCA_007922195.1. Taxonomy (NCBI): domain Eukaryota; kingdom Metazoa; phylum Chordata; order Testudines; family Podocnemididae; genus Podocnemis; species Podocnemis expansa. The sequence goes on along the minus strand of ML681973.1, from coordinate 34,787,040 downwards.
TTGTAGGCAAAGGAAATAAATGCGGTGGGGGAGTGGTTCTGAATGGACATGTTGATTTTATCCAAGATTAAATTTTTGCCTGGAATTGAATTAAATGCAAGGCATCATGGCAAGACAGTCAGTTGTAGGAGATATTGAACACATTACAAATACAACACTTAGATTTTTGCCAACTCAATGGTATTTGAAGCCACAAGACTCTTCCAACTGTTTTTTTTCCCTTCTGCACCAATACCAATGTTACAGATAATTAGTTAAATTGCATATTGTCAGATAGTTAATTTTTTCCATCAATAAGATCCAGTCTTTGGATCAATTCTGTATATCTTTCCAATCGTGATGTAATATTTTAATGCAAGTCTTAAGGAAATTGATTGTGTTAGTTTACAAGTCTTTCTGTGTCATAAATCTAATTCTGTGTTTTTAAAACATACATTGGAGATTTTTGCCTTCTTTTTAATGTCTTGTATGCCTTGGATCTATCAAATCATTTACAGATACATTGTATGCGCTAAGGAATCTGTTCATTTTCATTTAGTTTTGAGGTCTAAAAAAGTTCACAACAAAATCTGTTAACCAAAAGGTAAAACCTGCAGTGATAGAAGTTTGTCAGTGCTCCATAACATTGCCCTGGTTTGCATCATAGGCGGAGGGGAGAGCGATGTGAATTGAGAGGAAAGTAATTGCTAAAAATGGAAGGAGCTAAAAAGCTCATTACAACTAAAACACTGCAGCTTACCTTCTTATTACTATAGTGCCAGGGGTTAAAGTATAATTTGGCAGGCCCTGGAGTCCTCACAATTGAGTGGGCCCCCCCATGTCCAGGCCCCCCTCCCACACTCCAGCTACTGCCCCCAATATCCATTCCCCTGTCCCCAAAATCCACCCCCAATACCTACCCTCAATACCTGCCCCCAGTACCTACCACCACCCCCAATATCTACCCCCAGCTCAGGAAGCCCCAATACTCCCCCCTCGACCATGAGCCGGGCTGCCCCAGTAGTTACCAGCAGCACGCTGGCCTGGAAGACTGCAGCCTGCACATACACAGGGGAGCCCACCCCCTCCCCTGCCTGCTGGAACACGGCAGAATGCCATTCCGGGGCCCACTATTTTTAGGGGCCCAGCATTCGGGCCCCTAAAAATAGAAAATTGTGCAGGAACACTGCATTCCGGAGCCACTATTTTTCAATGGTGGGCCGTTGAACACAGAATTCCGGCATCATTTCCTATTTTTAGGGGGACCAGAGCACTGGTCCCTTAAAAATAGTGGGCTCTGGAGTGGTGTTTCGGGCCATTCCAGCTGACTTTAACCCCTGTGTAGTGCACAGGGATGAGTGTAGACAGTATTTATTTGCCTTCATGTAACCATTAAGGCAGGATCTCTGCATGACATTCACACTACGCTCACTGCCCCAGCTCCTAAGACATTAGGCCACAATTTAGTTATTTTGTGTGTTGACTATTCTTCCGTGGCCTCCCTCTTTCCCATCTTTCATCAGCACAGTCCATCAGAGCAGAGGATGTTGCCACCTAAATACTTTCCCTTTCCTGCTGTTGTGACCTTGACTTGTTCCCTTCTCTTAACTTCCTTTCTACTTTTGCATATAGCTAATGGGTAAGGTTTTTAAAAATGGGGGCTTAAAGCTAGGGTCTTCAATTCATGTTTGAGTGCTTGAAAAACAGGACTGGTTTCCAAAAGCACTGAGCACCCAGAAGTTCCTACTAGCTCTTCTTTGTTTTTGCGCAAGGCCATCACCATGGGGTTCACAGTTTGGATGTGGCCATTGAGTTTTGCCTCAATAGAAATGTTTGGCAATAACAACTGTGTTTTTAATTGCTTAGACTTTAAGTTGGTGTTCCTTTAAAATAAAAATCAACTCCAACAAATATTTGAAGCAGACAGAGCTATTTTTGTGGATGTTATGAAAACTAGTATATCTATCCTTGGCTTGAAAATGTTCTATTTGTCTCAGACTGTTGCCATAAATTATGCCAGCATCACTTTATAAGTCTCTCTGCTTCGATTGTGTCCTGTGGTAAACACAGAAGTTCAGGTTAAAAAAAACAGGCTTCAAGAGACATAACTACAGGTGATGTGACTACTGTAGTTCTTATTTTTCTGTGATGGTCTAGCTTCATTTTGGCTACATATAAGAAATGATGGTCTAAAAAAGATGCAGAGCCAACACTTCTATGTGGGCATGGGTGAGAGAGAGCAAGGGTCAGAAACAAAGACTGAAAATGGGTTCTAACTGGATACTATCAGTTAGAACCAATTTTTTAAAGAAGTCATAGTTAATTAATTATTTGAACATCATGAGGTTTGTGTAATAATTTAGTTCAAATATTAGTAGTTGATTCTAACAGTGTCTAGAATAAACCTTACAAAAGAGTGCTTCAACCTATTACAAGTTGCAGTCTTAACTCAGGCCCCAAAGAAGCAAAGCACTTAATCATAGGGTTAAATTGCAGCATGTGAGTGGTGTCATTTAATGTCTTATAACTTTGAGAGGAGCTGTGAACCCACAATTCCAAAGGAAGTCACTAGGTGAAGCAGATAGTTAGCATCTCTGAAAATCAGGCCTCTGATATTCTTGTCTGGTCAGTATAAATCAAAAGTTAATAATATTAAAGTCATTGGAGTTACTGCAGTGAAAAAAGTGGTGTGAAAGAAAAGTCAGGTATCTGATTTTAATTTATGTACATTAGCTATTGCCATCCCTATCTTTAAATGTGATCTTTTAATAAATTCCAAATGTATTATTTGGGGGAGGTGCTATTGGAAGTTGCCAAATGAAATGTGAGTGAAATCAAGCATCTTTTGGATAGATTATATTAGCCTCAGGGAACACTATCTCTGAAATTAACTGTGAAGTTTATTTTCTTAATTTTGGCCTATTACTTCTTGAGTCCATATTTCATTAGATAGATTCATTATTTTAAACTGGTGATTGTTTGCTTTAGCAATATTAATTATAGTTTAGAGATTGTGGGAAAATGTTTTTGAGAAAGGAGAGAGAATTTGAACTGTCCAAATCCTTGTGGGAACAGATGATGAAATCTCCCAGCCTAAAAAGGGGTAGATGGTACTTTCATTTTAAGGATTATATCAGTTCCATTAAGATTCATACTGAAGCACATAAAACCAGAAAAAAAAATTCATGTCCAATTATTTTAAAATCAGGATTGGATAATTTTTCCAAAATATCTGCTCTAGGAATAACTTTGCATGAGTTCTATTACCTGCTCTGTATAGGAGTTCAGATTAGATGATCCAATAATCTGTCCTGGATTTAGAATCTGTAAATTTGAATCCGTCAAATGCTGTTGACATCTATCAATACTGAAAGTCAGAGGAATATTTTAAAATGGCAGAAAAGTAAGCCAACCAGCAAGTCTTAGTTGTTCTTATATTAAAAGGAGAAAAGCCAATTTTTTCATGTTCATTCTACTTCCCATACCCAGGCCAGTGGGTGTCCTCTGTAGCTTTGTAAATAAATGTGTTGGATTTTGATTCTCTTGTTTTTTATTTTTTTTTTCCCCTAGGTTTAAACATTTATTTGGAGTTTTCAAGTTACGATGCCATAGGGAGAACACAGCCTTTTTCTGAGTATTGGAAAGAAACATCCCACATGTTTGGTTCATGATCAATTTCTTGCCAAAACAACCTTTGCATAAGCCTATGTATTTATTGATGTATATATGCATCAAGTAGATTATTAGCTAGTAAAAACATTTCTCCATGTGTTGCAAGGGTGACAGATGCACAAAAGATAAATAAACCAATGCAGTTCTTCCATTTGACTTTTTATCATGAGTCATTGTAAATTTCCTCACTGATGATATATTTTTTAATTCTTTACTTTGAAAACTATTGACACTGTAAGAGTTATAAGAGTTTTTAGTATTGAAATATGCTTGTTAAGGACCCTTTATTGACGAGCTGGAAAACTGCAGAAGTAGGGTTGCCAGTTTTGGTTGGACGTATTCCTGGACGTTTTATCACATGACATCATCTTTAATTTCTAGAGACTCCAGGACAATCTTGGAGGTTTGACAGCCTTAAGAAATGAAGTTAGTCTAGGTCATTTGTCTGTAGAATGGATATATAACCCATTCAACCCATTATTAACAGTCAGAGAAGGTATTCATAATACTTAGTAACAAACTGTATGATAATATATATATACTACAATGTTCAGTGGATATGATAAAAGACAACAACTGACTTAATATTCTTAATAATGGCCTATATTCACTTTGTCTTTAGGTAGTAGAATATTAAAGCAGAAGTTGATTAATGACAAAATGATGAAAAAAGCATTGTACATGTTTACTTGATCCATCAGAAGATTTCACATAGTTTATGATGACTAGGAGTTCATGGTATTGTATGTAGGCAGACTCAAATATCTTGGTATCAATTGGCTATAAGTAGTTCAGTCTTTCCACATGTGTCTGGGTAAACATATTATTTTTGAGAGGCCTTAATTGGAAGGGAGCCTGATTCCAGGCTGGGAAATATGATTGTCTCTCCAAATTGTGCATATCCACACAGTTCTATTCATGATGTATCTCTCACATAATATTAGGAAGCCCACCTATATGGGTTTTAAACCTAGAACAAGTCTCATAAGGAAGCCAGGGTACTTTCAACCTTCCTCTAAGTGGGAAATTGTGAATATTTGGGAGACCTTCCCTTCAGAAATGTTCAGTTTCACAATATTGTTTTAGTGAAGGTAACCAGACAGTGATACTTTAAATCAACAGTTAAAGAAAGATAACGTCATTCTTCATGTAGAGATAAATTTTAGGTTTGAAATTGGAATAATATCCATTTAGACTGTTATTTTCATCAGTAGTTCATCTTAGGGAGATGAATGCTGTCATTATAGCATTACAGACAGACTAAATCATTCTGAGATACAATCCTATGAGTCCTTGACCTGGAAACTGTAAATCGCTTCTTTCTAAAGACAGAAAGCAAATGTTTGTCTTTTACCACAGATATCATTAGGAACCTGTCAGTCTTCTGCACAGGAAATAAGAAAATCCACTGACTTATGGGAAATTAAGGCTCATAAAGAAGGTAGTGAGACTTTGGAGAAACAGTTAATTTGCTGGAGTGGTCTTCTGTTGTTTGATTATAAATTTTAATTTTTTTGCGTGTGTGTGTGTGTGTGTGTTTCTGATGATGCAGGGTAAGAGGGAGAGACTGAAAGGATTGGCCAGACTCAAAGAGCTGGCTCTGTGTTCCATTCATTGCTTAGCAAAAAGTCTATTAGATGGAGAAAAAAATCAAAACCAAAATTTGCTTCTTTGGATTATATCCTTTGATATACCACTTCCTTTGCTTCCACATCAGTGGTTTGATTTTCTTCTGCATTTGTCCATGGTATTGTTCAGTCATCTTTGCTGGGAGACAACCTAATTTATGTTTCTCATGATCCAGGAGAAGGTCAAATCATTTTTCCTAGTAGCGGATTAGATGTAGTGCTCACTTATTAAAGGGGCTTGGTTGAAAACCCCCACAGACCATAAGATGATAACATCTGCTCTGCTTTATATAAGGCCCTGAACTGCACCCATCATCACTGTATGCTAAGAAACTGAATTTCTTTTCTTTCTAAAAGATATATTATTAAAGATGTAGCCATGTATAAATATGATGGCAATACTTTTAGAAGCTAAGCATATTCACAAAATATATGGAGATGTAGTAGGTGAGGTTTCAAAATATGAAGACTGGAAGCATTGTCCCCTTGAGTGGTGGTAACTTGTATCTGTGGACTAAGAGTATGCAGCAAGCTCTACTAACTGATTTACTTAACACTAAAGCTTAAAAGAGAAGATGGTCTTGTATGTGCACATAGAATTCCATTTGTTTTTAAAGAAATATGTACAATGATCCAACACAGACCTTTTCAAAATTATTATTAAAAAAATCACACCAATAAATCATTTCTCAATGTCCTGTCAACTACCCTATCTGAGCTTATTTTGTCATCTTAAAGAAGCAGGAATGTTTTATCACACATGCATGAATGTGGTATCTTAGCCATAGGCCATAGTACACAAGTCTTTTACAGTTTCCTTTCCTGATACTCCAACACAGACTAGTGGTCAGTCTTGCTTGTCCTGAAGTCAAAGGCAAAACTGCCAATATTTCTGCCAGTAAACTTGTTCACTAAAATACTTGTGGAGAGTGAAGACAAAAGGTCTGAGGACTCAATCAGACACAATTAATTTTAAAATGAGAGTAATAGTAAGGGAAAACAGCTCTCTCATCTTAATCCTGTGAAGAGATGCACACAGGGACACCTTTGCAACTGTTCAGAATCACAACAGATCAATGAGAATTTAAGGGGACACAAAGTACAAGATCAGAGCCTATTTCAGTAAGTGCTTTGGAGTCCATGCACAGGAGATACTATGGAAAAAATCCCATTGAGTTTATTCATTTTGGGGTCGGGCCCTGTATAAATTCTAAATATCATTATTTGGTTTTTATAATACAAAGCAAAATCTTTATTGGTGAGAGATTTTTTTTTCAGAAAGTTCACAACACAATTTTCCATCCTCAGCCCTTCACAACAATTACTCTCACGTCTAATGGACTCAGATACCCATAGAGTCATTCATAAAGACCGCACTGAAATATAAATGGATTTTGACTGTATAACAAAGAAGAATTAATATATGTTGAATGCTATTTAATCAGTAGAAGTATAGTGCTGCTATTGAACTTTGCAGTGAATGTAAATTATCTTGGTAATTGATTTAGTTATATTAATTAAAATTTGCTTGTAAAATAAATGTACTAGCAGTTCCTTCTGGAAACAGATGACATACTGATGGCTCAGGCCCACTTGTTCAATGGACTTAAGGAATTTTTCTTCTAAAGCCAGTTTTCAGTAGTAGTGGTCTATCCTAAGTCTAAATCATTTTGCATGCTGAAAATGAACCATGATCCATAATAAGTACTGCTAACATTCTTTAAATTAATAGAGGCTTTTAAATAACCTTTTGACAGTAGTCAGAGGTTTTGGATGTAACACTTGTGTCAATTTTTAGTCATTTCTGATGATTCTTATTTAATTCTCAAAATAGAAATACAAGAGAAATAATTTTGCATTATATTACAATATCTGGAAATGCCAGGTGATTTTTAAAAAAGATATTAATTTACAATTGCTTTTCAGCTTTAAATTGCTAGATTATCATCACTTATCTGTAGTTCATTGTAGACTTGCTCTTGATCAATTTATGTTGCCAGTTTTAAAAATATGTATTCAGAAAACAATATCAAAAAAGGAAAGTATTTAAAAAACCATGCACTCAGAAGGTCAGACTTCTTCTTGCGGTGCTACTTTAATTCTGCCAGTTTGTGCAATGAATGAAGCCTGTGATGATATAATTAAAGAGTGTATCATAAAGCATACAGACAAAGAGGGTATAATTAATATGGTGTGAGTAAACTGTAGAATCTGACATTTTCTTAGTTTGAGTGCTTATCCTAGCACGTAACTGATGACATTGCTTTTTCCTTCTGGCTCTCATAATTCTGTCCCTCCCCTCCTGGCTCTTACAACGCCGCTTTTTTCTGCCATCTCTCACAATGCTGCCCCTCCCCCAGCTCTGACCACGCTGCTTTTTCCTGTGGTTCTCACAATGCTGCTCCTCCACTGCCAGCTCTTACTATGCCACTGCCTCTCTGCTGTCCCTGACCATTGCAAATTTCTCGCCCCTGGCTCCCGCCATGCCACCCTTCACTGCTGCGCTCTCCGGGGAGCCGCAATTTTTCTTTAAAGAGCCGCAGTTTGGCCACGTCTGATATAATTGATTTTGCAGTTAAGCTGTTGTGATTGGCCACTCAAGACACCTCTTATGTTTCTATTTCCTGATTGGCTGCCCGTAGTTCTTTCACTGATAGTCCAATGTCAAGTTAGAATTCGTAAACGTGCAGACTTCAAACAGTGGGTGCCAGTGGCCCCTACTAGCCACTGTAGCAGCCAGGGAACACTTGGGCAGGTAAGTTCTGGCCATACCTTTTTTCTCTCCCATGTAAGCACCTTGTCAGCTGTGAAGAAGTAGGTTGGTATAACAGCCGTTATGCTGGCCCCATTCTTCTACAATGGAATTTATCTTTCCATGACCCATTCTGCCAGTCTTAGGACCATTTTACATTCTTGTCAACCAGTCAGTTGATGAGAGCTGAGTTTGAAAACAAAGAATTCTTAACATAATAAAGCTGAGAAATCAGAGACCTCTGCTTGTGATATGAAGAGGGTCCCTAATTAAGCATGTGACAATTTAATTGTAGGCTAACTGTCTTTCCTATCTGTTATCTAATAGGATTTTGTAATTTTTTGCTTTTATGATTTGTCTACTTTCACTTTCCTTCATTCTGAAACCTGGACATTTATGCCAAAGACAGCAGTGAAACTGAATTATGTTAGGATAATAAATCTCTAATTAAAAGACATTTATCTTGGAGGAACAAGGCTGCTTTATTCAATAGGCATGTGTTTGGTATAATTGTTTACCTGAAAGGGGTATGTCCTAAGAACATAAATTGATTCTTAATAAACTTTAGTTTTGAGAAGATTTGAGACTGAAATGTAAAAGAATACAGGCCTTTCAAAATACTGTCTATGAGAAAAATGTATGATTTAGTGTTTCTATTTTCACCAAGGAAACAGCAATAGTTTGCTTGCCCCATATGATAAATTCCCTTTAAACTTTGTCATTTGATTTACTCCTCTAGGGTGTGAAGCAGCTGAGGGAAAACTCAGATGTATTAAAATAACCTGCTTAATACAAAAATTCTATCATGTTAGGCATAGGATCAGATTTTACTTTATTGCTTTTTTGAGAGGCTTAACTGTTTAGATAAAATCAGTTCCCTAAAACAAATGAGATAGGCTGCCAGAAGTTGAAAACAGATTTGCCACTACATTATTGAATCAGCAGTTAGCAGTCTGTGTTCTTATGCAAAAATACACCTGTAGTCAGCATTGTCAACCATGCATTTTGCTTTTTACTAACATGAAGAACAAAGCTGTTTTTTTAAAATGCATGGTAAACTTTTACTGACCACTAAAAACATAAACAATACAATAATGTCAAAATATTATATGTCACAATAATGGCATTTTACATTGCAGACTCCTGTTGCCTCTTGTGGGTCATATGTGAACACATTTGTAGACTTAATCATTTCCTTACTTGGTTTGAGGTTTGTGCTGTTTTTAATTGCAGCCTTCACTGTCAGAATTCCATCCAGCAGCACCCCTGCCTTAGGTGACAGCAAAGCATAGTTGCTAGTATGTGACCCTGCCTGCCCCAGAGATTACACATGCTCAAATTGCAGCTCCAGCCAGTACCTGCTGGGAGAGAGGGGTTGCCTTGGGCTGGGCCATGAGGGTCAGGGCAGGGGTCAGAGACCAGTCACTGGTGCAGCAGCTAGGGCTTCCTGGAGGGCTGGGACTGGAAAGGTGAGGGGGATATAGAGGTAGGGGCAGGTGGCAGAAGGAGGATGGAGGAGAAAAGGTAGGCTATGGGGCTGGAGGATGCACAGGGGGTGCGGTGGGCAAGGTTCCCAGGAGGAGCGGTAGAGATCCTGCCCCAACCAGGATTGGGAGCAGGCTAGGCAGTCCCAGACAGCTCAGACTTTTGAGATTTACAAGCAATTAAAACAAGCAGAACGCCTGTAGTGCTGACTATTAATCTGTTGCCTCCTAATAATGTATTGTCTTTGAAGTGCATGGTTTCCAGCCTGTTACAGAGAAGTTGCTTCCCAGGAAGCTTAGTTTGGACTTCTTTAGTTCGAACTAAGCAGTTTCTGGTTAGTTTGAACTAACAGCAGATTAGTTTGAACTAACCATGACTTTTTAGTTCAAACTAGCCATGTTTTTTAGTTTGAACTAACTTTTAAGTTTGAACTAAAAAGCGTGGCTAGTTCGAACTAAAAGTTAGTTCGAGCTAAAAAACATGGCTAGTTCAAACTAACCACTTAGTTCAAACTTATTTAGTTCCAACTAAGCAATTAGTTTGAACTAGCTGCCTTTTTTAGTTTGAACTAACTTATTTAGTTCAGATTCGCACAGCTACATTGCACTAGTTCAAACTTCAGTTAAAATTTTTTAGTTTGAACCAGGCAAAACATAGGTTAGACAGGGACCAAATTAGGCCAGATTAAGCCTCCTTAATCCACACTAATTTGCTAGTGTAGACATAGCCCCCATCTCTATTTCATACTGAAAATTTGATAGTTTTATTGTAGCAAAAAGGTATGGGTGATTTGTTCTATTAGATTAAATTATGGGTAAAAACAATAAATTCTATTGATGTATAAATGGAAAACACTCAGAACCATAACTAGGTCTGGTAATGATTTGTAATTAATATTTGTAAAAATGTGGTAATCAGTCAGTGTTGACTAACCTTTATAGTTCTTTGATTGGAATTCTACTAGTCATGCCTAGCAAATGGATTACAAATTTTTATTACAGGTGGCCTCACTTTCCTTTTTTGCTTAATAGGTATTTATGATCAATATATGTAAATGGAAATCTTAATATATGTTATGAAATCTTAGGCTCTGTTTTCAAAAGTGACCTGTCTCAGCCTTATTCTCTTCCCATTGATCTCAGTGGAAGATTTCCTATTGACTTAAGCCAATGTTGAGCCCTTATGAAATGCCATCCCTAACATGTTAGTCCTGAGAGAGATTGGGTCCAAAGATTGAGTTTTGTACTATAGTCCTTAAAATATGATGGCCTATTTGGTGTGGCACTTGAAAAAGAAACTTATGGGTTCAGAGCCATAAAAAGAAAAGCACGACAAGAAATTTTAGCTTAAACTCGCTCTTGGAGAGATTTTCCTCTATAGATTCTACTGACAGATTCATTCACTACCATGAACAGAGTTTTCATTCTATATATGGGCAAAAGAATTCTGATTGCTTGAAAACTGGAGCCAGTCAAAATGCTTTTAGGACATTTGTCTAAGCCGAAAACAATTATAAGCTGCTACATTGTTAGCTATTGAAGCAGCCCTGATTTTTTAATTGCAGGATGTCAGGCAGTAGCTGCATCTCTTACACTGATATCTTTTAAATGACAGGCAGCAAGTTGCCAGTCCATTTCTAGAGTAACTCTGTTGGGGCTATATTTGGGCTGTTGTAAACTGGCTTCATTATCCTTATACCTGGAAGATATTTGGCCCTATTTTAATTCTGAGAAATGAAGCATTCTAAGATCAATTACTTGCATTAGCTAGGAGCCACTTGCAATTGCTTGGTTATATCATCCCAAGACACTTTGGATTTAAAAAAAATAAAAGATGTTGAATCCATCAGCTAGATGACAATATTCTTTCTGAAAAACAAAAACTCTCAATCCTGAAGTCAGTGCAACTACCCGTGGGCTTAAAGTTAAACTTTGCCTTGTGGGAGTTGAGACAATATGATCTTCACTTTCCAGGATGGAGCCCTATGTAGGTACATGGTCTTGATAGTATCATTTCACAATATATTGTTTAACCAGACTATGCTCGGTGTCAGCTGAAGTCAAGAAACTCTGTTAAAGGTACACTTCAATTTTTTTTTTTTCCCAAGAGCTGCTGTTTTCAAAAAGTGAAATTTAACAAGAGACAAGCACCTGAAAACCTTCTTGGGACCAGCTCCTTCATAGCACAGGATGCAAAATGGAACAGAATTGCATCATCTAGCTTGCTTGCTGTAAATCATCTCTGTAGCTACATTGCAATCTCTCCACCATTTCTTAGCCAGTCCTCTCCCACAAGCAGTGTCTAAGAAAAGAGGTGATTGGGGAAAATGACCAGCTTTCCAAGTGAGCCAGTGGTGAACCCAAGCAATATAACATATTTATAATTTTTTTTGTAGGGGACCTACAATGAAAGGTAAAATATTTCATTGTTCTTCATAATACTGCTTTCAGAGGATCTGTTTTCATTCTGGCACACTGTCAGACTTAAATCCTAAAAGCTGTCCTTTCTGAATTATTCACTTGTTAAAGGGTGGCCCAGTGTTCTTATGTTTTAACTAGAGGACATATATTTTGAATCTATGTTGAATTTGGAAGTCCAGTTTGGCTCAATTAAAATGTAATTAGGCCTTCTGTCTCCATTGTAGGAGCTGTGAATACTCTGGAGAAACATTTCATGTTGCAAGTTGACCTGATGATTTTGGCTGAAATAAATATGGAAAGAAATGTGCTTTGGTATGAGAAATTCCAGCACTCCCACTAGGTCAAAAAAATTTCTTAGACTGTAGCATTTCATCAGGTTCTGCAGTTCTCTGTCTCAGTGCATCACAATCATTATTATTTGGAAGGCCACCAACTTTACAATGAACTAAAATATTTATTATATGTGATAAGTTGTGTTTTCTTTGTGGAGATATTTTATTAGAATTATCGAACCCTCTCTACTTACAGGCTGTGAACCTCTTACGGGTTGAATATCGGTGGTTTTACTATATACAGTCTTGTAGCTGTGTTGGTCCCAGGATATTAGAGAGACAAGGTGGATCAGGTAATATTTCTTATTGGTCCTTCTAGTATTTTTACTGTACATTAAGCACATTGGGTGAAAGGCTATATAGGCTAAGTCCACCATGTAACACCATCAACTGGTATAGATTCAAAATTACACTGGTGTAATCAGATAAAGATCAAACCGTTTAAATCTTGGCAAAAGAGAGAAACTTCCTTGAGCTGTATAGCTGACCCAATACAAAATAAAAAATTCATTTACAGATGAACACTGAAAATACCTTGCACTTGGCAGCTGATTATAGCTGATACAATTGAGGGCTTTGTGATTTATGTCACCTCTGGTATCTTTGACCTTTATAGGAACGCTTTCTTTCTGTTTTGTTTTTTTTTTAATTTTTTAAATATAATGTTATTTTTCCAGATGGATATATTTAAAAATTGACATTTCATTTAACCAAATGCAGGATCTGATGTGCACCTGTTAAAGATAGGTTCTGTGGTCTGAAGGAGGATGGACCTTTTCACAATAATTTGGGATAATGGAGTGATACAGCAATGATTGAGAAAGCTGTCTTTTCCTTATTCTGATACACCACTTCCCAACGGGGGGGGGGGGGGGAGGATCTGCTGGTATTTATTCCTGTTGAACGCATTGTTCCCATAAAAAATCAACAGGATTTGGAGAAAAAATCAACAGGATAGAGAATTTTAGTTCTGCTGTCTAACATATTCTCTAAAAAATGTGGTACCCTGGATTTCTGCTGGGTTAAATACTGACTTCATGATATGCAACAGACATGGGGTGGGAGAGAGAGAGATCTCTTACTCTAGCACAAGACAACTTTACACTGGCCTGCCTAATCTTTAAAGCACATGGTCTGACTTCCGGTTTTTTTTAATTAATTCAAAGTTTCATGGTCAAGATATGTAGATGAGAATGGAGATGAAAATCTTGGACTGGCATGAGAAGAGACACAGAGTTTCTCAGAGGCCCTGCCCAGCAACTCCACTGTGCGGTCCCACAGACCTGTACAGAAGTGTTAACTCTGTGTCCTCTCCAGTATGTCTCCGTCTATCCTGCCCTTTTAGAAGTGCTGTGCATCCACAACTCCATCTGACGTTCATGGGGAGCTGCTGGTTCTCAGGACCTCTGAAAAAATGTCTGGCACATGATGTTACAGGTTGGGCACCCAGAATCTGAAACACCCAAAATTAGTAAATATTGTAATGTTTAGTGCTAAGTGATTTGCCCAAGATCAGACAAGAAGGAATAGGAATCAGGACTTCTAGCGTCAGTCTAGAGAACTTGAACTTGTAAAGCATACTGCCTCAGGATTGTTGGAAAATAAATAATAACTTTACTAGAAGTGTGGCAATCTACCAGAACTGTTAATTTAGACTTGTCAAATCAAGTGGATTTTCCTGTTAATTTGATCTTAGACAAGATGGCTTTTACTTTTCACTTTATATTGGCAGCTTGTACTATCATGTTTACATTGTACTAAGGGGTGAGTGTTTTATAAATGACAAGAGAAAGATGGCTGTGCTGTGTTTTCTTAAATGAAAGTAAGTCCCAGCTCTTGTTGTGCAGTACCTCACAGAAACCTGAGCAGGACTAAATAGCCTGCAATATGAATTGCTGCAATTGGGTTGGATGTCAGGTTCATGTGTGAGCAATCACTCAGTAAGACTCTCACACCAAATTGTTACAAACTCTCCAGCTCCATATGTTTTTATGCAGCCATAAAAAGAAGTGTCAGAGAAGACAGATCAGTTTGGTGTTCATCCACACCCATGCAATCAGCTGTTCCTTTTATATTCCCAAAAATTGAGGTGGAAGTCGCTGAGGAAGATGTCTCTCAGAAGCAGGAAGTAGGAAAAAGCTTAAAGCTTGAGGTCCCAAAGCCCAAAAAGGGGCAGAGAGGGACTTTCAGTGTGCAATACAGGAGGACTAAGCCTCTTTCTATAGGCCTTTGATTCCATTGTGTGAGGGGCAGTGGGTAGGCCAGGAGTACTCCTGGGAAAGCTGCTTGTATTTCTCTTCCCTTGGCATTCAGCAGGATTACCTCCCCAAATGTAATGCAGGCAGAAGTCGGCATTCAGAGCATCTATATAGGGCTCCTTGCTCAACTACCCTGTGATGGGTACATAGGTAGGGCTGCTGTGGAGCCAGAGGGATTTCTCAGGGACGTTTTGGTGCAAGCCTGAGATTTGCAAGTTTGTATGCCAGATCCTCACTTTCTTCTTGGGATGGTCAAACCCACAAGAGAATACACAGGAGAGGTGGGGTAATTCATGGTATCTGATGCCCCTTCTATTGATGATGCTATACAGAGTTACAGTCTGGTCCACTGTTAATAAAAGGAAGATATCTAATATGTAAATATCACATGTACATTGGCACATCAGTCCATCCATCAGAGATATCTGCACATTTTCAGTTAAATTTGAAGACTGATTGATGATGAGCTTATCCCAGAAGAGTTTGGAAGCCTTTCTTCACAAATTAGCTAAATGCATCTCCTCTGAGCTATGGAAATTCTCTTGTATACTGAGTATCAAAATACCCTGTTGATTGGAAGAGAGAATTTGCTGGACTGAGTTACAGAGCTGGCTTTGTTCAATTTATAGGAGCTGTTGGGAATTATCTAAGATTGAATCTAATTTTCATAAAGTGATATTATAACCCTTAGGAAATATGATACATTAGAATGTGCAATCATTTCATAGGCAGTGTGAACATTTAGATATCCAATACATTGCATAAATTAGTGTACTTTGTTGTTTATCTACAAAACATCTCATATTGCTGATTTGCAACAGCTTCTTCTATGAATACCTAAACATAAATACATGCTGTCTAAATAAAAATATTCTATGTGGAAAATCTTGTACTATTATATCAAGATAGGTCCAAATAATCACGTGGGCTATGTCTACACTTACAGGGTCAATTCAAATTACTGAATCTGAACTAATAATTATTAGTTCAAAGTCAGTCATACAAGAAACTCCAATTTAAATTAGCATGTCCGTGAACTAGATTTGCTAATTCAAATTGGAGGAGGGGCACCATGGGAGGTGTGACAACATGACCCCCTAGAAAGGCCATGCTACCACCCGATCTCCTGCCGGGCTCCAGCAGTCTGAGCCTGGCACAGGGAAAAGCATCCCCTGCCTAGTCCTAGCCACTGTGTGGCTAGAGCTGGGCAGGGGATGTTTATCCTCATGCCAGGCTCAGAAGGCAGGAGCCTGACAGGGGATGTGTTCCTCTTTCAGGGCTCCCTGGGGCCAGAGCACCCCCCATAGGACAGTGGGGGTGTGGGAACCCCTTCTCCCCTGCCCTGGCTGCGCTGTCAGTGCTAGGCTAGGGGAATTCCTTCTCCCCCACCCCAGCTACGCTGTCAACATGGGGCTGGAGAATCTCTTGGCCCCACGCTGACAATGCAGCGGGGGCGAGGGAGAAGGGATCCTGGATGGCAGCCCTGTGCACAGCTCCTGCCCAGCTGGCCGCACAAGGGGAAGGCAGCCCCACGCATGGCTGCATCCCTGCTGGACATGTACGTCCAGCAGGAATGCAGCTGCGGGGGTGCCTTCTCTGTGCAGCCAGCTGGGCAGAAGCCACGCATAGGGCTGCCATCCCTGCATGCGGCGAGTCGGGGAGAAGCTGCATGCAGGGCTGCCTTCCCCGCATGCAGCCACCAGGAATGCAGCTGTGGGGGTACCTTCCCCACACACAGCGAGCTGGGCAAGAGCCACGCCTGGGGGTGCCTTCCCCTACGCAGCCAGCAGGGATGCAGTTCCTCAGTTCAAATTGAGGAAAGCAAGTGTGGCTATGCATTTAATTGAATTCGAATTGATTGTCAACAATTTGAATTCAAGTCTTAGTGTAGACCGGGGTGGCCAAACTTATGGAACTCAAAAGCCACACAAGTTGATTGTTAAACCTTCAAGATGCATATAGCTGTATACTTTTACCTACTCCAAAATTACTAAGTTTAAAATTCATTACACACTTTAATTTTACCATAAAAAGAGGACAAATATCGACACTACTAATGTCAGATTCTAATAATTACTTAAGGTTACCACGAAAATTAGACCTATATGGTAAAAACTTAGCTGCTGCTCAGTGTAGAAGACTGCAGGCTAGTGGCAAGTTCTTTAAAATCCCGCCCCTTGCCTGAACTCCTAGGCGGGGGCTGCTTTCCTAAACTGATTTGCTGACGTTCTTCCGGGAGCAACAATTTTTCATTCAAGAGCCACATGTGGCTCCCAAGCCACAGTTTGGCCACGCCTGGTGTAGAGATACACATGGAGACTAATTGATGTACACTATTGAGGCATGATTTCCAAGAAAAATGGTCCAGAGGAACTGTGTCTTGAAGGTTAATTGGTATATTTTCCCCATTTTATTAGGTAAATTTATGTATACCTCAGAAAACTTTATTCCTAAGCTTCCATCTATGTTTCTTCTGTTTAATGCTGACAGTAACATCGATTTTAGTTACAGCTACATGTTAATTTTACCAATTTCCTTTGCTACAGTAGGAGTCAAATCTGTTCTTGTATCAGTTGAAGAGTGAAAGTCTTTGAGGTTTGCATTTGAATGAAAGGCATCTAGATGGGAAACGTATTTTTGATAGACAGATGCCTGAGATTTGCAACCCTACAGCATCTGAGGTCAAAACAATGGAAGAAAAGCACAATATTGCTTGGGAAGAATGAATTTATAATATGAGAAAAACCACAAAGGTCCTGCCAAGGGACATGATCAAAGACATATTTCTTAAAGCACTGATTTAACGACTGATTAATGAAGACTGTGTTTTCTTAAAGTCATAGCCAATGGCTAGAAGTATGTGGTGAAGAGCTTAACTGAAAAGCTTTCTTCATATTTTGTGAAGACATTATAAAGGTTTTCTGCAGTATTATTTATTAGTCCATAAACTTTTCAGATTGATAGTTTAACTATCTCCTGCCAATATTTGCATTTCTTTTAAAGGAATGAAGCAACAAAAGAGAGGGGTGATATATTAACACAGTGAGGCAATCACTTTTTTACAAATGAAAACAAATATTTATGAAATTACCATTTTAATGCATCTGGAGACCAAAACTAGTTACATAAGAAGTAACAAATGTACAATATTTAATTGCTCTTTCTTTTTTACAATAATATTTCTGTGTCTAAAATTTAATGTGACATTTTGTTAAACTCTTCTCTGTGTCCAGTCCCAATAGTAACATTTTTTTTCTGGGCTTATCTTCACTGCAGAGTTAACGCCAGCCCCACCCACACACAAATGCCCTTCATTGTGCTTTTCACTCTAGTTTACTAGTGTTCTTGGGGTACAAGGCATAGCTCAAGTTAGCACAACTCATCAGCTGCTCATTCAGTTGCTCTGTAAGCTTGAGTGTTGTTAGCGGTATAGCTGCTTTCAAGCTAGGTTAACTCAAGAGGAGTCAATTAGGGTGAAGATAACTTGAATTCAAGTTACTGCTGTCAATAGGAACTTGACAAAAATAGCTAAAAAGAGTCATAAATTATAAAATGCTGATATGCCACTTGTG
Organism: Podocnemis expansa; assembly: GCA_007922195.1. Lineage (NCBI taxonomy): Eukaryota > Metazoa > Chordata > Testudines > Podocnemididae > Podocnemis > Podocnemis expansa. The sequence goes on along the minus strand of ML681973.1, from coordinate 34,768,942 downwards.
AGGTAGAAAAATCAGCAAAGGGTTCTCATCTCTCCACTACTCCCCATAAGGCAGTGCAGCCAGCCATTACTTTACCAGGTAAGGAGAGAGGGCCAATCAGCTATGAATATGGAACATGTGTGGGCACACCCCGGCTTCGTTTCTCCCATATCTGACCCACTGCTACCATCTTTAGAGATGGTGCAGTTCTGATGTTATATGGAAGAGAATAACCTGCAAGTTTTATATTGAGTAACTTTTCCTTTGTATCTAGGTTCTGCCTGCATTGCCAAAACATTTTTCTTCATTTGCAGTAGGATTTGTATAGTTTATTTTATTATGTTCATGTTCCCTCTGAATCTTTGGCATTGTAAAATGTGTGAATATGTGTTAGATCCATAATTCTCTATGACTGCACTGGGCGGGCTCTTGTGATTATCCAAGGCATGTTACCAAAAAAAAAAATCTACTATAAGCAGGTTGACTGGGTATTTATTTATGTAGAGGAGCTGAACAAATAGCTCACTATAATTATTTAGCAAATTAATGGCCTTTGTAAATTTCTGAATGAACTCACTACTCAGAATTGTTTAATGAATGTCTTGTGAAATCTGGATCAGTTGTAGTCAGTTCACTAAGTACTAGCTTTTTTTGATTTACCATTAAGCATGATTGGTCACCTAAGTCCCTAATAGTATTTCTGTTCCTGGAAGACATATCATGCATAATCTTTATGAACCACATTTGCTTCCATTTGAAGTGAATTGCACATACGGCTTAATCAGGTTTTAGCTATGGGCAAAATATTTATTCATACTCTGGGTGAAGTTCACCAGGCCAAAGCACTACTCTGTTGACCTCTGAACAAAAAGTAGGTCTCGTAGTGCCAAAAGCTAATAAAAATGAGTATACACACATCTGAAATTTGGTTATATCCAGCCATGCCTGAAGTGTTCAGGAAGAGCTTTTCTCACTAGTTGTGTAGCTGTAGCTAGAACAACGAGAGCAATGTCTCACAGCCCCACTCCCTGACTTGTCCTACTGTATTAAATTGAAGTCAAGTTTTTCAATGCAGGGGTGTAACCATGACTTCCTCTAAGGTTAGAGGTGGTGTCATATGGGGGTATGCGACATAAATATGAAGCTGAGGTGTGTGGCAGAGGACTCCATGACAATATCACTGTCCAATGCCTTTTAAAATTCAAAATATTCCAACTTAGCCCTCTCTCAATTTTCACCTACTTCCTCCAGATTGATCCAACAATGGGCCACATTCTAATCTCAGTGAACAGTTGAGAAACTGGATTAACTCACTGGCATTGACTCATTGGAATTACTCTAGATTTACACTGGGTGTAGATGAGATCAGAATCTGGTCCACAGAGTTCATGTACTTCTGTTTGGCTAGAAGTTTTATTATTTCCATTTCTATTGAAGTTTTAGGACCTTGCCTAGTAGACTATTGCTAAATCCCTTTCTTGCAGGATATGACAGGACATTACAGTTACATTTTTCCCTCCAATTGTTCACTACCTCTCAGCTCTCTGTGGACCAATTAAATTTTGTTGACAGACTATACACTGTGACATTGCCTAACTCTGACCTCTCCCCTTGGAATTCATTCTGCTGAACTGCTTCAAGCAGCAGAAACAAAGTGGCAGTAGGAATGGGGTGGAAAGCATGAGAGAAGTGCATGTTTATGTACAATTTATTATGGGACTCATCAAGAATGCCAAAACTTCTCTGGCAAATCAAATCGAAGTGTGCTAATGGTAAAATGCCAGTATCCTACTTTTTCTTCCTCTGCCTGATGCCCTGCCATTCAGAAAATGTCAATCCTAGATGAGTAAATGTTATTGTCTTTACAAAGCAGCACTGGCACTGAAACCTTGTGTTCTAAAGTATAGCATGTGAGGGACTGATGTTCCTGGTATTCCAAAGGTCAGGTGGTCAATGGATTTTATGAGTGAGTATAAGCAGATGGGGCAGGAGGAATCTTCCCTCAAACCCTTTATTAATTGCATTACAGTATTGTCTAGAGGTCATAGCAAGGTCAGGTCCTATTGTGAGACACCGAATGTTATACTCCCTACCCAAAGATTATGTTCATTGAATAGAGCTCTGGACTGGGGTTCAAGAAATGGGTTCTAGTCCCAGCTCCGTTCCTGGGTAAGCTTCCACAATGGTTTCCCCATCTGCAAAATGGTTATAATGATACTAAACACTTTTGAGGTGCACTAAAGAAATTGTCACATTAGAGTAAGGGATGATTATTAATTGCACTTCCTGTATTCAGTGCAGTGCAGTTTTTACAACTGTACCGCAAGCATAGAGCTATGTTTTAAAATAATAAATACCCATAGATCTCATCAGGGTATTACTACATTTTAAAGCATTTTGTAAACCCTTTTGCCTTGCAAAGAGTACTGTCAGCATTACTGCATTGTTTTGCAAAATGATGTCTAGCAACATCAAATAGCAGGTATACGGCGGTGGTTGGGGTAACTTACCAGCTAATGGTCAGGCTATAGAAGTCAAGTGGATTAGACTGTGACAGATCAATCTATTTTTTGTTGCTACTCTACAGCGGATTGACAATTTAAGAAGGGAACTAAGTGAACAGCAAAGCCAGAATTGGGTACTTTACCCTTAGGAACTGCAGCGAAGAGACAACTTTTGCACAGCTGCCAGTGATGTTTATGAGAGAGAAAATGTCTGAATTAAAGTCTGTGTTGAAAGCCAAACTGGTCATCTGTGTAACATGCAGACCCATCAAGATTTATATAGCATTTGGGCCACACATACTCAGAGACAGCACGCCCCAAATTCCACGACTCCCTTCTCAGTTGCATGTATCCTTTGAAACTGTTCGTGTTGTTTTGTTGTATTCAGTAAAATAGTCACAAAGTGAAACCTCCAGGCAAACCATTTGATTTTCAGAGAGTGGGGCTGGTTGGAGATGTCAAATTCAAGTCTTCAGATCTGGACCAAAAATGACAAAACTTGCACAGGACCATTTGGTCTTCCAGGACTTCCAGTTTTTGGAGGGCACATGGGGAATACAGTGATGAGTATTATGGAAATATCAGAAATAGGATCTCATGACAGAACTGTCATGAGAACAGCAAGATTGTGTGGCTGTTGGCTTCAGAGCTGAACCCAAACTCCAACACTGCTGTGGCTTTGAACCTAAAGCGTGGGGTAAATATAATTGGAATCTTCTTTTCAATACCACTTCTTTAGTCCATTTTCAGTGGCCTTTCTGGCCCAGGGACTGGTGGAAGCCAATCCAGTAAGCCAGCTTGATTCTGGCTGCAGTAACAAGAAGGTGCCATTTTTGAACTCAGGGGTATAAAAATGTGTTTCAGCCAAACCTTGTATCCAGGTCATATACCCAACATGTCCCAATGGTAGAGGTTTTGAGGGGGAATGACACAAACTAAACTAGATTATTTTTAAATGAATAATCCATTCCACCCAGCGATTCTTCTACATTAGGGAAATCCTAAAATGGATTACTTCTGCCTGCTTTGTGCAACTGGAATAGTGCAAAGCAACTAGTGGTCGGGCTACTTCTAAATCAATTAAAAGCACTTCTCTTTGAACGTTTCCACCATTTTAATATTGTCAATGCACTTTGACTTCTACGCATATATGGAGCAAAACCATCTACAACCATTAAAGAGTATTAAATGATACACTTATGAAGTGACTAAAAGGTAGGAATTCTCTAGCTCCACATCTCAGTGATGGTTTTTCAGATACTGAAGAAAAATAGTCCCACAATTATCTATCTATCTGGGAATTTTTTAGGCATGCTCCATTAATATGCCTGATATGAACTTTTGAAGTGATTTATCAATATAAATATGGAGCTTTTAAAGCTTGGAATATTCTAAATCAGTGGTTCCCAACATTTTCTCTGCCATGGCACACCTTGCTACCTTTAATTAATTTGAGGCACACCACCATATAGTTTTCAAATGAACTCATGAATATTCATGAGCCAATGAGCCAATCCAGGACTCTTTGAGTAGTTTTTCAAAAAATTTTGTGGCACATCTGCTCAGATGTGACAGCATATCTGTGTGCCGTGGCACACTGGCTGAGAACCACTGCTCTAAATACAGAAGAAGTTAGCATTTGCTACTCAGATCTTCCTAGCTTTTCTTAGAATTTTTCCTTGCATGAAGATTTTGGCACTGACAATTTATTTAGAACTTATCCCCCCACTGAGATCTCATTCATCTTGGTCATTCAAGGGAAGTACACTTCTCATCTTTTGGCAGTTGTGATAGATTTATTTAGCTAAAATTAAACCTATAAGAAATACAGATATTAAATATTATAGCCTTATATTAAGTTTACAAAAGTCTCATAGTAATATCAGATTTACATTTTTTTTCCTGAAAAGTGTTAACTTTACTATATTTAAGACACTACAACATGTGCTTCTGCTCTACATTTGATTGGGTTTAAATAAGATAGTCACTGACTAAAGCCAGAGTTTTTTGGTTTCCTTCTTAGCATTTTTGCCCCCCTCTTCAGAGATCGTGAATGGCTGACAATGCCTTTTAGTATAGACTAGTGAGATTTTTGCCATCTTGCATGTGATGTTTTTACCACAGTGTTTGACATTTATTATTTCTATTATAGTCGCTTCAAGGAGCCTTGGTCAGGGACCAGGGCCCCAATGGATTAGTCACTGTACAAATGCCAAGAAAAAGACTATCCTTTCTTCAAAAACCTTATAATCAGCTTGACAAAGCACTAGAAAACATATCGCAAGGAAGAATTTTGCAATGGCAGGGAATGAATGCGGTGATCTGTACATGCTTGCTATCATTAATTTCTATAAAACAAGGAAAAAAGGAGTCCTGTGGCACTTAAAGACTAAGGCTATGTCTACACACACAGTTTTATTTCGAAATAAGTCCTTTCCAAATGACTTATTTCAAAATAAAACCCTTATTTCGAAAGGGCTCATTTCGAAATAAGGAAAACCCCGCTATCGAAATGGCCATTATTTCGAAAGAGATATTCCGAAATAATGCCAAATGGCCCATTGTTTCGAAAAGTTGTTTCGAAACAACAGGTCTACACGGTGTTGTTTCAAAAGAACAGGTCTAAATGGCGTTATTTCGAAATATCCCTTCCGAAATAATGGCCGTTTCGAAAACATCGAGGTTTTACTGTTTCGGAACGATGATTCTTATTTCAAAAGGATGGGATCCGTCCTTTCAAAATAAGAAAACGTCGTATAGACCTAATTTCTTTTATTTCGAAATAATGAGTGGTATTTCGAAATAAAAGTGCGGTGTAGACATAGCCTAACAGATTTATTTTTTTGCATGAGCTTTCATGGGAGAATATCCCACTTTGTCAGATGCGCTGAAGAATTTGAATTCTTAAAAGTGTATGACAAAAGTGGGATTTTTCTCCCACAAAAGCTCATGCAAAAAATAACTTTGTTAGTCTTTAAGTGCCACAAGACTCCTTGTTTCTTTGTTTTACTGAACTAGACTAACACAGCTACCCCTTTGGATCTTGGCTAATTTCTATGGCTACCAATCGTGCAAAGACATACACAAAGACCTAACTTTATGTGCTGAGACTCATTCCTTTTGCACCTTGTTAAACAGCTGCATAAGTCTCTGCAGAATCAGGGCCTGTGCTTATTGGATGAAAGCTTACATATTAGAGACACTGTTTTTTCTCTAGCCTGTGCTATGGTGACAGTTGGATAATTAGCTCACATCCTTTTATTTCATACACACTAACTCATATTGAAAAATTCCAGCAATTTTATCCTAGAAGCCATTGAGTATTTTTTTGCTTTAACACATGCTTTTCCTTCAGGCCTGTCCTGGGGGGAAGACTTGTTCAGATAAAAGGAAGGCGAAGCCTCCTCCCCATTCAAACTAAGTGCTTGGCATCCACTCAGAATTCCAACAAGAAAGCCAGAAGTGGGGGTCTTTTTTTTGAGAGAGAGATTATTGTAAGTTATGTTTCTAATGACAGCTCATAACAGTTGAGCCAAATCTTTATCAGCTGCCTTGCCAGACTCCAAACAACAAGTTGACCGTACTTCTGGCCTCTGGTAAAGTTTTATGTGACATGTGAATTCCATTTTTTGAAGTTAAAACACATATGTAAAATATTTTGAGCTGCAGAAAACTGGCAGCACTCCATTCATAAAGCCAATGGAGATACACCAATGTACATCAGCTGAGGATATGGTCCATTATGGGGCATTAATGGCAAGATCTGTACTCTCACTCCATCCTTCTTCATAACATAAAGGGACCTAATAGTCTTCATTCTGGCTGGGATAGTCAGCAACCATGGAAGCCAGTCAGTCTCAAGCCCTTCCATAGAGAGAATAACAGGGTGAGGCTGGATGAACATACAACAGTAGAGCAGAAACAGTGCGGCAGGAAACTACAACCAATTCTATGGTCCACAGGGCTGCCTTGGATAGTGCTGGCTCAGTACCAATCCCCAGAAGGGCTCAGAATTGAGAGGGTAGAAAGATGTCTTTCCACATCAGCATCCAGGGCTGCAAGTTCTCTGTCCCAACACACTTTTTCACTCTTTATCCTTCTACCAACAAGATTCACATCACAAATGACCTTTAATTTCCTCTTAAGAATGCACTGTTAGGTGCATTAAAAGGAATTTTCAAAGATTAGGAAGAGTCTAGTTCTTATGGCATGCATACAATATGAAAGAAGTAAGTTTATACATCTATTGTATAGGCCTTAGATCCTTGGGACCTTGCATTTAAATTAAACCAAAGTGCCGACACATGTAGCATGAAATGTTTGTAACTGATACTAGGGCAACTCAAAAAAAAGTTATGGAGTGTGGCATGTATGCTATTTTTCTATTAAAAAAGAAGGCTGTTGATATATTTTTTGCCATCTGCTCCTCATTATACAACAATATAGCTGTCTTTTTAGCGAAAGAGACATTTTTCATTACTCATTGCAAAGTTAAGTGTATTTTATATGGCCACAGAAACTGTAATAGGTTGATTTTCAACTGCTTTTGGTCATACTAACTACAATAGAAACCTAACACTGAATGTTCTGTTCCATTTCTCCTTTCTCAGAATCAAAATTGGGTTTTATCAGGATTTTTTCCCTTTGTAATATCATAATATTTATCATAGTTTTCTCTTTGAGTCCTGAAACTAAACCCTGACTGGTTCAGAAACTAAGGGTATTCTGAACTTCACTATGGAGAGGGAGAATTATGGTTTTTATCACAACAAGACTGCAATAACTGCTACTGCATCCAAAAGTCCTGTGCTATGCAATTATCACATCACCTTTGTTTTTGTGTTCATTGTGACCCTCATATTTACACCTTCTCCTTGATTTTATCTCATTCCTGTCCATGCTATGACTTGCAAGGGAATGCACACAAAGTACCTGATAGTCGGAAACACAACTTGAAAAAAAAAAAGAACAAGTTATGGGCCTGCTCCAAAGCACTAGAAAGTCAACAGTAGTTTTTCATTCACTTCAATGAGTTTTGTAGCAGGTCCTGTATCCCTAAGGGTAGTCTATGCCACAGTTAAAAACCCACAGTAGACATTTGGGCATAGGCTGGACCCTGGGCTCTAGGACACTGTAAGTTGGGTAAGTCCCAGTGCTCAGGCTGCAGCCAGATCCTGAATGTCTACACTGCAAATGAACAGTCCCTTGGCCTGAGCCTCACCTAGCACTTCCTTCCTGGGTGTCAATTGCAGTGGTTTAACAGAAAGGAAGTCACTTCTTATGCAGAACAGTCGTACACGGTATACAATGCTCAGGTACGGGGATGGGAAAAGAGACTGAAAATGCTTTCCTCACATATTTCAGTGGTTAACCTTACATTTTTAAATTTCTTTTCCTTTCTCCTTATTCACATCCATTCTTCTGTCTTCATCTTTCCTTTTCTAACTGAAAAGAAAAATTTGTCCAGTTCTTGAAAGGCTGGAGAAGATTTTGACTTATTTTAAGGGATGAACTCACTTTTGCCAATTTGCATGTGTACATTATCATAAATAACTTGAATGGGCCTGAAAGCAGCCTCCAAAAAGGCCTATGCATATAAATGTGGATATCCAGCTACTTGACGTGTGCATGCTAGATGACTGCGCACAAAATTTGGAGGGTTCCAGTGCTTTTACATGCATCATTGTAAAGACACGATGCAAAGTTACTGTTGTAGGTTTGAGCTCATTTCACTCCGAAGCTATTTAAACTTAATTGTGCATAATATAAATGCAATGCAGAGTCTGAATTGGGACATTCAAGCTTCTAATTAAAACATATATTAAACTATAGCATATGAAGAAGTTTTTGCCCTTCGCTTTTTCCAGCCCTTTTTACTCCATTATTTTGGGGAAAAAAATCACAGGGTACATCTACACTGGAGCCTTAGGTCAATTTGAGGAAGGTTAAGTTGACCTACAGATTCCTGTGGCCACAGTGGGCTTTTATTATGGTGACTTAAGCGCTTCCTTAAGTTGACTTAATAACACCACCTCTTAAAGTTGACTGAAAGCTTAAGTCAACCTTATTAAGTTGACTTAAGCCAGTACAGATGGGGACAGCCCTTAAGTCAATCTAATTGGCCTCCAGGCCCCCCCTTCCCACACCACTCCTCCATCAACCTAGTACCTTCCAGTGTGGATGCTGGCAATTGACAGGAGTCTTCAATGTGGACTTTCTAAGTTGACTTAACAAGGTCGACTTAACAGAGCCTCCAGTGTAGACACACCTAAATGAACAAGAAAGAGCAGTAAGACTGTGGAGTTTTAGGGGAAATTATAATCCAATAATGAGAGGCAGCATATTCAGAGCTGTGTAAGGAGTCTTTATTGAAAGAGAACTGAGAGCGAGAGGACCCAACAGACAGGTTTCCCTAGCACCTAAACGACCCTCCCATTTATCACTATGACAACCACAATGACCTAGGTAGTCCAAAACACCACATATTCCTCCCCCTCTAATGAAAAAGCCCCCCCCCACAAAGAATAAAACCCTCCCCCGCCCCCCGGAAGGAATAAGAACTAAACTAGGAGATGAAGGTAGACTGCCCCATCTCTTGCGAACCCCGGAGGGTCACCACTAGCTAAAGATCCAGCCGATAAGGAGGCCTCCTGTCTCAAGGTGGATTATGGCGAACTTCTGGTGTGCCCACACCATAAGGTGTTGTTAGTAGTGGTGTGACCACAGGTACTGGGGAAGGATGAACTGGAGAGGATGTTGTGTCCGGTTGGTCCAGGAAGGCTGAAAGTGTTGAAGGGGTGGCTAGAACAGGAGAGACAGAAACAGTTGTTTCATGCTCTGATGTTGTATCTTCAGTAAAGGTGAAGTCAGATATGTCCGCTGGAGATACATCTTCCAAATGGATATGACATGAAAGCAACTGATCTACATGCTGTCGCCAGACTAGGCCATTCACTATCTTGACAGAGTAGGAAACAGGTCCTGTCTGGGCAATGACCATTGCTGGAACCCATTTAGCTCCTGAAGCATAGTTTCGAGCGAGAACCGGCTGTCCGATACTCAAGGTGCAGTCCTTTGTTCTTGGTGAATGTCTGCTGACCTGGTCTCGGTGTTGGTGTTGAACCGCTTGCCATGTGTCTTGTGGTTTCAACAAATCAAAGCAAGAGCGCAACTGCCATCCCATCATAAGAAAAGTGGAGATGCCTTAGTCGTAGCCTGCGGAGTGTTTCTGTAGGACAAGAAGTTGTCCAGATGCTTCTGAAGAGGTGACTGTCCCTTCGCAGATTTTTAGAGCTTGCTTCATAGTCTGTATGAACCTTTCTGCAAGTCCATTGGTGGAAGGATAATACGGTGCTGACCTGATGTGATGTATTCCATTGGCCTTCATAAAAGTTTCAAAATCCTGAGAAATGAATTGTTTCAAAATCTTGAGAAATCCATTGTCACTCACCAGCTGTTCTGGAAGACCATAATGACTAAAAAAGCCATGCAGTGTCTGAATAGTGGTTTCTGTAGTAGTGGACTGCATTGCAGAGACTTCTGGCCATTTTGAATGGGCATCCACAGCAATTAAAAACATACATCCTTCAAATGGGCCAGCAAAATCAACATGGATACATTGCCATGGCCTTTCGGGCCAATCCCACGGGTGAAGAGGTGCCAACTGAGGTGCACTCCGGACACTCTGGCATGAGGTACAAGCTCTAGCCATTTCTTCGATGGTCCTGTCCAAGCCCAGCCACCAGAAATAGCTCTGTGCAATTTTTTTCATGCGCATTATGCTGCAGTGACTTGAATGGAGCTGTTCCAACAAACGTGGTCTTAATGAAGGTGGGATAATGACACGCATACCCCACAACAAACACCCAGATTGGGTTGATAACTCTGTCCTCCTAGACACGTAGGGGCGGAGGTCAGGAGAGACCTGAGAGTCAGGTAAGAATGTTCCATGCATGACAAAATCCATAACTTGTGAGAGTACTGGGTCAACCCGTGTCGCTTTCTTCACTTGAGTAGCCGTGACAGGTGTTTTCCACCTGTTCAAAGTAAAAGATTCCTTCCTGACCCTACTCTTGATGGTGTGCCGGTAAGGGTAGCCTTGAAAGACCATCAGCACTGCAATGTAAAGAGGATTGCCTATACTTGATTACATATGTGTATCCAGAAAGTATCAATGCCCATTGTTGCATCCGACTAGCAGCCAAATGTGGGATGCCTGTGTGTGTGGCCCCAAAATTGATGTCAGGGGTTGATGGTCAGTGATAAGTGTGAACTTCTTTCCCCACAGGTACTGGTGAAACTTCCAAACGCCAAAAACAATGCCCAGTGCTTTGCGTTCAATTTGGGCATAGTTAGTTTCTGCCTTGGTCAGGGAGCGTGAAGCAAAAGCGATAGGCCTCTCTTTACCAGAAGGCATAATATTGCACAATACAGCCCCAACTCCATAAGGGGAGGCATCGCAACCCAACTGTAGGGGCAAAGATGGGTCAAAATGTGTCAGAACCCTAGAGTTTACCAGTGAGCATTTAGCTTCATTAAATGCAACATCACAGGTTTCAGTCCAGTTCCAGACCTTTCTCGGCCCAAGAAGCTCATGTAGGGGTTTCAGGAGCATCACTAATTGCGGAATAAACTTGCCATAACAGTTCAATAACCCTAAAAAAGAGCAAAGTTGGCTTACATTCTGAGGTAGTGGAGCATGCATGATAGCCTTAACCTTGGCTGGAGAATTATGGAGACCATCAGCATCAATTATATGTCCTAAATATTCAACTGAGGGCTGGAAAAACTTACATTTGTCTCTGTGAACACGTAGACCATACTCTTCCAGTCTTTGCAGTGTAGCTTCCAAGTTTGTAAGGTGTTCCTCCTCATTTTTGCCAGTGACCAGGATGTCATCCAGATAGCACTCTACTCCTGATAAACCACTCCAAATCTGATCCATTACCCTTTGGAACAAAGCTGGGGCTGAAGTAATGCTGAAAGGTAAATGACAGTATCTGTACAACCCCTTATGTGTTACGATTGTCAACAACTCTTGAGATTCTTCTTCAACATGCATCTGTAAGTACGCTTGACTCAAATCAATCTTGCTAAATTTTTGTCCTCCAGCCAAACCTGCAAAGAAGTCCTCAATGCAGGGAAGAGGATATTGTTCTGCACATAACACTGGGTTGACAGTGACCTTGAAATCTCCACAAATCCGAATGGAGCCATCCTTCTTCACTATTGGGACAATGGGTGTCGCCCACTGGCTGTGAGTAACTGGCACTAAGACTCCCTCTTTGACTAACCACTCCAAGTTTTCTTCCACCTTGGGTCTGATGGCAAATGGCACCATCCTGGCCTTCAAACATTTTAGTTGGCAATCAGGCTTTATATTTAATTTCACAGTGATTCCCTTCATGCTGCCTAAATCTTCACTGAAAATAGCTGCATGTTTCGTTAGTACCACTGCTAGATTAATTTCTTCTTTAGTCAATTGATGCACTTGTGACTAATCGAGTTGGATTTTCCTGATCCAAGATCTTCCCATTAGGGTTGGGTAATTCCCCTTCACCACAAACACTGGTAGCTTTGTGGTCTGTCCATTGAGTTCTACTTTCACATCAATAGTACCCAACAGGGGAACAGTCTCTCCAGTATATGTCTTCAAAACAACTACTGTTGGCTTAAGTGGCAGATGTCTGAAGTCCTTCTCATACACAATTTTGGAAACTAATGAAACTGCTGCACCAGTGTCCAGTTCCATGTGTATAGGTTTGCCTTCCAACACAGGTGTTACTCAGAATTTACGTGGGCCAGCTGTTATAGACAAAACATGCAGGGAATCTTTATCTTCCGATTGGGTGTCACTATGATCACCTGTATTCTGCTCTACTGCATGCAGAATTTCCCTCTTAGTCTGCCAAACCAATGGCCCATCTTTCTCAGGTCTGCCTCTTCTGTTTGGCTCATCCTTCCTTTGTTTGCAGGCACGTTTAATGTGCCCTCTCTTACCACATTGTCAACACAGTAGTTCCTTAAACCGGCACTCTGATGAGAGGTGACCCTGCTTCCTACACCGGTAATATTTCTGTCTTCCCAGTGCCCTGTGGGCAGGTTGCAGGGATACTTTACATATGCTGACCCTGATCTATTGCATGTCTTGTGTGACGCGTTCCACAGAGACTGCAATTTCCACAGCCTTCTGCAAGGTGAGTTCACCTTCAGTCAATAGGCGTTTCCGTGTTGATTCACTCTGCAGGCCACATACCAGCCTGTCATGCAACATTTCCTCTAACATGTTTTTGAAGTCACAGTGTTCTGCCAGCTTCTGCAGAGCTGCTACAAACTGTAGAACTGATTCACCTTCACCTTGGTTCCTTTGGTAGAACCTATACCTTTCAGCAATTACTAGTGGCTTCAGGGAAAAATGTGCTCCCAGAACTTCCACTAGGTCCCCATAAGGTTTCTGCTCTGGCTTCTCCAGATAAAGCAAATCACATAGCAAATTATAAGTCTTAACTCCAATAACCGTTAGAAAAACTAATACCTTCTTCTCATTAGTTATGTCATTTGCTATTACAAAATTTTGAAATCGGGCTGTATATGTCTGCCATGAATCTGCCGAATGATCAAATGCTGCAAGGGTTGTAGTAAGTAAAGCCATGATGCCCTCTTGTGGTTATTGTTTGTCTGTTCACTTAACAGCAGGCAGATCAGCTTTCAGAATAGCCAGCCAGCCTTATCTCTTCCTTGTACTTAACAACAGGCAGATCAGCTTTCAGAATAGCCAGCTAGCCCTTGGGCAAACAGATCAGCTTTCACAGCTACAACCCAACCCCCATGCAAGCAGTAGAATAAAGTTTTGCTTCCTACATTGCATTCTGGTTTTCCTAAGTTTCCAGGATTGTTGAGGATAGCCAACTCCTTCACAAATCCCATCCTCTGTCGCCAGATGTGCAGTTTTAGGGGAAATTATAATCCAATAATGAGAGGCAGCACATTCAGAGCTGTGTAAGGAGTCTTTATTGAAAGAGAACTGAGAGAGAGAGGACCCAACAAACAGGTTTCCCTAGCACCTAAATGACCCTCCCATTTATCATTATGATAACCCCAATGACCCTAGGTAGTCCAAAACACCACAAAGACAGTAAAAGATATTTCCACTGCAAAAATATACAGATAGTATTTCATAGAACACACACACATGCACAAAAATCCAATATATAAGGGCAAAAATATCCCTTGGATTTGTGCTGTAGATCTCTGTTCCACTATTCTGTTGGATAATCATTCAGAAATTTCACACCTACTTCTGCATTCTGGTCCCAAAAGTAGAGTGGAATAGTTATAATGTATCCATAGTGCCTCAATTCTATTTCTCTTCTTTAATATCGCCAAATATAACAGCCAGAGCAGTGGGTAAAAACAACAATGGAACCTGAAAACAGAAAATAAGCAGCCTCTTAAAGGTTAGAATGTTTCTTATATGAACAGACATAATGGCTGTGTTCACACACAGGCATTATTTCGATACAAGTTGTGTCGAAACAACTTGTATCGAAATAATGTCTTATTTTGAAATAACTTAATTCGAATTAACTGTTTGTTAATTCGAATTAAGGAAAAAAGCTGAAAACGAAATAGCAGTTTCAGGCAACAGTTATTTTGAAACGTCACTGTTGTTTCGAAACAACATGTTCGGACTGCATTGTTTCAAAACAACTGTTTCGAAACAACGTTGTTTCGCCCCCAAATGGGGTTTAAGTTGTTTTGAAACAACGCCGTTGTTTCGAAACAATGGGTGCCGTTGTTTCGAAACAATGGGTGCCGTTGTTTCGAAACAATGGGTGCCGTTGTTTCGAAACAACCGTGCGTCGTGTGAACAGGGTATTTCTTATTTCAAAACAGCCTCTGTTGTTTTGAAATAAGAGTGCTGTGTGAACACAGCCAATGACTTCTACATAGTTCAATTCCCCCACAATGTTTTTTGCTTAGTAGTTAAGAGCCTTGCAAGAAGGAACATTTAGTTAGTCTATCCATCCTAGAGGTAGAACAGGCTGCATTTTAAAGATTTCAGTCTCCTCCCCTTCCCAGCATGCTTTGTTAAAAGGAGTTTGAGAGGCGGGACTTTCCTGCCCACAGAAAGAAACAGGCTTTATAATGCTATCTTGAGTTTAAACAGCAGATAAGGACAAATATTTGGGTCCCAGCTGCCTTGTTTGTTTTTGCTTTGCTGGAATTGTACCACTATTCTGTGGTAAAACAAACTCACTCTTCTCAGATTCCAGGTGCACGGCCCCAACACACATCAGTAGAAGAAACACAACTTGCTATAAAATGTCACCCCCCCCATTCCCATGGTACTTTCCTCTATAACATATAAGAAGAAGACAAGGTCCCTGGCTCAAAGAGTTTTAAGTGTGAGTAGCTGAGCAATAGTAGTACAGTAGGATGAGAATGGAGGGAAGGCAGGTACATGGCTTTAGCAATAAGATGGACATGGTAGTTCAGATTTGACTTATCTAAATGGTTGATTTACAGGGTTTTGGGGGGGGGTTGTTTTATTTTGTTTTTTTTTAATTATAATTGACTCACTGCTGATGATTTCAATGTCTTGTTGGCTCTTAGAACAAAATACAAAGCAGTCATAGTAGTTCCAAATGTTGGGGGCTTAGAAGAAATCCTACCAGGGATTCTTGGTGAATCCTCTGATTTAAATTCTTCCCAATACACTTGAGTGGAGGGAGGGACTACCTCACTCACCTTGACTGTGAATTCCTGGGATCTCTGTTGACTGTTTCCATCTTCAAAACAAGAGATTTTTCCTCGCCAAAATGCAAATACAATTCCATCTGTAGATGATGTTCTTGCCTGAAACTACACTGAGAAGTTACCTGTGCTATGGCTATGCTATGTTCTTCTTCCTTGAAACAGTTGACACAATCCCATTTGGTGTGGTCTGACACCAGCATGCTCTGAATGTGGTAGGATGACTGTGTATGTTTAGTGCTGTATATCATTATTAAAAATGAAATTACTTTGGCATGGCCTTAGTTGATGCTAGAATTATTTTCTCAGGGCTTAACATTGTATGTGAATCTAAACAATTTCTGGCAATGAGATACTACAGTGGTTCCCAAAGGAGAGGCCTACCAGGGGTCATGTAAGGGTCTGTCACTTGAACCTGGGCCAGAACATGCTGGAACAGCATTCTGGCACTTTTGCTGCATGGAGGATGCCTTTTTGTGTGAGAGGTCATACTGGCAGGGTTGTAGTACCAGAATTGAAAAGGGACAGTTGCCAAAGGGATCCTTTGGGGGGGAAAAAGCTTGGGAACCACTGAGCTACCATACACCAGTGCATAAAGTACACTGTATTCTCTACTTGAAATATTTTATGAGCTTTACAAACAGGATCTTCTTTTTCTTTTGTTCATTGGTGCCCCATTAAATTATGCTTACCTGTCCATCCAGACTAGGTAACCAAGAGAATGTTGTTTTTATAGTTCCAACTGCACGGAGATGTGTTTTTTTGTTTTGTTTTTTTTAAAGCTTGCAGGTGTCATGTTTCTTAGGTAACACATTCTGACGATCAAAGCACACAATCAGTTGCTGTCTTCCTAGAGTAGAAGAGTATAATTTTGTTCTTCCAGAAGTAAAATATCACAAGTATGCTTTTCATAAGCTATAGAAGAAGTAGGGAATAGGAGATTTGCCATTGATTAATGTAGGGAATATGCTAATTGGCTTCAATATTTAAACAAGCATTTTTTCATGTGTATATACATTGGGACATTTTTCAGTAGAAACACAATGCACTGAATCATTTTCCCTGCTTTATGCTAGCCAGACTATTACTGAAGTCAATGGGAGTTTGGCCTTTGTGAGAAGCCGTGCATAAATACTTTTGCCAGGGGAAATATATCATTCAGCAAAAGCTACTTAAACTCTTATTTGGTGAATCCAGAAGCTAATATAATCAAGGACACAACGCTGAAGCCTGCTGAGCTGTTTGTACAAAAGTAATGCTTTTTACAGCATGAACATAAATTCCCCAGAAAAGAGAGTGGAGAGAACAATGCGTATGCTATACTATCCTTTAAAAAAACACTCAGAAGCCTGCCTACATAGGAATGAGAAATAAGAATTATAGAACTAAGATATTCCTGAAACAAAACAGAGGCAGAGAGTTGAAAGAATTCCCCACTGAGATTTTGTAGAAGTAGCAAAATGAGTTTACAGAAAAACAAAGTCTTATTCACAACTCTAGCCTTAACAAGAGAAGTGGAGGATTGCTTATGTGCAAGCATCCTTCTTCAAGATGGGCTGCTCACATCCAGCCTAATTTAAGTGTGTACGCGCCACAGTACGCGGTCTTCCAGAAAGCTTTTTGCCCTTAGGCTGTCCTCATAGGGTAGTGGTTAATTTGATGGGGCCCAGAACCTTCCTAATCTCTGGGCCCCCTTCTCATATTGCCCAGGCCCCCTTCATGCATCTGCGGGCCCCAGCCCAGGTAGGCATTTGCAACCACTTCTCAGTACCATATGTATTGGTTATCGCTCCATAAAAATATTTATAATTTTATATGGTGTTTACGTCTATATCAATTATTGTCACAAACTAGCAAACACTGCATAATACAATAAGTATTGTGATTTAAAATGTGATAATTAAATAAAATGTTATATGTAATTGATTGAACACAATGCAAGACATAAGCAGAAACAACTGAGACAAACAAAAACACAAAATCCAAAGGGGTGGCCGTGTTAGTCTAGTTCAGTAAAACAAACAAACAAGGGGCACATCTATACTGCAAACTTTTTGGGAGACAAGCCTCCCTATCCCGAAAAAAAACTTTTCCATGTCTGGGCAGCCATTTTACTTTTTTGAAAAAAAGCGCTTCACTATTTCAAAACACTGGAGTGCTTTTTCAAAAAAGTTAAATCTTGTTGATTTTCGAAAAAGCAGCTTTTTTGAAATTGCTTTTTTTCCCCCCCAAAAAAGCCATTACTAGATGTGACAATGGCTTTAAAAAAAAAAACAAAACCTGCCTATCTTTTCCATTGGCTTTCTTTTTTTTGAAAAAGAGAGCCTCATATGGACTTTCTTTTTCAGAAAAAATGCTGCTTTATTTTGAAAAGGAGAGTCTCTTCTCCTGAAATAATATTTTTTGAAAAAAAGTTTATCTTGAAATAATTAATTTGAAAAAGTTAATTTGAATTAATTATTTTGAGATAAATTCAACACAGTTTTTTTGAAAAACCTTTTTTTAAAAAATGTTTTTCAGTGTAGACATAGCCAAGGAGGCCTCTGACACTTAAAGACAAAACTATGCTTATTGCTTGCAGTAAAACACAGATACGCAAACTCTCATTAATATCAACATACATAGATTTTTGGTCAAAGGTAACTTCAAGCAAGACAGTTTGTAAAATCAATTAACATTTTGTCATTGTCTGCCACGTTAATTTCATTGCTGCAATTTCATCTTGAAGGCCAGTCTTTCTTGAGAGACCCTGAGTCCTAGTTGCTGCTCTCCAGTTTAAAAGTACCGGTACTTTAAAGGTTCCCACAATGCAAATGGAGGCCCATCAGATTTGCAGGGCCCAGGAATAGTGTTCCTATGCATTCCCATGTACTTTACCTCCTGAGTATGCTAGCTTGCTATGCACTAACTGTCTGAAACAGCAGAACAGTCAAGCACACAGCAGAACCTTAGGGCACAGTAGTGAGTTCCATGTGGCTAGTTAGCAAACACCAAGCTCATGCGCTGCAGATTCCCATCCCCGATTGTAGTTCACTGGGTCTTCATATAGACACAAACTCTTCTATAATTTACATGTGGTGTATAAAGTCAACACCGATTATACAGTGCTTATAGGGTCTGCTCCTAAGAGAAGCTGAGCTACTGCTGCTCCTGTTGACTTCATTGGGAATCACAGGTCCCTGACTCCAAGGAACAAACCAAAGCTGTAGCAAGTGACATAATGAATGGGCCAAGAATGCCTTCTGGTACATCTCCTCAACCTAGTGTCCCCAGGACAATTGTACCAGTGTAACAGAAGGAAGAAGCTGTCCCAAGGACAATTTACCACAAAAATGGCAAGCAGCTTTAGACATACTCGAAAAATGCTGCCTACTTTTTCACCTTTGATGTGGAGTTCTACTCAAAAGTGTTCCAAAGCAACAGCAACAGGTTGAAATCACAGGTGTATATTTAGAGTAACTCCACTGAAGGATTATATAGATCCACGAGAAACTAGAATTTGTTTTCAATATATTAACTTTAAGCTTATGCTCAAATCCCAATGAAGGCATGAAACCAACTCAAAGTAGAGTTTTCAAAAGTTATCTAGAAGCCAAATTATTAAAGACTAGTGGTAACATGCCAAAAATGATGGGGGGAAATCATAGTTTCTTCCTCAAGCGAGCACCACATACAATTGTTTGAAGAGTTACTGTGAAACATTGGGAACAGCCAAAAGTTGTGAAGGGTGGGCAGGGGTAGCAGATGGGGGGAGAGAAGGGGGTGGCTGGGGGCAGGTGGTGGGGGACGGAGCAGGGGCAGGAGATGGGGGCAGTGAAGAGGAAGGCTGGAGTCAGGATATGCGAGGGTGGTGAAGGGGGCTATGGGCAGCAGATGGGGGTAGAGAAGAGGTGGGTGGTAGCAGGGGGGTGGGGGACGAGCTGGGGGCGGTGAATGGGAACATGGACAGGAGATGGGGCAGAAGGGGTGCATGGGGGCAGGAAGTGGGGGACTGGGGCAGGAGCTGAGCCGGTGACGGTTGAAAGGGGCAGCAGATGGGGGCAGAGAAGGTGTGGGTGGTAGCAAGAGGTGGGGTGCAACCACTTGTCATTATCATATGCATCAGAGGGATAAGGAAGGATGGAGTAGGGGCCATGGCAGAAGTGAAGGTGAGGAGTGTGGGATGGGGGCATGGGATGTGGAGTAAGGGATAAGGAACAGTGGAGCAAGGGCAGGAGGTAGGGGTGTTGAAGAGGTGGCTGGGGGTGTAATAACCCTTGGGGAGGAAGGGGTTAACACTCTGGTCAGTGAGTCCCAGGACAGCCAATAGGAACGAAGCACAGCTTTTTGAATGGTAACAGCAGCCTGGCCTGGGCCTGTTTGGATGTAGCAGAGCTCCTGGAAGGATCAGGAGGAGGCCAGAGGGGCCTGAGGAAGAATCCAGCAACATCCTTACCAAAGATAAGTTAAATTTGTTACTGACCAGGCGTGGGTAGAACAGGGAATGTTTACTTAGACACGGTCAGGGTATTTTCTTTGTTTTTGGCTTGTTTTTTGGATTTCTCTGTGCTAAGCACATGTAACCCAACCCCCCACCCCACTACCCTGTAACTACCTAAGTTAATTCCCAGAGAAGCAACTCTCTGTGTTTATCATCTGTTCTTTTTGATTAAAGAGTTTACCTTTTAAGCAAGTTCTGGTTCTGTGTCCTGAAAGGCAAGAGGTTTGTGTGCCCGTGCCTTAGACTGCACAGGCAGCTACTAGAGGGAACCCTGTTCCAGTTCCAGCTCATATTGCAGCTGGAGTTCAGTCACTTTCCTGAAGGAGGAATAAAGAGGATTGCAAGTACCTCACAGGGAGGAATTCCCAAGTGCGCCTTCCTGGGTCACAAGAGGTTTTTTTGCATTTGGGTGGTGGCAGCGATACCACTCCAAGGCCAGGAATTGGAGGCCTTGGAGACTTTAAGAGCAGGCTTTAAGGCCAGTGGCTTTTCTGGCCTGTTGCGGGCCCCCACCTTCTGCACTCAGAGTGCCAGAGTGGGGAAAAAGCCTTGACAGGGGGTGGGGTGAGAGGGCTGGAGAAGGGGGCCATGGGCAGCAGATGGGGCAGAAAAGGGGTGGGTCATGGCAGGAGGTGAGGGTGGTAAATAGGGGCATTGGCAACAGATGATGGCAGAGAAGGGGTGGGTGGGTGTACCATTTGACAGGCCATTGTGATAGCTGAGGTGACTCACCCAATTGCTCCTTTCTCCCTCCATCACATCACACACTCATGCTTGCATACACATAGCAAATTAGTATAGTAGATATTTAGTTGGGTAAAAATGCAGCTAGAGGCCTACTTGAATTTTCAAAAGCACCCAGATGTCCAAGTTCCTAGATATTTTTGAAAAACCTATTGGGGCCTATCTGCATCTTTAGACATCTGTGAAGAGGAAGAAGAAACAGGAAGGTTTGATGGCAGCCTGACAACAGTGCTGCTTCAGCTAGCCTTCTGGAGGATAACCACAGGGCAGTGATATCCTAGCAGATCCAAGAAAGGTAATGCTTTAACCAGCCCAACCGCCAGCTCCCCTGACCCCTTCCCTAACCTGCCTACTTCCGCCCCCCAACTCCCTTCCCTAATCCTCCTGCTGGCTCCCTGATCCCGTGTGCCTTTGCCACTGGCTCCCCTGACCCCTCCTCTGACCTGCCTATTGGCTCCCTGATCCCCCATGCCTTCCCTGCCAGCTCTCTGACCCCCCTCTGGACCCTTTGCAGATGCCCATCAGTTCCCTGACACCCTCTGGACCCTTCCCTGTTGCCCGCCACCTTCCCTGAGCCCTGTAACTCTCCAAACCCTTGGGCTCCTTCCCTGCCACCTGCTGGCCCCCCAATCCTCCCCCAGGCCCTTTTCCTGCCTGCCCGCAGGCTCCCCAATCCCCTTCCTTTATCCAGTTGTCTGCCAGATCTCCCAACCCCATCCCTGACCTGCCCACTGGCTCCCTGATCCCCCATACCTTCCCTGACAACTCCAACCCCCCCTTTCCCTGCTGGCTCCCTATCACCAACCCCAGGGCCTCTTTCTCTTACCTATCTGGACCTGCTCCAGGGCCAGGCTGCTCCCACTCTGCGCATGCATCTGAGCGTGCTTAGAGCAGGAGATTTGAAAACTCCCCCAGCCTGGGCACAGCTCCCTGTGGACCAGAAGAATGTGTTAACCAGAGTAGGGTGGAACATGTGTTCCACTTGATTTTCCTATTTTTCAGGGCCCTGGAACACTGGTTCCCTCAAATTTGTGTGCCCCAGAACAGTGTTCCAGGACATTCTGGCTTACTTTAACTATTGTCATAGGGTCAGCAGCCAATATCCCCTTGGTCCTGTGCTCTGGCTGCAGTATATAGGTGGCACTGACCCTGCCTCCATCCTTCAGTCCCTTCTTTCTGCTAACTCTGAAAGCAGGAATGGAAGGAGGGTATGGAATGTATGTGAGCAGCCCATATCAAAGAAGGACACTTATAGATAAGTAATCCTCCATTCTCCTTCAAATACTGCTAACATCCATTCTAATGCAGGTGACTTACAAGCCATACATAGGATGGTGGGCGGAGTTAGTACGGCCCTGCTGAAGGCTGCATCAGCCCTTGTCTGCTGGACAATGGCATAGTGTGATGTGAATGTATGCACAAATGACCAGGTAGCCACTCTAGAAATCTCCTGGATTGGCACCTGGGCTAGGATAGCAGCAAAGGAGGCATGAGCTCTAATTGAGTGAGCCCTAACTGAACCGGCTAAGGGCACTTCAGCATGGTAGTAGCAGTCTTTGATGCAGCTCGTGATCCATGACGAGATACGTTGTGATGGCACCTCTCCTTTCATACATTCTGCCACTACAATGAAGAGCTGTCCCAATTTTCTGAATATCCTTCTCCTTTCAATGTAGGTGACAAGGGCCCGCCTGACATCTAAGATATGCCATCACTACTAGTTTTTCATTATGTGTGGTTCAGGGAAAAAGACAGGGAGGAAAATGTCCTGGTTGACTTGGAAAGAGGGGACAACATTTGAGAGGAACACCAAGTGTTGTCTCATCTATACGTTGTCCTTATAGAAGACAGATGGTTCTGAGGCTAGGACTCTTAGTTCAGAAATATGACAAGACTAGCAGGGAGCATGTGTTCATGGATTTGAAAGGAGGTCCCATGAGTGTATTTAGCACCGGGTCTAGGTCCCATTGTGGGACTGGGTCATGGACCTGGGGTTATAGTCTCTCTGTCCCCCTGAGCAATTGTGAGGTCATGGAGTGGGAGAAAGGGGATGAATCCCTCAAATGATCAGTGGAAAGTGGAGATTGCCACCAGATGAACCCTTAGGGAGGTTAGGCCTAACCCTCATGTTTTTAGGTGGAGGGGGTAGTTCAGTATAGCTTGGATAGAGGAGCTCTCAGTGGAGACGTGCTGAGTTTCTGCCCAGGTGATGGAGCTCCTCCACTTTGCCTGGTATGTGGCCTACATAGAGAGCTTTCTGCTACCAACCAGGATTGTTGGATCTCTGGGGAGCATACTTTTCCTCTGGGTTTAGTCATGGAGTCTCCATGCTGTCAAGTGTAGGGAGTCTAGGGCTAGGTGTAGAATGTGACTGTTGTGCTCGGTTAATAGGTCCCTTCTCCTCAGGAGACTGTGTAATGTGCTGCACCAGAGTTGGTGGGGTCATGCTGGGGCAATCAGGCTTACATCCACCCCATCCCTCTTGATTTTCAGCAGAACCCTGTGGACCTGGGAGATCCAGGGGAAGCTGAATAGTAGAGGCACCAACCAGTTGACAAGGAATGGACAAGACAAGGAGCCCTTCTTTCTGCCCCTGAGGGAACAGAAGAGTGGGCACTTGTGATTTGCGCTGCTTGCGAACAAGTCTATGGTGGGGAGTCCACACTCCTGGAAGATGTAGGCTGTTACCTCTGGGTAGGGACTATTTGTGGATGGGAATTTTTTCTTCTGTGCCAAAAGGGACTGGTGGCAGGTCAGTGCCAGTGCCAAGTGGGTACACTCTGTCAACGACTCCATTGCCTACGGTGCCTATGCTAGCTCCAAAGTGGATCTGAGTGCGGCTTCAGTCAGGGTGGCCTGAGGTCGGTTCTCCCTTTCCTTCTGTATCCTGGGCTTGAAGGACTGGCAGATGCGACACTTGTGGGTTCTGTGTCCTTCACTCAGGCATTTCAAGAACTGGTTGTGAGGGTCGCTGAAGAGGAAGGCCTTCCCTCGTGCATAGCATGGCTTGAAGCCTGGTATGATAGGTATCCAGGACTGAGACTTGACCAGACTGAGTAATCTGTGCCGTGAAATCCAGAAGAAGACTAGCCCAAGACTGGTTGAACAATTGATAATAACTACTAAAACTACTAACTAGATCAAAGAAAAAAAACAATTGTGAACAACAGGAAAAGGCGCTTGTGAGTCACAAGCAGCACAGCAGTTCCAAGACCATCACGCAAGCAGAAACAAGGAACTGAAGGGGGGCAGGGTCAGCTGCACCTATATACTATGACCTGATCACAGGACTTAAAGGGGGCATTGGCTGCTGACCCTACAGGCTGAGGGCAAAAAGCTTTCTGAAATCTGTGGCACATACACACCTACATTAGAATGGACGTGAATAGCACTCAAACAGAAACAGCCTTGAGGGAAAAACAAACAAGTAGTCTTCTGGCACTTCTAAAGACTAACAAATTTATTTAATATATGAACTTTCACGGGAGAGAAATTTTCTGCCACAAAAGCTCATGTATTCAATAAATTTGTAAGTCTTTAAAAATTCCATAGGACTCCTTGTTTGTTTTGCTGAACTAGACTAACATGGCTACCCGTCTGGAACAAGCCCTGAGAGAGAATGTCAAACGTTCAAGATAATGTAGAAATTAAAGATGAACTATCCTTAGAACATAGGCATTAATTTAATGATGGGATAATGATATGCTGGCTGGGACTCTTGCTAAATTATGTTCTGCCACCACCAAACTGACAAGGAGGTTGGAATACTTTCTGACAGTTTTAAAACTCCTTACTGGATACTGATAAATCATCCTGCTGGCAATGATTTGCCTCTGCTTCTGAAGACCACTTGGAAAAAAAAACCTTGAAAAGGGCCAACATTGGAATGTAGGCTGGATACAGATATAATGTCCCAGTTCAGAAATGCACCTAACTATGCAGAGGGGACCTAAGAGCTTTCCAGAATAAGGATTAAGACGTGGTCAAAAAGTGCCAGTTATTGTGTTGAGAAAACAGTGCCTAAAATAGAGGATTGCCCTCTGGCTACTCAGGGCTATAAATCCAAACGGAAGAGAGAATTCCTTTCACAGTATGACTGTTGGAATGTAAACTGGTGCTCACATTTCAACTGCCTGACTGTGAGAATGTGGTCAAGTCGCTTGTTTTCTGTGTACCTCTGTCAGCATAGTTATAGAACTGTGTATTGAGCAAGATCTCAAAAACTCCACAAAACTTAAACAAAGATAGGCTGTGACAGAGCAGTACCATTTCTAAAATGTCAGTTTACTCGAGCTGAATTACCTGTCTCTTCCTGGTATATGAATAATCTGGGGATACCTGCAATTATGCATTTAGTCTGTGTGTTCATTTAACCTCAACACATACATATCACCGCTAGATGGGGGAGAATACCTGAACTTGTTTGCACAAGTGTGGTAACTATTGCAGATGAGGCATAAAATTAGACTGTAAGCTCTCTGAGGCAGAGACTGATTTCTTTTGTGTGTATTCATACAGTACCTGGCACAGTGGGGTCCTGGTCCATGACCACAACTTCTAGTCATTACTGCAACACAAATAAATAACAAACAACTGTATGTGCATTTTGTTCAAGGCTCTGGACTTCCACCACTTTAAAAATGAGACCAAGATGTCCAAGTATAAATGTTTATTACTGTTCGTGGATAGTATTCTCTTGAGTAGTAGAATAAGCAATCTATCAATGACAGTTATGTTAGCCATTCACAAATATACTCTAGGATGTTCTACACCAGAAAGGCTTTGTCCAGGATAGGACATATCTTACTTGGTTTTTTATATTGGGTGGAAGAGAAGAAGCTCATGTTCTTTCATGGTACAGTAGAGATGGCAGTTATATTATAAGTGGAGATTTACTGTTAGACGCAGAGGGAAAACAGGTTACTAAACCACCTTGATGGCCTACTTCAAATCTCTCCTTGAAACTCTCCTTGGCCATGAGGCCTACAAATGAGGGCTAGATAACAAGGGCACCACTTAGATAAAGCAGTTTCACAACAAAAGCTGTGAGCAACATTTTGCTTTGAATACTTCCTCTTCTTCACTGGCCTGGAGCAATGCCATTTTTGCTCCTCTTCACTGGTCCCCTGACTGGCCTCGTCTTTGCTGAGCCAATAAGAATGCAGAGTTATGGCAGAGTGAATAGTAGGGAGGTTAGCCTGTGCAGCACTTTTTCAGTCTTGAAACAAACAGTCACAGCTGGTGAAAGGAAGCAAACTCTCAAGCTCTGGGCTTATGTCTGAAGACGTTGCAGATTTCATCATGACCTGCCCCTCACCATCACATTTTACCATTTTAAAAAGACAGGAGCAAGTGCTTTGTGATACCTGTAGCCACAAGGCTGCTCATGCAGAGGTAGGGTTGCTGCCCAAGGCACAGTCGGGATAATTATTCTAAAAGATAGTAAAAAAACAACAAGGAGTTGTGTGGCACTTTAAGACCAACAGATTTATTTTTTGCATGAGCTTTCGTGGGAGAAGATCTCCCACGAAAGCTCATGCAAAAAATAAATCTG
>ML681973.1:34437912-34742525 GCA_007922195.1 Podocnemis expansa | reverse complement strand
TACTGGACTAGACTAACACAGCTATCCCTTTTGAAATCTAAAAGATAGTTCAGCTTTGGAAGTTTCAGGCTGTAAAAGCAGCACTGAACAACAGTGCCCGCCCCCCGTAAGAAATCAAGTGATGTCACACCACAAGTATGGTTTAAATTACACTTCAAACGTTTCCATTTGGTCCTGACTCTCTAATATTTTAGTGAATGGCAGAGCCCCAGTGTCACTATTCTGTCATTTAATAAAATTTGTTTGTGAAAAATCTGTCTTTTGTTTATAGTGGGCTTTGGTTGGTCAAATTACCAGCTAGGTCCACATAGGCTATTACACACAAATGCTATGATTGCCTTAATCTTACCAAGTATCCCCAGGGTTGCAATTTTTAGGACCTTTCCCTCAGTATACCTTTTGAGGAACTGCTGGTCCTTTATATGTGCAGACACAAGCAATTGCACCCTCCACTAGCCAGTTTGTAGCTGTGTGTCTGCTGTGCAAGTATGTCCTCCTCTTTCAGCTGGTAAGTAATTTTAGCTCCTCTTGTACTTACTCTTTAATATTTTGGGGTGGGGGGAAGGTGGAAAGGGAAGAGTCTTCTAAACTTTAGTACCTTAGGGAATTTCACTGAAGCGATATTTACCCTCTCACATCCTTACAGCAACAGACTAAATCCTCCTCTCAATTTAATTCTTTGTATTTATTATAACTATTTGTATAAAATCTTCAGTGCACATAAATCCAAGCCAGTCTGAGCAGTTTGTAAGATCTGGCTGCCAAATTTGTTCATTATAGATCCATGCTGCAAACAGCCATCATTTAATTACATTCCAGATAGTGATTTTTTTATAGAGCTTTTGAATAAAAGTTTGGTATCTCAGTTACTTTTAACCCATCATTAATTTATTTTCTTTTCATTTGTTAATCACCTATTTTTTCTTAAATGCTACTTTCTCCGTTGAAAAAATTTTAAATGTTCATCTTAATCCCTGTAGTTTAGCATTATATCATGTATGTTGATGAAAGATCAAGTTACAACACATCATCTGAAAATCTAGTTAATGATGAATTAGGAAGATCTCAAAAAACATCATGCCCAAGAATAATCCAGAGATCATTCAGTCATTGCTGGCCTTGTATATAATGGAAACCACTTCAAGTCAGGGGGTGAGGCACCTCCAAAACCCTTAGCTTCAGCACCTCTGACTTTCCAAGATTCTGATACTTTTTTTACAACATTATATGTTTGACAGAATATAGTTCTTAGACCAAGATTCCTCTGCAGTGTTTGAAACCCTCTCATTGGCACACTTACTAGTTTATTTCCAAAGGGATAGCTGTGTTAGTCTAGTCCAGCAAAAAAACAAGGAGTCATGTGGCACTTTAAGACTAACAGATTTATTTTTCGCATAAGCTTTTGCACTGAAAATGAAAAGTAAAATGAATTAAAAGAAAAAACTGATTTTTCACCTTCTTTCTCTATACTTCAAGAAATGCAGAATGTAAAGCACATAAGTAGTTACCAACTACATTAAATTTTAATTGTTCTTCATTTGTAGAGGCTGAGATGGTAGTACCAAAGCAAAGAGTAACTTCCTATTTATTATTTCAGTTTACCTCCATCTCTAAACCTTGCTTGTATAATGATAGAAAAATGTGACTCCTAAAAAAACAGGTTGTAAAAAGTGGGAATTTTAGCACTATGCTGGCTGATTTCAGGTGCAATACCTGCTTGATGCACTCCAGGTAGCACCTAAGTTAAAGGAGATGTTTTGACTTTCTTTCTTACCTATCTTTACTGATACTTAGGGTATGTCTATACTGATGGCAGCAAATTCATCACCATCAGCTTGGCATTCTGGGAACAGTTTGCCGAGAGTCTGAACTGGCTGTGCCACTCACAGAAGTTGGCCCCAGAAGTTCTCAAGGTCGGGGGCATAGGGGAAAGCCGACCACAAGGGATTTGCAGTCGGCTTTTCCGTGATGTGTATCGGCGGCTTACAAAGTTGCCGCCAGTTCCGCAAGGAATTTTACGTTCTTTGTGTAACTGGAGGTTGACTGCTGCCAAAAAGCCCGCTAGTGTAGACTAGGGCTTAGTCAAAGAACTATATTTAGCTTGCAGATTGTTCAGGGACAAAAATAATTCTCGTGCTGAAAAACACCAAATGACTTGCCAGCTATGGAATGCAGATTCTATAATGTTCTATGACTTCCGGCGTTTGTGAATGATGAGCGTCTCTGTCTGACACACGCACACTTTATCCTTTTCATTGCTTCGGCATTTGGGATGAGGTTATGGATTTTATTTTATTTTCTGTCAATTGTTACTTTCTGAAGGATCATTTGCCCCTTCTGCAGCCTCACTTATCCCTATTCACTTGCTTGTACTGCCTTAAAGGGAGGGTCTGGCTAAGAGAGAAAATATTTGTGTGACCTACTTCCTACCCTTCACCAGTCCTGTATTCTCCTATTGCAGTGATGGTTTTCCACTGCCCACTGTACAAATGTTTCTCTCCAGATACTGCATAATTATGTTGCAAATGGCTTCTGAGAGCAGATGTTACCATCAGTTCACTCCTCATTCTCTGCACTGATGTTTTTCTTAAAAAAGAAAAAAGAAAAGAAAACATAAACAACAGATTGCAATCCTGCTGCTCTAATGGAAAGAAAATCTCCAGCGCCAGTCCTATTTTCTCTCTTTTAATGGTGCTTGGCAGCAGTCGTGTGTGAAGGCTTGCAACTCCCTCCTGCTCCTGCTGGCACTTATCCCTGGCCATTGTTCTACAATCTTTAGTTCTCCGTGCTCCTGACTTGTTTCTGTTTCTTTCATCACTGCCTGTGAACACAAAGATGAGAAGTGTAGCCTTCCTAAGAGATGTGGAGGACACTTAGTAGTCAGAAGGATAAAGCAAAAGCCACAATGGAAATGTCTTATTGCTGCACCTGCCATGTGCTTTACTGTTTCCTTTCCTGTGGTGATTTTAGGGATCTGTGGCCCTAGGCATTCGTGTATTCACACCCTACACACTACTTCAACAATAGCTGTGTGCAATGTGTCTTGTAAAGTATCATCTGAAAGTAAATGCCATGCTGGTTATTAGTATTCTTGTAAATTGTCCGTTAAGCTGATGTGTGAAGTTTTAAATTCTCTCTCTGCTATTAGAACATATATAAGACAAGTCAGCCTAATCTACCTAAAAGGTAATGAACAGATCTGTCCTAGACAAAGGAATCTGGGTTTGCCTCACTTTACATACTAGCTATAAACAAAGCTATTGAGCTAAATCAGTAGAGCTTAACCAGACCCTGAATTTGAGAGACAGAATTGACTTGGTGCTTACATTCTGGAGAGACCTTTTTGACCTTCTATGGCCTTCTTCTTCCTGACTAGGAAGACAAAGACATACCATGGAGCATATAGAAATTCTGTTTTTATCCTTCAGCTCAGAAGACAAAGAAATGGAGCAATTTGATCTCTGTGATGGTCCTGGCACAGCTGGCCAGTAAAAAGCTGCAAAGGAGACTGTGTGGGTGAGAGATACCATCCTGAACATGGACTTACCTTGCCAGTTTAAATTTTAGATATTTAGATGTATAGGTTTTTTTATTTGCTCTTCCTTGGTAAACCATGCTTTTTTGTTAATAAGCTAGTTTTACTTACTATAAACCAGTTCAGTGCTGTGTTTGAAAGGAAAGGTTACATTAATACATTGTGATATACTGACTCTTAAACAGAATAGCAAATGTAATACCTCCTGTGAAAGCACAGTGGAAGGAGCTGGAGTTCACTGTTTATATGTCAGACAAGGCTGGCGCCAGAAGAATCTGGAGGAGTTTGTTGATGAAGAAGACAGTCTGGTGTGGCAATGAGCTGAAATAATCTAATGGCCAGCAAAACTCACTCTTCCTGAAGCAGGGAGGTAACAGAGTGGCTCACAGCTCTGGATATCCCCAGCAGTGTGTTACAGAAAGCAATTTTTTATCCTCCTACTTGAAGATACCTCTCATGAGAAAATAATAATTACATTTCATGGCTTCAGACATTTATAATGGAGCTGAAGAGAGACAATGAACTCTGGATGTGATGCTGCTGCATTTGATGCATCAGTTAGTGAATATTAGGTCACTTCCTGAGGCACTATGTATAGAGGGGAATGATCAGAATATTTTTGAGTCATGTGTATGGTCTAGCAGGTTGGGAATCTCACACCAGGTTCATGTCCAGGGGGCTGAAATCCATGAAGCTGGAATTCAGATAGAAATATTATCTCTTCCAGGCTGCCTGAAACTAGGAGAGGGGTGAGTGGGTGGGACAATTTTTTGGACAAACACTCTTCAATTTTGTGTGATAAAAATAGAGCAAAAAAATTCCACAATGGTGTATAAAAGTGGAAGAGTATAAGTGCTTTATCACAAATTAGTGAAATGTTACATGCAGCTGTGAAGCGTCTATATGGGTCTTGTGCATTCCCCTGAGAAGGAACATCAGGACATGTGAATAATTAGATCATGGTCCCAGCTGAACTTCCCTCTCATGGATGCTCAGCAGGCACCTGTTTTGGGGACATATACACTGGACACCATGCTTCTAAGCTCCCCTGGGTCTGGGTTTGGCTTCTTGAGCACACTTGATTGTCTGGTGTCATGTCTAGGGAATGAGACCCTGCAGTTTTGTACGACTTTGTGACTGGGTGCTAGGAAAAGAAAAGCTGAGCCAATCCCTCTCTCATGTGAGCCCCAATTAAGAAAGAAGAATGGGTCCTGGCTGGGTGAGCCTTCACTTAATGGGTGGCTCCTGGCCTCATTAGCCAGGGACTACAAAAAGCTAATAGGAAGAAGCAACAGAATAATGGGGAGGATGAATTCCTCTTTGTTTGTGGCTGAGACTGGTGAGACCCTAAGCCTGTTCAGCTGAATTGTCAGTTGAGAGAAGGTCCTATTGAAGGATCCCGGGGAGGTGGGTGGGCGCAAGCCCACCCACTTCTAAAGCCCTTCCCCAGCCTAGGGGGGAAGCGGCACTAGACGGGGCCTCAAAAGAGTCCGGGGGACAACGAAAGAGAAAACAGGGACAGGTGTGAAGGTCACAGGTTCAAAACTAGGGTTTCAGAAGGGGATTCCGAGCAGAGAACCCCGGACAGCGCCCACTGCTCCCGAAAGGTGTCGAGGGAGCCAGCGGACGCCACCCAGAGGAACTCTGCCCAGAGACGTGCACGAATGAGGGAGCGGAAATAGGCCCCACAGTCACAGGCCCCTCCCTCTGCCAACCTCCTCTCCCGAGTTTTATAGGTGGCCAGTTTCGCGTACAGTTGAGAGAAGGTGATAGGCAAGTAAACTGTAAATAAACCTCACTGATGGGTGCACTAAGCTGAGGTTTCTGATTGGTTTGTAGGCACAGAGGGAGTAAGTATCAGAAGAGCTCAGTGCAAACTTACTACAGTTTGTAAAGCTATTTTTCAAGACACATGTACCCTGTTTGTTCAGGGCTTTGCAAATATGTAAGTGCCTTTGTAACAAGAGCTGTGCTTAAGCAGGGTTCTCTAACGAGGTTGAGAGATCTAAGTTTGGTAGATGCTGATGGTTTGAGTGCTTACCATCGTGGGTTCTTCTGAAAAATTTCACCCAACATAACACAGGGACCCAAGTCCCACTGACTTACCAAGGAACTTTGGAAAACCCCAACTGTAGTGCCAAAGAGGGCATAATCCTGTACCAATTTAATCAAGGGGATTTTTGCTATTGACTTCAGGGAGAAGCAGGTGATAGTCCTGAGGCTTCTACTGCTAATGTGGCTTCAAATCTGAGCATTAACACTAATCTGAATGTGGCCCTGAGATCAGAAAAAAAGTGCCTTGGAGCAAGCAAGTAGAGGCCAAGAGCAGCAGCTGAGCTTTTAAGCGCCTGGAACATGCTTCTGTGTTTGTATTACTGCCATGTAAACTTACATCTTCAGAGAAATGTCTTGTAATATTAATGTTCCACCCAGCTCCCAGTGCTGTTATATTTCTCATACAAGAAGTCAACTGATAGATTTTGATTTTTTTTTTAAGTGGGAAGCATACTTTTAAATTTGAGTAATAGTCCATTGAAAAAGGAATGTTTTCCTAAGATTTTAAAATGTTTCATGCACCATCTAGAAATAGCTTGAAACTTGTATATCCTACTCTCTGGATTCATGAATAAGTTGCAGAAATTTTTGGTTTACCTTATGCCTCATCTAGAATTATCAACAGTTTCTTTGCTCTCTCATTGCTTAATCAAGAAGCCACACTTTTATAAAAGACTCCTTAAGGCTTAATTAGGTCATCAATATCTTTTTCAATTCCAGCTATCACAAATCTTGTTTTGAATTTGCTTCCCTTTCTTCCTTCCAGCTTTATCATCTACTTTTGTGTGTGTGTATGTGTGATTCTTTATCAAAACATAGAGGTGAATAATCAGTATAGTTTCAATGACTTAATAATGTCTGTATTTTATTGCCCCTTTCCTTAGCAGGATATTTCAGGGTTTTGCAATGGGGTAGTTTTCTGTTAGGAGAGCAGCTGGTGACATAGATTCTTATTTTTTAATGTAATTTATTAACAAAACATCTACTGTCCTCACTGGTTTAGAAAGGTGGTTAAACAGCAACAAAATGACATGCAGGCAGTTCCACTAGATCAGGGGTTCTCAGCCCCTTCATCATTGTGGCACAGCTGGGAGGGCTCCAAGCTATATGGGTATGTCTACACTTAGAGCTGAATTTGAATTGATTGCCATCAATTTGAATTCTATTCAGTTCATGGACACACTGGCTTTGCTCAATTCGAACTGAGGAACTCGAATTGATGAAAGCTGACTCGAATTGGTCAAACCTTGTTTGACTTTGAAGTCAGGGTCAATTCGAACTGAGGAATTCGAATTGACCCAGTGTGGCTATGTCAATTCAAAGTCACTGTTAGTTTGAATTAGCCACAGCTTGATTTTTCCCTATACAATAGCACCCCCTATCGGATTTGAACTAGCAAGTCCTGTTCATGGACTTGCCTATTTGAATTGGATTTTCTAGTGTGGCCATGTCAATCTGAATTGACTGAATTCGAATTAACAATCATTAGTTCGAACTGACTAATTTGAATTCAGGAATTCAAACTGAAACTCTTAAGTGGAGACGTACATATGTGACACACCATGCTGCTGCTGTTCCTGCCGCCGCCAAAGAAATCTCCTGGTGGAAGGGATTTCTCAGCAGCTGGAGGCTTGACTAGCACCTTTTAACTTTTCCCTGTAAATCAGGTTTTCTAAAGACTTCTTTCATTTTTGTTGTTTTCCTCTGGAGCCTTTCCAATTTATCCATCTTGTTCTTTAAGTATAGTGCCTGAAGCTGTGCACAGTACTCTAGCTGAGGCCTCACCAGTGCTGAGAAAAGTACTACAATTATCTCTTGGGTCTTGCATATCCCTGTAAAGATACCCCACAATACTAACCTTTTTGGCAGCAGTCTTACACAATTGGCTTATATTCAGTCTGATGCACTATAATTCCCAGATCCTTTTCAGCAGTGCTACGGAAGCTAGTTACTCCCTGTTGTGTAGTTGTTCTTTTGATATTTTTCTTCCTAAGTGCACTATATGCAGTAGTTTTTTTCATTGATTTTCATCTTATTTGAAACCAGTTCTCTGATTTGTCAAGGTTGTTTTGAATTCTAATCCTTACCCTCCAAAGTGCTTGCAACCTCTCCCAGCTTGGTGTCCTCTGCAAATTTTACAAGCATTCTCCATTATTCAACTCATTAATACAAATACATAATACTGCTGGACTCGGGACAAGCCCTTGCATGAGTCCACCAGATATAGCCTCACCTCCATTTTGACAGTGAACCATTGATATGTATATATTAATTATGGTCTTTAAACAAATTATGTACCCACCTTGCAATATTTTCATCTAGGCTATGTTTCTTTAGTTTCTTTTTGTAAGAATGTCATGTGTGCTTGTACCAAAAAGCTTAGTAAAATCAATCTATATCACTTCCATTGCCTCTCCTTCCCCATCCACTATGCTAGTAATTCTCTCAAAGACAAATTAGGCTGGCTTTACATGATTTGTCCTTGACAAAGCCATGTTGGCTATTTATCAGTCAATGCTATGATTTTTGCTATTGTGGTCATAATGTTCCTCATAACCTTGAATTGTAAAGGTCTTTGACCATCACTGTGGTGGCTCCTTTCTCCTCAGCTAGTTCCTTAAGTATCCAAGGGTGAATTTTGACAGCCACTGCTGACTGGAAATACATCTAATTTATTTAAATATTTTTTAAGCCGGGGCATGACAAATGTGTAGCCCACCTAGGAGCCAGGCCAAACACTAAGGTGCCTAGCTGTGCTGCAGCACTTCAGAATGTCCCCTGCCATAAGAAAAAAGCCATAGCTGCAAACAATCTAAGCCTCTCTGCTCCCCAGAAAAGCCACTGCCTAGGGTGTTTTTGGTAAGGGTGGAGTGAGTGGCAGCACCACTGAAAGTGTTAAAAGTGGTGGACATTTTTTTTAGGCACTGGGGTGTTCTGCTCCTGAAGTACTGCAGCAGACCTTGGCATCATGGTCAAATCTCTGTGAGCCATGGTAACCTGGCACCAAGGGTTTGCTGAGCCCTGCTTTAGCCTGTTCTTTCCCTAGTTGGATTTCTGTTCCTTCCCGCTTGCTATTAATATGATAATAAATAAAATTAATACTGTTCAAAATTTGTCAATGTTCTAGAGTATGTGATTAAATGGTGATTTCCTGAAGTCCACCTATCTGTCATTAGTGTTCTCCGACCTTCTGAAAGGTGTGCGCTGTCTGTTTAGCTTCAGGGGTACGGAAAGATAATAAACTAGAGGTGCAAAGATAAGAGAATGAACCACTTCAGAGATGAGGCAATTGCAGTGAGTAATAGTGCAAGTCATGAAGTAATTGATGCCTAAGCCTCCTGTCTTCTTGTTGACAGAATGATTAATTGCAAAGTGTTTTAAACCAGATTTTTTTTACAGGATTTAACAGTGTATTTAGTACTTATAAGGTATGGAAGGTTAAACAAACTGAGTCAGGATTAAAAATGGCTGTCCCTTCCATGACATATGTATTTGAAAAAAAATGACATGCATATTTTTCAAACACAAAGGTTTCCTGCTCCATTCCAGGGCAACCTCAGCTCAGCACACCAAAATGGCTCTGGTTGGGATGCTGATGATGTTCTCATGCTGCCTGCCAGTTGTCAGCAGACATGAGCTAACATCTTGGTGTGTTATCTGATTTTTGTCTGGAAACAGTAAGAGAAGGAATGTGCTGTGCCCACTGTGAACATTTGGCTTCCACAGGTCTGCCTATTTAAGCTATGAATGTAGCAAAATGAATTCACAGCAGCTTTCTCAGAAGAAAACCGGTTCACACATCTACACAACATATATATAGAGCTGGTGCCCTTTTTAGTGAGAAATACATCCTGCTGTGCTGTAGAACTTTTATTTTGGGCTTTGACAACTAGAATAAAAGGGCGCCTAGGCTGTTGATGCTGATCACCTTGATTTTGAGGATGATGTTGACAATCATAGTTTGTGCTAATGGATCTTTGCATAACTCCATAGACCAAGTTGAGAAGCCACATAACTACTTGTGTTGATTGAGCTGAATGTTTCTTCTGTGCCTCGGGCTGTGCCTCCAGCTACTCCATGTGATTCTTCTCAAAGTCATGGACATCACCCCATATAGCACGATGCAATGCAAACAATCACTAGCTGCTCAAAAGAGAGAGAAAAATCTTCCATGTTAATGATTGCCAGAGCTTAATTCAGACTAGAAGGCTGGTTTTGAAAGACTGATCTCAAACATTCAAATTATATACCCAGCCCATCTCAGCTGGGGACAGATCAAATAAACCTGGATGCAGACCAAATCATCTTGTATCAGGTCTTCAGTGCTGGAAAACTTGGTCCTGTTATTTGATGCTTAGCAGTTGTGGTAAGAGATGCAAAGGAAAACCATCAAGCTTTTCAATGTCTCATTGATATCAGGTCCCTGTTTGCACTCGCAGCAGTGATGTGAGGACAATAGCGTTGTACACTTTGACTTTTATCTCTAGACAGAGCCCGTGTTGCTTCTAGATTTGGTGATGAGACTCAGCCATGTGGACTGCTGGATTTCTTAGTTGGTGCATTCACTTTCTGGTCAATTATCACTTTGTTGTTCAATATCCTGTCAAGACAAATACAACTGTTCGGCACATAATACCTTCCAGGTTCATTGACAGGGCTTCATAAAATGGTTGAGGAGCTGGCTGGTACATAACCTTAGTGAACTGTTGTCTCACCATCAGCTAAATGAAATCAGCTGCAGCTACAAAGCTGTTAGTAAGACCCTGTTGTGCTGTTTCAAGAGTGGACAACCAAGGCATGATCACTGGCAGAAAACAATTATTGGACCAATACTTCTATCATCTTGGTGTTCACACAAATGGGGAAGACTGAAAAGTTTACCAGTGCAAAAGTGTATAAAGATGCCATTTGAAGCACCACAAAGAACTTCTTCTAGCCTTGCAGCAAAGAAGGGACCAAAAACTTGGGAGTGAGGACACATTCCTGCTTCACCCCATTCCTGACTGAAAATTGATCTGTTTGATCATCAGCAGTACGAACTCTTCCAGCCTTGCCTTCATGGAATTCCCAAACAAGGTTCATATTTTTTTCTGAATACACAAATTTAGTGAGCAGTTTCCAGAGAGCTGTGTGGTTAACCATATCAAATGCCTAGGTTAGGTCAAGAAACATGATGTACAGAGGTTCATGCTGTTCACAAGATATTTCATAGAATGTCAAATGATGAAAATCATGTCAACAGTGCTCCACTGGGCATGAAAGCCACACTGTTACTCCTGTCTCTTCCCACTTTCAGGAAGTGTTCAGGTGGGGCAGGAAATATAGGTGCAGCGCTCTGCCACTCAGTTGGAGACAGACCAGAGAAGGAGCCAGGTGTCCTTCTTAGCTAAATCATCCATACAACCCATGACCTACTGTGGTAGGCAACGATTCTCCTGAGTCGCCCTGTACACAAAGCAAAGTGGTGTCCTAAATATAGAGGGAACCCAAGAAGGAAGTGGAGCGTGAGCCATGTGGTGAGGAGTCTGGGAAATAGGCCCCAGTGGCTACTGAGCAACCCTTACAGACACCAGTGGAAAGCAGCCCAGGG
Source organism: Podocnemis expansa (assembly GCA_007922195.1). Classification (NCBI taxonomy): domain Eukaryota; kingdom Metazoa; phylum Chordata; order Testudines; family Podocnemididae; genus Podocnemis; species Podocnemis expansa. The sequence continues at coordinate 34,731,345 of ML681973.1, read as the reverse complement.
AACTGAAACACTGGTCCTGCAGTGTTGGCAGGGGGCAAGGCCATGATGGGATCACCTGGCAGTTCAAAGGCTCTGAGCTGGGGCCTGACAGAGCAGAATGGACTGCCATCACCCTATCTCTGACTGTGTGCTCAGGGCTGGACAAGCACTAACCTCTAGGTTAAGAGGAGTGAGCTATTGACTCTTTGCTCAGCCCAAATCCAAGGGGGCCCCTAGTTGCCCCACTGCAAATCAGGATATCTGAGTGGCATGGGTGCCAAGTTCCCAACACCAGGAAGTGGTCAGGGTGTCTGTCCCTGAGTCCCAGGAACCTCTCGCTCTGATAGCACATTATCAGTGATTTGGGTCAGGAGTCCATTTAAGAGGATCTGTGTAAGAATCTTGCCAGCCATGGAGAGCAAAGACATGCTGCGATAGTTACCATGGTTTATTTTTGTCACTGGTTATAAGCATAAAGTCTCAATGTTGGCATCGTTCAGTTGTTGTGGTATAAGTTCTTGAGATCCAGAACTTTAGGTGCTGTTACCAATCTTTTAAAAATACACTAGGCAAAGAGACCTCTCAGTTCTCCCAAATCAAATTAAATGAGCTGGTGGCCACATAATCTTGGTTCTTCTTTGAGCGCTGCTCGGATACATTCAGAAATAAGTGTCTCCATGCCAGAGCAGCTCATTGGTCAGAACTTTTTGCCCTAGCCTGTCAGAAGAGGGCAGGTGGCCACCGCCTCCCACGCCACCCCGTGGCTATATATGTGGCTGCCGCCCGGCCCCTCCCCAGTTCCTAGGAGTCGCCAACTCCAGTTATGGGGATGGGGGGGAGGGATCTGAATGAATCCGAGCAGTCCATCTCGAAGAAGGATGGTTACTGGTAAGCAACCCACCTTTCTTCTTTGAGCAGATACATTCAGAAATAGGTGACTGCTAGCTATGCTGATGGATGGCAGGTGGAGTGGGCTCTTCTGCCTTCAACACAGCATGTCTCTGACTTGGGTAGTTGTCTAATGAGCAAGGTCCTCAAGAGGTCTAAGGAATCAACCTAAGGACCGTCATCCAGGCAAGGGTAAACTGGGATTGCAGGACCTAACCCAGTGGAGAGAAGTAGGCCCAGTTTGTGTGAGTGCAATTGTCGCACTTGTGCAGGATGGCCTGAGGTCACCATATGTGTAAACATGATACCAACCCATCGTGGCTATAGCCGAGAAATGCAACTCTAATGGCTCTGTCTAAGAGCATATTGGCAGAGACATGAGAGAGCCAGAGAGGTTAGTGTTCTGGCAGCAACACGAGTTAACGTAACTCCTATAGGGAATTTCAGAAGACCGTAGGATTGTCAGGCTGGGACTGGTGGGTACCGACACTTCAATAAATGGTAGAGGAGAGGTAGACCGTGTTTCCCTCAGTCGGGCAGTGTAAAGCACTTGCGGCCCATGAGCCCGATAAGAACATGGACCTGGTATGCTTGGCGTCTGCAGAAGGGATGGACTACCAAAGGTGGGTAGGGACTAGGAGAGTTACTTTGCCCTAATTAGGAAGGGGGAAGTGTGGACAGCTGGCAGCAGCAGCTGACGACCTGATACAGCAGATTTGGGAATGAGGCACCCGGATTGGCATGGGGAAGGGAAGGTGCCTAACCCACCAAACGGCCCCATACAAGGCAGACCAGAAAAGAAACTTCCTGTGAGCCTGATGAACATATTCCAGGCCTACGTGAGCGTACCAATGATGCTGTGGTGGTCCCTGTTGAAGAGGACTGTCAGTATTGATTATCTTGTGAAGGCACAAGGGAGTAATGTTGTTATTTCCCTCCTTTTATTTCCTGGATTTGGCGGTGGCAAACGGCTGAAGGAGTCTAGGGGCAAGAGGCTAATTGCAATGATGTGACACCCAAGCGTAGGCTCATAAGTACAATAATCCCTGGGGCCAGATCGCCATGGTCTACGGGATTAGGCTCACATTGGCTTATGTGACCTCATACCACTGGGAAGAGCCCAACTGGTATGGCGCCAACCTTAGGACTGGCGACAGACAAAGGTGTGAGTCAGGATTGGGGCTCCCGTAGGCAGGGCCCCTAGGGAGAAAAACGACATATACTGGAGGAGGGAGCAGTGTCCTCCACGGGGACGGAGCAAAGGTCCGCCACCCCGAAGGTGTGCATTTTGACTGGGCAGCTTTGACTGCGAGTTTAGTGAGGCAGGCAGAGAGATGAGTGTGTTCAACTCTGACTGAGCGACAAAGGGGTGGAAGAGGAACATTGGTATTATTACCTCATTTCCTCTAATGGCCGTGACCCGAGAGCCCCCAATTTGAGTGGGAGGGAATGGGCACATTAGAATTGGGAAGAAAGAGGAGGGGAAAATAATACCAATCCACCTCGTCAAAGAGGCCCTGTGTACAGATGTTCGGTCTCCACAGTGCATTCCAGGTGGCTGTGAATGACAGGCCCAGAGAGGGAAAAAGAAGCCATTGTTCATTAGGGTAGGCAGAAATGTAGCCTGAGATTTTTGCCATCTCTTTAGTATCAGAGCAAATCTTGATTGAATAAGGACACATATGAGTAGGAAAATAGTGTAAGGCAATCTAGTAGAAATTTTGTGTGAAAATAAAGTTAGAAATAGCATAATATGTAATAACTTATGGCTACTTTATCACTAATTATCATTTAGAATAGAATCGAATCATGGGGTTGGAAGGGACCTTGTGAGATCGAGTCCAACCCCCTGGGGCTTGAACCCACAAGTGTTTAAAACAAAGCTAGTATTCAAAAGTGCACTCAGCAAGTGAAATCTGATCTCCATACATATGGATCATAGGGGAACAGACCCAATAGATATATCTCTTTAAGGAAAAGTAGGTCAAGATGGAGGAAGATTTTAAACTTTTGAACTCCCTCATTCCCCCTCCCATCAAGTATTCTGAGTTCTCCTCCCACTGTCCAGTTACCCCCAAAAACCCTTTGATCTCTTTTGCAGCACTGTGCAGGTGTTGGATGAAATCATCCTCTTTGTGATTGGCTGAGGATGAAATCACCTCTTTTGTGAGTGGTTAAGAGGGGATGAAAGTGGATGATAGTGTATAAAAGAAGCAGCACAGCAGCAGAACTTCAGAGATCTCTCCCACTCCTTACTGGGTTCCACTGGCCTCTGGCTATGTTCCCGCTGCACTAGGAGTCACACTACCACTCGACCCCAGAGAGAGTGATAACGTCTCTGGTGGCACTTTATGAGCTAAGTTGCGGGACTTAGTCTCAGAAGGGCGTTTTCTGGACTTAGTCTCTGAGCGGGGACTAAGGACTTAGTCTCTGAGCTAGGTCTCTGGACTTAGTCTCAGAAGGGTGAGCCTGAATAGTCAATCTTGCATGCACTCCAGACAGGCAGATAACTGAGTCCTGAGGTTAAGTCTCTGAGCAACAACTATCACGCAGCCAAAAGCTTGCACTCACATTCCACGACCAGACGGTACAACAGAGTGAAGTCTCTGCTGGGGGACCTTCGGGTCTCACCATCTCTGGGAAGAAGCAGCCAGCGGTTACAACTGGGACATCTTCCCAGTTGGGGGACTTCGTGTCTCACCGTCTCTGGTATAGGCTATCCAAAAGAGGCTGCACCAATCCGACACCTGAGCCTGGACTCAAGGTGCATGCTTCCGAGGGAGCCTGGTTCCACATAAGACATACACGAGTCCCATATCAAAAGCTCGAGGCTTTGGAGCTCTGACATTGTCAGAACTCCTGCACACGTCACAAAGAACTCCGTTGACACAAAGCGGCAGGTGCACCTGCGAGCTCTCTAGAACCATCTGAGTCACCATTGTTCCAGTTGCTATGGAGACTGCAACAGAGAAGGAGACGGCAGACAGCAAGCACGAAGGCAGTGAAGGCCAGACTGGTTACGGAGAACAAGTCCTTTCAAACTGTGGTAAGAAGAGGGTCCCAAGGAGGGTAGGACATCACCAGTTAAGATTAAAGACCAACAAACTGTTTAACACGCTAACCGCTGACAGGGGCCCAATCCTTACAAGGTAGATTGCAGTGATAGGCAAACTGGCAGGGAAAGCTTAAGATCAGGAATCCACACCAGGTTTAAAAGGAGTAATGTTAAGATCTGAGATCTCTCCATTCTGCAAGTGACCGATCGCCACTTACTGAATGCCTTTTTGTAAATGTAAGTGTTATTTAGTGTTTTACTTGCATAGAATAGTTTTAATGTGTTGTATTACTGTTAGGCTATATGTGAAATGAGTAGGAATTCTTTGTCAATCCTCAGAATAAGCATTGTAATAAACCTTATGTTTGTTTCTGAAGAACCCTCAGCTCTAAGTCTTTTGTTGCTTCTGGTCTGTCCTTGATCGGCGGGCTGTAGCCGTATTCTCCACTCGGGGCATTTGTCCGTTTAGGCGAGGAATGGTCCCACCCTCGTTGCCCTAGAGTGTTTGAAATTAAGACTCATACTGCTGGACAGTCCGGGAATTGCTTTTCTGGGGTAACAGAAACAAAGTGGGGGCCCAGTTGGTGCAACTCCTCTGTAACTCATTCACCACGCTGTGAACCAGCTGGCAGTAGTGCGCGTAGGGGTTTCATTGCTGGCATGGGGTCTGTGAACAAGTTATTAAGGCCTGCATCCCTAGAGAGGCTCCAGCCCGCATGTCTAATACTTGACAGGTGGAAGTGATATGCCTGCTTTATGGGTTCAGGAAGGGGTTGCCGTATCCCCAGCTGGAGTCACACACCTTAGGGCCTTGGATGGGGTCAATCAGACATGAGCTATGTTTAATCTGGTCCCATTAGTGACAATCGGAAGGGGGTTAGGGTGGCACATAAGAAGGGTAGGGAGGGTCTCTCCCCCGCACCTTTCAGGGCAGGTAAGCGGACAGGAAAGAAACAAGGGTCAACAAGGGACCACCTGGTTGGGGGGGTAGAACAGTAATACTTTGTCCCCGGGGAAGCGTGTGGGAGTGACACTCCCCTGTATGGATATAGTCACAGTAAATGGGAGGGCCCTGTTTAGTTTGGAGTTGGGAATGACAGAGCGATACACTCTTCGATGTCTGGAGTGTACTCCATGAACCCTTATGTTTCCCAAAAGGTAAAGGAGCTGCTGCCCAAGGGGGGCATTGTATACGGGGTGTGATAGCGCCCTGGGGCAAAAACTGTCCTCTAAGGGATGCCCACAGAATTTGGACTGCAGATCCCCATTGTGATCTGTGGTAGACAAGGAGGGTGCTGGAGGGTGCTGTGGTAGACAAGGAGGGTGCTGGAGCGGGTAAAGTCCCCGCAGGTGTTGATGTATTTGTGTAAACAACGGGAATGTGGATATATGCCCAAACTTAATCCTACTCAAAGGAAGAGAGGCTACTTAACCTCTGAACCCTCCGCCCTCACCCAGAGGGAGAGGGAGAGGGGGACGAGAAGGCTGTCAACTTGGAAAATTGGTACCAAGGCAGAGGGCACTTCACGGCAGAGTTTGGATGGTAGACAGCATGGCTGTGACCGTAGACAGTAGTGTTGCCTGACCGGTCGCGATCCCTCCCCGCAGTTGCATGGGGAAGGGCCTTGCCGGGAAGGTCCCCCAGGTAGGTTTCGAACTGAAGTTGTGGTTGTGAGGATTAAGTCCTCACCAGTAACTATTAAGGAGAGGGAGGGGGGTTAGCCTACTATGGGGCCCTCTGAGGCCAGAGGACGTGGAAGAGGCCCTGTCAGGAGAAGGCCAAGATATTTTAACTCCCCCCGGGGGTCACGAGCGGTCCCCAAGATGGCCGAGATCTCTTGTGGGAAGAGGGAATCGCCCCCGAAGGGGAGATTGAGGGCCACCTGCTGAGAGGCCAGGGGCACTCTGCTTCCTGAAGCCAAGCTGTGCGGCGCAGGGTTACTGCTGTGGTCATAATGTGGGCTGCCATATCCACCGTGTCCCAGGCTGACAAAAGGAGGTCATGGGAGGCTATTTTACATTCCTCCAAGAAGGCATCACACTCTTCCCTGGCCTTTGGTGGGAGCAGATGTCTAAATTTGTTTATTGACTCCCACACGTCCAACATGTATCTGTTTGTTAGGGCCTGATTGTTCGCAACCCGCAACTGGAAGGCCGAGGAAGAGTATACTTTCCTTCCCAGTAGCTATAACTCCCTTGCGTCCCTTCCCTAGAGCTTTCTCTCAACTGATTCCACAACCCTGAAAATCTAAAGAGCTAACCCTTCTGAAGTGTACAGAAACACATGAGAAGTTAAAAGGAATGCCACATGAGCACAGAAACTGAGCACAGTGGGGAAGCTTCTGAACACCTGATATAACCATGTACGGACATGTACAAGATAGAAATGAGCAGAGCACGTCACTGACTGGGCAGAGTTTATTGGTGGCAAGGCCTTCCCTGACTGGCTGTGGTCGTCCCACCTCTTTCTCTGCTGCCTGCCCTCCATGTTGGGAAGACAAAAAGCTTTGATGCTTTTCAGCCACCTAGGAAGCTACCTGCTTGGAACACATAAAGCTCAGCATGCCATGCCTTCAGGCAATGAGAGACTGCCACCAGCCTTCAAACTGGCGTGGATTGACTTGCCAGACTGTTTTTCTTCCCTCTGCTCCAGTCCCCACCACCATCACTGCCTCCTAGCCTGTTCAGTAATCAGTTAAGACTCTTCAAAGACACTCATTTGTTTTCCAAACAAGGGAAATGGTAAGTACAATGTAAGGGAAGAAGCAGCATGGTTTGGTGTTCCCCTGTTACAGGCTTGCATTGTGACATTGAACCACCAGACATTTAAGGCTTGATTTCAAGGGGAGTCGTTCTATTGAGTTTAAAAGGCAATCAGCCTGTGCCTCTGTTTCTTCATTCAAAAACAGGGATAATACCTGCCTGTCTCAGAGGAGTATTATGTAGCTTATTTCGTTGTTTCTGCTTAGGTCCCTTGAGATCTTCAGATGGTATGTGCTAAGTGTTTCCTCAACTAACTTCTCATTCATATGCACTCCTCCTGGATTGCAGGAAACTGGGATTTTATGGAAAAAACAAACAAAAAAACCTCACAACAAATGTTACACAGTCACCCACCTGGTCTTCTACCCAGCTTGCTGCCTCTCGCGTGGCTCTCTGCACCCTTCCTTCCTGTTGCCCAAACTTCTGATGTCTCTCCCAAGCTTCCTGATGGGGAGGGGTCATTTTTACACTTAGGTATGTTGGTCAGATCACTGCCTTGGTCAGCCAGAGAGGGAGTAACAGGCTGAGTGAGTGACTCACCCTACAGCAGCCAGCTCCCATCCTACACTTACACTGTCCCTGCCTTTGGAGGGACACAGAGGCAGCTGCCTCTCACGCTGGGAGGGGAGTGGGGAGTGTAGGTAGGGGTGAGGGAAGGAGAGGAGAGGGAGACGTCGGCCAAAGAGCCATGCAGTGACTGTAGTGAGGGGTGGGGGAAGAGGCCTGGGATGGGACCTTGTCTTGGGGCAGGGTCCAGGGAGCTTGCTTTCCCCAGGAAAGCTTCAAAAACAACCCATGCTCACTAGCAAATAAAGGCAGGAAGATAATGATAGGTAGCCCCTGAAACAGACACCAGGTAGAGTGGTTAGTACTGTGTGGCCAGCTTTCATGGCTTTCTCACTAGTAAAGTTGATTTGTTGGTGCTGGAGTCAGTCTCACCATGATGCCAAAACTCTGGCCCTCAAATGAATTTAGCCTTGCCCGGAGAGTGAGGGGAACCCCATCTGACTGGATGCCTGTCCCACTTCCCTGACTCTAGGGGAACAGCTGCCAATCAGGGCTGCTGCAAGAAGCAGACAGAAGTCTCCCTGCTTACCCTTCACTTGAGAACTAAAAGCCTTTTTTGGGAAAGGGAGGAAGAAGAAGGACCAGAAGCAGCTCAGAGCATTCCCATAGGGGGAGGGAGGAAAGAGATAAAGAAGCAGAAAGACCAAGCAGCTCAAGGCAGCTGCTTCGTCTTAGATCCTTTTGTTCTCTGAAAAATGGGTTGGTCTGCACTTGCCTTTTCTCTGCATCCCTGTAATGCCAGACCTGGGAAACAGGGTGTAAGAAGGTGAAGAAACTCTGGAACTTCACACCCATGGGAAGAGCGAGGAGGGGACCTGGCTGTAGCTCAGCACTCCCTAGTCAAGGCCTGGGAGAGGAGGTGAAGAAGTCTCTGAGCTACAGGAGGAGCAGGGGGGTGGGGCCAGAATTGATACAGAACCTCAGGACAACATAAGTAATTGATAGTGGGGAGTGACAGATATGGGCCAGAACTCACAAAATTAATCAATCTTATTTTTTTCTTTGGAGGGTTGTAGAGAAGCTGAAAGCTCCATACCACACCACACCAGTGAAAGCAGCAGGGAGCCAGAGTCACTTTAATTTATACATTTTGGGCAGTTGCCAACACTATTTCACACTGGGGGTGCATAAGAGGAGTTTCAAAATCAAAAGACAGACCAATAAAACCTATTATCTTTAAGAAAAACAAAAACTAAATTTTGGGGCCAATCTCATAGTATTTGTAGGTCTGACTCTTGCTTTCTGAACTTGTGGGATTGGTAACACTGCTACTAGAAACCTCAGCTCAAGTATAGTGGGGAATAAAGCATGGGTAACTAGGCTAGCTGAGTCCAAGACTCTAGAAGTAGTACCCTATTGTTAAGACTAACTAAACGAAAGACGTGTCAGCCCTGATTTGTGTACTTTGTCTAGAACGGTGGGGCATCAATTTCTTACTAGCACCTCTCAATATTACTGCACAATCAGAGGAGTTCTTATATGTGTTAGGAAAGACTTTTTGACCTTTGGTGCATTCACACAGCAGTCTTATTTCGAAACAACAGAGGTTGTTTCGAAATAAGAAAGGCCATGTTCACACAATGCACCATTGTTTCGAAAAAACGGGTTCCGTTGTTTCAAAACAATGGCGTTGTTTTGAAACAACTTAAACCCCATGTGGGGACAAAACAACGTTGTTTCAAAACAATGCCATCTGAACATGTTGTTTTGAAACAACGGTGACTCGTTTCGAAATAATTGTTGTCTGAACTTGCTATTTCGCTTTGAGCTTTTTTCCTTAATTCGAATTAACAAACTGTTAATTCGAATTAACTTATTTTGAAATAAGGCGTTATTTCGATACAATTTGTATCGAAACAACTTGTATCGAAATAACCCCCTGTGTGTGAACATAGCCCTTGTCTAGTAGTGCAAATTGGATACATCCTTTCTATTTGGTTTTCTTTTTAGTATCCTAACTCGGAGACTTCCAGCTCAGAAGGTCCCCCCTACCAGTGCTGGAGCATGGGGGATACGCTGTTATGTAGGTGACTGCTATGACAGTACATTCATATTGTCTCCTAAGCACTAAAAATGGTGAAATCTCTGTACAAGAGCTGAACAGCTTTCTGAAACTACAGCTGTGAGCTGTCAACTTTGTGTTCGTCTAATACAAATTTCCCCACACTAAAGAATTTTCTTACTATCAGTAGTGCAACTTCAGGGGTGTGTGTGGTTATTGAGAGTTCATATCCTTAGAGACTGAAATTTCAGCCTATACTAGGTGTCTCTTAAACACAGCAGATGTGTGACGATCATCTCATGATTGAATCTCATGGGTCCCTGTTGTAATGTCATTTTTTATCTTGATTTATTCCTAAGGATCATTTTAGGTAAGGATCATGTTGTGTTGAGTACACTGTAAATGCATGAGGCTTCAAGTGAGATCATTAATTGCTAAAATGCTAATGCTGTTTATGCAATTGATGGAAGCAGTTGTGATCTGTTCCTGAACTCAGACAAAGTGTGTAACCAGAGACTCAAAACATTTCCCATTTGATCCTTGGCTGTTAGTGTGTAAACTGCTAATTTCGCTAAGTATGGTCATGAGAGCTTGAATAAGAATACCAAATTATCAGCCACATTCCTTTTTTTTTTAATTGCCAGATCATATGAGCATAGTTACTTGTGAATATTTCTCCTTTAAATACATGCAACCGGAGGCAGGAAAGGTTGCAGCTGCAGCAGGAGTGGACGTGTAAGGGGAAATGACTCACCTCCCATGGGCTAGCACTGGATTCTTAACCAACCAAGCTACAACATGAGTTGCGGCACTGTGTTATTTTGGGGATGTGTAGCACAAAAACAAAATGTCATGTGAAATGGTTGCTGCAGGTTTCGTCTAACTTGTTCATAATTTTGCAGGCTGTGAAGTAGGTGTTAATAAGGAGATGTACTTATTGTATCATTATAAAAGGTCAAGTGTAATAAACATCTGAAATTGCATATGATCTAAAGTATACTACAGTTAAAATTAATATATGCTCTGTATTCATTTCAGGTAAATAGACAGATCTAACTGTGCAATGAAGAGTCGAAAGAAATAGAAAAGAAACTAGCAGAAATACCATTTCCATTATTCTTAGAGTGGACAGGACCTAAAAAGTGTCCATGTTGAAACTGTACCATTCCCAACCATGGCAATACATGGTCACTGCTAGCAGAGTTTCATGGACTAATGTGGACCAGAATCTTATTTTTTACTAGCATCTATGTTGCAGCAACCTTGTTTATGGTAAAGAGTTGTTAAAACCATAGGGATTTGTCTGAATTATCTTATACAAGAATGTCAGCTTCACTGTGAAAGACATGGGTCGTTCTACTGAGATACAATATCAACCACAAGGTAAACAAGGGAAAAAAATCAATGAAGCTTCCATATTTCCTACTTTTTCCTCAGCTGAAGTTGTGGGGTTGGGGTAGCATGGAAGATTCCATGAAGGTCTTCATTCTCTCTGTACCCTGTTCTTCAATAGGCCTTCACTCCTCCCCCTCATGATCCTTCCTTCAGCTGATGAAGCAGGATTACATCTACAAAAGCTTATGCACTAAATAAATGTATTAGTCTTTAAAAGGGCCACAGAACTTCATTTTGGTTTTGCTGAAATAGACTAACACAGCTACCATCCTGGCAGGGGCGTCGCTGGCACTGGGCACCCAGGGCACGTGCCCCGAATCCCAGGGCCAGTGCCCCGGGTCTGGCACCCCCCCCCGGTCTCCAGCCCAATCGGGCCAGAGATCTGGGGTCCAGCCACCCACAGCTGTGGCAGCCCCATCCCCAGTGGGGGATCTGGGGCCCAGCCACCCGTGGCTGCGGCAGCCCTGTCCCCGGCTGAGGATCCGGGGTTCGGCCGCCCGCAGCAGCAGTGGCTGCTCCGTCCCCGGCCCCAGCCGGCGATGTGGGGCCCAGCCGCCCGCCGTGGCACGCAGCAGCTTCCGGCCATGTCCCTGGCCAGGGGGCATGGCCTGCAGCCAGGGGGTGTGGCCTGGGGCCGTGTCCCGGGTCCTTCCCCGGGGCAGCGATGCCCCTGCATTCTGGAACTTCAATAATGTTGTGGCTTCTGCTCTACTTTCATAAAGCAAACAAACAAACAAAAACAAAAAACAAAACCACCCCAATACCCACACTTAATTCACAAAATAATGCAAAAATGCTGAGCAGTTCTCACCATTCCTAAAATCACACCATGTTTGTGCCAAGTTTGATCCAAAGAGAATTTTTACACCTGGCTTATAAACCACTGAACTAGGGTTGTATTTTGGAAGTGTGGCATAACTTTTATAGCAATGCAAATACATTACTGTGATACAACTGTTTTACAGTTTTTTTTATGAGGTGTGTGTTTATATGATATGACATCTACAAGTGCAAGCAGAGTCTAAGGTGTTTCCTTGCAATTTTCCAGCGGTACAGCCAGGTCACCACAAGCTGTGCCTAATGGCAGAACGATTGCATTGAATGATTCTTAAATACTGGTAATAGACTTGTGATCTGCTATCCTGCAAGGGAAAATGAAGTATATTGAAACAGATTAATAGAATCAGTAATCAAACGCTGTAGTAGGTATGGAGGTGGTGGAGGAGGGGAGTTTCCCCAAGGGAAATCAGTGGAAAGCATGTGCCTCTGAGAACAGGATTTGACCCCAAAAGCCAATATGTTTCCCTCACCAGTACTGAAAATTGAAAAGGGCAGAACTATTCCACAGATGCCTCTATTCCCTGGAACTCAACCTTTAAAAAAAGCTCTAAAGCTACAGCACTTATTCTAATTTTTTTTTTAGAATGAAAAACTGCTTACCACATAAAATACAGTAGATGAACCTGTTATTACTCAGACAGCTGAATTTTAAATCACACAACTTGGCAAAAAAGGCTTATGAAAGAAAATGTGATTTCGTTGCCAGCCTAGACCTTCAGCTTTGTATAAAGTTTAAAGAATACCCAGAATTCCTACTGTCATCAGCCATTTTACAAAAAGTTCTTTAACTGGCTTATTCATGTTTACCAAAAACTATTTAAACAATCAGATACTGTAGGATGTCTCCTGTGACTGTTGGGCAGGCTATGCTGGGAAGCTCAAAATGGCTTGTTTGTTAATTCTGGGTCATTGCTACCAAGAAATAAAAACCTGTGTGATTTGTCACTCATGCTGTGTGAGAGAGCCAAAGTGAGACTGAAGGCAAGAGGTTAATTTTGGGCTAATAGTTCCATTAAGTCATATGTAGTCTGGCATAGAACTGTTTATGTGACATCAGAAAATATAAAAATGAGTGGCTTTATTTTCAAAATGAAAAACTGAAGTACTTTGTAGCAGCATTTTTTTGGGGCATGAATTGTCAAAGATTTGTTTCTTTCTTTTTTCTTTAAATAGTGTCAGTAGGGCCAACTTCTGACACACAGGGCTGGTGCAACACGGTAAGCTAGGTAAGCGTTGCAGGGAGGCGCCTATGTTTGAGGGGCGCCAACATGGGGGCTGCCCGTTGCGCTGCGCTGTGATGTCACTCGTCTGCACGGGCATCTGCTGCGCTGCAGGGAGGGCGACAGAAACCTTAGCACTGTTCCTGTTGATACAAGCATGAACTGAGCCTATTTCTGAGAATTTTCTTTAGTAATCTGATGTTCTGAAGGAGTTTATCCTAAAATATTTGTCATTAACTAGTACTTTGAGCAAAAAGAACCCTAGTTTCAATATTATCTATGGGCAGTTGACTTTTCATTCCAAATATTGTACATCATAGTGAACAACCACCCATTCCACTGGACTCTTTATGCCTGGGGACTTTGCAGCAAATGTTGCTCAGTATAGCATTGTCTTTAATGAACATTTTCTAATGCTTGGAAGAAAGGCAAAGCAACTATGAAATGGGGAAAACAAACAAAAAAAGCCCAGGACATTTCAAATGCACCAAGACAAATTTTTGAGCAGATGAGATGCCTTGTGGAAAAAAAACCCACTATCCTGCAGAAACCAGAGCACATGGCCGCTCGAGCTAGACACACATTCATGGATGGAAAAAATAGAGAAAAGCATCTGGTTTCCACACTTATGTCCAGTTCAGCATCTGGGTGCTGACATGAGAATCTGAGCACTTAAAATGGGTATTCTATGTTACTTACAATAACTATTCTAATATTTTAAACTTCATTTTGAGGCTAAAGACAGACAACAGAAAGCCTATTAACTTTATTTTAATTACATTTTTGCTGGATGGGCATGTCACACTATACTAATAAAATTGATTGTTTTCTTAGTACTTATTGTTAATCAGAATTGTGAGGTGTAAAATTTCCTGACTAAATTCATGAATGATTTATTGCTTTTTTTAAAAAATCAATAAACTTAATTTCAGGCAGAAAGATTGCCATGGGAATACAAACTGCTAATTATACAAAAGTACCAGCTACCACAACCATTTTGATTGGTCTTTTAACGAGGTACAACTGTTTTCGTGCTGAATAGTCCCATTTATGTATGGCACTGAGTTTTGAGTGGAGTTCATGCTGGGGCACTTGTTAGCCAGAGCTGATCAATCAAGAATGATTAATCTGATGTACTCCTACCAGTCTTTTCTTATGAATATTCATAATACATTTCTGACATTTTGGTAGAACTTGTCCACTCAGCAAATGAATAGAACTTTTTACTACACCGTAAAATCACTTTAGGTTACATTCACTGGTATGTTCTGGCTTCTTTGGTTTTTGCTTTGGCAGTGTGGAGTAATTGCCAATTTGCTTAACCAGTCATTTGGCTAGTGGTCAAGTATGGCTGTTTTGAACTGCAAAACAAACAAGGAGTCTGGTGGCACTTGTTGGCTATGTCTACACTTAAGAAAGCTAGTTTGAACTAAGTTAGTTCCAATTAATTAGTGCACACTGAATTTGATTAATTCGAATTAAGCTCTTTCAAACTAGCATGTCCACACTAGAAACCTAAATTGAACCAGCATGTCCATGCACAGAATTTGCTAATTTGGCTTAGGAGGGGGGCACCATGGGAAGTGTGGCAACATGGACCCTGAGAAGGGCCATTCCCCACCCAATACCATAGAAAAAGGAAGGCATTTCATCCCTGGTGCCATTCACCCTGGGAGGAAGAAGGTCCAACCGCGTTTAATTCAAACTAAGAGTATGTTCGAACTAATGTGGCCCCACTGGGTTAGTTCAAACTGTTAAGTTTGAACTAACCATTAATTCAAACTAAAAGCACATTTTATCAGTTTGAACTAAGCTTTCCTTAGTTCAAATTAAGGACTTCCTTTGTTTGAACTAATGAAACCCAGTGTGACCATGCACTAATTCAGTTTGAATTAAGCCTTATTAATTTGAACTAAATTGCAAGTGTAGACGTAGCCATAAAGACTAAGCCTAAAACAGGCTATCTCTTTGAGACCTATTCAGGGTGGGTTATGTTGCTGGACAGATCTGGCTGCTGAGAAAGCAGAACTTTCTGGTAATAGGGAGTGGTAACATTTTGAGCATGCTCAACAAGGTTTGTTATTGTTGCTGTGGTCAGAAGCCTTAGAGGAGCAGGCCAGAAAGGAGCAGCCACAGAGAGCTGCAATTAAGAAGAGTTCATGTGCTCAAAGTGTGTGAGTGAAAGGAACTGACCCAGGAGCGGACAGCAAGATATTTCCTCCTGGCTGTGAAGCATTCTGCAGCAGAGTTTTCTCTAATGGGACTGAGAGCTGGTTAACCAGGAAACAGACTGTATGGTGTGGTTGCAGAGGAGAAAGAAAGGACTGTATGGAATTCGGAAGAGTCCTGTAGCCAGAGAAGAAGAGGATTGCAACTTCTTTCCACTCAAGCCTCAAGGACTTGAACAGAGACTGCAACTGAGATAGTGGTGACTCCAGCTGAACTTTGGGACTTTGGGTTTCTTTATGCGGGGACTGTTCCATTTAGATTCATTTTGGTTTTTTAGGATTAAGGTTTTCATGTTAGTAGTTAATAAAGTTCATTGTTATGTTTATTCTCAGTAGTATTTTAATGCAGATGGTAACTGAGCAGTCCTTTCTGTGAGTCCTGTGCAGACTGGATCCTGGCTCTCCAGCTGCTTTCTCCAAGGGGCTATCTCTGTTAGGCACTGGAGAGGGGCTATTGAATGAATTCTAACCCAACCAAAGGTTACACTAACAAATCTTTTTATCGCATGAGCTTTCATGGGAGAAAATCCCATTTTTTTCTCCCATGATAGCTTGTGCAATTAATAAATAAATCTCTTAATCTTTAAGTGCCACCAGACTCCTTGTTTGTTTTGCTGAACTAGACTAACACAGTCACCCCTTTGGAATTTGAACTGTAAAAAGATTCTGGTGTGTAATTGCCAAATATCAGATATTTTCTAACATTCTTGATAATATAAAGAATATATCTAAAAGTAACACAACTGAAACACCAGAAAAACTTTGTGGCAAGTAATTCATCCTGAGAGAGGAGAATTTCTCTTCTGAAGACCATCCAAATAAAACAAATATAAATTGTGATTAAGGAGTAAGAAAAATTTAGATGAACAGTGTAAAAATCTTTTTGAAAGAAATCATGCTTGTTTCACTTCTTTGAATTCTGATTGCAATCCTAAAGCCTAAGTGGTGCAGGTGCAAGGGATTGTTAAGTGCAAATAGCCCTTTTATAGTTCTAGTATTCTATAACAGCCATAGAGAGATTGAGAGGAAATATGGCTAGCACCCCAACATATTCCTTTTAAATGCTCAAGGTGACTATAAGAGCATTGCCAAACACAGCTTTAATTTTTTGGGGGATGCAAACCTTTCTTTGGAAGAAGTTGCTTAAAGTGAACATGTGTTTTTGTACTCCATAGGGACAACAGAACTAGCAGGTTATGCCTCTCAGATAAAAACTGGCTTTTTGGATCTTCTTTTCTTGATGAGCAGAAAATCAATGGGACATCAAGACTTCAAAGAGAAACAGCTGAAATTGAACTAATATGCAAAGTAAATTGTGTGAAAGCAGGGCTGAATCATGACTATGGATTCTTTTAACATAACAACAGGTAATTTGACTTCACCCTCCCTCTGTGTGCTGTTTCCTACAGTTTGAGTCCTTACAAATGCTCTGATTTGCTGTTGCAGTATTACCTGATCCCATGTCTTACACTCCCTTGCATTTATTTTCATCCCATTCAGTAAATTCTCCCTCTTGAAAGCGTCTGACGAAGTGGGATATTCTCCCACAAAAGCTCGTGCAATAAATAAATCTGTTAGGTTTTAAGTGCCACAAGACTCCTTGCTTTTTGAAGACAATAAATGTGCTTACAGTGTAATCCATGTGCCTAAATAGGTGCAATCTCTTTTAGGGACCCTTATGGTTGGGTTACCTTGCTGGGCAGATTTTGCAGCCCAGAAACCAGACCCTTCTGGTAAGAGGGTGAGGGAGCACACTGAGCATGCTCCACCAGTGTTATTGTTTTGCTGGAGTTACATGCCCAGGGAGAAGCCTGAGAAGAGAAGCCTGGAGGGGAGCAAACAGAGAGCTGCAGAGGACATTGGTTACGGGACTCAGTGAAAGGAGCTGAGCAGGAGTGGACTGCAGGATGTTTTCTCCCAGCTTTCGACTGCTTTGCAGGGGAGTTGTCTGCAGTGGAACTGAGAGCTGGATGGCCAGTGACTTGATTGCATGGTGCTGGCTGCACAGGAGGGAGAAAGGACTGCATCACATCTGCCTGAAGATTCCTGCAGCTAGAGAGGATGAGGATTGCTTTTGTTCTGCATTCAAGCCCCAAGGACTTAAAAGACTGCAATTGAGATAAGGGTGACTCCACCTGAACTTTGGGACTCTTGGGTTTCTTACTGTTTTGTTTAAAAGTATTATGGATCCTTAGGATAAGGTGTGTTTAGTTAGTTAATAGAGTTCATTGTTACGTTTCTGTTAAGTAATAGTTTAATGTGGGATGGAAACTCTGAGCAGTCTTCGCTGTGAGTCCTTTTAACAACTGGATCCTGGCTCTCCAGGTGCTTTCATCAGGGGTTTTCTCTGTGAGGCACTGGAGAGGGGCAATTGAATGAATTTGAGCCCACCCTAGCAGGTTACACAGCTTCTTGCTTGCATGAGATAATTCAATTGAAGTGACTAGAAGAGGTCAACTTTCTAAAAAGTTTCAAGAAAAGAAATCTCATGTCACTAATGAAACTTGCCCTTCAACAAAAGTTTCATTACCATTTTTAATATCAGAGAAGCTTACACAATGTTTAACACACAAGCCTCAAATTGTGATGTGAAGGCCAAATGACATTTTAACTGATGTCCATGGGCCAAGAATGAAAATCACGGAAGATTCATGAGCAATCTTAGTAGTTTTCTCTTTGCAATTCTTTTCTTTTTAGTATGAGCTTGTGTGCTTCATGCATACAAGTCTCTTCAAATAGTCATTTTTCTATCACACCTACTTCATTTTGTAAGGAACCAACAAAACAAATGAAAATCAATGAAACATTCTGGGCAAAATCTTGGCCCTGTTGAAGAAAACATGAGTATTTGCCAGTGACTACAGTAAGAGCAGGATTTCAGCCTGGGACATTAGTTTTGCATTGCAGATGGCTACAGGTGAACAGCATTTTTTGACACACTTTTTTAAGGCGATGTACCAGACTAAAAAGTGGTAAATTAACATAGAGGGCAGAACCCTACATCATTAGGACTACATCAAACTCATAGGATACATGACTGACACTCATAAATCTAGCAGAGCAAGACCAATATGACTAATTATTCAAGTACAAAAATATTTGACTGAATATCACAGAGAAGGCCCATTATCTTGTGACAAATCACTTGATGCTACTCCAAGTAAAACGATTTGCTTCTGAGATTAATTGCTTAATAATAGGTGAAAATAGTTTATACTTATTTATGGGCCTCTCATTGGCAGATCTACAGCTCTTTTCAAAGGTGGATAAGTAACATTATTCCCACTGTATAATGGGGATGCTGAGGTACAGAGCTGTAGTGGCTTGGAAAGGTTGTATCTGCAGAATAAGGGGTAGAGTCAAGAATAGCACCTAAAAGTCCTGTCTACTGCACTGATCCCTTTACACTACAGCAATCCTTCTCTGTATTATTACTATGACCTTGAATCCCCATCAGTAACTGAGTTCTTACATTTAATCTGACTTTAAAATCATCTATGCAGAGGATTAAATGAAGCCCTAATGTGACCCAGATAAAATACCCAAGGGTTGCTAAACAAAATATCATGAAAGGGGGGAACTGTAAAGCCAGGAATAATGTATAGTAGAAAGCTACTGTCTAAAAGTTGGAAAAAATCAAATGTATACTCTATGTATGTTTTTGCACCTAGAACTGTGTGATTTTTTAGTAAATCTACAGAGATTTCTAAGGTATTTTCTTTGCTATAAAAATATCTATAACTCATGCAAATTGCTGTACCTTTGTTTGAACCATGTTTTTACACATGTTTTGGCAGAGAGCACTGTAATTAAAAGCTGTTATAGCTGAAACAAGCTTTACGCTTTTTTACATCAGATCCTAGGATTTTGTTTGCTTAAGTCTCTCCCTATGAGGAAAGCAAAATACTTTATATGTCTGCTGTGGTATTAAAAATATTTCCTTTTTTACCTGTATTTCTCTCAGGAATCTTACATACTGCAGTGTGCTTTCATATGTTTTCAGTGAAATGATGTTCAGAGACACTACTCTACTTTTTTAATAATAAAATAACCAGAATGCCTGAAGCAGATGTATTATATGTGTCTAGTAGCATTAGTTCTGGTATTCTTGCATCTATTCCTGCCACGAAAAATGAAGCTGAAAAGTATGGAAGTAGAGGAAAGGTAGGAGGGGAGCAGAAGTGAGAATGAGCGTTCTTATCTTTATAAACAAATCCTCTTGTTTCTTAGTATCAGCTCTGTGTTCCATCCTTTATCCACCTTCCCCATGGCTAAATTGCCAATTTCTAATCATTCCCCTCCTTGCTTCTTGTAATCTTCTCCTCCCTGGGGTCTTCACCTTCATCCTGCAACTGTCTGGTCTGTCCAAAATAGCACCGACTCTGGCACTTTACCAGCTATTATGACCTGTGCCACCATCTCTAACTCTACTTACTGCCCACAACACTCTCTTCATCTCCTTCTCAGGGTCATTCTACACTGCAGGGAGAGCTGCAACCCCAGCACATGTAGACCCACAAGAGCTAGTTTTGATTTAGTTAGCTCAGATAACACAGCAGTGAAGCTGGAGCAGCCAGGGCAACACCAGGGCTACTGAATGTGTACTTCAGTAGCTAGCCCATCCTGCCACAATGTTGCTGCCTAGAGCAAAGGTAGCCAGGGGTATGTCCACACATGCTGCAGGGTCACCTCTGACTGCAGTGTAGCCATAGCTTGTCTCCATACCACTTTTGATGCCCCTCTCTGTCTGAAACACTTTTCCAAAATGTACCCATTCAAACACCACTCTTCCCCTCTTTAATTCCTTCCAAAATTTGTCTCTTCCACAAAGCCTCCCTGCAATGAGTTTATATGCACAATATATAACTTCAACTTTAAAATAGAGAGGGAGACACAAAAATTCACTAAAGGCTGCTCAAGAGCCATCTAGATCTCCACACCACCTTATTTATGCATCCTTAACCTTCCTATAGTTTGTGCTCCCCCACACACTTTAGATGTTGGACCATCACCCACTGAACCTTTTCCATGTAAGTAACTTTATGCATTTGATTTAAGATCTTTCAGCTGTATGGTACTACACATGTAAATGCATATTTACAGGATCACAACTCCAGACTGCAAAGTCTTCAAGGCAGGGAACTTAGCATCTATTTACCAAGCACTTCTCTTCTAATGTTATAAATCCACAGAAGTCAGGTTTTGCCTTTGTAATTTACATTAGGCCTAAGAGTTTTATAAATCAAAATATTCAGGAATTATTTTGTTTCCAAATGTCTGAACAGGGAATATTTTTTTCATTAGATATGATTCACTTATAAAAATCAAGCTCAATTAATTATACATACATACATAAATCTTTTCCCAGAAGATTACTTAACTAGATAAGCCATGCAAACCAGCAATTATAACATCATTTCTTCTCTTTTTAATAATAAATTCTCTTGTGTTCTAAAGCTTAGTTTGCTTAGCTTAATAATGTTTTATGTAACAACTAAACACGCAAGGCAGAAAAAATGTTTAAGAAAATAATGAAGCATTAATGCACCCTAGATTTGATCCTGGGCCCCTTAGTCTATGAGACAGCAGAAATCACAAAACAAAGAAAACAGTTGCTGAGTACTTCCATCTTTCTAATCACTCGATAAATGATTTGGTAAGAACTGTACTCAGAGATGTCAATAGGACATCAAGACTTCAAAGAGAAACAGCTGCACTGGAATTAATAAGCAAATTAAATTGTGTGAAAGCAGGATTAAATTGAGACTATGGGTTCTTTTCCCTTTACAAAAGGTAATTTGACTTCAGCCTTCCCAGGGTTTGAACCTAAACAACTGCTCTGATTTGCTGTTACTGCGTGACCTGATCCTATGTGTTACACCCCCTTGCATTTATTTTCATTCCATTTCATAAATTCCCCCATCTTCGACGCATCTGATGAAGTGGGATTGTCTCCCACGAAAGCTCATGTGAAAGATAAATCTGTTAGTCTTTAAGTGCTTCACAACTCCTTGGTTTTTTTGCTGGACTAGACTAACATGGCTGCCCCTTTAGAAAATGGGAGTTTTGAACTGATTTCAGTGGGGCCAAGATTTTACCCCATGTGTGGGTTCTAATATTTCCATTATTTGCCTTCCCTCAACTTTTTTTGGCAATGGATTAATGACATTCAGAGGATCCACTTCTGACTTGTGTTAGACTTTCTTAGAGAGTAAACAATCTTCTTCAAGACAAAGGTAACATGAAACCAGTCTCTGGGGTTTTTTTCTTGCCTTTCATTTACCCTGATCATTAATCTGAGGGTGGCCTGATTACTGAAATATGAACAGACAGACTTAGAGGGTTAGTCATTTCTTACTAACTACATAAATGTCAGACTCAGACACCAAGTGATCTTTTTCTGACTTTAAGGCACAAAGAACAATACTCATCTTCCTTGTTCATACTGCTCTAAAGCCACACATTCCAGCATCTTGATTCACAAGCTGTAACACAGCAGAACAAGGAGAAGGCAGTCTCTGGCATTAATTTGACAGTACAGCATGGAAATAAATGGTTTGCCCAGGCTCTTAGTCCAGTTTTACCCTGATAGTTGGAGCACGTATTGAAATTATTGCCAGTGCTGGTACCTGAGTGAATGCCAGGCTCTGTGTGATCAATAGAGTCAGCTGAATCTTAAGGATAAATTCATTGGAGCCTACAACAGGAATGAAGTTTTCATTAACCTTCAGGGCAGTTGGCTAGTCTGTTATCTTACTCTGTTTACTCACCAGCTATAATAGCTTTAACCAATAAAACACAGTGTATATCCATTACGAGTCTTATATTCAAGTTATTGGTTGGACTTGCAAAGGTAGGCTGTGACCCTTTAACACATTTCATGGTGGATTTTCGGTATATTTTTCTTTAGTCTTTCCTCTGGTGTATTTTATGCCCCTACAGTTAAATACCTCTCAGAAGTGACTACCCAGAATCCTGGTGGTTTACCTTTGTTAAATGATCACAGCTGAACAAACCCACTCACAAAAACAACAAAAGAATAAAGAGATCTCTTCTTCCAGTGTTTTAAACTTGACACTTATACAACTAAATAACAAACTACCCACTATAAACGTCCTTCCTTTAATAAAGTCTTTCTGGGCAAATCAAAAGTGCAAAAACAGGACAGTCTTTATTCATCTATCCTCAGACCCTTCTTTCACAGGTGCTTGGAATGCAGAGGCAAATCATGACTTATTTTTATGGTAATGCTGGCAGCAGGACTTGTATAGTGGCCTTTTTCAAGATAAAGCTTTGTCTTAACTGAAAGCTACTATTTCCTGTGAAACAATCACAGCAAAGGATTCTGTGGTCCCATGGGCCATAATTCCACTCCTGTACATGCTCATGAACACACCTAACTTAGAGTCACTGAACTCAGTTCAAGCATTTGCTTGCTAAAAGTTAAGCTTACGTGTATGAGTTGGCAGGACTGAAAACTAAAACTGTAAATTCCTACTGGCAGGAGGACTAAGAACTGTCCATACTTAACATATAACTCAATAATAAAATAATTCATTAATATGGTAGCTAGTGTCAACTGAATCAAATGCATTGGGGATACCAACACACACACTTTTGTAAAAAAAAAAAAAAGACTGAGCTACATTGGCACGTGATGCAATTGATCACCCTCTGAACCACTTGAGCTGCACTTTGAGTTTTCAATTTCCAAAGGGATAGCTGTGTTAGTCTAATTTAGCAAAACAAACAAGGAGCCCACAGGACTCTTTGTTTACTTTGAGTTTTGTGTTTCATGTGCTTGAGAACCCCAAACTACAAAGAGCCACCTTTCTAATCACACAAACTCAGTGATACTTGGGGAGGGGTAGCATGGTGTGGGGTTGCTTTCCTTATAACCCCAAGAACCAAACTCTGCACCAGAAGACACCACATCCACTAGCATCCAATAAATGCTTTGTGCAATGTAATTGGTCCCTCCAAGGCTAAAGAACGTTATGCTGATTTCTTTTCTCTAGAGAGAAGTTTGAAGGTTATTTCTTTAAAATGTTGTGTACACCTGTACTTGGCTTTGACAGGATCCTTCTGTGTACTGTACATCTGGAGTGGAGCACCATCAAAATATACCTGATAGTTCTGAGCTGGTCATTCAGCCTGCTTGCTGTTATCAGAGTAGCTGTTAAAAAATTTAGTATTAAATAGTTAATTTAGACTGTAATATGGCCATTTTGGGGAGGTTTCAGATGGCCTGTTTTTTGTGCTAAAACAGATTTATTAATTGCCATAAGCATGCTATTAGTCAAAATGAAGCTGAAAGAAACCCAATTATTGAAATAGACTGCTGTGACTGGAATCTATAGCTGATATATTAAAGCCCCTTTGTCATGCTTAATAATTGACTTAACCCACAGACAGTTTTGGAAAGGAAAATGAACATTAATAATGAGTTAAACTGATCATTATTTCTTTTCTTCATGTCATTAGAGCAATATCCTGTAGTGTATCAATTAATCACTACAATAATTTTATCAGCTACACTGTCTGCTTTTCCCATGCTCCTCCACCTTCCTGGGATCCTCCTTATGTAATTAAGGAAAAATGCTTTTACCAAAGTTCCCATTTGCTAGACTGGCAGGTGAGAGCATGGAAGACCACAGGAACTGTTAAGGTATGTGAATCTTGCTTGAGATATTTGAGTTTTAATATGAACCAGGTTCAGGTGATCAAGTGCCCATAGGAAAATACAATCGTAATTGAGATTGGACTAGATAACCTCCAGAGGTCTCTTCCATCCATAATACTCTGTGACTCTGTGCATTGATTTCCAATTGCTCTAATCCTCCTGATTGCTTGACCTAATAAGGGTGGCGTAGAGACAATCTGAAGAAAGTGCCCAGTGAGTTACAGAATGCATTATACTTCAGTTAGAAGAGCCTCATTTATTACAACTCCCTGTTACCAGAAATAAGCTCATGTCCCACAGTGAGGTATTGAGTCTTATTCTCACTTGCTTTTGTAGGCGGGATGGCTATTAATAGATTTAGTTCTTTTCCCAGTGTGCTCTGGAGGAGCTTGTAGATAGCCAGCGGGCTAAGAAATTCCTTAATTTGACTTAATGAAAGCTTAATTTGAATTAATAAGAACCACCTGTTAGTTCAAATTAAGCCTTAATTTGATTCCTTAGTTTGAACTAAGGATTGTGTAGACCTTGATTAACCCTTAATTTGACTTTATCAAGGTCGAATAAAGGGCAGTTAGGTCAAATTAGCAAAGTGGAGTAAGTTGAGTTAACCTTAAGTCAATTTAGGCCACTTCGTTAATTCGACTTAAGGTTGAGTTTAGTTTGAATTAAACTTGAATTTATTAATTTGAATTAACAAATTTGACCTAACTTTTTCTAGTGTAGACATAGCCATGGAGTATACCAACTACCCGCAGCAAAGGTATAAATAGCAGTGTAGATGGTGAGGCATTGCTTAGTTGATTAAGAACATTGCGTGAACTCTGTGGGTATGTACTCTGCTCACCTAAGCACTGCCATTTTACTGCTGTTTTTGCAAGTGTAATGTCTGGCTGCTATTTCCCTCCTGCAGAAAGCTACTAGAATCTTTCCCCATGGCAGGGCAGGGCTTCAACAGTAGGGAAAAACTCCGGCAGGATATCGGTAGCAGGGAAAGGCTCCAGCATCTCCCTAATTTTCATGGAGATGTATAGCTACATGCCACAGTGTGAACAGGGCTTAATATGGACTTCGGATTTTTCTCTCATTACAACAGGTGATTTGACCTCATCTTCCTCTATATGCTGTTCCCTGTGTTTGAATCTTTACAACTGCTTTGATTTGCTGTTATTGTGTGGCCTGTTGCTATGACTTGCACTTCTTTGCATTTATTTCCTCCCATGCTGTATGTTCCTTCATTGTCAAAGCATCTGACGAAGTGCGATTTTCTCCCACAAAAGCTTATATAATAAAAAAAAGTGTTAGTCTTTAAGTGCCACAGAACTCGTTTGTTTTAATGAACTAGACTAACATGGCTGCCCCTTTGGAATTTGGATATTCTAGATTCTCTTGTACCTTTCCTTTGTTCATTTGTTTTTGAAAGAAAACAGTAGTCTTCCAAATAAAGAAGACCAATTTATTTATTTATTTATTTATTTACAAATATCCATGTTTGCATGCAAGCAAGGGTATTCTTATTTGAAAAAGAGTATTAATTATTCATTACTCATTTATTTGCTATTCTCCTCATTTTACCATAATATTACTTAGCTAATCTATAGCATGTTTCATCTGTAAATCTCCAAGCACCTTACAAAGAATGCAAGAATCATTTATCCTCAAATTAATGGTTTGGGAAACTGAAGTGAGATGACTTGTCCAAGGTCACATGATAGGTATACTGACATTTAGTCTGATGGCTTCTTCTCCCCTACTGGTATTTCTGATTTTATAGCTTCACTTAAAATATTATAATAATTTACAACTAAAAAAGAATCTGATGAAGTGGGTTGGAGCCTATGAAAGCTTATGCCCAAAGAAATTTGTTAGTCTTTAAGGTGCTACAGGACTCTCGTTGTTTTTGCAGACTAACACAGCTAACCCTCTAAAAGAGAATTTTTATGGAAACTGTATGGACGAAGCTACCACACATCAAAGTGTTCTGCTAATATCCAAAACACAGAGTGGCATCTGAGTGACTTGTAAGGTTTCCATTTCCTAGCATCCAACCAAGTAGAACTTCACCCATAAAAACTTGTGCAACAAATACACTTTTTAGTCTTTAAAAGTGCCACAGGACTCTTTGCTTATTTTGCTGAGCTAGACTAACATGGCTACTACCCCTTTGGAACTTGTAATGTACAGAAACCATAGTTAGTGGTCTAATCCAGTGGTTTTCAAACTATGGGTCAGGACCCAATCCTGGGTTGCAGACCCTCAGGAACTGTCTTGCGTTGCCCCCTGCTGCCACTGCCTCAAGACTGGAATGCTTTGCTCAAAGATGAAATTGTCAGTTTGGGGGCATGAATAATATTTTTTCAACTGGGTCCTGAGATAAAAAGGTTGAAAATCACTTGTCTAAACTTTGGTTTCAGTTTCATTTCTCGTGTTCGCTCTTTCTCAGGGCTGGATCTGGTGATGAGCCAGTGTGGCACTGGCTTGGGGCACTGCAGCTTAGGACCACCACCGTGCCATGGGTGGGGTGGTCCAGTCCAGAACCTGGACCCCACACTCCTGCCCCTCTTCTGATTGAGCCACTTTGCCCTTGGACACAGAGTAGGCCAGCCCATGTGGTAGACTCTGCTTTCTCATCCCACCTCTGGGCTGGCCCTCCTCACACCTAGGGCAGAACAGCCAGCCCAGGGGAGGGTTGGGAGAGCAGAGTCTAGCCTGGCCACTCTGCCCCTGGGCTAGCTGTTCCCTGCCCTAGGGGCTGGGCAAGCTGGCCCAGAGTGGAGGCCAGGTTCTGCACTCCCCCCATAGGCGCAAAAGCAAAAGCCAGGTCAGGGTGCCACAACCTCTGCCCTGCTTTTTCTGTTCTTTAAATGTTTTCTCCCCAATCCTTTCTCTGTGCATGTGTTTATGTATTGTTTACCCTCTCCCCAGCCCTGCGGTGATGACAGGTTTTAGCAATACTGACCCATGGCTGTGCTCCCTTTAACTTAGTTGCAAAAAACTCTGGAGGTTAATAGCATGCCACTTAAGCTGTTTACATAGTAAAGAGCTGGTGCAAACAAGTGGAAGTCCAGGCAACAAGTTGCTTCACTTCTCAAACTGGCCTTTTCTTCCTCTTTGAATTTTGGTACACATATGAGACCTTGATTAAGGTTGTGTGCAGGGCCCATAAAGAGTTTTGTAGCAACAGATGTGAGCCTCTCACCCAGGTCAGTTTAGCACTTCATCATGTGCTATGGATTTTTCTGATGAGACCTTAAAAGCCAAGATACTGATTGATCTCCTGGGAAATGAAAGATTTCATGGCAATATTCCTAAAATGGAAAACTTGTTCAGTATTTCCCCTTTACTGCATGATCAGGCTGTGCAAAGGTTAGAGGGACTAGGTGGGTGAGGTAATATCTTTTATTGGACCAACATCTGTTGGTGAAAGAGACAAGCTTTTGAGCTTATTCAGAGCTTTTCTTCAGGTGTAAGTATGAAAGCTTGTCTGTCTCACCAAAATCAGATTTTCCAGTAAAAGATATTACATTGCTCTAGTATCCTGGGACCATCATGGTTACAACAAGCTGAAGGAGGCAGGGGATGCAGGAGACCCTGAGGAGCAGAGCCTCCTGTGCCCCTCCCATATCGTGAAGGGGTGACATGGCACCCCCAAGGTGGAGGGAGGGAGCGCTCCCTGTCAGAACTAGCGCTGGGCTGGAGCCAAAGCAGGTAAGTGCGGAGGGGGGTGGGTGCACTGGGCCAGACTGGGGGGTTTGGGGGATGCAGGAGGTGCCCTCCTGTGCCCCCCCACATGCATAATGAAGGGCCCCCTGGGCCCATCCCCTCTCCCCTGCTCTTCTCAGGGAGGCACTGTGTATAAGGCTGTCTTTTCCCAGCCAAGGCTGGCCTTGAGCCATGGCAGGTAAGTGCTGTGGGGGAGGCAGCGGGCTGGACTGGCCCTTCACTGGGGGAGCAATGCAGGAGGTTCTGAGAGTCCCCTCTGTGCATGCTGAAGAGCCAATCCGCCCCCCCTTCCCTCCTCAGGTGGGGGGGATGAGGTCCTGTTGTGGGGCTGCTGCAGCAGGACCAAGGATGCATTTGCACCCTTTCCACCCCAGTGGTGCAGACACTTCTCCTCAGGGTTGCTGCTGGAGGGTAGAACTGGGACCCTTCTTGCCCTTGCAGGTGAACAAAGGGGTGCTGGGCACGACCAAATGTGGGCTTGGCTTCCAGGTGCCTGAAAACCTCAGTATGCCACTGCCTTCTGTTGATTATTTGTCATGCTAATTTCATTGCTGAAATTACCCCTGCCTGTATATGCCCCACTCCTACATTTATAAAATGTTGATCAGAATCACAACTTCCTCACCTATTTCCAAAGAATTAGTAGCAAATTACTTCCTGTGAGAAGGTGGCCCTTTAACAGGGTGATTGTGTTCTGCTGGCCCACCTTGTAAAGCAGGTGTTCAAACCCTGCAGAGAGCTGCTGCCTGATTTGTGTTGGCAGGTGTGCTTTGCCCTGGATATGAGGCTGTGTGACTGATCTTCTGGATGAGGTGAATTAGGGTTTCATAATGGGCAGAGCCAAGGTTTGGGTTAATATTTTCACATCATTGGTACAACCAAACCTCAGGAAAGGAGCATGAGCACTTTGCAGTTGGAGGGTTTTCTTTTTTTTCCAGACAGGAACAACTTTCCTTGAATACAGGCAATTTAGTGTAATGTAATTGGATGATTTACAAACACCAAATGTCTTAAACCTTCCTGCAAACGCTTGTTGGCCCAATGTGTGTCCACACTAGGAGTCTTTTGGTGGTATGTTATGCAGGTATTGCTGTATCTCTGAGTGCAGACCTGGCTTTATTCTCAGTAGAAAAAACAGTGTGAGGGAGTACTGGTAACTGTCTCAGTCTTGAGGCAGAGAGAGTAGTGTGTGAGACAGAACAGGAATAATGACTCAGTGGAGAAGGGATGCTGTGGGTTGGGAGAGACAACAAAGGTATAAAAGCATGTATGAAATATGAGCATTTAGCAATTTAGACTCTGATCCTGCAAGGACTCATGCAGGTTCTTAACTTCATGCATTGTGAGTCATCCCATTGGAACCAGAGTCTCAGTGGGTGGATTAGCCTGGCTGCATTGACTTCAATGGTCCTATGTTAATTTACACCAGCTGAGGATCTGTTTAATGATACCATAAAATTAAGCCTGTTCCTTAAGTTTTGCAGTGCTAGGGTTTTACTATTTTATTCTGTTGATATAAAAAGGAATTCACATGTGTGGGTGTTGCACTAGCAGTCTCTAGGTTGACTGTCAGCAAAGTGAGACTAGATCAAAAGGGCCTTATCTGAACGTCATAAATGTCTGGCAAAGAACAAGTATGGAATCTACTGAAAAACACATCATTGAAGTTTTCATTTATAATACAAGTGAAAGAAATGATGGGAAGGGTTGGATAATATGAATGTGTTTATTTCTTGGCTCTGAAAAACAAGAGCTGACAAACCGAAAGCCTTCAGTTACAGAACTAAATTTCCATTTTAGTATAATGAATCTGCTATTATAGGTCACTTGAATCATTGCACTGTGGTAAGTGCTCAATGGATTTAGTGTCTTGGGCCCTGATCCTGCAAAAACCAATGTACATGAGTGAAAAATAATTCCTGTGAGTTGTCCTATTGTGGCACTACTTAATGAGTAAAACTACACATATGCATAAATGTTTTCATGGTCAAGTCCATGTTACTAGTTGCCTATGTGGGTCTTTTTGTGCATTGTCTCCACTCATGAGCGGAATTCTTTGTATCCATGCCATTTGCTTATTCCTGCTGCCATGTTTTTTTTTGGTTCATCTCAGCAATTGGGTCTATGTCCCACTTTCATGTGTGGATCGCTACATATACTATAGACTGAGAATACCTTTTTTGGGCCTATTGTTCTTTAACAGTTTCCTTGATACAGCTTCCCCTACTGTTGCTTTAAAACCAGCAAAGCTTGTTAAGGTTTTTACTGTGCCACATCCTGTGTAATAACATATAGGAACTGAAATAGATCATAGAAATCCCTAACAGTTCAAAGTCATTTTTGTATAGTTATGTTTCTGTGGAAGATCATTTGAAAAGGATTTTGAATATCTAAGGAGGTTTCTTTATTCATATGATGTTTAAGCCAGCATGTGCATCATGGATTTAAGTATGACTAAGTCAAGTAAGTCTATGATACATAAGAGTACAATCTACTTTTCAGGATATGGACCTTTGTTCTAGTGTGCCACTAATCAGGGCATCTGCAGAGACCTGTGTGGGAAACAATGTGTAACTTCTTCATTACAATAGGTAACAATTGTCTTCAAGATGAAACTCAAAATTCTTCTTTGACCAAATCTACAGACTACACAACGGAAGTGTAGCCAGAACTGATTTTTTTAGCAGGGCCTGTGGCTGACACAGGTGGGCACAATCCTTGTTTCACAAGTGAAACAGAGACTCTAAAAAATATGGGATGAATTGCTTAAGATCTGATTAGGTGGACCTGTTTTCAAAGTGCCTACCCATAGCTATGCCACAGTTCACAACAGTTAGTTTGCTACAAATAAAGATGGTAATTTAAGGAGGCTCTTTCATCCTGAACCCTTGTAGGAGGCCAATTCTGACCTTTTCAGTATTTATCAGAGCCTGACTAAAACTTACAGGGTTTTAGAAGAATTAATAAGACCTTTCAGGGTCAGCTGAAGAGCAGGCAAGTCTAACTACTGGGCTAGCCTGGCATTAGAGCTCAATGTCATCATCAGAAAAAGGGACATGTTTGATAACATTCCTAAAAACTAAGCTTTGATATTACAGTATTGTAGATAGCTATTAATCTAATACATATCCTGGTTTTTGTTTATACATGTAGTTATAGACAGCATCTGACAATGTGGGATTTTCTGCCACGAAAACTCATGCTATAAATAAATCTGTTAGTCTTTAAGTACCACAGGACTCCTTGCTTCTTTTGCTGAATGAGATTAACATGGCTGCCCCTTTGGAACTTCTTGTGATGATGTACCTACATGGAATATGCAGTTATCCAAAGTTCAGTATCTGAAAGACTCTGTTTTCTTCTCTATGGTCTTTTCTCACATGATGTTTTATTAAAATTCATGTGTGGCATGTTCTTCCCATTTCGAGTGACAAGCTTCTTTCCACTTATATGTCTCAGTCATGTTTTTAATAATATTTTAATGTTATATTAATGCATGCAATAATTGTTTTGAAAAGTATTCTGGAGAAAAACTTCACAAATATGCTAATGACACTTATTTAGAATTTGAATGAGGATATGACATTAGCTGTTAGTCAGAATTCCCTATTGAAATTCTGCTGCTTAATAGATGATGGCCCCAAGTGCATCAGTTGGCATCAGTTTGGTAAACGCATAACCAAGCAAAGGAATTCATCAATAGAAAATTATTCAAAGGAGCAACATGTGACAGGGCTGCATGATTCTTCTGCCCTCAGGTGCAAGTGTATGAAGGTAGTACACTGAAGCTGGTGGTGAAATTTTTCAGGGAAAAAGACTTTTTGACAAAATTTCTGATCACTTAAGCTAACATTGCACTGTAGCATGGTTCAGCTCTGAAGAGGTAGTATGTATTTACTTTCTGGGTATAGTCAGTCAGATCTGTTGACTATTTTGAAAGGAGTTAGGCCTCGATCAGCATGTCAAGCTCACTTGCTATGGTGGGCCAGATTGACTTAAGTGTACCTTAGGTGAATCATACATACCATAAATCAAAATACTATGGCACATTCATGATATAGTGGAGTGCTGTGTATATGAAACTGCACTCTGTCATACCACTCTCTCTCCTTCTGTTAGGGAGAGTGTGGGCTCACAGAGCACAGTCTTGCATAACTAGTGCTCTGTGATGTCGTGAGACCTGATGCTCTCACAGTATTGCAGAGCGCTGGGTATGCAAGACCACACTCTTGTTCTCTGTTAGGGAGAGGAGTGTGGTTCCACAGGCCGCAGTCACAGGCCAGATGGAAGAGGTTTACAGGCCACATTCAGTCCACAGGCTGTATGTTTGATGTCCCTGGCCTAGATCCTCAAAGGCATGTACTGATGATTTGGGCTTTAATAATTGTTCTTACTCTAGCTTCAAAGGCACCTGAGACAGTGAGCTAGATTCAAATTCTTCCTGGCTAGCCCCAGTGGAACCAGATATTTACTTCAGATCTCACTCTCTTATGTTAAAGCCATGAAAGAAATAGAACTGTACAGGTGTCACTGAAGGCCTAATTTGCCTGAAGGTTCCTTTTCCCCCTTTTCTTAACTTGATGATCCATATATAGGATGTAAAAAACCCCAAAATGTAACAGAGCATAGGCTAATTCAGCAGAGTGAACAGGCTGTTTTGATTTTGGAGGCAGTGACACAATAAGCATTGGATTCCACTCATTACTTTTCTGAAAGGAGTCATGTTTTTAAGGTTTTATCTTAACAGGCTTTTCAGGACAACTTGATCTCCTCCCATGAGACTGCCCTGAAGTCTACCCATCATTAAATAGAAATGCAATTGAAAAAAGATGTTCAGTAAGAACCTTCTATTTCAATTTGTAGAGCAAGAGCTAAAATGTAAGAGTATATGTAAAGAAGAAATCACATGGCAACTGGGGGAGGGGGGGGAGAAAGCAAGGTCAGTGTGAAAAGAAGGACTCGAAATCAAATTATTTGTTAATATTGCCATAGTACCTAGGAGCCTTAGTCATAAACTAGGACCCCAGTGTGCTAGGTATTGTGCAACCACAGAGCAAAAGTTTACACTCTTAGGTATAACTGGCTGGGCTTACAAACTGTTTGGGGGTGGTATTTTTTATATGGGAGAAGTTGTGATTCATTTTTTAAATGAATGTTATAATTGTTTACAGTTTTTTAAATAGCTATATTAGATGTGTTCACTTTCCTAAGTGTTTAAAGTGTGCAACGATTCATTGATTTTGAAGCTGTTTACTCTAAATGTCTCTAGTTAAATCCCTGGATGAACCAGTGAGTGCAGGTTTGTCACAGGAATACTGCCAATTAGATTATTTATTTAATTCTAGGTAATGAAAATATGCCTAAAACATCTAAGATCTCTGGTGAGAGGCAATGCATTAATATCTTATTAGAGTCACAGTGGCATTCTATGTAAATAGTATTCATAATTAATAAAGTAAAATAACTAGAAAAAGGAAGAAATCCCAAAGGGGATAATGAATTCCTTAGGTAATGTAGGTTTAATTGACATTGATTGATGTATCTTTTGCCCCTGCAATCTGCTAAAAGATTCCAAGCTTGAGTTCTTGACTAATTAGTTCACTGTACTTTGTATGGAAAATATAGCTAAAGAAGATACAGCTTTCTATTAGATAAGGTAGACTAATAATTGCCAAATGTCTCCAATTAACACTTCCCCTTCAAAACTGAGTAATTTAATTTTGAGTAAATGTCTTCATTAGCAGACCAGCTTCATGTATTTGGGATTTTTTCTTCACTAATCACTGAATAAATTATTTTTGAATTTTTTTATATTATTGAACTAGTTCTATTCTGTCAGGAGACATAAGATACACAGCTGTGCATAGAAGAAAAATCTGCAATTCTTCCAGACTCCGTGAGGGCCACTTTTCATATCAAATCATATGCAATATAGTCCTCTAACCTTTTCTTCAGTAATGGTTGGAAAAAATGCTAGATCATTTGTCAAATCAACGTCAAAGTAGAGATTGATTTCAGCAAATAAACTGTTTAAATTTCATCAGATTGGCTTTTTGGAGAAGCATTTGGTTGCAGCCAAATAGAAAAACTGTCCTATTCTAATTCTTTTAACCCACAAGAAGGAAGGAGGTTCCGGTCTTGCAATTCAAATCTGTATCCCCTGAGATGTTAAGGGAGTTTGGCCCATCTCTAATGTTGGACAGTTTCTCTCTGAGAGCTGTTAGATTTTTAGTTACTAATAATCCTATTTTTCTCTTAAGAGTTACTTCCCTCATTTAGCTTCACACTATTAATAGTCACTTGATGTAAAACAAAAAAACAAAAAAAAAAAAAAAGGAAAATAAAATCTTTGATAGAGTTAAGGAAAAACACTGTAAATGACTTTTATTTATTGCAATCATAAGCATGGACATACTAGATCAGACCAACAGACTATCTAGCCCAGTACACTGTCTTCCAACAGTGGCCAGTGCCAGGTCCTTCAGAGGGAATGAATAAATCAGGTGATCCATCCTGTTGACCATTTCCAGTCTTTGGCAATCAGCAATCCCTGCCTGACCTTGCTAATAGCCATTCATGGACCTATCCTTCATGAACTTAAGTTTTTTATTGAACTTTATTATAGTCTTGTCCTCTACAAAATCCTCTGGCAGGAGTTCCATAGGTTGACTATGCATTGTGTGAAGAAATACTACTTGTTTTAAACCTGCTGTCTATTAATTTCATTGGGTGATCCCTAGTTCTTGTTTATGAGAAAGGGAAAATAGCACTTCCTTATTTACTTTTGCCATGCCAGTCATGATTTTATAGCCCTCTATCATATCTTGGACATCTCTTTTCCAAGTTGAAAAGTCTATCTTATTAATCTTTCCTCATAAGGAATCTTTTCCATACCCCCTAATAGTTTTCGTTGCCCTTTTATCACTTTTTCAATTCCAATACATCTTTTTGGGATGAGGAAACCAGATGTGCACACAGTCTTCAAGATGTAGGCATACCATGGACTTATAAAGAGGTAATAAGATATTTTGTGTCTTATTATCTAGCCCTTTCTTAATGATTCCCAACATTCAGGGCCTTCCCTAGGGTAGGGCGACTGGGGCAACTGCCCAGGGCCCTGTGCTCTGGGGGGCCCCACAGGGCCTGCTTTGTGCCCCCTCCCCATGCTGGGGACCAGGCTAGCTGGCCAAAAGTGGTGGCCTGGTTCAGTGCTGCCGGTCTGTCCACCCCCACCACGCATGCTGCTTTTGGCTCTGTGCCAGAGTAGCAGGGAGGGGGCAGGAAACAGCATGGGGCCACTAGTGCCCCCACTGTGCTGCCTCCCACCCCTCCCCACTACTCCAGCACAGACCCAAAAGCAGCGCAGAGTTGGGGGGCTGCAGCGCTGAACCAGGCTGCTTCTTTTGGCTGGCTAGCCTGGTCCCTGGCATGGGGTGCCTGGCACAGGAGCCTGCCCCTCAGTGTCGGGAGGGGAGTGAGTGGAGGCCCCACAGTGGACAATTTGCCTGGGGCCCCACACCCTGCTAGGGATGGCCCTGCCAACATTATTAGCTTTTTTGACCGCTGCTGCATATTGAGTGGATGTTTTCAGAGAACTATACACCAGTGGTTCCCAGCTGGTGGTCTGCAGACTCCTGGGGTGCTGCAGAGTGGCTCCAGGGGGTCTGTGGACAGCCTGGGAGCTGGGGCCAGATGCCTCCAAGGTCTCTGATTGCCAGGGAGACCCAGGCTTTCGGCCAACAGGGAGCTTCCCCCAGGCTGGGAGTTTTTAAAATTCACACCCTGAGCATCCAAATCATGCTCAGAGTAGCCTGGGGGAAGGCCAGATGCCCCCAGCTCCAGCGACCAGGTAAGAGGGGGGGAAGGGGCCATTGTGGAGTTGGGGATGGGGAACCACCGGTGGGGTGGATAACAGGCTGGCACAAAGGGAATGGGGAAGGGAGGAGGGGCCATGGCTGCATCAGCTCCCAGCTCCCCAGGCGGGGCAGGGGGCCATGGCCATGGTGGTTCCCAGCTCGGGACAGGGGGCCATGGCCATGGTGGCTCCTGGCTTGGGGTAGGGGGCCATGGCCACAGCAGCCCCCTCTCCCTGACAGGAGAGCAGCAGCCACATTCTGCCCCGTGTGGGTCATACTTAGCACATGGAGGCACTGCCACTGCATGGTGGCACCTCATGCAGACAAGGGGGCTGCGGACTTCTTTTTCCCTGTGAAGGGGGTCCCCAGCCTTGAAAAGGTTGGGAATCCCTGCTATGTGCTATGACTTCAATCTGCCTTCTAGAAGAATGGTCATTAACTTTATCAATCTGCTAGAAGCCAGTTCTTAAATGCAGTGTGTCAAGAGGTCAGACATTTGTTCTGTATGCAGCCTGAGTACCACATATACTTTCAAGATATATTTGGGGTAAACATGTGTAGTAGGCACAATTCATACAGTACATCACAGAAAACCATTGTGATTTTTTAGCTAATCTAGAAGAGGAGCTAGAGTCCAGGCTGCAAGAAGGAAGTCCAGACTAATTTGAAGAGCTAAATGAGAAGGAAAAGGGCTAAAGACCATAAAAAGGTGATATTTATATGCCTCAAAGATTATATAAAGTTATTTTGATTGTGTGACATGATCAAAGATGACAAATGAGGTAATACAACAGTCAGCACATTTAAAAGAATATGATTAGAGCTGTTAAAGAAAATTACTTTCAGGTGAAATACAAAATAGTCTTCCAATTTTGCAAAGAGGCAAATCACAGCTATAGTTCCCATTTCTTTGCCCCCAATATCAGGAGGAATAATCACTAACGGAAATTGTACAGCTAATTCTGGCTTAACTTGTGCTCTCAATTACCACAGGCATAAAATCAAAGTAATGCTATTGAATTCAGTGGAGTAATTCCACATGCACACAGGTGTTATTGAGCACGGGATAGGGACTTTGTTATGTGGTGTTCAACTGAACACTACTAATGC
The DNA here is from genome assembly GCA_007922195.1 of Podocnemis expansa. Classification (NCBI taxonomy): domain Eukaryota; kingdom Metazoa; phylum Chordata; order Testudines; family Podocnemididae; genus Podocnemis; species Podocnemis expansa. Next base: position 34,695,039 of record ML681973.1, on the reverse strand, counting down.
CTTCTGATTTATGAACATATGGGTTGACTATAGGTGACAGGAAGTGGGAAGAGTCAAACTTCATACCTAAAAATGTATCATCTCTCTATATGTAGCCTGCTTTTCCATAGTCATTGACTTTCTTCTGTGTTGCCTCCATTGGAGTATTATTTAATAAACAGGCTCTGATTCACTGGACAACAAATTTTTTTGAAAGTGTTGCTTCCTCAGAAATATTTTTTTGATTATGCTAGACTGCTTGAAGCTGAACACAAGTATAATTTCAGACTACTTGTATCACACAGGAATTTGGAGAAATAAGAAATTGACTTTTATTGAATGAAATGCGTTTAATCGCATAATGGTGCTGACGCTTTGCAATAGTTCAACTAAGCTAAAAATGTTTTCTTGATGATTTTCATTTGTACTCAGTGTCTGAGGCTTCTTGTTTAAGTGTCCAAGAATAATCGGCCAGCATTGATGGATTCCAGTTGCCCTGATACCGTTTTCCCTTGATTGCAATGTCCTGGTGAAACCTTTCACCATACTCGTCACTGACTGCACCAAGATTTGCAGGGAAGAAGTCTAAATGCAAATGCAGAAAATGAATCTTTAGTGACATGTTGCACTTCATGGTTTTGTATGCTTGAAGCATGTTGTCAAACAGCTGCATGTAGTTTGGTGCTCTCTAGTTGCCAAGAAAATTTTCAACAACATCCTTGAATACCTTCCATGCAATTTTCTCCAGCCCTACTAGAAGTTCTTCGAACTGCCTGTCATTGATGACCTGTTTGATTTGTGGACCAACAAAAATGCCTTCCTTAATCTTGGCATCAGTTATTCTGGGAAACATCTGTCTCAAATATCGAAATCCTTCACCTTCCTTGTTCATCACTTTCACAAAATTTTTCATCAGTCCAAGTTTTATGTGAAGAGGACGCAAAAATATCTTTGTCGAGTCTACAAGTGGTTTATGTGCCAGACTTTTCTGCCCTGGAATCAACTGCTTACGGAGTGGCCAGTCCTTTTTAATGTAATGAGACTCTTTAGCACTATTGTCCCATTTGCAAATGAAACAACAGTACTTGGTGTATCTGAGCTGCATTCCTAATAGCAGTGTGACTACTTTCAGATCACCACAGATGTTCCAGTTGTAGTTGCTGTACTGTATGTTTTTCAACAAAACTTCCATATTTCTGTAGGTTTCTTTCATGTGTACTGCACAGCCGATTGGTATTGAAGTGTGGACATTGCTGTTGTGTAACAACACAGCTTTTAGGCTTAACACTGATGAACCAATAAAAAAATGCCATTGTTGTGGGTCTTGCTGGCAACCCAAAGCAGTGAACAGCCCATCAATGTCAGTACAGAAACACAGATTATCAACCTGACGGAAGAATTGTGTTAAATCTTCTTGGTGGCTGCGAAAGACAGAAATTTTCTTGCCTGGTGACAGCAGACCCCATCCTTGCAGTCTTGAACCCAGTAATTCTGCTTTTGCCTTTGACAAACCCAAGTCCCTGAGCAGATCATTTACCTCAGATTGAGTTATCAGATGAGGCTCACTTGACGTAAAGGTTCAAAATCAGGATCTGTGTCATTTTCCATTCCTGGCTCGTGCATCATGGCATCTTTGTCTGCCTCCTCTAGGCCCCATGTCCCTGGTGGCTTTGATACTGGAAGACTGTTGTCATACAGCACAGGTCTGTTGGCTGAAGGGAGATTGGGGTATTCAATGGATTTCTTGTTTTTAGCAAAGAACCCAGACACGTTGGTCAGAGAGGTAAGTCTGTCACATGATCCTTTTGCTCTTGCCATATCATCAGGACAGCGGACTGCATTGACTTCTGAGTACCTCTGAGCCAAGCTCTAAGATCGACAGCGCATGTTGCGCAACAAATGTGAGGACCGCAGGCTTTGTCCTGATCACCAATTTTACAGCCAAAGTAGAGCTCATACGCTTTCTTAATACATGCAGTAATGCTCCGTCTTTGAGATTTTAAGTGTATATTTGCCACAAATATAACAGAACGTTATCACGGCTGTTGCGACATTGGTGAGACATTTTGCTGTCATGAATCCTCCTGAAAATGCAATTGCTTTATTATTGTGAGCACACACAATATGCTATGCGCATAGAGCATGTACATCAACATGAATGCAAACTGATATAAACGCAATGCATAGAACGGTATGTGCAAAATGCTTTTATAGCCTTTCTAAAACCTGTCCTGCCAGCATCCGCCCTGCCTAAGCCTTAGCATCGCCACTGCATGTTGTATGGCCTGCACTAGGTGCAGTGTCACTGCATGCCCAGACATTCTTGGACACAAGATAGGAAAACTTTTCAGCTTACATTGTGGACAACATTTTAATAGACTTAAATTATGAATTGAAATAACAAATATAAGCAATTTCAAAAAATGGTACATGGTAGGGAAATTTCATGGTGATTTTTGTAATCAGCAGCCCAAAATCCATAAGATACACCCAAAAGTATTCAGGAAGCAAAATCTTTGTTGTCCAGTGAATTACTTAGCCATTCCCCAGGCTCTGCCTGTTTGGAACCAGTTGCAGGATTGGAACCACAGTTGGTTAATATAACATCCTGGTTGCTTTGGGAGTCAATGTTTCATTGTTTTGCCTCCAGAAAACCTATAACTTATTTTCCCCAGAGAATATTTTTCAGTGGTTTACAGTCAAGCTGGAAGAACATATTGAGTGGAGTCCACCAGGGATCATTTTTGGGACCAGGTCTGTTCAATATCTTCAGTGATTCAGACAATGGCAGAGAGAGTACATTTATAATGTCAGAAGATAGTACCAGCCTAGGAGAGGTTGCAATTGTTTTGGAGGACAGGATTAAAACTCAAAATGGTCTTAAGTAAATAGGATGAAATTTAGCAAGGACAAATGCAAAGTATTCCACTTAGAAAACGACAATCAGTTGCACACATATAAAATGGAAAATGATTGCCTAGGAAGGAGTACCATGGAAAGGGATCAGGGTGGTGGTGGTGGTCATAAAGACTCACAGACTAAATCTGAGTCAAAAGTGTCACACTGATATGCCAAAAAAAACCCAACAAACATTTGGGGTCTATTATCAGAATGTTGTAAGCAAGACATAAGTAATTCTTCTGCTCTACTCCATGCTGATTAGGCTTCTTCTGGAGTATTGTGGTGCCCAGAGTAGACACATTTCAAGAAAGAGGTGAACAAACTGGACAAGAGCAACAAGATTATTAAAAGTCTAGCAAACATGACCTAAGAGGGAAGACTGAAAAAATTTGGTTTACTTTGGAGACAAAATGTGGGGGGCATAATTTTATGAGCACATAAAAGGTTGTTACAAAGCAGATGGAGAAAAATTCTTGTCCTGCCTTCGGAATGAAGGAGACGAAGCAATGGGCTTAAATTACAGACAGAGCAGCTTAGGGTGGACATTAGGAAAAACTTCCTGTCAGGGAACTTAAGCCCTGGAATAAATTGCTTTGGGTTGTTGTGGACTCTCCAATAATGGAGATTATTTTTAAGAGCAGGTTAGAGAAACACCTGACAGGGATGGTCAAGATAATACTTAGTTCTGCCTCCTACATAGAGCAGATGACCTCTCGAGGTCCCCTCTAGTTCTAATATTCTATGATTCCATGGGCATGAAAGGGGCACCTCTTGATGCTACAATGGCAGCAGTTACAGATGAAACAGACAAATATATCAGTGTACTTACAGTCACAATAAGTTTTAGTGGTCCCTGCCCTCATTCCCATAGCGATTGACTCGGTACATGTCATTTCAGGATAGACTACAGAGATAAAGTTTTCAGACACCATTGATGACTGATTCTTTAGAGCACTCAGTCCTTCACCCTACAAGAAGAGAGAGAATTCTTGGTTTAGGCCTAAGGGGGGCACCAGATTTACTCCAAGAGGTGTATATATCTGAACCACTTAGTAACGGTAACCATACTATAATTAAATTAACCATCCTTGTTTGGGATTGTGCAGGAGGGTGAATACCATAGAAGCCATCACAGTAGCATTTACTTTCAGAAATTCAATGTTGATAAATACAAAGTAATTCACAGTGGAATACATAATCCCAACTATACATATGAAATGATGAGGTTAAAATTAGCTGTTACCACTCAAGAAAAAGCTCTTGGAGTCACTAAGGATGCTTTTATGAAAATACCTGTTCAATGTGCTGTGAGAATTGTGTTAGGAGCCATTAGGATAGAAAAAGAATAGAAAAGAAAGTAAAAAGTCATAATGTCATTATATAAATTCATGCTATGCACATATCTTAAATACTGAGTTCAGTTCTGATCAACTATTCATCCCCTCCCCCACTCAGAAATGTAAAAGGTATAGTGAAGAGCAACAAAAATGATTAAGGGTATGCAACAGCTCACATAAGAGAAATGAAAAAATGAATGGTCTCAGTCTTTTGGAAAAGAAATGGTGGGGAAGGAGGGAAATATAGATGTCTATAAAAGCATGACTGGGATGGTGAAAGTAAATAAAGGAAGTGTTATTTAGTTGTCCTCTGGCACTGAAAGACGAACCAATTTATTTATCGCATGACCTTTGAAAGAGTCCAATAAATTGGGATTTTCTCCCACGAAAGCTCATGCAATAAATAAAGACAAAGCAATTTAAATGCCACCAGAGGCATCGCTGGCTGGGGGAGGGACCCAGGGCACGGCCCACAGGCCCCATCCCCAGCCTGCAGGCCCCACCCCCTGGCCGGGGACAGGGCCAGGCACTGCCACGGGCGGCCAGGCCCCAGATCCCTGGCAGGGGATGGGGCCACCAGCAGCTGGGCCCCAGATCCCCGGCCAGGGACGGGGCCGCCGCAGCTGCTGGCGGCTGGGCCCAGGATCTCCGGTCCGATTGGGCCAGAGATCCAGGGCACTGGCGCTGGGGTTTGGGGAACATGCCCCGGAGTGCCACAGGACTCCTTGCTTGTTTTGCTGAACTAGACTAACAAGGCTATCCCTTTGGAACTGAGTTGTCCTCATAACACAAGAGCTAGGGGTCACTCAATGAAATTAATTGGCATCAGGTTTAAACAAAAAGGGATTTCTTTTTCATGCAACTCATAGTCAATCTATGGAACCTCTTGCTAGAGGATGCTGTGAAAACGAAAAGCATAACTAGATTTAAGGGAAAAACTAGGTAAATTCATGGAGGATAGGTGCATCAATGGCTATTAGCAAAGATGGTCAGTGACACAACCCTATGCACAGGATGTTCCTGAGCCTTTGGCTGCCAGATGCTTGGACTGGATGACAGTAGACAGATCACTTGATAATTGTCCTATTCTGTTCATTCCCTTTGAAGCATCTTATTGGGTTAGATGGACCTCTGATTTCACCCAGTAAGGCCACTTGTATGTCAGGAATTAAAAAAGCCACACAGCTAGTGTCAGTGTGTGGTGGGAGAGAAGAGGGAGACTGAAGCCTGCCACAGGATTCTCTGACTGAATCAGAGAAGGGGATCTGAAGCCCATGCCCAAAGCCTTTGGGCAATGCAGGGACAGACTGCTGCTTTGTCTCCTTCCCCCATCTCTTCCCTGGGGCTGTCATGACCTCAGGAAACCCTCTTGGTGGCCACATTTGAGAAACATTGCTGCTTCTTCAAGCGCTGCTTCCATCATTCAGTTCTAGATGTCTATGTGCTGCAGCGCACAATTGGCTGGAAACTTTTTGCCCTAGCCTGTCAGAGCAGGGTCCGTGGCCAGCACCCCCTCTGGCCACTCCTGTGGCCATACATATGGCTCTGATCCTGATTCTCCCCCTTTTTCTGCCCTCAACGATGGTTATGGAACAGCGCACTTCTTGCGCTAGTGCAAGTGCCTGTCTATTCTGCTCTGTGTATGAGCCATCCATTTGTGTTCAAAGATCTATTCATGGACATTGTCCCACTGTGACCTGGTGCTCCTACTGAGTCTTCACAGCCAGAGCCGGAACACCACTCCCAACTGCTGTATGCCATGCCAGGGTTCAAACCCTGTGCAAGTTGCAGCAAGAACTTCGCAAGAGATGACCCCCATGAGAAATGCCTTAAATGCCTCAGTGAATCTCACCAGGCAAGTGTAAGCTTGATCTGTTGGTCCTTCAAACCAAGGACCTTGAAAGACAGAGAGCAGAGGCGCTGTGTGTTGGCCATGGAGCAAGCACTCCAGCCTATCCCCAGTACATTGAGGACTTCTGTAGAGCTACCGGCACCACGTACAAAGTCAGCATAGGGGTCCTCTCAGTGCTGCTCCCCAGAGGAGCACAGGAAACCACGCTTAGCGTCTACTTCAACACTGAAGCACCAGTGTCGCTCTGGCTATCCCCAGCCAGCCCCCTCTAGGGGACAAGGCCCGGAGCCCATGCCGGTGCCATCCACACTGGAGGCCTTCAAAGCCACGAAGGCTCTCTTGCTCCTGCCCACTCCCACGCTGCTGGCCACCGAAGCCAAGATAGAAACTTGCCGCCTTCTTGGGGAAGTGGGCTGCTCCCGAGCAGCACTGGTCACCACCTATCCTGGTGCTGAAAGCTTCCCTATGCTGTGTGGCACTGGAGCTTGAAGAGGTCCAGGGTTCCTCCCCTTCCCTGGAGGCCTCTGCCTTCCCTGGCACCAAGCTGGGTTACAGGCCCAAGCACTCTTGTAGGCACTCCCCTTCTCCACCTCAGCATCTTAGTGCCTCACTGGTGCCATCCACCCTGGCACTGGCGGTAAAAAAATTACCTTCACGGCACTGACCTTGCCAACCTGGCACTGAGAGAGGACCCATTCCCCAAGTCTTCAGGCACTGGCACCTTGCTCACCCATCCTTCCCAGCCGCAGGCAGAAATGGCCTGCAGGTGAAGGGCCTCCAGCACCAGGCCCTCCTCAGTTACCACCCTTGTAGCTGGTCTCCTTATCCTAGAGCCTCCGAGGAAGAGCCCTCTGATGGCCCCATTGAGCTGAGGGGCAGCACCCCATGGTCACAATCATCCTCGTCCCTGGACAAAGCCATGAATCCCCAGGCATGGTCATAGAGGGAGGACTCCAGCACCCACTATAACCTCCTGCACTGGATCACTGCACAGTTGGGCTTGGAGGTTGAGCCCCTCAGGGGGCACCTGGACCCTCTGTTTGACCTGTGGTTTGCGGCCTCACCAGCCACAATTTCGGTGCCTCTGCATGATAGCATGCACGACCTCGTTAGGATGCACAGGCAGACCCCCACATCCATCCCACTGGTCTCCGAGGTGGCCAGTCATAAATATCATGTTCCCCTAGAGAGCTTCCTGTTCCTGGTGGACCGCCTGGTACCAAGCTCCCAGGTGGTAGCAGATGCATACAGACAGGAGGGGCAAGACTGCCCAGATCAATCTCCAAGGTCTAGGGAAGCTAGGAGGCTCAACCTCCTGGGGAGGAAGGCTTACTCAACTTCCGCTTTCCAGCTCCATTTCACTAACCACCAAGCGCTGGTTGGCTGATATACCCTTGACCTATGGGAATCCATGAGGCACTTCCAAGACTTCCTTCCCCAAGAACACCTGGAAGACTGTGACTCAGTCATAGAGGAAGGCATGCTGGCCTCCCATGATGCACTCATGGTGGCCTGGGATGCCTCAGGCACTACCAGCCGTGGTATTGCCCCAGCTGTGGTCATGCGCTGTGCAGTGTGGCTCCAAGAATTGGGCCTGCCTCGGGACTTACAGCAGTCCATACAGGGCCCCTCCTTCGAGGAGCGGTCACTCTTTGCCACAGCCACCGACTCTCTGCTGCACAGCATGAGGGACCCTAGACCGGCCCTAAGGTCTTTGGGCATGCATACACCGCAGGTGCCCAGACAAACCCCCAGCCCTCAGTAGCCCCTTGAGCAACCACAGCAGGCTCGTCAGAGACCTTTCCCGCATGACACCCTCATGCCCCCTGAATGAGCGCTCTTTGAATCAGACGCTGTCTCCCTCTATCCGCACCTCTGAGATCCATCCTTCTTCTCTCCCCACGGGCCCCATTGCACCAGCCCATGGGCCCCCAGGACCAGTACCCAGAGATCAGTTTCATTCAAATCATCCCTCTCACAATCAGTTTCAGGATCCCTCTCTTCTTCTACAGCAATGACAATCCTCTAACCCTTGTCAGATGTCTCAGGACCGATAATGGGTGAGAGAACAACAATTTACTCTCACATGCATACAGACACCTATATATGCATGGGATTCTAGGACCCTAGTGGGAAAGCCTGGAGGAGATAGGATGAAGGATGTAGCAATTTGCCACAGTGTGGGATAGTGAAATGTTGCTAGAGACAATGATTTCCCTTGTTGGATCACTTGATGATCTACAATGAGGGCACCCATAACAGATCAAGGTCGCCTTCCTAGCAGAGCCTCTAGTCTTCCCAACAGAGTGCCAGATAACCTTGTCGGCACCCCTCATGCGGTCCTCCCCAAGAAGGGCCTGCAGGTCGGTAGCATGTTCACCAGTGTAGGCTTGATGGCCCATGGCTCTACCACCCAACCATGATTTTGCGGATGCCACTTTGAGTGTAGCATGCTGACAGCAGGGAAAATTAAAACTCTGCCCACCATCCAAGGTACAGCTAGTAGTCACGTAGAACTGAATAATGTGAGCAATACTCAAAGAAGAACGATGGGTTACCTGTGTAACCGTCCTTCTTCCAGATGGGCTGCTCACATACATTCAGGTCCCTCCCTCCGTCCCCGCTACTTGGAGTTTGTGAAAAGAAGGAACTGAGGAGGATGAGGGTTGGAGCCATATATATAGCCACGGGAGCAGCCAGAGGGGGCATTGGCCACCGACCCTGCTCTGACAGGCTAGGGTAAAATGTTTCCAGCCAATTGTGCACTGCTGCACATAGACACCTAGAACTGAATGTATGCGCACAGCCCATCTTGAAGAAGGTTACACAGGTAACCCACCATTTAGGTCATTTTAGCTGGTCACTTGAGGATTCTCCCTGCACAGAGGAAATTTTAGATGGTGCAGAAACACCACAGACACTTCCTCAACCTCTGATCAGAGCTGAAACTAGCAGTTTTCATGCCTGGGGCAGGAAGCTCCAGATGTGCCCTCCCTCAGGCCCCAATCCAGTCTGGGGCCCTGATCCATCCCCGGCCACCACCAGCAGGTCAGGGGGATCTGAATCCGTCCCCAGCCACTGCTGCTGGAAGGCTGCAGGGATCCAGATCCTTCCCCAGCCGCCTGGAGATGGATGTGGATTCTTGCAGCCACCTGTGGGGGCAGCACAGAACCAGATAAGTCCAGGTGCCAAATTTTAGAGGCCAAACCAGAAGTCCTGGGTGCTAAATTTTATAGGGTGCAAGGGACGGATCTGACTCCATCCCCAGCTGCTGCAGGAAGCCGGATCTGTCCCCTGTGCCCTCTAAAATTCAGCACCTGGAACTTTGCCCACTTGCCCCTGCCTAGTTATGGCCCTGCCTCTGATGCAGGGACAGGACTTGAGGAAAGGCTACATACGCAGAGTTAGCTATGGCCCAGTTGTTGTTAAGATCCAGAATGACTTTTTGGTAGCCACTGAAATATGTAAAAGGCTGCTCTAAAATGTACTGTGGGACTGATCTAGTACTGAGTTGTCAACTCTTCACTGCCCTTCTTTCCAAGTGTTGCTTGGGCACAAGTCAAAATGTGCACTAAAGCCTGATGTAGGAAAATACAGCCTCTGGGCCTGCCCCATCACCATCTGCTTTGGTAAATAGTTCTTGCTCAGTGGGATCATTTATGTGAATGAATATTGCATAGACAGGCTCTTCCTTCCTACAAAGAGCTCTCCACAACACTCTTATCAAAGAGGGAAAATCATATCCTCCATCCTTCTTCAGAACTGCTCATTCCATTCCTAGAAACTCTTCAGAGCAGCATTCCTGTCTCTCTATTAAGTGTAATTTGAAAGCTTGTGCTTTTCCCTAGCAGCAGATGGTCCAATAAAAGATTACTTAACCTACCTTACTACTTCCTTCCACTAAGATAAGGGGTCACTTGTATCAATGAATCTACAGAATCTAACTTATCTCAGAGAATCACCATCTCATGATCAGGTGGTGTGCTGTAGGCAAACACTGTCAGTCTGTTAAAATCCTCAACTAGCTAAAGTTATGGCTAAACCAGACCCTTGTTGACATGTTAATCTTGAAGTCCCTCCAAGATGAGCTTCTCAAGCTACCAGTGAACAGCACAGCTGGTTTCTCCACTCACCAAAGAGTAACCAAAGAGATATTTAACTGAAACCTGAAGAGGAATACACATTTAGGTGTGCAAATATCAGAGATCAAGAATGAGAGAGAGTAACAGACTAAAAAGGAGATGTTAAGGAAAGGAAAATGTAAATGTTCCATTAGAAAAAATGTCTGCAGGGTGTTAGTCATTGGCCTGTTATATAATTTCCCAAGGGAACTGGTGGAAACCTCATTGCTGTGTACACTTCAAAGTGGGTGTAGATAAATAAGTAAAACTATACAGTCAGGAACAACCGTGCATGGACACAAAGAGAAATGAGCTAGTATGCTGTTATAGCTAAATTGATGATCTTTAACCCAAACTACACAGCTGAGATCATTTAGATCACTGACCTCATGCATATTTTCATTATAGAGAGGATCAGGGTTTTATACAAAACTGTTTCAACAAACTTATACATCTTAGGTCTATAAAGCTGCATTTGGTGCAGCTGTGACAAGTTATCTGGCGCACAAGTAGTTTTGCTTTTGTATTTTTCAGATAGTAATGGGAGAAGATGTGCTGCTTAAATCCTTAAGGAGAATCATCCCAGTTCTGTGTAGACTGTGCTTCACTAATTCCCATCTTCTGACTACCCCCAACTTCAATTTCAAGCTTTCCTGTTGTTTAAGTGTCACCAGGAAGCACCAAATGTAAGTAGGCAGTAGTTAAGTGGCTCAACCAGAGAATAACTTTCACCAGGTTAAGCAAGAAACCCCAGGCTCCAGCCCCTAAAATCCCAATAATCTAGCACCTGCCCAGTTCAGCGCCAGCAGGGTAGAAGCTCTGAGAGCACTCCTACCCTGCCAGCTCTGCGGGGTGGGAGCGGGGACCTGGAGACAGTGGCCAGGCTCTCTGCTCTGTGCCAACCCTTGTTTGCTCTGCTTGGGGAGGCAGAGCCAGCTGGCTCGCGGTAAGGCTGCTCTAGCGTTGCCTTCGAGGGCCTGTGGCCCTGGGGGACTCCATGGGAGGCGCTCCCCCCCCACCCTGAGCAGACTGGCCAGAGTGCGGCGAGGGCAAGAGTGCCTTGTGGCCCCAGGGGCTACCCCTAGCGACAGGGAGCGGAGGCTGACCCACGTGATGGGGGGGCTGAGGGGGAAGCCTTGTGGTCAGGGGGAGCCAGGGAGTCGATTAATCCAGTCCTGAGGTTAAGTACAGCCATCTTTCTTATTGTCAGTGTAGTAGACACTCCTCCTGGCATTGTGTAAGAGAAATATTCTTCTACTGATGCAGTGGAAGAATAGATTTGACTGGACAATCATATTTCACACTTTCACATTTTTAATACCTGGGATTAAACTGTGAATTCTTTGTCTATTTCAGACCATTTTTTATTTGACCTGGTACAATTGCATAATATTTGAAAAACAAATTAATCTCAAATCCCACATAGACTATACACTGAATTAATCTTTATATAAATGCCAACATCAGAAAACTATTGAGAGACACTTGGAAGGGAAACTGAGAACACAGTGTTAGCCTCTTTGGAAATCTGTTCAAGTGAATGGATGCTGGATTTCACAGCTCTCTGCCCTGTCTTGGTGTGGGAATGAGTCTGGGACAGAGGGAAATAAAAAATAGTTTAAAAAAGAAGAGCTGGTAATTCTGTGTATTGCTGTTAGCAGAATGGACAGCTGTTGAGATGGATGAAACTCTTCAGTGGGTTCATGAGGGTCAGAAGGCTCACAACAAAAAAATATAGGTCAGACCTTCAAAAAGCTTTCACTTGAGATCTATGGACCTACTAGGCGATTGTTTGATCTCTGAATGTGTTTGTGGGTGGACAGTTTCAGCATCAGAAACGTTCCTATTCTTAGTGCAGAAAGTGTATGTAATTCACAGAATGCTTTATGTGCAATCCTGCAGTTACGATGCCTTTGTATACTCATAGAGTACTGAACAAATCAGTGCTCTGAGCTCGTCCTTTGCCAACATCACTCTTCCTAAAGCCTTTTCCCATCATGCCCATATCCCACCCAACAAAACCCCCCAAAACCACCACCCCCCAGCCAGCCAACTGGAAAATCTACATATTTATTGTAAAGTGAGGCTCAGACCAAAGAATTATCCTAGGACTTTAGTGGAAATGAAGGATTTCATCAAACTGTCATGAACAATGCACAGGCAGCAGTTGTAACATATTCTGCTGTGTTGATGGCTGTCAGCATCTTCAGAAACTGCTGTAATAATGTGTCCTACTTTCCTCCTTACTAGGAATATAGTTGGGCCAGTTGGAATGGCAAAATGAATGAAACTGAAATAGAGGAATTCTGGAAGTTTATCTTACTTGCAGAGGGGTATAGGGGGTTTAGTGAGAGCCTAAAGAAAGTGCTTAGCCTTATGAGATATGTAGCAGTGTTTGAAAGAGGCCAGGTGAGAGGCAACTAATACAAAGGCTGCCCCAGCAGTGTATCTGGCCTGTAGAAACTGCAGCTTTCTCCTATATCGTTGAGTAGTAAAGAATGGTGAAAGTGAAACTCAGTCTGAGTGGCTTGATGCCCAATGAGCACCCACCACCCCAAAGTAACTGCTGTGGGGGATAACAGATCCCAGCATGAGAGCCCAAAGAGCAGAGATCAAAGAAAGACCTTACAACTGCAGGTGGCTGCCACAGCTGGTTAATCAGTCAGCAGGCCTGAGAACAATTTGACATGGCTGAGGTTTCATCTGTCCCCTGCAGTCACTGAGAGTTATGGGGATAGGAGAAGCGTGAGAGGGTCAACATGGCAAGGAAGGGGAATGGTGTGTTTGAGAGAATGGAGCATAGCAAATCTTCGCCTGATGTTTGGGGGTAGTTGTGGAAGAAACTTGAATGGGTTAGAGCAGCTTTTGTTGAGCTGAGAGAAGAAACCCAAGGGGAAGGAAGTAGGGAATCAAAGGATATTTGGACTGTTCCATCTCCTTAATAATGAGATGAAATTCAAACCACCAACCTGAGATCAGTCTGGGAAGAGAGTTCAATCACAGCCGCTCTACTTTTTCCTTACAGAAATATACACCTGTTCTGTTCTATGGACTTTCCTGTGGGAAGAAGGGAGCTGGTTCCTTAAAAGAGGGGACTAGGTTTGAACTGGAAATCTTACAAAGTCTAACAACTGAGAGACAATTTTGACATGTGAAAATGAAAAATCTTCTGTCTTGTTAAACAGAAAAGTTCTCATCTATTGATTCAGAAAGGGTAGTAGCTGGGCTCCTGTCATCACTACAGATGTCACAAATGAATAAACTTGTAAGCTATTTGTCCACTGACACCATTAAGGAAAATTGCACAACACTTGCAGTAATAGCCAAACTACTGTAGTTAGAGCCATGTAGGTCCCAGGATATGAGAGACTCAAGGAGGGTGAGGTAATATCTATTATTGGACCAACTTCTGTTGGTGCAAAGGTACAACCTTTCAAGCCACATACAACTCTGTGGGTCTAGGAAGGAAGCAGCACACATTATTGCAAGTGGTGGATTGTGCCTTTAAGATAGACCCCCCACATTACTGCAGTGAGAGACGGGCACAAAAGCTCCTGGGAAACTTTTGCTGCTTGCTACCCTTGGGCAGGGTGCAACACATGTATGAAGACCTAACATGAGGAGCAGTCAAAGGAAGCCATTTGTGATGTGCAACACACATCATCTGTCTTTTGGCCCTAGGAACCATGCTACAAGTTCATCGACCACCCTCTCTACATCTCTATCTCCTGTCACTCATGACCATGAGGGCTAATACACAATGAAAGCTGTAGTGCTTTGGTATGGTCAAATGTAGTATTTGTAACAATTGCAGCAGCAGCCATGAAGTCAAACAGAAAAGATGATTTGTAATGTCTATTTTCATGTTTACACTTAGCTAGAAAGGACCCAGTGAAACTAAGCGATTGTGTTTTAGAGCCATATACTGAAGAACAAGTGAGACAGGTTTCCTTATAATGCCACAGGAATGGACTGAGATGTGTATTTTTGACACTGCATGGGGATTAGTAGGTTATGTTGATTTGTCATTGAGTTTTTTTTGTTATTTAACAGAGTAGCCTCAACACCTTTCAGAAAAATCTCTCTTTAAAAGTTCATGGTGTGCTTTTTTTCCTGGTTTGTCATCTTAAACTATGTTGATTTTTATATTGCTCTAAGCTGATTTTATTTTCCCCTGTGAGGACCTTTTTAAGCATTCACATCGCTCCATAGTTCATGGTTTTGAACATGTATGAAGATCCTGCTTTGACAGGATGACCTGTCAAATGTAACCCTTGTCCTACTACGGAAATGATGCCACCAAGATATCTATTTGGTTTAATTAGTTTTATGGCTTTCCTGGTTACTTTTTTCCTTAGAATATAGGCAACAAACTGACTGAGAGGTCTTTCATACCTACTTCCTTGCATCTCAGCAAAAAATTAATTCCTTCAGACATTAAGATGTGGGTTTGGGGGCAGCCAAAGCCTGGGCTGCCCCCAAACCCACATCTTCAAAGGTATTTATCAGGGGTTAAAGTAAGCTGGAACACAGTGGAACAGCGTTCTGTGGCCCACAATTTTTAGGGGCTCCAATTTCCGGGGCCCATAAAAAAAGAAAATAGAGCTGAAACACTGTGTTCCAGGTCCACCATTTAAAAATAGTTGGCCCCAGAACACAGTGTTCTGGTTCTATTTTTAGGGGGCCCCCGAATGTGGAATCCCTAAAAATAGCAGGCCCAGAAAGCTGTACCACCCTGTTCCAGCAGGGTAGGGGAGCTGCTCCGGCTGGGAGACTTTAAATCTTCCACCTTGAGCTTGTTTTCACTGAGCATGCTCAGAGCCTCTAAGCATGCTCAGTCAGAGCTGGCCCAGGCCTGGAGTCTTGGCCCAGGGCTGCTCAGCACTGTAGCCAGGTAAGGGGGCCCTGGGAGCGGTTCAGGTGCAGGTGAGCTGGCCCAGAGGGGAAAGGGCATGGGGGAGGGGGTCAGCCTCGGGCTGCGGGGAAAGGCAGCATGGCACAGTGAAAAGTTGTGGAAGGGTTGGGGGAACTAGCAGCCAGACGGGGGCCGGGAGCAGTAGCTGGGGTGAGGAAGGAACTGGGGTAGGGGGCTGGCATTTAGGGGCAGGAGCTGGGGTGGGGGGTGGTAGCTGGGGTTGTGGGGCAGGTATGTGGGGGCAGTAGCTGGGGTGGGGGTAGGCATTTGGGGGACAGTAGCTGGGGTGTGTGAGGGGGCCCCAGACTGGCGTGAGGGGGCCTGCCAATTTAGGATGGTTCCAGAGCTTGCCAAATTATACTTTTAACCCTGATATTTAGGCATACCACTAAACCTGCACTGAGCACCTGAGCCTGAGTCCTTAAGGTACTGCATTTGGGAATCTGCAAAATTCAAAAGTAGTTGATCATTTCAATCTCAGTACTCTTGCATTGGTATCTGCATTGCCATCCAAATAAATCAACTGCCCAGAATCAGCAGTTTTACAACCAATATAAACACAACTGCTATGGCTTTCTTTTTGACATCTTGTTCCATGGGAACCACTCACCTTGTATTGAAACAAACAAGGGGTCCTCTGGCACTTTTGAAGATTAACAAAATTATTTATTGCATGAGCTTTTTGTGGGAGAAAATCCCACTTCATAAGATGGGGAACTTACAGAAAAGATATAAGCTACTGATGAAGTGGGATCTTCTCCCACAAAAGTTCATGCAATAAATTTATAAGTCTTTAAAAGTGCCACAGGACTCCTTGTTTGTTTTGCTGAACTAGACTAACATGGCTACCACTTGGGAACTTATATTTAAAATAACCCTCCACCTTTTGTATACACTTCACTTGTTCCTTTTTTTACATCTTGCAGCAGATACTCATAGGTATTGTCAAGTAAATTGGCAAAGCTCCATTGATGTCACAGAACAATGCTGATTAACACCAGCTTAGGAGTTTTCCCCTTTTACTATAATCTACCTGTTTTACTAAGTATTTCTGACTGCCCATACCTATTTAAATTTTTGGGATGTAGTTGTTCCCCTCCACTATGTCAGTCTGTATTTGCCAAGCCTTAATAATTAAAAAAGATTAATTCTATATTACAAAGATCAGTGACCATTTTGCTACTGATTTCAACTGTGCAGGATCAACCTCAACATCTTGTGAAAATCAGCATATGTCCACTGAAGTCACTGAGGTAAAGATCCTGCCTTAAATCACCTGCTGTTCATCTCATGGTTTAACATACAAGGATTATCCATAAAGTAACAATCTTTCTTGCAATAATATTACTATTTTGTATTGAATTGTAAATAGGAAGATTATAATGTCAAATCCATTTAGGTCTGATTTATCTAGTGTGGAAAGACATTTTCTGTACAGTATTCAGCTGAACTCTATCCCTGTGGAGAAACTTTCTGAACATTTATGAAATTGGGGAGGGGGATTGGTGGTGTTATTATGGTAGAAATAAATATACAAAACTAGTCTGAGGGCAGGTCTTCACTTATGGCAGCAGATTCACCGCCATCGGATTGAACTTCCCGATCAACTGATCGGTTCTGTGAAGACACACTCAGCCAATCAGGAAATCAATTCTGCAATACCACCCTGGTGACTGGGTTACATTGGTTCAAAGGGAGACCTCTCTCTTGGAACCAGTGTGGTGTGTGTTCAGGGAGTGGAAAAGCCAAATATAAATACAAAAGTTATTTTAGGTAACTAGCATAGCTATGGTCAACTGCTACCAAAAAGGGCAAGTAGTGTAAACCTGCTCTAAGGAACACACAGGACATTTTCAATAAGGTACTTCCTACCCTTCCACAGCACTTGCATGTTGAATTGAGCATTCTCCTTTACTGAGGGTCACTTAAGATGAAATTGGCACTTTGTAATGGGAAAAACAAAGGTCTTTTGAAAGAAACATAGGTAAGATTTTGCCTCATTAATTACTACTCAGCTTGTGTAACTCTGCAGGTAACCCACTGTGGAAATGTTACTACTCAGAATCCATGGCAGAAGCTGGCCATGTAGGTGTACCCTTCACTGAAAGTATGCATTAGTTCCATACACTCTCTGTACAACATCCTGACTCCATTGAAGTCAATGAAAAACTTCCATTCACTTTAAGGGGTTAAGTTTTCACCCTCTGTATTTAACATGGATGGGTAATGGAAGATAGGAAGTAACTACTGATGATTTAGATAAACTATGTAATTTCTATATGCGTGAATGTCACCCTTGACCAGCAAGAAGTCTGGAAGAGCCCTATTAGTAGGGCTTAAGCGGTAAAGTCAATCCCAAGAGTTCAGTTGCTTCATTCATATTTGCTCAGAGAATTAAAAGGCTGAAGGTGATTTAGAACAGCTGGAAACTTGCATTTTCCTTTGTCTTAGCAGAAAAATTTTTAGAAGTTTTTCATTGGTTATACAGCTTACATTTTTTCTTTTGTGACTGGAAATATGTGCCATGTGTAACTGTTTGGTGGTTTATCATTTTCTCTTGCATCATACTAAATGACTGATGATTTGTGGTCTACATAATAGGTTTCTCTCTTGTTCCTTTTCGTAAATATGTGCCTGTTACAGAAATGGAATAAGACCTTTTTTTCTACAGTAATAAAAAAGGATTTTTTTAAGAATACATGGATAATGCATATTCTACAGTTGATAAATCTTCAGTGGAATTTGAGCATTCTAGAGAGTTGGTGTGTGTGTGTGTGTGTGTGTGTGTGTGTGTGTGTGTGTGTGTGTGATGGGGGCAGGAGGGAGGAGCCTGGGAAAAATCAAACTACTAGTTTATATTTTAATATAAATGCTGCGCATGTACAAAGCCAGGATGCAAAGGACTTCAGGGAATTTTAAACAAGGATTCTATCAGCACAATGTATTTTTAATTTAAAACTTGTCAGCACAGATGGAATATCAGGAAGATAAAGTGAGGGACTACTGTATGGAATCTGCTGTGTGTTAGACTGTTAAGACACCCTTCTGCTACTAGATAAGGTAGGAAATTCAATTACTGTATTTCCAGGAAGCGTCTAGTCTGTGGTATGCCATGTAGGTATTAATTCCTACAAGTTGTAACAACTCTAGGGAGTTGCTACTAAGGGGAAAAAATTATAGGCACTATATTAACCACAGCAGGTACTTCTCAGCTGTTGGAGACCATAGGCAGTAGTTGGTACAAAGCTCTCTGTCATAAGTAAGCCTGGAATCTTGCAGCTGTCTATCACCAGGAACAAAGAAAAAGAAAAAACAAGAAGAGACATGGAGGCAGTAGTGAAAGCCCTTGACATGAGAGAGGTCACAACTGCTTTCCAGAGGGGTAACTGTGTTAATCTGTGTACAAGAAAAACAAGAGTGCTGTGGCACCTTAGGATATGTCTACACTATGGGCTTAAGTCAACTTAAGCAAAGCCCTGGCCACATTTGGAGTTCATTAAGTCGACTTAAGGGCTTCCTTAAGTCGACTTCATAACTCTCACTCTTTAAGTCAACTTATGCATTAAGTCAACTTAATGCAACTTGGCCATCTAAGTCAACTTAAGAAGCCCTGTGTAATAACATGGGCCTGCTTAAGTCAGCTTAGTAAAGTCAACTTAGGCAAACACATTTTTTATTAGAACACTTTCTTAAGTTGACTTAACCAACTTTGTTAAGCTGACTTAAGGGAAGAGTGTACTCACTAAGTCAACTTAATAAAGTTGACTTTAAATTTTATTAAGTTGCCTTAACAAATTCGACTTAGCTTTTGTAGTGTAGACATAGCTGTAAAGACTAACACATTTCTTTGGGCTTAAGTTTTTGTGGATTTTGAAGTGGGTTGGAGTCCAGGAAAGCTTATGCCCGAAGAAATGTGTTAGTCTTTAAGGAGCCCAGAACTTTCGTTGTTTTTGCAATACTGCTTTATTATTTTTATTAACCAGATTTGGAGTGAAAACTCAGATATGCTTTGATTATATCTGCAGAAATACAGAAAGTCTGTAGCAATGTAGTGTTAGTCTCAGTTCAACACTGAAGGTTGATTTGTGGTAAGTTTGCACCTCACTTCAGCTTAGAAGTTCTAAACAGGTTCTGGGACAGCAATCTGTAGAAATAATTTTGATTTCCTGCAAAAAATTCAGTTGACGTTCTCTTATTCTATTCCACTGAAGCCTTTTCTGCATAAGGATCATAAACATTAGTAAATTCAGCTTCACTGTAAGGTAGATTAGTAGTAGAATTTCTCTTTAAGAGATGAGAAAACACAGGCAAAGAGAACCCCAGTTAAATCAATGGCAAAATGACTGTTGACTTCAATAGAGTCAAAATTTCACCCAGAAAGATGAGGGGAATGGCCCAGTGTTTTGCAGGAGGGCTGTGTGAAGTGGTCATGAGTGGGTTAACTGGGTTACACAGAGTACCATGTGTTGTAGCTGTACTCTCTTTCCCCCATCTGCTGTTTTAGTCAGTAGGCATTCCCCACCTCCCCCCCCATACTCTGTTTTGATGCAGTTTAAATAAGGCTGCAAGTTCCCAGCCTGCAGCCCTGTGAGCAGACTTATTTTTCTTGCGCTTGGTTGTCCTTTACAAAATTAGCAATGAGGAAAAAAATGTAAGAATGGCAACTCATGGAAGAATTGAAGCATTTAATACAGAAAACAAGGAGTCCAAGCAATATGCGGAAAGAATGGGCTTCTATTTTCTTACACGCAGCAGAGCCTGGAATAAATCCCCAATCTTCAGCCCTTCAGGATAAGGTACTAACAGCAAGGCCATCTTTTCTCGCTGTGTAGGCAAACATGGAGGCTATGATATATTGCAGAGGTCTCAAACTCAAATCACCACGAGGGCCGCATGAGGACTAGTAGAGGGCTGCATGAGGGTTAGTACGTTAACCCAAGGGCCGCACCACTGAAACTTTTTCATGCAATGATATTGCAAATATCGGTAATGATTGTGTCATTGCGGGCCACAGATGATAGCTTTAGGGGCTGCATGTGGCCATGGGCCACATGGTTGTGACCCCCTGATATATTGCCTTGTCCTCTTCCCAAATAAGGCTTTGTAGCAGAAAGGCATGGCTCCCCTCAGAGATAGGCCAGAGGGTTCTGCCCATTGGCGGGGGGAGCCAGAGCTGGCCTGTCAATCAGGCCGGAAGCAGAGGGGCGGGGCAGGAAGTATAAAAAGGAAGGCAGCCAGCTCAGTTCAGCACACACTACTGAAGGGGGAAGGGTGTGTCTCTGCTCTCTCCTGATCCTAGGCCGCCCTGGGGGGGAAGCTGGGCTCTGGCCACCAGCCTCAGGCCCGGATGTTTGGTGGGGGACCAGAAGCTGATGGCCGGGCCCTGGACCAGCCCAGGCCCAGAGGGGGAGTCATGGGCACAGAGGCATATAAGTGACCCCAAGCTATCCCCCACTGGGACCCCTGAAGCACTCCCCCCCCCGTGACTTGGAGGAGCTGCCCTTGGCCGCTGGGGACCCTGAGCCGCTACCCACCTCATGCAAGCTAGAGGAGTTACCTTCTGCAGAGGAACCTGAGGGACTCCCTGACTTGCCACCTCCAGACAAGATGGAGGGGTTCTACAAGCTACCCCATGGGGGACTACTCCGAGGAGCTGGCAGATGAGGTACTGTTAGAGCAGGTGACCCAGGGGAGTGTGGAACTCCACCCTCGGTGGGGAGCCACATCTCGGGGTCAGCGTGTTGCGGCCAGGACCCTGCTGACCCCTGCATCCAGGCCTCCGACCCCACAGGCCCCACCTCAGGGTTGGTGTGTTGTGGTCAGGACCCTGTTGACTCCTGCACAGAGTTCTCAGTACCTAGTGGAGACCTAGGCTGGGACATGATGGAGTTGTGTGATCTTACACCCTCACTGATCCCTAGCCCTGCCCCTGCGCCCCCTCTTGGGTCATAAACCCGAGAGGCAGCACGGTTACTTCCCCTTACCTTACAGACTGGAACTGTGGACCTGCAGACCCTATAGGGGACCTGAGATAGTGAAATGGTTGCCCTGCCCCATGAGGGGCCTGGGACCTGAAACTGCCACCCCACCCCTCGGGAGGGTGGGCAGGTTATTTACTGGCTTCTTACATCAGTGAGTGTCACTGCTCTGTTACTGTGTCATGTATAGGGTGATGACTAGCTTATATATGGTACACAAGGTTTGTCACTCATCTAGGCATGTCTCTGGTTAGTCAAGGTGAGGTTAGGTAATCTCAGAAACTAGACGACCTGCTTCTCCACTGCCTGGCCTTTTGTCTAGTCATTCACACCGATGTACAGCCAGTAGAAACCATGCAACTGGAACACGTATTTTATACCCACTTCACACTTGACTACACATTGTGCAGAATACCAGCCAAACTGGCAGTACCTGGAAGATATTAGTGAAACCAGTTTCAAGTACCCATTCTATCTACTCCCATCCCAGCTTCACAGGTTAAACCTTTTATTTAAGAAAGAGGTTACTTCTTGCTTAAATTAAGAGTAAAAAATATGGGCAGGTGATCATAAATGTAGGCAGTATAGATTTACTTAGGCAGCATCTGTTACTCGCAAAATCAGTTATTCTGAGTATGGACCATTTTGTGTGTGATTTCAATACATCTACACCCTTACTGCAATTAAAAGTTAGAAATCATTCTGCTAGCAATGTGATGAAGAATAAAAAAGCACATCATTTAGCTAATGAGACCATATGCTCATGCAGTAAAATGAAAGTGAGCTAAATGCAATGAAAGCTGAAGAAGCAGATGAGTGAGCCATTGCACGCATTCTGAAATAATGTTTAAAAATTCAAATATTGATATTTTGCAGTGCTTTTTTTCTAATGTAAATCACTGCTAAATAAGGCATCTGGTAGAAGCTCACTCTCAAATTAATGAAACAAAACTGACTTGAGAGTGCTACGGCTGCAACAATTACTCAAAATTGCAGGCAATTGGCTAGTTACAAATGAGCTTGTTGTCATGATGGAAATTGAGCTGAAGAGCAATTTATACAAAAATTTGCACAAACTAATCTGCTAGACTTTCTCATAAAAAGCATGAGTGAGTGAATGTGGAACAGCAAATCTAAATCTTCTCTGAAATCCTTCTCTCACCAAAACATTTTGAAAAATAGTTGCAATCTTGACAGCATTTTAACACCAAGGAAACAAGTTTTCCTCCTCTCTTTTTCTTCCGTGACTTCATTTTGTTGTTGGTATTTTTTTTTCTTTTTGTTCATGTATCTTGTTTGTTTGGCAGGTTTGCATGTGGGATGAGGACTTTGCCAAAGAGTTGAGTCACTTCTTGATGTTTTGATTTAGCTTTTCTTGTGCTGACAGTGATGATGTTTTGTGTGTTACTAGACTGAGTGATTAGCACATTTTTCTTTACCAAAGATGACATTTGGAAATTACTTGCTAATTTTGTTTGCTGATTGCTAGTTGCTTCAAGTTTTCCTCCAGGAACAGAAATACCAGCAGTACTTGTATTCCCTCCAAAGGTGCCAGTTTGAACCATTCACCTGCTTCCACCATGTTGACAGGGCTCCCTGGCCCTTGCCCCAAAGCCATCCACCACTGGAAAGAATCTCCATGGACCAAGCATGGCCAAACTGTGACTCATGAGCCGCATGCGGCTCTTCAAAGAAAAAGCGTGGCTCACTGGTAGGGAGCTGCTTCAAGCTGAGGGATTTAAAATCTCGGCCTGTCAAGTAGATCCACAACCAGCAGCTCAGAGGAGGGGTGGGAAGGAGGAGCAAGCTGGCAGTGGAGAGCTCAGAGGATGGGTGGGGCTGGGGAGGAGGGAGCAGCAGGGGCATCGCTGGCGCCTGGCACACGGGGCCTGGGCCCCAAATCCCTGTGCCAGTGCCTTGAATCCTGGTGGGGCTATATCCCGGCTACGGCTGCTGCTCCCTGCCGTGTCCCCAGCCGGGGGCGTGGTCAGGGGTTGGGGACTGGGCCGGTGCCCCGGGTCCTTCCCTGGGGCAGCGACGCTCCTGGGAAGCAGCAGCCAACTGCTCACAGGAGGGGTGGGGGCACGGAGCAGCGAGCAGCAGCTGGTAGCTCGGAGAAGGGTGGGAAAGGAGGGAGCAGCACTCCCGGCTCAGAGAAGGGTGGGAGAGGAGCCCCTGGCAGCTCAGGGAAGCAATGGGGTGCAGGTGGGGTCTGAGGACAGAAGGGAACTTCAGGGAATGGAGGGAATGAGGGAAGTGACTGAGGGGATCAGGGAGAAGACCAGCTATAAAGGACTTAAAGACTAACAAATTATTGTTAGTTATTTTCTGTTTCATAGATTTCAGAGTGGATTTTATTTTGCTTTTCTTTATTTGTGTGTGTTTTGTATTTTTTTATTTTCTTTCGGTCTGGTTGGTTTGGGTGGGTTTGTTCTATATTTACCTTACCCCACATGCCATGGCAGTCTTGCTTCTATCCACAGCACTTTACAAACTGAGGGGCACCTCATGCACTCTCTTTACAAGTACAGTAGTCAGGAAAACAGGTTAAAAAGTCTTTCACTGTATCAGAGAGAGAAGGAATGAGCCAATGAAGAATCCTGCTCCTTCTTGCCAACTCTCCAGAGCTTGATCTACAGGTTTCTGTACAGTTAAACAAGGAGTTTAGTGGAACTTTTAAAGTTTATTTATCACATTTCTCCCATGAAAGCTCATGTGATAAATAAATGTCTTAGTCCTTAAAAGTGCCGCAGAACTCCTTGTTTGCTTTGCTGAACTAGACTAACACAGCTACCTCTTTGGAGCTCTGGACAGTTGAGGCTTTTCAGAGACCCTGAGGAATTGGGACTAGGGATGAGCTGTATTCCATAGCATCCTCCTCCTTCAGAATTATTTTATGCATAATCCTATTCCACAAAACCAAGCCAGTTTTGAAAGACAAATTTTGGGCCATGTATGGAGTAGGAAAGCGTTTCCCACTACAGTTGAGTTGTCATGGGAGACAGGAGCATTGTTCTTTCTAAGCTGACGATGCAGCTGAGCAAGTTATGGATGCACTTGGGGAGCCGATGAGCAGGGGCCAGTCACTGGGTCAGGGAACCTGGAGGGAACTTGCTCAGCTGCATCCAAAAATTACTAAGCTGCATCATCAGCTTAAAGGGAACATTGCAGGGAAGGGCAGCATATTGGGAGACTGCGGGAGAAGTGAGCAATGGTCAGGGACAGCAGAGAAGCAGTGGCATGGTAAGATGGCAGGGTTGTGGGGGGGTGTTGCATGGTCAGGGAAGCCGTGGCATGTTTAGATTTTTCTCATAGGCCTTAAAGCAGCTTACTGCTTTGTTAAAATGGTGTTTTACAAGTCCTAAACATGACATGGAATACTAAGAAACGAAAATACAAAGGAGAAAAGTTTAAACCTGAATGTAGATTACTTTTAATTTTTAGCACAACTTAACTGCTGTGAAGCATTGTATTCCACAATGAAATTTGTTAAATCAAAATGTTGTGCAATATTTAGAGATCAGCATCTGTGAGAGCTTTTTACGTATTGCATTGACAAGTTACTGCCAAGCTTTTAAAAAACTTGCCACTAGCCTGCAGTATTCTTCATCCAGTGACAACTAAGTTTTTTACTGTATAGGCCTAGTTTTCATGGTAACCTTAAGTAACTATTAGAATCTGACATTAACAGGATCAATATTTGTCCTCTTTTTACAATAAAGTGCGCAATAAATTTTAAGCTTAATTATTAGCTAATAGAATAGCTAAAAGTATGTGGTTATATGCCTCAGTGTGGCTCTCAAAGGTTTAATAATTGATTTGTGCGCCTCTAGAGTTCCATAAGTTCTGCCACCTCTGCTATAGACTATAGGCAACCTTGGCTGAGGTACAAGTATAGGAAATGTCTGTATTGTTGACCGTAGTGGTTCTGCTCAAAATAGCATAGGGCTGCTCATTGGCACCTGAGGTTTATGGTTAAAGATTGGATGACAGCAGTCTGGGGTGCCAAACTCATTCAATGTGGGGGGCCAAACTGGAAGGCAGGACTCCTGTTATGGGCTATGTGGTTGAATGGGTTCCCCAGGTCTTCCCCCCCGCTACATTTTCAGAGCAAGAAAGTATCATTTTGCAGTCCATTTTCTGATCATAACCAAAAAAAATTGATGCTGATCTGGCCTGCAGGCTGTGAATTTACCACTCCTGGAACTTACTGATTTGGGTTCTGTTCCAAAGTTAGCAAATATTTTCTGGTCTCAGGAGCTAAGGAAGGGAGGTACAAGGAACTCTTAGAGCTTCCCGTTAAGCTCCAAGAACATACCTGACTCTAGTACAGTAATTCACAGTCAAGAGCTGCATCGTCCTTGCTTTAGATCTCTTGAACCTCACTTGATGTTTAAATTCCCTCTTTTGGTAACTGAGAAATTTCTGCATATTCATCATGTTTAGTTTAAGTAATGTTGGCCTCTCACATGGAACATTTGAATAGCCAACAGATGGGGAAACTCTTTCCTTCAGGAATTTTCTCTTTCCAAATTTGAGTTGTTTTTTCTAAACTAGTAAACAACAATGTAAGATGTGTTCAATTTGGAAACTCTGCAAAAAGCTTGCCATTGTTTTAATCCCCCCTGGAGTGGAGAAATAAGTTTGAAACCTATTTCTCAAAGTATGTAGGCTCCTAAAGATTCTGATAAGTGCCAAATAGGTGCCTAAGCACTTTTGAAATATCCTAGCACCCATTGACTTCAGTGGGAATTGGGTAGCTAAGTGCTTTTGAAATCCCAACTGTATTGAAGAAACTCAGTACCTTTGTGCAGCTGACCCTGGGACACTGAGAGTTAGGGCTACAGCTGGTGGAATCATTGTAGTTCCACACGCCTCAATGGAACTGGGCCAATTTGTTGTTGAAGATCTGACTTTTACCTTTTAAAGATTACTGGATTACACCAATTTTACAACTCCAAATTAGCTAAGAGAAAGCTAGATTTGGCTGCAGTAGGACACTGAAATGTATGAAAACCTGTCAGGCAGCAACTGTGACCAACTGTCTCTTTTGAAATGATTTGTGTTCACTAGAAACATTAATATACACTAATAGTATGCAAACATAACACACGATTAAAAGGGTGAGCACAGAGAGACCATGCTAACCCTAGTGTAAACACATGGTGAGTTGTCTGAGAACTGTTCCTATCACAGGGAAATGTGAAACTACCATGGAGCTAGCACAGGATGACTATGTCTACACTGGAGGCTTGAGTCAATTTAAGCAGGCTTACTTCAACTTAAACTACTCCCTGGCCACATCTGGAGTTCATTAAGTCAATTTAAGAACTTGCTTAAGTTGACTTAACTTCTGCCCTTTATTAAGTCAACTTAACACAATGCACCCATTAAAGTCAACTTAATTCTGTAAGTTCACCCATCTTCGAAGCATCTGACGAAGTAGGATTTTCTCCCACAAAAGCTCACGAGAAAAATAAATCTGTTAGTCTTAAAGTGCCACACGACTCCTTGTTTGTTTTTAATGCAATAGAGCCATTTAAGTCAAATTCATAAAGTTGGCTTAAGCCAGCGGACCCATTTAAAGTTGACTTTATTAAGTTGACTTTGTCGACTTACCTAAGCCCTCTAGTGTAGACATAGCTGATCAGATGCTGAGTTGCTAAACTAATACCAACCTACTAATACTAGCAGTTTCCTTCCCTACTAATATGCTACAAATACATGAATGGACCACGACTCTAGTTCATTTCTTGCTGTCTCAAGTGATAAACTGATCCATGTGCATTTTACCACTGGTAAAAACAAGAATATGATTTGACTGAACGCAAGTAAAAATCCCTATGTGTTGTCTAAATCACCATGAACTGAAATGAGCATTCACTTCGTTTTATTTAACCTTTTAAAAGAAAATCTATATTGGCATATTCCTTTCCATAAACCCTAAGAAGATTAAGTACTGTAGAATCATATTATGTGAAAAATGTAATTCACTCTTTCTAAAATTAGTGTAGCCTTTCTAGTATGAGCTGGCAAATAAAGGTGACATGAAGGGTTAATTTGCAATGTGCTTTGTTTTACAATTTAATGCAAATCTCTGCTTCAGGGTCCAGAGGGTCCTTTTATCTCTTTCTGTTGGTTTATCAGAAGTGCAAAGGAGAATCATGAAAGAACAGAACTGTATGAAGACAAACTCAGTTTAGATAACAAGCTTTAAGCTATTATTATACCAGAATGTCTCTTATCCACTGCCATGTAAATGACATACAACACCAGAGCATTCCTTGTATCTTTAAGCCACCACGTGAACTAAGGAAGATGCAAGCAATTTCGGGCAATTCTAATTCAGGTCTCCATGTGTTCAGAAGGTCCCAGCAGTAGACTAAAACCAAGACTTTGCATCTCAAATGGGCTTGCAGTAAATACCAAGAAACTCATGCATAAGCTTCTCCCCATCCCCAAAGACACATAGATAAGTTGTTCAAAGTGCTTTGAACGCAGCTAAATCTCTTGACAAACCAGCTTGTAAATAACATCTTGCAAGTCCAAATTGAACATAGTTTCCAGCATCTAAGAAATTAATTAAACTGAAGTTCTTCAGATAACTCTAAAAGAAAGGCAGTTCACACTTATGATAATAGAATTATTACTTTTGTACTTCCACATGATCTTTCATTGTAGGATCCAAAAGTACTACATCCACTAATTAAACATCACAGCCCCCCCTGCGTATCATCTTCCTTTGAAATACAGTGCCTCTAAAGTGAAATTCAACAGTAGTCTTTGTAGAAACATGATATAGCAATTTAGGACAGAAAATTAAGACTAATGATGCATTAAATAGAGATGAAAAGGAGATTTTAGGAAGCCCGCATGGAACTACCTGAACTGGAATTAGCTTAGGAAAACACAGTGAACTTCCTGTCAGAAGTGTCATGGGTCCTTTATGTCTACACAAAAAGCAGGCTCTCATGGTCGCAGTAAGTCTTAGACCCCAGGTCTATAACTGGAACAATAGGATGCATTAAGGAAGCTTTCAGGGAGTTTCTCCTTAATGTCAGACTACTGTAGGGCGTTAGGTGAAAGCCAGAATAGGTTTTCCTAAGTTATTCCTTTACTTCTCTAATGGTGTGTGATAGAACAACAGATGCACAGTGATGTAAATTTGGTTTTAAAAAAGGAAGATGCTTTCAAAAATAAATGCAGAGAATGGAACTGTGGAAAAAACCTTTTCGTCCATCCCTTCTCCTTCCCCCATCATCCAAGGTTCAGGACAGGACTGCTCCTCACTCTAGACTTTCTATTGTTTTGTACGGTCTAGTTAGAAGTGTCTCACTTCTTTTGGGAGACATGTACAGATTGGTCTTTCTGCTTGCCAGAAAATGTAACCTTTTCTCCTAGTCTTACCCCCTATTACTGCCCCCAATTATTTCCCTCTTCCCTTCAGATATTTGTAGTCTGCAATTCTGCCCCTTAATTTTCTAACTAAATATTTTAAACTCTTTTAATCTTCCCCCATAAAGCAATCCTTCTAGCCTCCTGTTCATTTTTGTTGCTCTTACCAAAATAAACCCCTCCCAAGCTATCAGTGGGGGACCTCATTGCCAGACTGAACACAGTGTTTTAGGCGTCATCCTATTAGAGGCCCATTCAGATGAATTACTCCCTTGCTCTCCAGGATGTGCTGTCTCTGTATGTGCAGCCCAAAACAGCCTAAAAAATATATGTCTAGGTTGTTTTTCACTGCCACTTTATGGTCCCTCCCAGTATTACTGCTTTCTGGGATTCTCTGCTTCAGTTTAAGCCTATCTGCTTTCCAAGAAATATTTATGTTCTGGAGGATTTTACTCCTGGAATATTTTCTTGCATTTATGCAAAGTTTCACCTCTCTCTGTCATTTTCTGCCTGTATTTCTACTCCCTCTAAGTCCCCTTGTATTGCTTTCTGTCTTCATTCTTAGAGCTTGCTAGAGGCTCTGTTGCTAGAAGCTATATCCTGGCATTGAGCTAAAGACTTGTATTAAAGATCCTGTGGAAGCTCATCACAGTGACAGGAATTCCTGGTTTGAGACCAAATGCCTTCTGAGAAGTAAACAAACAAGGAGTCTTGTGGCACTTTTAAAGACTAACAAATATATTTATCGCATGAGCTTTTGTGAGAGAAAATGCCACTTTGTCAGACACTTTGAAGATGAGGAACTCACAGAATGGGAGGAATTTAAATGCAGGGAAGTGTAAGTTCTGAGAAGTACAGGCTCTTTACCATTATTATGAGTAAAATACTCCTGTCCAGGTATGTCTACATGGTAACTGTTATTTCGAAATAACCCATTTTGAAATAACTCATTTAGAAATAAAATCCTTGTTTTGAAATAAGTTAATTTGAATTAATTGTTTGTTAATTCAAATTAAGGGAAAGCCTGCTTTCAAAACAGCTGTTATTTCAAAATGGTTATTTCGAAATAAGGCCATTCGGACATGCTGTTTCAAAACAGTTGTTTCAAAACAATGGTGTTGTTTTCGAAACAACAGCTATTTCCATTTCCTGCTAGGTTTAACGGTTTCGAAACAACAGCCGTTATTTCGAAACAATGGGTCCCGTTGTTTTGAAATAACGGTACGTCGTGTGAACATGAGAAATTTTATTTTGAAACAACAGCTGTTGTTCTGAAATAAAACCCACGTCTGAACACAGCCTCCATGTCTAGCTAACATGCAGGGGAAAGGAGATGTGACAGTGGGCAGTGCATTCTCCTTTCTCTCTTCACATGAAATAGAACAGATAGTAATACAAAAGGAACAGGTATTTTCTCCTTCCCATGTGCACCTAAGTAGAGGCTGAGTACAGTCTGGATCAAAGAATTCAGGAAAAAAACCCAGAGGTTTAGTAGGTAGCATATGATAAACATAGCTTCCCTAGGTGTTAAATTTTACAAATCACATAAAAAGGGCCATACGAGAATAGACCAAGGGTCCCATTAGCCTGCTGTCCCATCTTACAACAGTGGCGGGTGCCAGATATTTCACCAAGAGTGAACCAAATAGGGCAATTTATGAAGTGATTCATTCCTATTGTCCACTGCCAGCTTCTAAAAGAAGAAACAGCTCAAAAGAAGCAGCTGTGTTAGTCTAGTAAAGCAGGAAAAAAAAAAAAAAAGCAAGGAGTCTTGTGGCAGCGTCTGATGAAGTGGGATTTTCTCCCATGAAAGTTCATGCAATAAATAAATCTGTTAGTCTTCAAGTGCCACAAGACTCCTTCCTTTTTTTACCTCAAAAGAAAGATGCCTTCATGGCTCATCTCCTTTCCCAATTCCGAGTCCCCTGGTGCATCATTTCTGCTCTAGTCCACCAGAGAAGCTGCATGGGCAATTGGTGATCCACAGGCCACAAGTTTGAAAACTGCTTTACATTAATGCTTTCCCAGAAATGTGGAGGAAAAAGGACCAGACTGCTGTAGTTCAGCACTTCACAGTAGTTTTCTAAAGAGGGCTATAAAACTAAGGGCCACGTTTTCCTTTCTGGCATTATTAAGAAATAATAGGAATATCCCCAAACAGTTCATGTCCATGTTCTGGATCTTAAGGAAAACATCCAGCCAACTTTCAGAAGAGAAATTGCAGACAGCTGGTAAGGGGGTGTGACTCAGTCTGTTTTGCAAGATTCGTCTATTCCCTTTGCTAGAAAAGTGAGAACTGCATCCCAGCCTAGTATGTATTTCGGCTCAGCTGGCTTTGGGTAGGAGCTAGCCATGGAAATGTAACAGCTATAATCTTGTTACTTCCCTACACAGTCTGGGTTTGTAAATATCTGCAGAGAAGAATACATTTTAACAAGCATGCTGATTAGCCAGATTCAGATCCAAAACTGTAGTCTCAGCCAGGATGGGGAAAAAATGAGGGAAGCTCTTCATGCTGGCTATGCTGTACAATAGCTAGCAACAGAATCACCTGGTTTAAACTCCCAAATTTGTATTGTTTGGGGAGATATGACCAAGAACGCTGGATGGAGTTCAGGAGAATGGATTCCTAGCTAGTTACTTGGCTAGCTGCAGATATGGGCTACGCAGCAGTAAGGCTATTTTGTCTCCATAGATGGCGCAGAACTTTGAAGTGCTGTCAAAGACCCATGTTCAGCAGCACCCAGTATCAATCCACTTAATGCAAACCAGCAGCATTCCTTGTCCAGTGCAGAATTTATCCTTCAGGTGCCCATGTTCACTATGGCTATTCTGAGCCCCATCCCTTATGGGGCTGGGGAGACGCCTTGATAGTAAATCCTGTCCGGATCAGGAACTGTTAACCCTCCAGCAGTACTGAGTATCCATCACCTATCTCCCCATTGCTGTGACCCCTATTTTGTTTGAGATCAAAGCTATTACATGTTGCTCTGGACCAAAGGATGTATTTTAAAGGTAATGTAAAGAAAATTGGAAGAGATTAAGAATCCCATGCAGCAGTTTCTAGTCAAAGCCTCATTCTTCTCACACTATTTTTCTGTTTAAAAAAACCCCAAAAGTTGTCTTCTGTCTGAAAAGTCATCTGTCGTTTCTTCTGTCAAAGACTATATTTTGAAAAAGGTTGAGGGTCAGCGTTCTGCTGTACTCTGGGCTCCTGGAAATGGTCAGGCCCTGGTGTAAACTAGAGAATTGTCAGGGCTGCTTTAATGTATGATAGCTTATCATAACCCATTAGGAACCATTGTGCCCATTAGGGTCAACCATGACACTGATGCTGGGAGGGGGTGGCATGAAACCAGCTAAACTGGCTTTCTGTCACTGGGATATTTCCCTCTTGCTCACGGAACATCCAAGTGCTCCTTTAGGGTAGCTTTCATTTTTATATGGTTTGTACTGTGGTAGAGCCTAGGACTCTAGTTATAGAAGGACCCACTTGTGTTAGACACCATAAAAACAGAACAAAAAGACAATCCTTGCATCAAAGACCATAGACATTGTATATCCCATTTGTACATAGTGGTGATACAAAGATCACATAGTGGGGGACACATTCCAGCCCTTCACATTTGTTTTACCTATTTATATTCCTTGTAAGCCAGGGTATAGACCTACTTGTAGCTCTGGGTTATTTTAATTCCTTAGTTACTTTTTATTACCACTATAAATGCCATCTGATGGTTGTAAGCTCCATGGTTACCACTAACGTGGTTCAATGGCCCAGAAGTGCTGCCTGAAGGCTTTTTAAAGTTCCATGCTAGCTGCTACAGAGCTGACAATATCCATCACCGTCTGTGTTTTATGTTTTAGAAAGTCTAAGTACAAGCATGACTTCCACAGAGCACAGAACCCCCAGAAAGACTGTTGTGGATTTCCAAAACTCTTGATGGACCACTATAATGTCACTAAATAATTTATCCATCACTATGGAAATCCTGTGGTCTCTAATGGTAACTTCATGGCTTCTTTACTCTGCAGTGACTGTGATGGAACCGTATGTTAATATTTCATAGTATTAATTTTAAAAACCCCTACTATCTATATATTAAAAATATCAGAACATTCAAAGGAAACTTCTTTAGATAATGCAGCCCAGAAATAACTCTACATTATTCTAGAGCACGTTCTTAGAATGTTTCCGTTATACACAAAAGGCGAGGACAGGAGATGTCTGATAAGGTTCCTCTGTGAACCTTAACTGATTCTGACCCATTCCTTTCCAGCAGTTTGGGACAATGGCAGTCTGTGGTATGTATCAAAAGAAAACTTCACAGCCTGGCTTTTGTAACTGTGCTCTTCAATGGGTGATTTGTGGGAACTCTAACTGGGACCTCAGAATCGGAAACCAGAGTCAGGCTCAGTTTCACTTAATAATCTCTCCTTTGAGTTGGAATCACATGTCCCACAAACAATCTAGCTCCTAAGTTGTGAATCTTTTATGTCTCCAGAATTTCACATGGATGCCAGAATTCTCAGCTTTGGCATGCAAGCATTTATTCCTTCTGTTTCATGGTTTTGGCTTAAAAATATTAAACAAACCCAACATAGTTTTCCAGTCTTATTCTGTCTGTGATCACAGCAGAGGCAGATTTAGGCATAAGCCAGGTAAGCCATGGCTTAGGGCCTCACATTTGAGGGGCCTCTAAAATATGTTGGAGATAAAGATTTATCACAATTGACATTGAAAATGCATATAAGGCTTTTTGCAAGATGTAAGTTTTTTATTTAGTTTTTTGTTGCATCTTTGCCTATGTATATGTGTAAATACAATAGTTTATCATCTATTTTTTCATTATCCTTTCTGTTATAATGTAATACATTTTTTTCTTTATTTTTTTCATGGTATATGGCCTCTGAATCTTGACATATCAGTAGTTTGGGACCTCAGCATGCCTTAATCCAGCCCTGGGTCACAGTGCTCATCAGACACTTTTTATCGAGTGCACCAGTGTTTTGTGTATTGTTCTTGAAAATAATGTCTTGGTCACTTCTTATCCTCTCCACCCATTAGATTAAAAAGGTGTTACCTTCATTTTTCCTCTTTATCTGTATACAGACTCAGCCTTTTGTGAGGCTTTTTTTTTTTTTTTTTTTTTTTTGGAAACCCAGCATCCTCAATGGTCTGAGTCCCTCCATACAACCTGTTTGCACTGTCTCTGGGTGCTGTTGTGTTTGCTTGTTTATCCCATTCTTCCTTGCTGTGTCTCTCACTAGGCTGATGGCTGCCAGCATCTTTCATTTACCATATTCTGGATAACCATGTGAAAGGACTTATACAACTAAACTGGCTCTTTACAGAGAGATCTATTTACAGAGGTGGTGCAACTGAAATCCAGAATTAAGCCATGTGTGCAGACTGGCTTTTTGGTGTCTTCTGCAACTTTCGAACCTTCCTTTAATACCTATGCAGTTTAGTAGACTATCTACTGATACCCATATACCTATGATTTAGGCCTAGTGGGAGACCATTCAGCCTCCCTGGACATTGTATAACAGATGTGAAAGTTACAGTATTTCAGCAAAAAAGACTTCAAAACTAGACTTTAGCATGACTGAGCTACAATTCATACACAAACTTGACAGCATCAGATTAAGTCTGAATAGGGATTTAGAATGGCCAACTCATTACAAAAGGTAATTATCTATCTTCTAAGATTCTCACCTTCTCCTCTATTGCTGTTACAGGACCCATACCCACACAATTTGAATCAAAACAACTTGTTCAGTTAGCTGAAATATACTACCAGACAACCCTTCTGCAACTGTGTGAATTGCTCTTGTGACCCTCCCTTCTCTGTATGTGTGTATCTGACATACTGCAGTTTCATTTCATGCATCTTAAGGGGAATTATGAAAGCTTATATGTATATGATAAGTAAATTTGCCAGTCTTTAAAAGTGCCACAAGACTCCTTATTTCTTTTGCTGAAGTAGACTGATGTGGCTACCCCCCTGGAACTTAAAACATATGATTACTCAGTGCAATGAACTATATCACTGGACACTTATGTGTTTTTATTATGACCTACATATGATTTGCTGCAGCAAAGAGTGAGTGAGTTTTATGTGTTCTCTACAAACTTTCAGGATGAAGACTGGAACATTTTAAAAAATAAAACACAACGTAGCCTTCATTCTTCTTCTCATCTGTGACCATAATTCACAGTTACAGGAAGGTCTGTGAGAGACATTGTGATTAGAAAGAGGCAAGAGGACATTTGAATACTGGATGGCTGGGAAAATGAAACTGTCTCTGCAAGCCAAACACTTGTCCTAATATCAGTTTTAAACCACTGTTGAAAATGACAGGTCCACTCGAACTGAGACACATTTGATGTGTTCACCCCATGCAGGCAAGCTGTTTCCTTGAAACTTACTTCACAGATGCCAAATGTTAGGCAGCTGATCTGCAGATGGGTCATGTAATATCAGTGGATGAGACTGAGGAAGTGAAAGGCAGATTACAGACCTTGTTACAACCATTACCTCAGTAGGATCGGCAGTCTGAAAGTTCACTGGATAATTAACTTTTCCTAACATCAAAAAGGTAATTTGACAGATGGAATTCTGCATTTTCTTGCTGTAGAACCATTGCTGAACTATTCAAAACTCCCTTGGGGGGGGGGCTCAGGGGGTGGGACTCATTGACTGCCTGAGTATCTTCACCAGCTGTATTGTGGATTTACTGATTTTGAGAAAACTGCAAAAAAAAGAGTGATCTCAAATTAGTCTCTGATACCACCTGCAATTAGTGCGCAAGAGCTTCTTTCTCTTTGTTTCAGATATTTCACCAGGCTGAAGAAAAATGCTGAAAAAAATGGATTATTGTTTCTAATTGTTCTTCTGTCCATACGTTAATATTAACATGAGCTGTAAAATGGCTGTAGGATGCATTTATTAGCCATATAATGGACTAAAGTCTGCTGTTTCAGTTATGCAATCCCATTTCCTTTCAAAGCATTGTGTGGGTGTAGGAGCCTAATTTGGCCCAGTACCTGTGGAAAAAATGGCTAGCTGACAAAGGAAGGGTGGAGCTATTTTCCTCTAAAATATCCAAGTATATAATTCTCATATTGTACTCATTCAGCACAGTGGGAATCCTGTCTTGTAAGCTGTTTCTTTAACTCTCCACTGTTAAAGTTCAACCATTTAGGTCACAGCAAATCTTAGCAAGCACTGCGCTATCAGAAATTGGGTAACACCCACTTCCTAGGCGAGCATTCCTCAGTTGGGGTGCCTGGAATAGGCTTTTAAAAATTGATTTGTTTTGGAGAGGGTGATAGGAGGGTTAGTTTTTAGAGTTTGTCCCTTTTCTCCCATTTAAAATGTCAGAATAAAGACTGACATTTCAAAGCAGGCTGTTAGTTGCTAGTATAACTTCACACAATAAAACAAACAAGGAGTCTTGTGGCACTTATATAGACAGACAAATTTAACACATTTATTTGTTTGTTTGTGTATTAAAGTGCTACAAGATTCCTTGTTTGTTTTGCTGAACTCGACTAACAGGACTACCCCTCTGGAACTCCACACACAATGTAGATGGTCTCCACCCCATTTGTAATTTTATGACAACAGGCAACAGATGCTGCAACTCATCTTTACAAAGAATGCATAGCTTGAAGACACAAAACAGTAATGGGTACTTGGTGGTAGATCTAGATGTCGTATCTGTTTTGCAGCTAGGGAATCCTTGGTTATGAATTTCTGTTTCAAGGCTTCTTGTACAAGGTCAGAAGCTGTGGCAAATCTTTCTCTACCAGCTACTTTGAGGGTGATGCAAGGAGAGTTCTCTTCTCCAAGCCAATATACTCCTGACCATGGGGAAGAGGAGGTCAGAAAATCTGTAGCACTCTCTTTGCTGTGTGGGGCCTGGGCATCTACACCCTTGGTTAGGGTTACCAGATGTCAGGCAAAAGGAAGACATGTCCTCCTTTTTACCTTGACATCTTCCATCCAGCAGGAATTTTAAAAATACATGATTTTATTTTGCTTTTTACTTACCGGGATTAAAGTATGCTGGAAGGGTGCAGAATACACTATTTTTAGGGGGAAGCGTTCCAGGGCCTCCCAGAAACAGAAGAATATTACGTTAATACTGCATTTTCTCCACGTGTCCTCCAATGTCTTCCTTTTTGTGATTCCCTGTCCTCCTTTCTGTGCTTTGGTACCTGGTAATCCTACCCTTGGTCGAGTGGGAAGAGGTGGAAGGGAGGAGGGTCTGGGGAAGCACAATGTTCTTCTAATCCATGAGCCCTCTGGTAATTCAGCTACAAAGTTAATACAGTCCAAGGTCACAGTAGCTTTTATGGAGGCCCATTTTACACTAGGGAAACCCCCCCCCCCCCCCCAAGAGTGCACTTCAGAAGCAGAACTAGTGAGGAGCTGGCACCTAACTGGGAAGGAGCTGGATTTCAGGGGATGCATAGAGCCCCTATCTGAGAGTCCTACTGGAACTCACTTGTTGACTGATTTTCTCCTCAGGGAAATAGCCAGATATTTAAGGAATTGGCCCTTTGGGCCTCCACAACCAGTCTCTTAACAGAAGTATGCAGAGATCCATAAGACGAATGCAGTTGCATAGTCTATGCAAAATCACTTGGTCTATCTTGCATACTCAATCCCCAAATGGGAATTTCTTTCTGCTTGTTTTCTTTTCCTGTTCAGGAATGACAAATGTTTCCTTCTATTTTGTGTGTGTGTGGGGGGTGTGGGGTGGTTCATAAAATCCTACCTGTTATGTGCTGTACAATGAACTTTGTACTGAAAGCAAAAACTGTAGAGTGCACTTATGCTATGTAGGCCTGTGGAGACCTTTAGACATGTATTAAAGTCCATTGGGGCTTGACATGTCTATTTCTGGGCCCTCTGTCTTGCCCTTTCTTTCCTCTTGGATTAGGGAGCCTCAACTATTGCTGATTCTGACTCCTACTCAGGCACAAATCTTTACTAAGTGAGTGGAAACATTGCCTGCTTAAGACTTGCGGGTCTGGATCCTCTGTTTTTTTTGAGACTAGGCTTCCTGTGGTTTCTGTAGCTCAATAGTGCAGGGCTCTCATAGGCCATAGCCAAGCTTGTCCTCTATTAATAAATAATAGTTTGTCTTGCTATTCGGAGGATTTTACATGCTTTACAGAAAAGGCATTTCTGAGCGAGCTGGGTACTACTGTCCATATGTTATAGACAGGGAAACTGAGGCACAGATGGCGAAAGTGACTTTATTTTGCCCCCTCGAAGGTCATATAGGAAATGACTGGCAGAGCAGGGAACAGAACCAGGTGACCTGTATCCCCTCAAAGTGCTTTAATGATCAAAACAGAAGAGATGCAGGATCTTATTAGGTATGGGCCAGTGCACACAGACTGGGGCCATGCTTGCTACCCTGCAGATGGGTCGTCCACCTTAATTTTTTTTTCCCCCCAGCCATAGGCATGGTATTGTACAAGAAGTGCCTGTGCCTTTTTAGACATCTGCTTCAGAGCAAATCTATGGTAGATAGCATCATAGTTAAGATTCTGACAGCTGCTTATACCTTGTCTACTGTACTCCAACCAGTGCAAGCACTCATGGAGGCAACTGTAGAAAACAGTAGTAGGGAGGAGAACCTATTGTAGGGAAAGCTTCACATAGCCAAAGATGCAGTTACCATCCTAGATTAATCAACTTCAGTGCCTGCTGCTATTCAACTACAGACTGGGCCTGATCCTGAGTTCTCAGGAACAAGACAGGGGTGTCGCTGCCCCAGGGAATGACCCGGGGCACGGGCCCGGGCACGGGCCCCGCCCCCAGCCAAGGATAGGGCGGCGAGTGGCAGCCGCGTCCACTGGGTGCCTGGCCTTTGAAGGGGCTGGAAGCAGCAGCCGCGGCCGCGGGCGGCTGGGCCCTGGATCTCCCGCCCGATCCAGCTGGAGACCAGGAGAGGCGGGGCCCCGCCAGGACCCCGGGCACTGGCACCGGCACTCGGGGCACAGGCCCCATGTGCTAGGTGCCAGCAACGACCCTGGAACAAGGCATTGATTCCCCGTTCAGGAACTAATTCGTCAATGAGAGTCTGGCCCTTTATTCTAAAGGGAATAGGATCAAATTCTGAGTCCTGGCTCCAGTGAACTTTCCTTTGCACTAAATCCTGACATACTTCTTCAGACTCAGCTAAGGCAAATATCTCAAAGGCAAAAATAAAATTTTCGACTTCAGGACTGGGTCCACTATGAGCAAGATACTATTGCTATGATAAAATCTCCAGTTACAACTCATGCTCTCTTGGCCTTGTTCCAGTCTTTGTCAGCTAGACTTGCATTATTGCCTCTCTTTTATGTGCTCAGGCAGTTCATTTTGTAATTAGTTGACAGCACTTGACATTTAATGATGTATGTAAACCATTGATTGGAGATAAAATAAATGCACTTGCTGCACATCACTTTGTAGACAGAAAGAAATCTGAGTCTTGAGGCCAGCAATTCCCCCTGCTTTTTTCTAAACTCTGGCCTTTTCACCTAACAAAAATTCAAGTCAGAGAAGATAGGTTTGGGAAGGGGAGAGAAAGGGCCTGATTGTGAGGAAACAATCTCAAAAGTAACAAAAAAAAAAAGGAGGAGGGGGGGTTAAAGTTACACAATCATTTCATATAATTACTCATGCCTCCAGGGTACAGAATGATTTCCAAGCAGGGTCAAAGAGTATTTGTTTCTCTCCCCACAATGTAATATTGCACAATAAAGTGGTCAAACGTCTTCCTCCACCATTTGCCCGTCTCAGAGACAGGCATTATTCAGAGATGGAAACTCCTACATTTTGTCTTTTTACAGTGGTATACACACATTACCCACTTGGTTTCTTCAGAAGAGCATAGCACCCAGTTAATTTGGTGTCTGAGGGCAGGTCTACACTTAGGGTGGCAAATTCACTGCCTTCAGTTGATCTTTCCAGATAGATTGAGTTGGTCAACGGAGACCTGCTCACTCGATTGGAAACTGAGCGATTAAGGCCACCTGATGAAAAAGAGTAATGTTAAATCAATGGGTGGCCATTTCCCATTGACTCAATGTATTGAAACAACAAGGAGTTGTGTGGCACGGACTAGACTAACACGGCTATCCCTTTTGAAATTGTCAATGTATTGAAGACACCATGGTGCATAAGTGTTCTAACAGTTAGGCAGTTGAAGGGAGACACACAAGGTAATCTAAGTAACTTGTGTATCTCCCTTTGAATACTGCCAAAATCCATGGTATGTGCATATCAGGGCTCAGTGGCCAGATTTGCAAGAGCCCAGCATGTTGTGCGCTGAACTATTCTAAATAGCTAACCGTCAGCAAAGGAGTTGCAGGGTTCTGAAAATCTGGCTCTTATTTCATTGCCTAAATGAGAACAGACCATTCTGAAAACCTGCTCCCAACTGGGGTGCTGAGCACTTAAACTCGCTTATAATGAACTTGTCTAGCCTGTAGTTTGTAAGATCTGGGCAGCAGGAGCAGAGTCTATTGACCAGTGGACTGATCGGATGCTTGGATCAGATAATCCCACTGGAGACTGAGCTAACTCTGTCATTGTTCTGCCCAGCACCTTACTGGTAACTAACACCAGGGGAACCGTTACAGTTTGAAATAGCCCTGCCACTCTGCTGTGCATGTTTCTCTGTTGTGGTTATCACCATAGTACCTCACTTAACACTTTTGTGAGTCAAGAAGCTGTTGCCCATAGTTTAAGGATGGTAGATTAACTAGATGGTCCAGAGGCCTGGATTCACACAGGGATCTAGACAAGGGTTTCACTGCTGTTGCCTGCAGGGCTCATGCATTGTGCATCTCTGGCCCTGCCCCAAATTGGTGGGGGGCTGGTGGCCAGCAGCAGCAGGGGCTGGATCAGCCTGGGGCCAGTGGGGGGGGGGGCAAATTGGGCCCAGGCCCCAGCCCTGCATAGTTTTTAGGCTCAGTGACACCCTTGGATTTAGGCATTGCACCACTCAACCTCACAGCATCTCGGTTCCCTGTAACGAATGGAAAGAAATGCAGCTTAGAATTAGATCCACAAAAGCATTTCTGCCTAAACTAGAAACAGGCTGATGAGAAGAGGGTGCACTAACCCCCTCTACTCTTTCTGAGACAGCAGCCTACCTTGGTGCAGCAATTGACAAATGGAAAACCAGCTCCTGGAGTCTGACAGCTTAGGCACTTAAGTAGTTTCCTGCAGGCTAGAATCTGCCCCTGCCTACTCTATACAAAATGACTGGACAAAGAAACAGCGTAGCCAGTATTTCATTTTGCAAAGAGTGAAGCTGAATGTAAATGAAGTTGAACAAATGAAATTGTATTAAAGACTGTGCTCTGTGGTTCTGTCCACCTGGCTGACTTGCTTCTAAGCTTACTTCATGATGTTCCCTGATCCACTGTCAGTAACAGTCCTCATGGGGGCCAGGGCCCCTCTAACTCCATTTCCACTGATCATGGCACACCCACCATAAAACTTTTAGGGTAGTGGTTAGATCACTCAGCTGGAATGCAGTAGACCCAGCTTCAATCCTCCTGCTACCTGAGATGGAGAAAGTATTTGAACAGGGCCCCTCACTGCTTAGGCAAGGGCGCTAATTGCTGAGTTATGGGATATTCTAGGCTGGTCTACACTATTCGGTGGTAGTCAATGGGAGTTACGCATGCTACACAGAGTAGCTTGCATAACAGCTCTTGACTTCCTAGATCCCCTTTAGCACAGTGTCTTCACTGCACTGCATTGATGGGAAAACGCCCTGTGCCACATGGGGGGTGGTTTTATTAAGTCTGGATTGACTGATTGTGTCTTAACTCACAGCTTAGTCGATTGGAAAATTCAACCTAATACGGTGACTTTGCCTACATCAGTGTAGACATGGCCTCTAATGAGGTGCTACCTCTGTGTCTCCTGTTGAAGTTGTTTCACTGTGACTAAA
This sequence comes from Podocnemis expansa, assembly GCA_007922195.1. NCBI lineage: Eukaryota > Metazoa > Chordata > Testudines > Podocnemididae > Podocnemis > Podocnemis expansa. The sequence goes on along the minus strand of ML681973.1, from coordinate 34,653,583 downwards.
TCATGAAAGAATGGCAGGAGCAGGGAGGACAGGACCCCCAAACCACACCAGTGCAAATGACTCTACAGTACAATGGTCAGGACATCCAACTGGGAGGTGGACACCTAGGCTCTGGCCCCCTTCTCCAATCACTCTTTTGTTATTTATGGAGGGAGCCAGGGGAGAGGACCAGGAGCTGGAGTCTTTTCCTACCATGCACAAAAGTTCTTGTAGTCAGGGGAAAGTGGGATACTCTGCTGCTAAAACTAGCTAGGGGAAATCTCGCTTGGATGGGTAAAGCACATTCCCTAGAGTTCTGGCACATCTGCACTCTACATATTTAGCAGTGTAGACAGTGAGGTACTGCTGATTTGTATTTGTACTGGCTGGGAGCCACACAGTACAGCAGAGGTCTCAAACTCAAGTCACCATGAGGGCCACATGAGGACTAGTATGTTAGCCCAAGGGCGGCACCACTGAAACCTTTTCATATAACAATATTGCAAATACCAATAACAATAGTGTTGTTGTGGGCCACAGGAAATAGTTTTAGGAGCCACATGCAGCCCATGGGCTGCATATCTGAGACCCCTGCAGTACAGTGTAAGTACCCTATGCACAGCTGTAAGGGGTAAGCAGCATAGCTGTGCCCAAACAGCAAGGGAGTGGAGCATGAGGCAGACAGATGCCTCAATGCTGAGCAAACTTTTCTCTGAAAACTTAAGCACCAGATAAATTTAGGGGCTTACAGGATTTGGTGGAAATGTTGTGGAGCCTAAAACTGGGATGATTTAGGCACCTAAAAGCCAGAGAGATTAAACTGACTTTGTCAAGGTAACACAGGCAGTCTGTGACAGAAAGATGAACAGAACAGTACTGAATAAATCACATAAGGCAATAGACTGATGGGGGGGGCGGGGGGGGGACCAACAGCAGACCTCCCTTGGCTGCCTCTGTGGAAGCTAGTTCCAACTGCTGATTATCCCTTGCAGGCTTTCAGAGGGACAGGGGTGGCAAAATTATCCCGCTTTTAAGGCTATCAAAGATATTTTTAAAACCCTTTTTAACTTACAGCAGCATGGCTTTCTACAGGCAGGCTGGACTGCCACAACACTATGACAAGTGGACCCTCTGATATTAAGGTCAAAATCAACCAAGGCTGTAGTTGAGTTAGTGCAAGGAAAACAAATAGGATCCAGCTCCCCACTCAGCTGGGGAACATTAAAAATAACAAAAGCAAGCCTTGGTAGAGTTTTTAAGCAGACTTTGATGTAACTGACTAAACTTCTAACCTAAGAAAACTGAAACAACCAGACCATTTTGCATGGCACTGTGAGCAGGGCTGGGTTTCTTTTGTTTTGGTTTAGTCTTATTCCCCCCACTTTTTTCCTTCTTAAACCAGGAAATAGGATGCAGATTTTCTTCTTCTCCAGAGAAAGTTATAAAATGGACTATTTCATTGTTTCAATATGTCCAGCCTTCCTTCCTTGGGCTTGTTGAGTGGATGCCTGGCTGCTGGAAGGTGCTATATACAGGGCCGTCCCTAGAGGGGTGCAGGGGCCCAGGCGAATCACCCTCTGTAGGGCCCCCACTTACCCTCCCCCACCACTGGGGGGGAAGGACAGCCAGTCCAGGGGAGGGGCAGGTCCCTGTTCCAGCAGTCCCATGCCAGGGACCAGGTGAGCTAGCCAAAAGCAGCGGCCCAATTCAGCACTGCTAGTCTGCCCCTGCCCCTGCCACACCGACCACACGTGCTGCTCTTGGCTCTGTGCCAGGCCTGCCTGTCGGCCACCCAGTCTTGCCACCTGGGCTAATGAGAGGTGGGGTGACCCCTGGCCAGGCCTGCCTGCTGCCCCCGAGCCTTGCCCCTGGGCTAGGGGGCGGGGACCCTGGCCAGACCTGCCCACTGGCCGGGAGGGCAGGGGTTTGACCCCAGGCCATACCTGCCCACCAGCTCACTGGCCTGGGGTTTGACCCTTGGCCAGACCTTCCTGCTACCTGGGCTAGGGGGAGGTGACTCCTGGCCTTGCTGCCTGGGCTTGGTGGGGCGACACAAACCCTGGCCTCACCTGCTCCCAAGCATTGCTGTGTGGACTTGAGAGGTGACCCTTGGCTCAGCCTGCCCCCCTGGGCTTGGGGAAGGGTGGGGTTGACCCTTGACTAGGCCTGTGATCTTGGCCTTGCCACCTGGGCTGGTGGTGGGGGGTAAAGAACCCCTGGTCCAGCCTGCCCGTTGGCTTGCTGGCATCACCACCTGGGCTTTGGACGGGGGGTGCAGATGATGCCTGGCTCAGCCTGACCCCTGGCCTTGCTGCCTGGGCTTGTGGTGAACAGCCCCAGGGCCATATGTCCCCCAACCTTGCCATCTTAGCTTTGGAGAGGAACAACCGCTGCCCGGGTCTGCCCCCTGGGGCTCACCACCTGAGCATTGGGGAAGAAGAGGCAACCCTGGCCCTGACCTCGCTGCCTGGGCTTAGGGGAGGTGATCCATGGCCCAGCCTGCCTGCTGGCTCCCCAGCCTCGCCACCAGGGCTTGTGGGGGTGACCACTAGCTAAGTCTGCCCCCCAGCCTCATTGCCTGGGCTTATAGGGGGAAGACACCTGACCAGGCCTGCCCACCCCACCTCGCCACCTGGGCTTGGGGGAAGCAACCCATGGCCCAGCCTGCCTGCTAGCCCCCCCAGCCTTGCTGCCTGGGCTAGGTGGAGACAACCCCTGGCCCAGCCTGACCCCTGGCCTCACAGCCTGCACTGGGGGGGAGCCCTGGCCCAGCCTGCTCTCCAGCCTCACCACCTGTCCTCTACGGGGGTTTCAATCCTTGGTCCAGCCTGACTGCCATATTGGGGTATGGGTGGTAGTGAGGCTTCCTGGGCTGCCCATCCTCCTCTTGCCTGGCCACCAGCATGACCAGGGGCCCAGAGGGGCATGATCCCTGCTCTACCTGTCCCCCACTAGCCCAATGTGACTCGGGGCCCAGGGAGAGTGCTGGATCCCCAGCCCCCCCATCTGCCTCCAGCCTGGCTGCTGGCCTGACCCAAGGCCCAGGTGGGCCTGATCCCTGGCCACTTGCCTCACATTGGCCTGGCGAGATCCAGGGTCCATGGGGCATCCTGGATTCCCAGGTCCCCACCCCTAACCTGGGTGCTGGCCTGACTCAGGGCAGATCTCCAACCAACTCCCCCCTTGGCTCAGGCTCTGGGTCCCACCAGAGGCCCCCCAGCACTTACCCGGCTGTGTGTTCCCTGGGCTGATGCTGCCTGCGTCCGCTGGAGGAGGAAAGGTTTGAACCTCCCTCTCCTGTCCAACTAATGGCTCAGCTGCAGGCTCCAGGGGGGAGGGCAGCAGGCAGCCCAGCTATACAGGGGCTGAGTGAGCCTGTGTCTGCCAGTGAAAAAATTTGGGGCTTGCCCTGGGAGACTCAGGGTTCATGCCAGTCCCTGGCATGGGGGGGCAGAGCGGTGCGGGGTCCTGGCCAGCTGCCCTGCTCGTCCTACCCTGGGGACAGCCCTGCTGCTAAAGGGAGGCGGGACAGGCCTTGGAGGCCTCACTTCCTTCCTGTGTAGGGTTACCAGATGTCAGGCAAAAGGAGGACATGTCCTCCTTTTACCTTCACGTCCTCCATCTGGCCGGCATTTTAAAAATACATGATTTTGTCTGGCCTTTTACTTAATGGGGGTAAAGTATGCTGGAATGCCCCAGACCACCCTAGCTTTAGGGGGAAGCTTCCAGGGTCCCCTCAAAACAGAAAAATATTACATCAATACTCCATTTTCTCCATGTGCCCTCCAATGTCCTCCTTTCCATGCTTTGGTGTCTGGTGACCCTCTTCCTACGAGACAGTAAATATTTCCTTCTCTGCCCCCCATTACTGGTACAAATTGGGGGGTGCTCCCTGCTTCCTCTCCCACCTTTGCAGAGACAAGACCCTTTTGGGGTCTGGAGGAGACCCTCCTGCCCTTGGCGAAGCCCTTTGGAGGGGCAGCTCCAGCCTTTCTCCCCCAAACACTTCAGCAGCCTGGCCGCCTCCGGCCGGGGGAGGGGGGTCCGGAGGGCCGGGTAATTAGGGATGATTGATGGGCCATCGCCCCCGGGCTCTCAGGTTAGACAAACACGGCTGGGCGCAGCCGGTCAGTTTCGCTGAAACTTTTCCGTCCCTCCCCTGGCGGGCTGCAGCGGGAGGCGAAGGGACCCCTAGCTGCGGAGCAGCGGCGCCGGGTGAGTGTCGGCCGGGGCCGGGGCGGGGAGCGCCCGGGCGAGGGAGCCTCCAGCCCCACCTGGGCGTGCCGGCTCCCTCCCTCCTGCTCACCTCGGGGTCGGACCCCTCTGCTCTCTCAGCCCCGGGGCTGCATGCATCTTATTTCTGCTTTGCAGAAGCCCCTCGCTCCCCCCATGGCTCTGCTGATTTCGGGCTCCCCTGAAAGCCCGGAGGCACAGCGCTGCCCCGCTCACAAAACCTCTTCCCGACCCGTTTTCCCTCCTGCACGACGGGCAGCGAACAAACCCCAGCCCGGCTCCAGAGGCTCCAGCTTCTGCTCCAGATTGAAATAATTCAACAGCATCTGGTCCTCTTAAGTGACTGAGTGGACCAGAGCTGGAATGGAGTCGGTAAGGCTGCAGTCCTTCAGAACAGGCCGTTTCCTGGCTACCAGGACAAATATGCAAATATTTCCTTGCCTTTTTCTTGTCGTTGTTCTCAAAGTGGTAAATTGTCAAAAAAAAAAAAAAGTACTTGAAATGTTTCAAAAGTATGGCTTTATTGGAAACAACACTCTGGGTGGGGAGGAAGGCAGCACCAAGAACGGGTTGATTTGATGAGGGTTTCCAAATCGTATTGCATTTGGAGCAAGCAGAAATTGGCAAAGAAACCTATGTTTTTCGTAAAATTGTTCTCTAAGTTGTGCACACTGGCCAACCAGGTGTGAGCTTAATGAGCCCCAAGGAGGCTTTTAGGAGAGGTGTGGGGGAACGACCAGGGATTTCCCTAACACCCCCCCTTACACCCCTGCTGAATTTCCCAACCTCCCCCAGTTGTCAGCTAGTAACAGTGTTATACCAGTTTAGTGAGCTCCCCCTGTGCCTCCCCTTACACCTCGCCTAATTTCAACTCCTGGGGAGAATACTGGGAGGGACAGCTAGGGGAATAATATGGGCTTCTTACTTTTACTGTTAGTCTAGTGAAGCAAAAAAAGCAAGGAATCTTGTGGCACTTAAAGACTAACAGATTTATTTATCACATGAGCTTTCCTGGGAGAAAATTTGCTGTTGCAGTATGACCTGATCCAGTGGCTTAAACTCTCCTGCATTTATTTTTGTCCCATTCTGTAAGTTATCCCTCTTCAAAGCATCTGATGAAGTGGGATTTTCTACCATGAAAGCTCATGCAATAAATAAATCTTTTAGTCTTTAAGTGCCCCAAGAATCCTTGCTTTTTTTTTTTTTTTTTTGCTTTTGCTGTGGACTTTCTTGATTGGATCCACTGCATAAGCAGTGCCATGTGACATGATGACTGTCAAATACACTGCTGTGTGTGACAGACATTGGAGGGTTGGGGGTGTGAAAGAAGGGGAAATGGAAATGGGGCAATGGAGGGAAAGATTCATTCCCCTGGTAAGAATATAAGAACCCTTCATGAGATGCCTAGTGCAAAAAACAAAGCTATTCTCTCCTTTTCTCCTACCAACCCACACCTGCCTCACCTCTCCTCTTTTTAATCTCTTCCTCTTTACAACTCCAGATACCATGCTGGAATCTCTCTCTAGCTATGTCCAGAAATTGTGGAATCTGAGAAAAGAAAGAGCCAAGAGCTGGGTGGAAGGTGTAATTAGATTTGTATGTTTGTACCACCTGCTGCAAATTCTTTTGATCTTACTGGCTTTGGGATAGCAATTAGCCTTTCTTGAATTTTTCCAGCACAGAGAGAATAGATGTTGTTGAGTCACTTAACATCTAATAAAACAGATGAGGAGTCCTGTGGCGCTTTTCAAGACTAACAATTTATTTACCACATGAGTTTTGTGGGAGAAAATCCCACTACTTTGTCAGATGCTTTGAAATGACTGATGAAGTGGGATTTTCTCCCACAAAAGCTCATGCGATGAATAAATTTGTTAGTTTTGAAAAGTACCACAAGATTCCTTGTTTGTTTTGCTGAATGAGGCTGACGTGGCTGCCCCTTTGGAACTTGTCAACATCTAGCGAGACTGTCCATGAGAGAATATATTTGTTGGCATGGCTTTCTGATAAGCCAGCATCATTTAACTAGTCTGTATTGCGAAATCTGTACTGGCTCCTTGGGAGGGCTCAGTTACATATTCCATATCCTAGCATGTCTTTGTTGGTTCCAGGATAAGGGAAAGGTTCCAAGTATGCTTTGTGCATTTGACTGAAATAGGTGTACCAGTAGTCCATGGTGTGGATGCAGTTGTATAGCTATAATGGTACATTACACTGGTAACTAATCTTCTCTTACAAGACTAGTTGCAAAGCTATCAAGCGTACTTGGCCCAATATATCTGCATATAAGTGCAAGTCTACTTTAGAAAAAGTTTGTTGATATGCTATAATTATAGTTGCACAGTTTTACCACCAAGTCCACTTAACAGCAAAAGTGTCTAGTGTAGATCTGGCCCAAAGTGGTTGTCAGGGGTTAAAGTATAATTTGGTGGGCCCCAGAACCCTCCCAAATTTCCAGGTCCCCTTCACATACATGTGAACCCCCTAAACACACTGCATTACTTCCTCCCAAAATGCCTGCCCCCCAGCTACTGCCCCCAAAACACCTGCCACCCATCTGACCCCTCCTTCCCCATGTTCTCCTCAGTCCCAGTCCCCATTTCTTAAGCTCTCTGCCCCTATGTCCCCACTCCAGCCCTCCTAACCCCCCAGCACCTCCATCTTTACTCCACTCCATTCAGCCCACCATCCTGACCCCATCTTCCCACCCCCCCATTCCTTCCCCACTGGTTGCCAGTCTGTCCCCCTCACACCCCCTGGTCCCCTTACCTGCATTGCCAATGCGGCCAAGGAGCTGGGCCACGGGGAGGGAGGCTGTGGCTCCGGTGAGAGGGGGCACAGGCCAGAGACTAGTCCCGGGCCGTGCGTGCCGCTGGGCCCAGCAGAAGGGGTCAGGACCGGCACAGGTTCTGGGAAAGGGGGGGAAGGGTAGCCAGGCTCATGCCAGCCCACAGCCCTTTCCCTGAGCCGGCCCTAGGGAAAGCGCCAGAATGCTGTGTTCCAGTGCATCCATCTGTTTTTAGGGGGGCCCAGAATGCAGCATTCTGGTGCTTCCCCTATTTTTAGGGGACCCTGGAATGCTATCCCCCTAAAAATAGGGGGCCCTGGAAGACTGTTCTGGGGCATTCCCCCTTACTTTAACCCCTGGTGGTTGTACAGGGTCATTATACCAGTAAAATTAAGCGGTACAACTTAAGTATGTAAAGAAGTCCTCGGTCTCTAGGATGGCTTTGATAAGTCCTACAGCAAAGCTAACTGGCTTCAGTAGAGTAGAAATGGACATTGCAGTTTGGGAGAATGTCTAGGTGATGGAGAAAAATGTTTGAGAGAATTTTTCAGTCAGGTTAGCTTAACCATCCCATTCTTAACTCCTTTATAGACTAAGTGTAATAGTTAAGACTCATGTAAGGTACCTCAGATAAAGCTAAAAAGGATTGAAAAAGGCATTCTTTTGTTACCTAGACAGGCTTCTGTGTTTGCTCTGTGGTGGCATTCTTCTTGATTTGCTAATGATGGCACATAGCTGTGTTCACTGCTTCAAGAGGTCACTAAAGTGTGATGTGTTAATGTGAGCTCTAGACTTGTCACAGTGCGTTCTTGGGTATGCACAGCCAAATTCACTTCTGTTTCATGTGCACATCCCTATTGTCTATCAGATATCTGGGAGAATGTCTCTGCCAGATGGTATGTGGAGGGGCAGTTGAATTTCAACCTTGCTGTATACATGTAACTAGGAGTAGAATTTGGTCTGTCACATTTAATGAATCTGTTGAGAAGATTCTGCAGACACACACAAGTAATAGATACGGTGGGCTACTCACATGAGTAAAATGACTTGCATGGAAGTGTTTGCAGGATCAGGCTTCTAGACATTCTGGTGCTGGTTTTTGAAATTGCTATATAAAGCTGGGAATGGAAAGAACAGATTCATTGATTTGAAGGCCAGAAGGGACCAATGTGGTCATCTAGCCTGACTTCCTGGATAACACAGGCCATTGTATGTCCCCGAAGTAACTCCTAAAGCAGATCTTCTAGAAATACAAACAGTCTTGATTTTAACATGGTGAGAGATGGAGAATTGGGTATCATCCTTGGTAAATGGTTCCAATGATTAATTACACTCATCATTAAATTTACACCTTTCTTTCTAGTCAGAATTTGTCTAGCTTGTTGTATCTTTCTCTGCTAGGCTGAAGAGCCTATTACTGAATATTTGTTTCCCATGTAGACACTGAGAGAATGTGAACAAACCATCCATTAACCCAGGGCTCCACAAATCCTGGGTGCTAGGTTGCCATGGTGTAGTCACCAGGGAAGCAAATGGCCCCAGCATCTAAAAAAAGAGTTGGTGAGGCGGTCAGACCCCCACACCCCCGCAGCACCACAGAGAGTGCTGCTGGCAGTGGCTTTTTTCAGTGGTGGGGGCAGGGGTCTTTTGTGTGCTGCACTGTCACGGCTGAAAGTATCCATAGCTGTGATAGTTTTTCAGTGGTGGGGGCCCTGGTGCTCTGCACTACCGGAAGTAGCGGTGGCAGTCTTCTCTGCTGCATACTTAGAGGTGCATCAGGTTTGGGGCTGGCCCCTAGGTGTGTGGCAGGTTTGTCTTAGCCAGCACTAACCTTCTCTTTGCTAGACTCAATGAGCTCAGTCAATTTATCTTATCTCTATAAGGCATATTTTCCAGTCCTTTAACCATTCTCATGACTCTTCTCTAAACCCTTTCCAATTTATCAATATGCTTTTTGAATTGTGGGCACTTGAGCTGGACTCAGGGTAACCAGAAAACAAGCCTGAAAAATCAGGACAGGGGATGGTATGGATTTCAGAGCATTGCTGGCGCTGGGCACAGGGCCAGTGCTCCAAGGGGCTGCAGGGCTGGGCTGCTGCGATGGTGGCAGCCAGATCAGGGACATGATGCTGGGCCACTGGTCCAGCCCAACCCTGGACAGGGCCGTGGAGGTGGATCATTGTGGCCGCGGCAGCTAGATCCAACCCTAACCCTGGTCAGGGCCACAGAGCCAGACTTCCACAGAAGCAGCAGCCCAGTCCGGCCCCAACTGTAGCTGGGGATGTGGAACTGAACTGCCAGTCCAGCCCCAATCCTGGCTAGGGCCACAGAGCTGCGGCAGCAGCTGGATCTTGCCCCAACCCTTTTCAAGAAGTGTCTCAGATGTGTGTATGTGCATAGGGAAGAACACACTGTTCATCTCATTGTCTTTGTGAATATTGAGTATCTCTCTTGACTATGCTGCTTTAATCAAAGCACTGAATGACTGTGGTTAGGGAACTTTCCTTCTTCCTTGAAAATAAATAGCAAATAAGTAACTGGGCTCTGTTACCAGGCTCTCTTTCCATTCTGGGCACCATCTTGTAGTCCTGAGTCAGGGCCTGATATTGTAGTTATTATAGGAGGAATACTCTTACAGAAGTCAAGTTTTTTTACCTAACAGTCCTTGATGTTTTATTTGTCTTCCTAATTCCTAGTTTTGAGACCAAAGGGCTGGTTCAAGGCTCCCTCTACTTCTCTTTAGTTTTCAGATCCAAAAAAAAATAGCAGGGTAGCCTGCCCTTACAGGGCCCAGAGGCCTGGGGCTAGCCAGCACTGTTCACTTGGTCTCACCTGTGCCATAATTAGCTGCCTCCCAGCCTAAAGGGGAAGGGCTATTTGGGGTCAGGTTACAGCCTCAGAATTACCTGGGCCGTCTGAAGTGTGGAAAGGAGGAGAGGCTGGACTAGGGAGTCAGATGGGTCCTGTGGAAGGCTTTGAGGTAGGGTGTTGTGGGAGAAGCTGAGGACCCAGGGAAGCAGCCTGGTGATCAGCATCCTATCCCAGAACAAGGAAGAGACTGAAAGGTAGCCTGAAGGGGCTGAGGGCTATGAGTAATAGGACTCTGGGGAAGCAGCCTGGCAGTCAAAGCTTTGTTCAAGAGTAGAGAGGCCAGGGTAGGATTATTAGAGGGACTTTCGATGCTTAAAACCTGGGCCCTGGCTGAAGTAGCAGCCCTGGGCTCTAGCCCCGAAATCTGAGAGTGCTTCTGCCCTGCTGGTGCTGCAGGGAGGGGATGGGCCTGGAGCCAGAGACTGAGCTCTGCATTCCTGCCCCGCCCCTGGACCAGCTGGTTTGCCCCCAGGGATGGGGTGGGCTGGGCTGGGCCACCACCTATTTGCTCTGCCTAGAGGGCACCTGGCTGTGGCCTAGTCCACTCCAGGACACATGGCCCTCAAGGGCTATATTGGGGGTTGCCATACTGTGCGCCAGTTGCTGCTCTCTTCCAGCAGACTGGCTGGAGCAGGGCTGGAATAGGAGTGCTCTCTGGCCCCAGGGCCTTCACCCCAGCGATGGGGACAGGGGCCAAGCCCCTGTGGTGGAGGATGGGGGCCCCAGGAAGGGGGCCCCGTTGCAGGGGACAGCCTGGGGTGCCTAGGCCAGTTAATCTGTCTCTGACAGAGGCCTGAAAATAGCTCAGCAGAAGACAGGAGCTGGGCCAGAGGATGGGTGAAGTGTACCAGAGTGGTAGGGTGGGCGTGTGGACTTTAAGCATTGTCCTGGAAGGGGTTATGTAAGTAAATGACTTGGCTGGAGGACAAACCTAAGGCAACAACTCCAACCTGGGTGGGGATGGCTGCAGGGAACCACCTTTGGAGGAGGAAATTGAGGCAGGGAGCATTGGCAGTCTTTTTGTTCCCTCATCTGTTACAAGTCGAGTAATTAGCCTCAGCTGATGAGAAAGCTAATCTCCCTGTTAACTCCTGAGTGGCTGGAGTGGCATAGGGTCTATACATCCCAATGACAATGCCCTGCTAAAACTTGCCCTGGTGCTGTCATTTTCTCTCGTTAGCCTCTCTGGTGCTATTTTAGAAGTTATGTGATAATGTCATTTGAACTTTCTCTCTGTCAGACTCTCTCATAGGATTTTTCTAATGTGGGGGAAAGAAGAGCTTTATTTTATGGAATGTCCATTTCCTTACTGGAGACGGGGCTGAACTTTTGTCCAGAGAATAAGCTAAGTTTTACTTCCTTCACCCCGCAGATGTCCAGAGCTTGTGGAGAATGTTGAGACCCTTTGGGCCTGTGCCTCAAATGGATTTATTCTGTCCCACCTAAGCCCAGGTCTTCTGGAAGAGCTGGGTGCTGAAGGAGTTCACGCTGCCATTAGCTGAAACTCCCATGGTGATGCAGTATAGCAATAATAATGGTTAAAGGGTTTTTGACATTGCATGGTGAGTGTCCAGTTTAACATATGCAGGTGCAGCAAGAGTGTATTTTGGGGAAAGAGATGAGTTCCCCTTCTCTTTTTCTGGGTGTCCCTTGCAATCAAGTATGGAGGCTTAACTCCCAGACCTAGGGGTAAGAGGTGCCTGAGAGATTCTCAAGAGGCAGGCAGCATGCTACATAGCTGACACTTCCCCATAATTCTTAGTTTATTTTGGGTATGTCTACACTTCTACATTGGGATCGGCTGAGCAGGCTGTGGAGACCTGCTTAACTGATCCCCAGAAGTGCTCTCTGGTCAATAACACTAATCCACCACCAGTCTGAAAAGAGTAAGGCTACATTGACTAGAGAGCATTTCCCATCGACACAGATTCCCAAGAGGATGAAGATGAGAGTGTACCCCAAGAAGCTGCGGTACAAGTTTGCATGTGATGCATTGCCTGCCGGTGTCAGTTTAGACAAGGCCTTTGATAACTGAGTTCTCCCATCACAGAGGGTATTCAACCATCTGGGTTTGAATGTATCTTCTGTAAGTTATGAGCATACAAGTAAAACAGAAAATAACCTCAAGTTTTACTTGATTCAACTGTTATCGCATCTTACACACACCAACAATCCATGTATTTAGACCAAGGCCTTGATATAGTGCCATGGTCCCATGCATTTGCTTTTGTGTAGCTATTTCCTTGGTTGTTTTGCACTTGCAGAAGTTTGGATTTCCTGCTAGCTCTCTGGCACAATGCTAAATTGTTTCTTTCTGCCTGTTTTATGAGCCCAAAGAATGAGTTTTCAGGAGCTCATTTGCCAGGGAGTGAAACTCTTGATTAGGCTCTGGTGATCTACATATAAGAAACTGAACTCTTTTTATTTTTTCAAGTATGGTGATGTTCTGCAAAGAATATGATGAGATCTTTTTTTGGGTGAGAGGGGAAGAGCTTGATCTGGATCTGCTCCTACTGCAGTCAGTGCGCCATTACGTTCTGTTATGTTTTGGACTTGAGTGTAACAAACCCATTGTGTTACCAGTCACCAGAATAAAGCTGTGCTACCTTAACTTCCATTCTGCTTTAAGAGTTCTATATGTTCCTGTCTGACTGACTTGCTAATGAACTCTCTACATGGATTGCTTCCAAAATCAGACAGAAGTTTAAATATTGCCCTTGATCCATTTACACAACTCCCATTGACTTCATAGTCCAGATGTGAACTTCAGGCTTTCCAAATAAAAGCAGTTTTTGGAAGTATGTTTTTGACTGAAATGTGACAATAATTCTGGGTGCCCTGGAAGCTCTTGCATTCAGCAGCGTGGTCACACTTATAAAGGGGTATAGGCAATGACAGCTGAGCTGTCCAAATTGATGCCAAGAATACAGTATGCTAGGAATATGGGCTAAAATGTTAGCTGGAGAAACGTTTCCATTATGACCGATAGAACAGTTGAATAGCAGACAGTTATAAAGCCCTATGTGCATGATTACTCTGTTGTTAACACAAACTGAATCTCTCTTAAACAGATCTTGGAGTGTAAAGAGGTAACACTTTCTGTTAAGTGACTAGGTAAAAATGGACCTTTCTGACTTGAGAACTGTTTCCTGTGTGTAGCCAATCCTTTTTTGCTGACTTAGGTCACTGAAGTGAAACTTTTATTACTGTCAGCCCTTTGGAGCAAACATAACTTAGATAGAATGAGTTGGATTCCATCCTTGTTTGTGTGTCAACAGAATTGTTTACTAAGGTCTAAAGTGGTTACACTCAAGGAAACAGTGCTATCAGTCAGCTAATTTGATGCACAACCTTTATACCAGTGTGTAAGAAAGAAAACATATTGCTTGACTCTTAGGCTTTGTCTTCTCTAGAGCAGTGGTTCCAATATTTTCTCCGTGGTGGCAAACCTCACTACCTTTAATTAATTTAAGGCACATTACCGTATAGTTTCCAAATAAACTCATGAATTTTCATGAGCCAATGAGCCAATCCAGAGCTCTTTGAGTAGGTTTTCAAAAAATTTTGTAAAAAACAAGGAGTCGTGTGGCACTTTAAGACTAAAGTGCCACACAACTCCTTGGGTTTTTTGCTGGACTAGACTAATTCGGCTATCCCTTTGGAAATTAAAAAAATTTTGTGGCACCCCTGCTCAGAACTGATGGCACACCTGTGGTTGGGAAACACTGTTCTAGAGATCTGAACCAATGTAAGTTCAAATGGTTCAATGTATCCACAGTCACTGAGCTGAATTGTTCCAAAGGGGTAGCCATGTTAGTCTAGTCCAGCAAAACAAACAAGAAGTCTGGTGGCACTTTTAAAGACTAACCAATTTATTTATTGCATGAGCTTTTGGGGGGAGAAATCCCACTTCATCAGAAGCTTTGAAGATGGGGGAACTTATGAGCTCTTGCATATATTTTCATCCCATTCTTTAAGACAACATTTCAACTGGATACTTATCCGACAGTTCTTCACTCATCTTTTATTCACAGTACATTCTGAGAGATTTCAAACGATAACTGGCATTTTGTGGACTGTAATGGAGATCCCAGTTAGTGCTGCAGTTTGTTTGCAATCCCCAGGAGCAATAAACCAATTCAGATTGAACTAGTTAGTGTTTAACCACTTATTAAACCTGTTTAAAGGCATTCAAAGAAAAAAAACCTTTTTGTTTTTGCCTTTTGGTTGAGTACCTTTGATATGGAAATCCATGGGACTCAGTAAGTACAGAACCCTCAGGCTGGTTCTTTCATAGTACCTTTTCAGAAAAGAACTAGATTTTAAATGTATGTCAGGACCAGGAAAAGATGGGTTCTGTTTGCAAGCACTGATTTAAGAAATTAAAAATAACCATAGAGTTAATTTGGCTTTGATTGTAAAAGAATGAGCATTTTTTACAGTTTAAGAAGCTTGTCTGTTTACAGTGATATTGCAAATGATTGCATTCCAGCTCATTTAAAGTTGTTTGTTTTAAAGTTTGCTGTGTCATTAAGTGTAGTGGACTCATTCCAACTGACCTGCATGCACGCATAACGCCACTAAATTTGGCATGCAAAAGGAATGGCAGATGTTAGTTTAGATACAAAACCCTCTTTATTTTTTAAAAACTTTTAATTATTCTTTCACAATTTTATGTACCACATACAATATTGACACTGATGGCACTGGTAGATTACTGGTGCTAGTTATAGTGTGTATAGTCAAATTCTGCCCTGATTTTTATGCTCTGTGTAATGTAGAGTTCAACAAAACCCAGGCATCAGGTCACCATGGTGCCCAGGAATTGTACCCTGGCACCGGCTGCAGCACAGTACTAAAGGAGGCACAATGCTCTCTGGCGCCCTCCCCCTGCAAAGTTGCTGGTGCCTTCAGCATTTCATGGCTTATTTTGGCAGCAGGAGGGGGGCTTTTGCAATGTGGACCACTGCTGCTGAAAGTAGTGAAGTGGTGGCAGGATTTTGGTAGCAGGGGGCCTCTTTAATGCCCACACACCTATATGCCCCAGGTTTTACACTGGTGTCTAGATATCCAGCTCATTTGCCAAGGCTTGATGTAATGCAATTGATTGGGGGCTGCACAGGCCATATGTTAATACAGATAACTGCCCTTCTAGTGAAGTCAACAATCCTACTTTCTGAATCAAGAATTGCCTCAATGACTCTGAATAGGACTGTGGATATAAAAAATGCAAGAAAATCTGATAATAAGTAGCTTTTGGCTATTCATTGCCTTGAATAATTATAACATATTTAGAGGTTTTAAAAACCAGTTGTTATATTCTCCCCCTCCCCCCCCGAAAACCCCATGTAATCAACATGATTGACCAGCCCAAAACCTTAAAAGAAACAAAAAGCTGTAAAATAACGAGTCACATTTTAAACCATGCTGGAAAGGTGGAAAGTTAATTCACTTGAAATAAAAGTGGCTTTTCCTATGCAAAATAACTTTTTAGAATTCCTTGGAATCCTGTATTAATAAATGTTAATAGATACATTCAGTAATATGAATTGTAGTATATTATAATATGCTGCAATTTGCCTTTAAAAGTGGGAGGCAAATCTGTGAATATATTTTGCTTTCTGGCATGGGCGTGGATTCCTGACATGATGCATCCTGCTTTGATGCTGGAAGAATTTGCCTGAGGAGAAGGCATGTATAATCCTTTTTGTAAAAACACCCTCTCCTCCCCTCCCCTCCCCACCCCACCCCACCCCACCAAAAAAAGTAGTCAAGATTAATAGCAGGAGCATATCACTGGAGAGGGATATTTCCTTTTGGGGATTCTACATTCATTGTATTTTATTTTGAATCACTTTGTCTTCCTCATTGAACAGTCTGACAGAGAAGATGAACTAAGTGAAATCTGTATTCTCTTCAATAGGGAGTCTTAAATGCATAAGATCTTAAGGGACATGGGAAATTATATTTACAGTCTCTCTTTTTGGCTCCAGGCTGTTAGTTATTTGTTTTGAAATTTAGGGATTATGTAACACTGTCAGCTTAAAAGTTACTATATATCAACATAGTTCTTAAACTATGTTACTGCTAACAGTTTAGATTATTCAAATGTGTTCTTTTCAGATTTCCACTTTAATTTTCATTGTGTTTTGTACACATCTTTCCACTTGGGGAAAAAAAACAATAAAACAAAACCAAAAAACCCTAATCAGTTTCACTTTCATTTCCAATTTCTGTTTATTTGTTTCTTCCTTGGAATACAAATTCCCAGAGAATTTCCAGAGACTATCTGTGTGTGTGCATGGGAGGGAGGAGGCATATCATAAAAAATAAAGAGAAAAGGTATATTATGTTATAACAGAGTAATGAAAAAAACCCATTATATTTGTATATATACATAGACAAAGATGCAACAAAAACCAACTAATTAAAACATCTTGGAAAAAGTCTTATTTGCATTATGAAAAACCTTATGATAAATATTTTTAGTTATCTCCAACATATGTAGAAGCCTTTCTTAATGTGAGGCCCTAAGCCAGGGGTCTCAAACTCAAATCACCACGAGGGTGGCATGAGGACTGGTATGTTAGCCCTAGGGCTGCACCACCAAAACCTTTCCATACAACAATATTGCAAATATCAGTAACAGTACTGTTGTTGTGGGCCGCAGGAAATAGCTTTAGGGGCTGCGTGTTTGAGACCCCTGCCCTAAGTCATGGCTTACTTGGCTTGTGCCTAAATCTGGCCCTGCCTAGCACATTGGAGTCTTGGTAGGTCTTAGGTGCCACCACAGTCATTATAGCTTTATCAAGTTCTCACACACTAAAGTAATCTGGCAATGATTAGGTTGCAAATGCTTCAGGGGAACTCTTTTTTTCATTAAAAAGAAAATAGGCTCTAATGAAATTTTAAAATATTTCCATGAGTTTTAATTCCTTTTGGTTTCATCAAAATCTGTTGAGCTGAGTCAGATTTGTTATTAGTAAAATCCTTGTGACTGTAAATTGCGGGACTCTAGTCTGACAATTGCTAGGTGTAAGTGGGATGCAGTGCTTGCATGACAATGCCATTTTGGCCAGTTGAGTTTTGAGTAAGTACAATTGCCTGCCCTTGTTTTATTATGTTCAGGAAGGGAGCCTGGTGTATTGGGGGGGTTAGGTAGGAGGGTGGCTTCTTTCTTTTTCTTTTTCTTTCTTTTTCAATGTTGTATTTCCTCCTCTTACCCTACCTCATTCTTTATGCTGTAGTCCAAGAGTGGCTGAATTTATGGAACTCAAGAGCCACACAAGTTGATTATTAATCCTTCAAGAGCTGCACTGAGCCATATACTTTTACCTGCTAAATTGATTTGCTGATGTTCTTTCACGAGCCACACTTTTTCATTCAAGAGCCACTTGTGGCTCCCGAGCTGCAGTTTGGCCATGCCTGCTCTAAGTTTCCATTAAAGCAGTGGTTCCCAACCTGGGATCCACAGACCCCTGGGGTGCTGCAGAGCTACTTAAAGGGGTCCTTGGACAGTCTGGGAGCTACAGCGGGATGATGCCAGTGGCATGGTGGGAGCTGGGGGAGCCGGGATCCGGATGCCAGACAATGGCAGAGGGCTGCTCTGCCCCAGGCTGGGAGTTTTTAAAACTCCTCCGCCTCCCTGAACATGTTCAGATCATGCTCATGGCAGGAAGAGCAGCCTGCAGTATGGCTGCTCCTGGCTACAGTGGCCAGGTGAGGGACCCCTGGGTGGGGAGATTGGGCTCAGGGACGGTCACCTGGGGAAAGGGTGCGGGGGGGGGGGTTGGCAGGGGGGGAAACCCCTGGCGGGGGGGGGGGGGGGGTGGGGGTGACTCAGGCCAGACCCCACCGGCAGCCTCCCCGTTGCAGCTCTGCGGCAGGGCCAGATTCCTCTGGTGCCCTCTGCTGCAGCTCTGCTGCTCCATGGTGCAGACTGGATTCTGACTGCTGCAGGCCAGATTCTGGCTGCGGCAGCAGCGGCAGAGACATACCAAACAGAAAGCCGCAAACTTTTTTTTTTCTTTTTTTTGATAGAAAAGGGATCCCCAGCATTCAAAAGGTTGGGAACCCCTGCATTAAAGGAAATGGAGTTCTAGAAAAATGACTTCTGCCAGTGGATTGCTGTTTTGTCCCTTTTTTTTTTTTTTTTTTTTTTTGGTTATCTAGCCTAGTGGTTCCCAACCAGTGTGCTGGGGCACAGTGGTGTGCCGCGGCAACACCTAAAGTGTGCCATGAGCATCCCCGAGAGCTGCAGTTAAAGTTCCTTCCCTGCTCAGCCCAGGCACATGGCCTGTGCAGGGCTGGGAAAAGGCAGGGGCTAAAGTAAGGTGGAGGGCACCGGAACGCAGTTCTGGGACTCCCTATTTTTAGGCAAGCAGCCTTCTGGCCCCCCTAAAAATAGAGGAAGGCGCTGGAACGTGGAGTTCCAGTGGTCCACCTAAAAATAACAGGAGCAGCCCGAATGCAGCATTCTCGTGGCTCTACCTTAGGCCCAGCCAGCAGAGATGGGCAGGAGGTTGGGAGTGTGTGAATCTCCCCCTGCAGGGCGGAGCAACTTGTGTCAGGCAGCCTGAAAACAGCCCAGATAAAGGCTTTAGGAGGGAGGACTGCTGGGAGTTGTGCATGGCAGGTGTGTGTGTATAGCAGAGGTGGGTTGGAGTGGCTGTGTGTAGCTGAGGTTGTGGGGTGGCTGTTTGGTTTAGGGTGTGTGTAGCTGGAGGATGAGGTGGCTGTGGGGGCATGTAGCTGGGGGCTGGAGGCTTAGTTCTGGGCCCTGCAGTGATGGGAGGGTCCATCACAGGCAGCGGGGACTGGGGGAGGAGAGGACGGGACCCACTGGAGTGGGAGGGAGCAGCAGTGGGGTGAGGATTTGCCCTGGGTGGCAGGGAGCCACTGTGGAGGAGAAGGGGGAAGTGGGTGCTGTGCCATGCTCCCCTGCCCTACCCTCCTACTTGCCAGGTTCCCCCCTGCTCCCCACAAAGCCACTCTTGTTCTCCCTTCCTCTCTCCTCTCTTGCCACCCTTGTGCTGTTCCCCACATGGCTGCCCTTGTCCTCTTTTGCCAGCCCTGCCCTGTTCTGCTCCCCACACTCACTCCTGCTACTGCACACAGCTCCTGACCTCCCGTGTTTTGCCACCCCTGCTCTGCTACCTCACACAGGAGAGTTTCTGAAACACTGTGGCATGGCTTATGAATATTCATAAGTAATTTAAGTTAATTTGAATATTTGTGAGTTTTTTAATAGTGGTGTGCCTCAAAAAATTTGACGGTATCAAGGTGTGCCACAGCAGAGAAAAGGTTGGGAACCACTGATCTAGGCCAGTGGTTCCAGCCTTTTTGGGCCCACAAATATAATAGTTGTTATCAGAGACTGACTGCAAGCAGCAGTGCTGCAGAAGGGCAGTGGAGGACCTGGCCCTCGTCTGGTCCCAAGGTATGGGGATATCCCAGGTGAGACTGCTCACAGCAGGCAAATAAAATTCATTTAGAGCAGAGGTGTCAAACTCATTCATGTGCAGGGGGTGGGGGGGAGGGGCACACTGGAAGGCAGGACACCTGTCATGGGTCATGTGGGTGCATGAGCTCCCAAACCCTTTTCCCCTCCCTGTTCAGAGTGGCATGGGCTCCCCTTATCCTTCCTCAACCCCACAGGCTCTCCCACACCTTCCCTTTTCCTTGCCCTGTGGGCCCCCATTCTGCATGCTGGTTCCGTGATCTGAGCCCTGCTGGGCCCGGAGCCTATCTTTGGAGTTTGTTGCTGCAGACAGCTTTCAGGCACATCCCCGGCATCAGCTCCACAGGCTGGATCAGCGCCCTTAGGCTGTAAGTTTGATACCCTTGATTTAGAGCCCTGTCCAACATAGATTGCTGGTCAGCAACAGCTGGCGCTGGATGTATTCATGGACCCCTGCAATAACTCTGCAGACCCCCAGGGGTCCCCTGACCCCAGGTTGGGAACAACTGATCTAGGATTTTAAATTGCAGGAGTGATTATAGGTGTGGTCAGTATAAAGCTTCTTCCCTCCTTTCTACAGACATGGATGTTAGAATTGTGGGGAAGGTCTCTCTGCTGGCAAACCAGGTGGAAACTCAGAAGTTAAATGTTTTTCTTGAACAACTGTGGTTTCTCCCTAAAACAAAGGGCATTCTTTATTTTTCTGTAGAATATTGTGAAATTATGCCATGTTATCATCAATTGCTGATTTTGTACTGGAAGTGGCATGAATGCTCTCGAAAAATGGCCCTTTTCCCCGGGGCAAGGGAAGAACATTGCAAATTGTTATATGCTGGAGTCCTGCCTGTTTTGGCAAAGAAATAGCATCTGTTGGCAGATCTTTGCACTCAAAGGCAATGTTTCAGTTAATTTGAAACTTTTGAAAACTGATCATTTCACATAGCCCTAATTTGAAAGATGTCATGGGTCTGAGTTTCTGTTCTCCAGCATAACTCTTGCTGAAGTAGTGCTTGGAGGCCCCAGCCCAATTGAACAAGGCACTGAACAAACATATAAAACCAAAAGATTGTCCCTATCCAAGAGAGATATGCAAACCTAAGTATAAGGTGAGAGGACAAGGGGATATAACACATTGGCTATGTCTACACTACAGGGCTCGGTTAAGCCGGCTTAATAAAGTCTGCTTAAAGTAGACTTCATCAGACAGTAACTGTGAGTAACTAAGAGATACTTAGGGATTCACCAAAATTAAGGCAAGAATGGAAATCCACAGCTGTTTAACATATTTTGCAGAAGTAAACAAGTAAAACACAACAACCTAAAAGTGTAATTGCCTGGGACCAAACCATGCCAACACTATACGACGAACCTGGTCATCTTATTTGAATTAATACACTATCAGACAAAACTACTTGTCTGATACTATTTGTCTGTCTAAGATCCTGCACTGCCTCTCCATCTTCTATTATGCAATGGAGACACTAACTACCAACCTCTGTTTTGCCAATGATAGTCTTCATTGCTTATTTGTGAAATTTTCCCAAAAAGCACCTTCGTACTCCATCTTATGCCATCCTCAGTGCCTAGGAAGAGTTCTCAAAAAATATCCAGAAAGCCATCATATAGTCCTCCTTCAAATCTGACCTCTGCTGTGATGCTACATAAGACCTAATAACTTGACAACAGCTGGATGACTAGTGTGCTATGATCACTGTTTCTCACACTGATCAGAATTGCCTCACTCTGATCTGGTTCTCCCCCATCTGTTTATTATATCCAGGGGTTCAGGGGTCTTAAACTCAAATCACCATGAGAGCTGCATGAAGACAAGTACATTAGCCTGAGATCCACACCACTTAAACCTTTTCATACAACAATATTGCAAATATTGATAACACTAGTGTTGTTGCAGGCCACAGGAAATAGCTTTAGGGGGCCACACACAGTCTGCAGGCCATCTGTTTGAGACTGCTGGGTTAAAGTAAGGGGACAAGCCATTCCAGGGCCCACACATTTTAGGGGCCAGCATTCTGAGGCCCCTAAACATACAATAATGGGATGGAACAAAGCCCTATAAGCCGGCCAGCAGGGAGCTGGTGCTGCAGGTTGGGAGTTTAAAATCTCCCACCATGAGCATGCATCTGAGCATGCTCAGGGTGGGAGCACCCTGTGGCCAGGTAGCAGCTCCAGCAGCCAGGTAAGGGAAAAGGGGGGAAGCCTTAGGGGGTTTGGGGGAGGCCCAGGAGCCAGCAGCAGTGGGGAAAGGGCATGGTGGGGGACAGCGGGGGAAGGCACCCCCGGAGCACAGCAAACCAGCAGATGACTGGGGAAAGTGCCCCTCCAGAGCTTTTTGTCAGTTGTTCATACACTGCTTTGAGATCCTTTACATAACAGGACCATAGAAGTACAAGGTATTAATAATAATTTCAACTAATTATAGCCTGACACAAATGACTCATAATTCAAACATTTCTGAATTCTTAAAGCTGTGACCAGACTCCCATGCTCAATGGCTTATTGATTTTTGAACTCAGGGAATTGCAACAAAAATGTAACCTCAGTTGAACAGGGAACAAGCTGTAAAGCCTTTACCATGTCTGAATTTGTCTCCTAGTGCTGTAGCAGGCAAAACTCCCCAAGGAATTGTGCCCACAGATACCTTGGCTCTAGGAATGAACTTGACTCTCAAAATCTATTTTGACTGTCATCCCCTCTGAGCAGGGATCACATCTCCTTCAGTTTGTCAACTGCCTGGAACAACAGGCCCTGATCTGGACAGGAACCTTCAGGCAATATCAAAATGTAAATAAATAATCATAATAAACATGTTAGTTACTAATGACTGGTAGAAAAGGAATGTGCTCCAACAGTGTAGTCAAGTTCCAGGGGGACAGCCATCTCGTTCAGCAATACAAACAAGGAGTCCTGCTGCACTTAAAGACTAACAAATTTATTTATTGCATGAGTTTTCATGAGTAAAATCCCACTTCATTAGATGTGTGAAATGGAAACAACAGTATGTAGGTGAATGTGTAAATTCTGAGAAGGGAAAATCACTAGGTCAGTTCAGACTTTTTCAGCAAACCAGTCAAGTTATTTTGTTTCAGTGTGAAACAACAGACAAGAAGGTTAGAGTTTTAAAAGAGGGGAAAATCACCTATTGTAATGAGTGAGCCAGCCCAAATCTCTATTCAGACCCAATTTAATGGTGTCAGATTTGCATATGAATTTTAATTTGGCAGTTTCCTTTGGAGTTTTGTTTTAAAGTGTTTCCGCTGAAGCACTGAACTGTCATGTTCATTTTTTAATTTTACCATTCTTCATATCTGATTTGTGTCCATTTATTCTTTTGCATAGAGACAGTCCAGTCTGGCCAACATATAAGGTAGAGCAGGACTCAGGAACCTTTGCTGATCCCCAGTGCCAGCCCTGCCCACCGCACCCTCAGTGGGTGCTGGGGGTGGGGCCAAAAGGGGGTGGGGCCAGGCCTCTGATTTGGAGGTGGGGCCAGCTGCTGCCCTTGCTGGCGGGTGGCTTCCGGATCCCAGCCGGGCCTCCTCTTCCCCCGCAGTCTCCAGGTCCGGCCAGAGGCGCCTCTCGCCCCTGCTGGCTGGCGGCTTCTGGCTCTGCAGTCGGAGCCAGAAGCGAGTGTGGGGACTTGCTCCACTCCCCTCCAGCCCTGTCCTGCAGGGGGTGTGGCCATCAGGGGGCTGGGAGCTGTGCACCACGGCTTCTGCTGGCCTGGAGCTGTGGCACGCAGCTCATGCTCCCTGGTCGTGGAGCGCTGGGTGAGCAGGGCCGGTGGAGAAGCCTGAGCGACACTGCGCACCACTCAGGCTTGGCTCCCATGCCATTTTTGGCATGGGTACCAGGGGTTTCCAACCTCTGAGGCAGAGGGACATCGTTGGCTCTGTAAAATAACTTGCATATCTCCTTTCAACTTCCTACCACCTACTTACCACAGTGTCTCCTCTGCCCTCCCTTTGACTCACTGTTACTCTTCTTGAGGGGGGTGGTCTTAAAGCATTGACTTCTGAGTTGATTGAGCAGTCTCCACTGATCGCTCAGCTGACCTAGAAAGACTGAACTGACAGGTGAATTTGCCGCTGTCAGTGTAGGCCTGGCCTTTGACACTGAGTCACTGCACAGCAAGAGCTGTTGGTTATAGAATATGGATCTTTCTAAAGCAGCGACTTTCAACCTTTTTCCATTTGTGGTGCTCTACAAAATTTCAAATGGAGGTGTGGACTTCTTTGGAAATCTGACATGGTTTGTGACCCTGAAGGATTTACGGACCAAAGGTTGAAAACAACTATTCTAGTGCACTGTTTCAGATGTGGAGCAGTGTGGTGGCTAAGAGTTATCATGTGATGGCTGCTTGGCAGTTTGAGATACAGACTGGTTTCTTAAACAAGTGTTTACATCACAGCAATTGCTGATTCTTTTGGCCTTGTTGGCCCCTTCTAAGCAATTCTGAGGCATGTTGGCAGAGTAGCAAGTTGCTTTTTTGATGTGTAGATTAAAATCAAACCTGTTTTTAGAGATGTTATTTGTAAGCACTAAAATCTCTCTGGCTATTCCCTTTTGTTGTTGCATTGTAGACTATAGTCATTAGGACTGAGCAAGCCTAAACAGTAATATAGCTTTTAAACCCATTATGATAGGCTTCTATAACTTTTAAATGGAGCAATTTAAAAAAACAACTGATGTTAATGCAACTTCTGAGCAGCACAAATAAGTTAGCTAGTGAATCAACTGGAGAGTCTCCAGTCAAACATGGTTCAGGCCTTACTTTGGAACAAATGGGTTTCTTAAGGTACGCTGTGGTATAAGGAGCTGGGCAGAAGGGAAGTGAGTACACGTTACCTATGTGGAACTTCAAATTATCTTACAAAAAGCAGGTGTTACTCTCAAGGTCTGTTAAAAACAAATAACAAAAGAATTAAAGGAAAGCATGTGCTTAGTCATAACTGCTTTGCACTGTTCTGGCCAAGAGTTAATGTTTTCAGAGTGTTTGTGTTTCCTGTTTGTTCTGTCACCTTGATGTCATGTATTCTCCTTCCTCCATGATTCCTGACAGTTGCTCCACTTAAAGCTTCTCTTGCAGCTGTTACTTGGTGAGCATTTCAAAGATGATCTAGCTTTCCCTCCAAGTCTCACTCTCTTAGCCTGGCTGGGAAGGGAATGGAAGCCTCCACCCTTTGGCTGTTAATTATTGCCAGATAGGGTTGTATTCTATTCACTTTTCTTGTGTAATTTACTTGCAAATGTATGAGCAATTGGGGAGTGGCAGGGTAAAATTGATACTGACAGGGGATTACTTTACATGCCATTTTCTTTCAAGAGCCTAACAGGAGCAACAAAATTATTAATTTCCAATCTGTACTCTTTTCAAGAAATCTAGATGATGTATTCAAACACCCAACAGTCTCAAATCAACATTTTTCATAAAATTATGTGGGCTTTTTGCTAATTATGACCACATGTTGTGGGTGGGATAAGTTAGACAGAGGAAGGAGTTAATTTAGAGTACCAATTTAATTGATCTGCTGTGCCTGCTTTGTGGGTTAAGTGGAGCAGCCATCAGTCTGGCTTCACTGACCAGTTAAATTGGGTTTCTGACTTCTTTACCCTGCTGGAGTGGAATAGAACTGCTGGAATACAGTAGTGAAAGTGGTGCCAAATTTGTAATGTGAAGAGATGAAAACATGATTTAGGATTGTATCCTCCCACTCAGTGAGACAGTGCTGAGCAAATGGAAACGGAGCTTTTTGGAGGCACTGAAGAAGGGTAAAACTACTGTGCAGCTTGGTCCCTCCTTCCCTCCAGCATGCTAATTGGTGGATACTAAAGTATAAACAATGTGTGATTTGCAGCATACATCACTTATTGGTGGGCAATCACTGTAGGTGGGATATTCATATGCATCGTCATCATAGTGTAGATGATACCATGTGGCTGATGAAGCACAGTTTTTTTTCCCTTCAGCCATTTTTGAGGTAGTTCTTTCCTACCTCATAGAGGTTTCTATACATTGAGGTATTCTCTCTTCCCTACTTATATGGCTGCACCTATATATACTGAGGCATGCTATCTCCCTTAAAGAGGTACATGATAAGAAACTTGACTGTATCCTCCCACTCAGAGGAATCCTTTGATGTTATGCCTCTGTGTTGCTTACATCCAAGATACAAAGTCTTTTACATTGATGCTAAAGGAATTACAGTGCTACCAAATGGTTAAGGGGCTTCTGGGCATCCAAAGGCAAAAGTTGACTATTTAGGCTGAAATCATCATCATCTTTATGTAGGTAGCCATGGCATGGCTGGAGAAGGTCCGGATCATGTGCTTTAGAGATAATCTTAACCAGTCTCCAAAGGGGTAGCCACATTAGTCTAGTTCAGCAAAACAAGAAAGAAGTCCTGCTGTACTTTTAAAGATTAACACAATTATTTTTTCACATGAGCTTTTGTGAGTGAAGTCTTAACCAGGCTGTTTGTCCTCCAAGCGTTCTGATATTAAGATGAATGGTGCAAGTTCAAAACTGTAAGCTAGAACGTAGAAGGCAGACTTGAGCTGTGTTTCTTCCTCTGCGTGCACACACCATCAAAGAGGGTTTTGGGGCTCTCTGCTCACCCTGCATTGTGAAATCCTGGTGGGCAGCACTGAGCAGAGTGTGGGCTATAGATGGGGCTCTGCTCAGCATGTTACATGCAGCATCCACAGGTGTTATGTATCCAGGACTGGGCACAAAAGATCCCCATCTCTGGTTTAACCAGCTGCTCTGAGTGCATTGATGGCTTCTTGTTTGTCCAATATGGAAGGGATGTGAGTCTGTTTAAGCTCCCATTTACAGAACCTAGATAGATAGCACAAGCTGCGAAGGCTTGTGTTGGTAGCTTAGTTTAGGAGGTTCCCAGTTCAGTCTTTCCTGTTAGTCAAGAGGATGGCTGTTAAATTCACTTTCCTCTGAAGCAGTAGGCTAGCCGTTAAATGGCTAATAAATGTTGGTTTCTCTTAGGTTGATCCTGCATCCTATGTGTGAGTCTCCTAGAGAAATCGGTGAGAGTTTTGCATAAGGCAGGGTTGAAGAATAAGGCCCTTGAAAGTTCATGTCAAAATGATTGTAGTTCGTAGTAATATCAGTTTCTGACTTTAGGATGTCAAATGAAAGTCTGAACTGCCCAGTACAAAAGAACTGCCTTTGATTATACCTGGATTGACTGGGCAGAGAACAGTTTTTTTTGAAACTCTAAGCTCTTTCCTTACACATCACAGGGGGTAAGGAGTGAATTAACCATATCATAGGCACATGGTACTTCCCTACTCAGATTACACCACAAAATCTGGGCAGTTCCTGGAATAGAGCTGGGAAAGGGAATTCGTGAGTGTAAGAAACAGTTGGAAACAGAGCACTAGTAACATGACTGGAGACAAAAGGTTATAGGAGAATTTTACTGCATCTACAGTCCTGCACATCTAAAGGTTAGCAGAAATTGTAGTTAACTAGATATCTGTAGTGAATTTATTGTGATTGGTGTGAAATAACTTGACTTTAAACTTTAGTTTTGTTTTATTTAATCTGTTTTGCTTTCTGTAGAGATTATACCTTCCTGTGTGATCTCTTGACTTTGTACTGACTTTGTTCTCCAAACTTACTCTTTAATCGTTAATCAGAGTTTTAAAGCTGTTGTTAAATGTCCTCTGTTTGATGCAATAAAGACTTCAGTGGACTTGGAAGGGTTTACGGTGTGTTCTTTTAGCAGTGTATTAACTAAAACAGCTATGGCTACACTGCATATGGACAAAGCTGTTTGCAGTAGGTTTTCTGCAATATACTCTGTGAACAAAATGTATGTTTTACTAGAACTGAGATGAACCGTTTTTTTTTCGCCTTCCTCACAAGTGAGCTGCTCAGAAAAAACAATTATTTCTAACACTGCTTCTGGCCTTTTGACTGTGAATTCAGAGAGGATTTTATCTTGCATACTGAAGTGAAAATTAAGTTTGTTTTTGTTAATGCAAGTCAAGAAGTAGTCATGATTCAGTGTGACAGGCTGAATGTAAGCCATATGAGCTGAGCTATATAAGCATAAAGGATGATTGTATTTTAGAATATTTCCAAGCAATTTTAGATTTTTGACACATTCACCACTTCACAAGTTGTACACACCCCTCTCCCCCCAAGGACCAAATATCCGATGAGATGGAAAACGCATTTTCTGTGGGAATAGAAACTGGGTAAATTTTCTTTTCGACAATGAATTTCTCACAGAACACGGAATTTTCTTTCTCAATTATAATGGGACTGGAGTAGTCAAGTTGAGTATTTGTCCTGTTTTGCTATTAAATGACTTCATAGGAACTTTGAAGTCAATCAGTCTCCCCATGCTAATTGTTATCATTTGACCAGGCTATTATCTGGTGATCTCTGTTGTTTCATTGACTAGCTTTTCTATGTGCACTGATACCTGGTAGTTTTTGGTTGTTAAGGGTTACGTTTCCACTGTGGCATGTGGAGCTTAGCTCACTCCACTCACATTAATGCCATTAACTGGAGTTGCATGTCCTGCAATATCAGACAGATTTCCAAAACTAGTCTTTCTTTTTGATGTCCCCTCCCCTCCCCCCAGCCCTTCTGCAAAGGCTATTTTTCCCTTCTTTGTTATTTCTTCTGTATTTGTACATAATGTATGCTGTTGTATGGACCGCTGGTTTTCAATCTTTCGTGGGTTGTGACATACTTTTGGTGGTGTATCGTGACCCTAGAGGACACACCAGCCCACCCCCACCAGGCCAAATCCAGCCATTGCCCCAGCTCTCTGTGATACACTTACCGCTGTGTGGTGACATAGTAATGTGTCTCGAGTCTCAACACAGTAGTTGAGAATCTCTGGTATGAATAGCAAATGAAAGGCAGCTATAATTCAAACTCTTGATATCTGGGTTAATAATGAAATTGTTGGTCCAGTCCTGTTGCTGGTAAGTCACTGTATCTCCTAGAATTTGTGAAGGTCGCAAAATGGTCAGCTATGTGAACATTTCAGGAATGGATACTAATTAAGGTCCATTTATGAATTACAGGTTAGTGCTTCTTTCAGATGGGTGTGTGTGTGTGTGTGTGTGTGAGAGAGAGAGAGAGAGAGAGAGAAATTAATATATAAGAACAAGTAAAATACATCAGAATGTAATAAAGAAATTGATCATCTTACTCTATTGGCCCAAATTCTGCTCTGTTACTGCAGGGTGAGTCCATCAGAGGCATTACTCTAGCTAAAGACCAAAGTGTTTAAGAGAGCCAAACTTGGTCCAATAAATCTAAGTCAGTGGAATGGGATAGTAAAAATTCCACTCAAGTTAGTGGAAGGTCTTTCTATTGACTATGATGGTGACAGGGACAAGTCCTGTATGACAGCGGATGGTCCAGATTGTGATGTATTTTTGCTGCTTAATATTGTGTGTCAATGCATATTTGATACTTCTTCGTTTTTAAGGAAAATGCCAGTAAAGAGTCTATTATCAGGCTCCAAAGTGCCCCTTATTACACTGTCACAATAAACTAGCCAATATATATGCTCTTGTTCTCTCTCTCTTTCTGTAAAAGTAATATATACATTCCATATATTAATTTTGCTCTTATTATATGGCATGTTAATAATTTCTGGAATTACTGTGCCCTTTTAGGAAGAATAGGTGGTTCTTTAAACAGGTTTTGTTGTGGGAGATCATATCTGTCTGTAATAAGAAATAGGATTTGTGTGAAGTAAATGGGGTAGATTCAAATGATTTGAAATCTACCTTGGAAGGAAAAATGGTCTTTGTGCAATGCAAAGATGGAATCACATTCCTGTATTTGGTTAGCAGAATGACACATATTATCACTTATTATTTGTATTGCCGTAGCACCTAGGAGCCCTAACTATGGATCAGGATTTCATTGTGCTAGGTGCTGTACAAACACAGCAAAAAGATGGCCCCCGTCCCAAGGATGACATCTTAAATGTAGATGTATTTTTGTCAGGTTGATCCCAAATGGGTGACCCTATTTCTTAAGAAGTCAATGTTATGGGAGGCAGTGCTCAGCCTAGAGAACAAGAACAAATAGGCATTAAGAGGGATGTGGTCCCCTTTGGCCACAAAACTATGTGGAAAGGAAACACCAACCCTCACAGCTATACAGTCATTCTTGGCCAGAAGTTGGGACTAACAGCAAAATGGGGCTTGGGCAGTAGACTGAGTGGGAGGCTAAGATCTGCATAAAGGAAGGCAGTTTGTGACGGTCTCAGTCTGTCCATACTCCTATCACTTGGCCCTGGTATAGTGCACCCAGGCTTCTCTTCCCCTGTGGTACCTATAGAGCTTTTGTCACCAACACTGCTTCAATACTACCAACTACCTGCCATAAACCACTCCACAGTAGCAGCTCAGGATGTTAAATTGCCTTTAGAGGAGAGTTTACTTTGTAGAGTGGTCTGGATATACCACATTTTCCTCAGTTTATGCCTCTCTGTGTATACAGAACTGATCATCTACTTTGGAACTACTGAAGGCCTGGGGGAGAGGGTAGTTGTATGGCCACCATGTGGTTGCTTTTCCTCACATTGTACGGAGATTCCATTCCATGTATATTGGTCTCCCTATTAACTACTCAGCTGTGGCTGTCATCTGTTCCTAAGAAGAATGTGGTGATTCCTGGCCAGTGCAGGTAGGGTATCTAAGTACATTTATGGTCTCTTTGACTGGAGAATTCTCATAATGCCTCTGTGAAGTACTGTTGTCCAGTGTTACCTACTGTATGGGGATCTATAGTGCAGAAAGACTGATTTGCTCCCAATCACACAGGAAGCCTGTTGTGGCCCAGAGAATTGCCCTCAGTCTCTGGACCATCCTTCTTTCCTTTCTGATACCTCAACCCAGTGCAGGACTAACCTATAAGATGTGGATTTTCAGATGCATGCCAGGATGTGTCTGTACAGCAGCTGGGAGCGGGTTTCTCAGCCCAGGCAGAAATAGATGCTAGTTCATGAAAAATAGCAGTGTGGTGGTTGCACAAAGGGTGATGACATGAGCTAGTCACCCAAGTTTTGACACAGGAGATTTGGATAGGCTTGTGCTGTGACAGCCACTCTGTTATTTTTAGCAGAGTAGCATGAACTGAGCAAGTCCAAGTTTGTCCACCTAGGCTGGGAGGCATGTTCCTGTTGGCGTTTAGACATATCTAAAGACGTTTAGGCTTCTACATACCATTAAATTTGAGTATCTAACTCCCTTTTAAATCCTAAATGCTTGAAGGAAATGCTGAAACAAAAACCATTTTGGAAAAGCAAAAATCCACTTCATTGAGTGCTGATCTAGCTAGCAGACAATCAACACTGCTTGGGTGGTTGAGGGCACTGGGTTTGGGGTTCGTGCCTCAAATGACAAGTATGTACAATGGTACAACTTTGTGTTTAGCATTGTCAGTACAGTATTTCTCTAAAACCTCTAATCTGCTGTAAATCCAAAGCCTATTATAGACATGTTTCCCTGTCTGCAGTTTTGGCCATTGTATCATCCCCCTCTGTATTTGGATTATTTAAGATCACAGTGACAAAACTCTTCTCTTAATTAGTTATTGTTTAGGCACAACTATGGAAAGAATTTTTCATGTTCATTTAAAGTTTTGTAAACATTTTCCCCTCCCCAAACATTGCACCAGCTGTATTTGAACCTGTGAGTGTGGTATGCAAGTGTGAAAAGTCTCTCAGGGGACAGGGGAGGGAACCAGAGGCTGTGACTCAGCAGCAGAAGGATTCTGCACAGGGATGTTTCTTACTGTTGGCAGGTCTTAGGAAATCTTTTATTTAGGCAGCTAATTCTACAGAAAGGCAAATCTTGCCTTTTCAGTTGTGAAAATTCTAGGGAAACTGCATAGCCAAAAAGGCGGAGGAGGAGGGTACTGTGACACCATGGAAGATGCATTTTAGTTGTAATCATTTAGGTTTATTTCTCTTGATATTTGACTCTCTTCCCATCCAACAGTATTCTTCTCTTTGGATAGATAGGACAGTTTCTCTCTTCATGGATTCCTCTTCATATCTTTTATTTCTTTCAGATTAATTTTATTTCTTCTATTGCCTAGTCCAGTGTCGCTTTGTAGAATGTGTGTGAAGGCACGATATATTAGCTCATTCTTCTTTTCTTGTATTAATTTTTTTCTCTCGCTTATTTTTGTTATATGTTGTTAATTTTCTTTCACTGGAAAATAGAAGGAAAGTTACCCCTTCTCAAAGGGAAAAACAGTGGCAAAAAGTTGACTGTTTTATATGGACACTACTGTAGTAAGACAACTCACTTTCACTAGTCTATACCATGCCTGGAGTATAGTTAATTTTAATGTGAATCAGACTCAATTTACTATATTGTTTATTCATCCAACAAAAACAAGATGTTGACAAAGAAAAAAGTATTCTCATTATTCAGCTACATAGATTCCTCTATAGACTAAAACATTGGAATGTTTTGTGTGTGTGTGTGTGTGTGTGTGAGAGAGAGAGAGAGAGAGAGAGATTTAGGAATACCTAATTATCTAAGATTATGGCTCTGTATCAGCATAGCACTAACATTTGCATTTGGGCAAGTATAAAAAGGGGAGGTTTTTATACATATATTTTATTTAAAAAATCCAATAAAACCCGGCTATTTTCATTTTCATTTGTGTGAAGGAATTGACCTATTCTATGCAATGTTGGAAGCTCAGGCACAATAACATTCTGATAATGTGTTAAGAACCAGAAAGTGAACTTAAACAGTAGAATTAAGAAAAAAAAAAGGGGGGGGGCAGGGAATCAAGTTTAATTGTGAAAGGCAAAAAATAAATACGGAATCATAAAATAAATGGGAAACAGTAAAAGAAGGATCTAATTCTGGGTCTTGATAATGTTGGTGATAAATGAGCAATTTTTCAATTTTTTATAAAACATAAATGGTTATCTATACACTGCCTTTGATTACAAATCTTAAATGTGTTACAAACTTGGAGTCAGATATAAGGGCTCTTACTTCTTGGCATAAGACTCTGATTCAGGAAGGTATCCCCATTCAGGACAGCCCGTAGAAGGAGCACATTTAAAGCCCACTGAAGTCAGTGGAACAGAAGCATGTGCTTGAAGTTAAGCAGGTACTCTGTATTCTGACAAGAGAAGCACATAAGCACATGATGTATCTTGATTTTTAATAAGGCTTCTGACATACTTCCATATGTCATATTCATAAACAAACTAAGAAAATGTAGTTTAGAGGAAATTACTCTATGGTGAGGTGACAGAATAAACTCATATGTTCACTTCCTACACATGATTGTAATAATTTTTGTACAAAATATATCTTATAAGGAATCATTTAAAAACTCATAGTTTGCAGGTCAGTATCATCATGATGAAATATTTGTTATGACACTGATCACAAAATTGTAAGAATTCCCTGTGTGATATTATTAACCCAAGTTCTATGCCCTAGAGTCTTGTTGGCAAACAGGTAAGTGCAAAACAAAGGTAAACGTTATCTTTCCATTAATTTACTGCTTCAATAAAACAAATTGATTTGTTTTGAAGCAGTAAACAGAGTCATCAAGCATGAAAGAGAAGACAAAGGAAGTTCAAACCTGTTAAAAAAATCTAGCAGGGAACATCCTTCCACATATTTTCTTCTCCTGTGTTTCAACTGGAAATGTTTTTTCAGGAGGGGGGTTGAAACTATAAAAAGGAGGGACAGATGCAGAAAGATATTCCCCCTCTCTCCATATCCATTTCATTCACTACACCTAAAGAGAAAAAGGAAGCAATCTTTGGAATGTGGAGAAGGGGTCCTGACTAACAAGAGTTTTTGATGAATAAGACTGCTGAAAGCATGTATGAGAGTACTTTGCTTGAATCTGATATAGTTTGTTAAATTAGGCATTAGTAAACATTTTATCTTTTATTTTTCTTGTAACCATTTCTGACTTTCATCCATTACTTGGACTTAGGATGACCAGGTGTCCCCCCCTT
Organism: Podocnemis expansa; assembly: GCA_007922195.1. NCBI lineage: Eukaryota > Metazoa > Chordata > Testudines > Podocnemididae > Podocnemis > Podocnemis expansa. Next base: position 34,620,225 of record ML681973.1, on the reverse strand, counting down.
TTGTAAGAATAGTCCCAGTATTTAGGGATTTTTCTTAGATAGGTGCCTGCTATTGTCCCACCTGATTTTGCACACTTATCTGATCACTCTATTTGTACTAAGTTAAATTCTGTCTTTGTAGTTAATAAATTGTTTTACAATTTTATCTAATTTAGTATGTTTAAATGGAGGTATCTGAATAATTGCTTAATATGCCATGTTATCTCATTCCCTTTAAGAACTAACAGACTTAAAATATTTTGTGCTGTCCAGGAGCTGGCTGACCAGTACGGGACGTATGCTCCTTGGGGGAAATCTGGGATTGACGGTGTATTGGGGTCACCCAATACTAATGAGAACCAGAGTGGAACCCAGGTGTGGTTGGCTAGCAGTCCATGTGGTAGCTACTCGAGTAACACATTGTAAGGCACTCAGAGTTGCAGGACAGTGCTGAAACCCAGTTCATTAGTCCATATTGTGCTCTGGTATGGCACAGTGGATGCGCAACTACTTGAAAGACAAAAAGTGTTGTTTTCAGTGGTTCACTATCCAATTGGAGGGATGTCTTTTGTGGGTTTTCACAGGTTTCTGTCTTTGGTCCAGTATTAGTTCAATATTTTCCTTAATAATTTAGAATATGGAGTGGAGAATATGTTTATAACAATTGCAGCTGACACCAGCTAGGAGGCATTACAAACATTTTGAAGGACAGGATTAGAATTCAAAATAATCTTGTTGATTTCTGACCAATTTTCCAATTTGTCAAAATGAAATTCAGTAAAGACAAGTGCAAAGTACTGCAGTTAGAAAGGAAAAGTCAAATGCACAACTCCAAAATGGGAAATAGTTCAGTAGGCAGTTTCAGAGGGGTAGCTGTGTTAGTCTGTGTACAGCAAAAACAACAAAAGTCCTGTGGCACCTTAAAGACTAATAGATTTCTTCAGGCATAAGCTTTCATGGGCTCCAGTCCACTTCATCAGATGTTACTACTGCTGTGAGTAGGCAGTAGTGCTGTTGCTGAGGATCTGGGAGTGTTATAGATTGTGCAGTTGCCGAAAAAAGAAAAAAAAGATTAATATCAGTCTGGGGTATATTAAGACAAGTATAACATATGAGACACAGGAAAAATTGTCTCTCTATATTTGGCATTGTTGAGACCTCAGCTGGAGTTCTGTGTCCAGTCTTGGGCACTACGCTTTAAGATATGGATCAGTTGGAGAGTCCAGAAGAGCAACAAAAGTGATAAAAGGGTTAGAAACCTGACTTTAGAGGAAAGGTTCAATAATATGAGTATGTTTAATCTTGAGAAAAGAAGATTCAGGAGGAATCTGATTATCGGAGCCCTTAACATATTTCAAGATTCTTTTAAAAGGATGGTGAATAATTGTATTCCAGGCCCATGAAAGATAAGACAAAAAGTACTCATCTTAATGTTCAGTAAGGGAGATTTAGGGTAGCTATTAGAAGAATTTTCTAACTATAAGGGTAACTAACCTCTGGAACAGGCTTGCAGGAAGGTTGTGGAACCTCCATCATTGGAGGTTTCTAAGAATAGGGTTGACAAACATCTCCCTGGGATCATCTAAATCAGTGGTTCTCAACCACTGTGTTGGGACACATTACTATGTTGCCACACAATAGTAAGGGTGTTGCAGAGAGCCAGGGAGATGGCTGGATTTGGCCTGAGGAGGGTAGTGGGTTGGTGTGTCCTGTAGGGTAGTGATATGCCACCAACTGTGTTGTGACCTGCAGAATGTTGAGAACTACTGGTCTAAATATACTTGGTGCTGTCTCAGCACAGGCAGATGATCTAGAGGATCTCTCAAGTCCCTTCTAGCCCTATGTTTTTTAATTCTATGTGCTTGCTTGCTGCCCTGTCCCTAATTCACCAAGATACTTAATTATATGCCTAACTTTAAGCATCTGAATAATCCAGAGGTTGGCAACCACCAGCACCTGTGCCAAAAATGGCATGGGAACCAAGCCTGATCAGCACATGGTACTGCTCAGGCTACTCTGCAGGCTCCACTCCCCCAGCTCTCCGCAGCTGGGCAGCATGAGCCATGTGCCGTGGCTTCAGGCCGGCAGAAGCTGCGGTGCATGGCTCCCAGCCCTCTGCTGGCCCTGTCCCCTGCTGGACAGGGCTGGAGGGGAGTGGGGCAGGGCCCCCACTCCCACTTCCAGCTCCGACTAGGGAGCCAGAAGCTGCCAGGTGACAGGGACGAGAGGCGCCTCTGGTCAGACCGGGAGACCATGGCCGGGATAGATGTCCCTGGCCAGGACCCCGAGGCTGCCTGCCAGTGGGGGCAGGAGCTGGCCTTGCCTGAACTGGAGGCCTGGCCCCACTCCCTTTTGGCCCTGTCCCCGACACCCACTGAGGGTGCAGTGGGCAGGGCTGGCATGGGGGTCGGCAAAGGTTGCTGACCCCTGGAATAATCCCATCAAAGTCAGTGGGTCCACCTACACATAGTTATGTTCATGGTATCAGACAGTTTCGCAGTGTGGATCACTTGTACTTGTTAAACAAATTTTAAAGCAAAATTCTATTATACAGGATTATAAGTCACATTATTTATATAAAAGACCACAACAGCTTTGTGTGGTAATGAGAAAATATAATATCTAATATACAAAGAAAATGAGCCTAAATCTTCTAACATCATTCTGGTTTGTAGGGAAAACATGGTAAAACCACAAGCTCATTATAAACCTAGAAGCCACATGTATGTATCCAAGGGCAGAATTTGTCCATAAATATTTAAGCATAGAACAAATGGTACAATAGACAGGAAAAGACACCATCCTTGTTAAGGGGCATTAATCATCCAAATTGAGGATACATCCCAGACATTTTCAGTCTTATCCAAAACTCACTGAGGTCAATGGAAAGAGTCCAGGAGTCACGGCTCTGAGAACACAAGAAGAGATCATAAATGGCAGTGGTCTTTCTGAAGATGGAGCAAACATTCCCAAGGGAGGAAAAGAAATGAAGGCAGGACAAAAGAAAGAGATGTGCATCTGGGGATCCAGTGGAACAAAGGTGGTGATAAGGTAGAATGTGGAAGGTGGAAAGAATGGGATAAAGGAAGAGCTGGAACTGTGACGTAGGTCGCTGGAGAAAGGGTGAGTGGTGTGTGCATGTACGTTATGGATTCGTGGGTGTGAGTGACTGTGAGAAGGGGACAGAGAGAAGAAAAGACTGATATGGTGGGAACAGAAGGGGAAGATTCAAGGGAACCAGAGATAGTGCAAGAGAATGAAGGAGCAGACTGTGATGCAGAGAAAGGATGTGGTGAGAGTCATGAGTGGTTAATGACTGCCTATGATTAGTAATAGTGATTCAGCAGAGAACTCAGTGACTCAGGCAGTGCAGCAGGAGATAGAAATAGGAACGGAAGAAATGGATATGATGATGGAATTAAGAAGGTAAATGGTCAATAATACACTGTCTACAGAACATACAGTAACTTAAATCCAAGCCACGCTGAAGGATATTGAGTTTGGGGTGGAGGGGCTGGAGGAGGGAGGGGAATGGCTGTTTACCTCACACATTAATTTTTGAGAGAAAATAAAATTAATTAGGATGCAAGTAATATCTTGAAAGTTATAGACTGAAGCATTTTCACCTGAAGATCTTCATAAAGATCAGTGGCCAAGATTTTTCAAACCTGATTAGTGACTTTGGGTACCATAATTGCAAGTGACTAATTCAAGACATTTTAAAGAGGCCTGGTTTCCAGAGAGCTGGTGTTTGGTGGCCTCTGAAAATAAGGGACTCTTAAAAACATTTCAAATCAAATAACTTGAAATTTGTTGCTATTAAGGATTAGTTTCTCCACTTCTGAAATGGAGCTGTTGAGGCACAAAGAGGTTAGGGCCAAGCTTCTCAAAGGTATGTAGGGAATTAACACCAGTTGATTAAAATGAGAGTTAGGCAGCTGAATACCTTTTGAAAATCTGGGCCTAGGTGACTTGCCTGTCTTTACCCAACTGATGCATAGCACAGCAGGAAGCAGAGAACCTGACTTTCAGCCCCAGGCTCAATCCACTAGGCCAAGAACAATTTAGTTTCCATCCTAGAGTCATGCAGCAGCTCTTCATTTTCTCTCACACAGCTTTTTACAATCTTTGCAGTTCACTGAAAAATAAAACACCGGATAGAAAATGAGTTGGGGAGAACTATGAGAGAAGCTTCCAGTAGCTACATCTGGCAATATTGTTGTTTGTGAATGATGGAAATTTAGATGAAATAGCAAGGCATGCATCTTTTCACATTGCTGTATCCAGCAAACAAAATTAATTCTATTATCTTTTATGGAAAGCTTGTGTAGGACCTCTTTGATTGATGGATTACATCCGCAGTTGCAGACTGATTAAAGGGATGATAGATGCATGCTTCAGTTACAGGGATTTCACTTTTCATTCATGAAGAAAACCGAACATTTTTTTCCAGTGCATTTTATTTTTGCAGTAGAACTTTCAAAGTGCTCCACAAATGATAGGCCTTGATTTCCGTTTGTTTAACTTCAGTGGTAATTAACATTTCTTTGAGAACATTCTAACCAAATGTTCTAGTTTTGTCCTCCATTAAAATAATAATTATTGCTTTTAGCTGGAAGATGTTAATTAGTGTTTATAATCACCCCATCTTGAAAGACTTATTGTCAGCAGTCAGGGGGTGGGGGACGGGGACGGACAACTTGTTTGGGAGCCATCGGAGATTCATGGAAGACTGGGATGTTACAACCATAATTTATAATTAACATAATACTTCCTGAGGTATCTATTTCATCTGGTATGAGAAGAACTTTGTCTTCAGTCCATTGTGTTTTTGAGGGCAGGAGGGGAAGGGGTGTGTATGGGAATATTGAAATAATTCCCTTCCCTCCCCAGCTAGTGTACTAAAACATATGTGGGCAAAGAGACAAGAAACCAACACCTAGATAAAGGAGGTCATAGCTAGGTGACCAGGCTGGATCAGGAGGAAGGGGTGGGTGTCAGAACTACAGCTCATCTTGGCCTTTCCTGCTCTGATGTGGATGCCTGTGGAATTCTGAGGACAATGCTGGGGATGCAAGAAGGTGGAGCAAGAGAGGAGTCTCTGTAACTCCGCTGGGAAGATTGTTAGATTCCAATAGTTTCTTATTCCTTGCTGAAGGGTGGAGTCCCCTTTTCCACACACAAACCAGAGATGAGTGGTTTGGGGAAGGCTCAGCCTGCAAAATCTGTATTCACTTGCTTCATTCCACTAGAGTAGGGGTCTCAAACTCAAATCACCAAGAGGGCTGCATAAGGACTAGTGGAGAGCTGCACGAGGACTAGTACGTTAGCCTGAGGGCTGCACCACCGAAACCTTTTCATACAACTATATTGGAAATATCGGTAATGATAGTGTGATTGTGGGCCCCAGGAAAGTTTAGGAGCCACATGCGGCCTCCTAGCCGTGTATTTGAAACCCCTGCACCAGAGGGACTTGGTGCAGAGAGTTTACCCAGAATGTACCTCTCCACTGATCATTGTCCTGTGTGCTTTTCTGTTAAAGGTAATCTGGGCAGAGTGATGTCTCCTTCATAATGCCAGCTACTATTCCCGCCTCCCTTGTAGAAATGCCTGTATTTATATCAGATTACAGCAAACAATGCAGATTATTTCCAGGATCAAAGAGAACCCAAAACTTCAGAAAATTGCAGTGATGCTCTGTTTTTGAAACCAGTGGGAAAAAACGTGCCCCATGAAGAATGTGTAACCAATATGTTGTATGGAGCCATGAACATCCAGAAACGAAAACTGTTTAAAAACCAGTGTAAATAAAGAAAAGATGGCAACTGTAATGATCAAGAAGAGAGCACTAACCTAAACCAGGATGATGAGGTGAAGAAATTTGCAAGGCTGGATGAAGTAAGGCTTTGGAAAACTGAACAATTTTGCATGGTATTGCAAACTTGCTCTAGTTAAATAAACCGAATGAAAAGTTAAAATACCGTTTATATTAGCATCTAACTTGTATGAGGTGATCTAATAAACTACTCCAGAAATCTCTGAAATCTGCGTCTGAAAACTTGGAAACATGCCTTATAAAAATCAAAGGACAGAATAAAGCAACAAATGGAGCTTCAAGAATAAAGAATTAAGTGGAGCAAGTAGTCAAGGAGGAAGGAGAAGAGACAGAAAAAATAAGGTAGAAAAACCCTTGGAAATCATGTGCCCAGTCCAGTCCTATGTCTTTAAAGCATGTCTCTTTGAGTGCTATCTTCATGACCACCTTCACTGATGTGGTGTGATCGGCTCACACGTATCTGTGCTTTTTCCAGCTTCTATTGCAGGGGTAGCCAAACTAACTGATTCTTAGAGCCACATGCAACAATTTTCAGAAGCTTGAGAGCCAGGATGCATTTGCCAGGCCTCCAGACTTGAGCCCTGTGAGGTGGTTGTAGGGTTTGGGCCAAAGCAGGTGCACTCCTTGAGGCAAAAACTTGGAGCCCCACCGCCACCCTGCCACAGGACTGAAGCTCAGAGGCCCAGCAGGCATCTTTAGGGGGCAAAAAATCCCTATCCCCATCACCCACCATGGGGCTTCAGCTGTGACAGGTGTGCACCCTGGAATGAAGCCCTGAGACCACTGTCCCTGCTGTGCAAAAACCTTTAGCCCTTCCCCTCTCCCTCCCACTGCATGGCAGCCACCCTGAACTCCCTGTCCCAATCTGGTAGGTGGAGAATTAGGGGCCTGGTGGGAGTGTTGTGGTTCTGTGAGGTCTTTAATTTTAAAAAAGCTACATGTTGCTGCCAAGCTACAGTTTGGCCACCCCTGGTCTATTGTGTTCCTGTCACAAGCCCTGGAAATTACCACTGCTCTAAAAAAAAAAAAAAAAAAAAAAAAAAAATCCAAAAAAAAATGTGCAATAGTATTTGTCCTGGATTGTCTAGATTGTTCCCAAGGTATCCTCTGATGCCAGGCTCACAGTTGCCCCACTTTTTCTGCCTCATACCACATCAGTATGTAGTGCTTATATCAGGGGGCTCAAACACATGGCCCAGGGGCCACATGCAGCCCCTAAAGCTATTTCCTGTGGCCTGCAATGACACTATTGTCACCGATATTTGCAATATTTTTGTATGAAAAAGTTTTAGTGGTGTGGCCTTCAGGCTAACGTACCTAGTTCTCACGCGGCCCTCATAGTGATTTGAGTTTGAGACCCCTAGCTTATATCATGCTCTCGTCACACTGCAGTGATTCTTCTGATCAGATCACGCTGCCCTTGATTTGGGTTTTCATTCTGATATCTTTATTCATGCTGACTAGAAATGCAGTAAATAGTCTTACTGATGTCAGTGAGAGCCCTGGTAGAGTAAGGTGCCACTCAGCATGTGTCAGGATGTCAGAATCTGGACTTTCAGTTTTATACCTACCACCCTTGTACAGAGAGTCTGTGCTCTTTCTTATTGTGGAGTCAATGCAGGTAGCTTACAATATACTGATACTGTGTCCATGCCATGCAGGTGATTTGAGAGTATGATTTTGAGGCAATAATAAGCAAATAATGGAACAAAAGCTGCAGTTGATTCTCAGACAAACTTTCATTCACTTCAGCAGAAGCTGTTTTGAGTGAAAATAAGGAATTAGCTTCCTTTCACAGACTATTGCTCCTTTCACTGATTACTTTGAACTCTCTCCTAAGGGACAGGCTCCATGCAGTCCCTTAAGAGCTTGGCTCCCACAGAAGACTTCATACAAGGGCTTTCCTGGACTGCAGCTCCCTACTCTTCACAACCAATTTCTGAAGGGGGAAGGTTCCATGCTATGGGAAAGAAAGCAGCACAAATTCGTGTGAACTCTGTTGCAGTAACTTGCACTATTTTGTCTCAAGAGATAGAATCCAGCAAAGACCTGCCAACCCCCCTACTCCCAAATGTAGTAGGGGAATGGAGATTAGATTATGGAGCTGATTTTTCTTAGACTGTCCTCCGAGCCAAGCTGAAGGCATAGACTTCCCTCCGCTAATCGAAGTAAGAAACTTGTGATCTAGCCTGATATTTGTGAGCAGTGTTCCCCCTCAGGAATTGAAATGGGGGTGTGATGGCCAATGAGGTATGAGATAGTGGGGGTAAAGAGGGGCTATATGGCACCATAGTAAAAACTGGAAAGTGGTTCATGAACGACCTTTTTATTGGATTATCACACAAAGTTGGCTACTCAATCCTTCTATGAAGCTCTATATCTATATTCTTCTGTGGTTTTTTTGTTATAATTTTTAACAACTTTGTTAATGAAGTTCTCAAATGCAGTGCATTCATCTTCAGTGGCTTCTTGTGTGTCTGATATTTCCATTCCTTCAATTGATATGCTCATTAATTCATTCACATGATTAGGCAAAACGCAACTTCTTTCAGAACACAACATTCTATTCAGTGATGAGAATGCTCAACTGTGGCTGTTGTGACGGGGAGTAGCAAGAGATTAATTCCAGGAAACGTAGCACAAAGATCAGGCTGAGCCACTACTGATGGTAAAAAAAGAAGTTGAAGTCAAATCTTCATTCATTCGTCGTATGATGTTCCACTCTACATTCAAATTCTCTATTCTTGCCTGGTCACACAGCAATCCCATTGCTGGTAATGCCTGATGCCACTCAGCTGTCGGTATTTTATCGGACATGCATTTATAAAAGCTATGCAGAGGCTGAGTAGAATCCAGAAACCTCTGTTGTAGATTTGTAAGAATCAAGTCTGTGTACTACTTTAATTCTCTTAGCAAACCCGCCTTGCCCACTTCACTTAAGGATTCAATATAAATACCTTCATTAGTCAACTTCTGAACTGAAGTCTTTGCTTCTTCCAGTGTGTGTTCAATAGATACCTCTCTGACTGATGCAAGTGTAGCTTCCATGGCTAGAAAGAGATCTACTACTGTTGTAGCAGATGCTTAGATTGCATTGTTTAATGACCCAAGTGGTTTCAACAGTAGATTCACAAAAGAGAGACTGGTGATAGTCTTTTCTGAACTTAGTAGCAAAAGATGTCCACCAGCCTCATTATTTAGATTCTCCCCATCTTGGTAGATGCCTTCCAAAGCCAGTAACAATGGGTGTAGTAATTTTAAGACAACAGCCACAGATCGCTCATGAGAAAGCCAACGGGTTTTCCCAGGTTGGACTAATTTGAACTTCAGTTCCAGTGCATCTTCTGTTTTTTCGAAGACATTCAGTCTTTTCGGACTCTTGATGAAAGAAAAGTATAAAGAAGACATTAAATGTATAGTTTTTTAATGTCTTTTTGAAGAGTCTGCAGCTTGTACTAGTGCTAGTTGGAGTAGAGGGTCATTGCAGTGTGTATAGGCGAGATTAGGGTTGCACTTTTCTCTAAGTAATTCTTGCACTCCACCTTGTCTTCCAGAAAAATTAGGAGCTCTGTCAAATGCACAAGCAGCCATCTGTTTGGGGTTCAATTTACAAGCACTTAACTCTTCTAAGATGTGGGTTGTCACAGGTGCAGTCAATGTGTCTTCTATAACCTGAACATCTAGAAATGTATCTAATGGCTTAACACTGACATCACAATAATGCACACAGTGACTTAATACTTGACATCTATTTGCATTAGTGCATTCATCAGCCATGTATGCAAATTTTTTGAATGCAGTGAGAGAGTTTTTTTTTTTTTTTTTACTTTTTCAATTCCTGAGTCTTTCAAAGTTGTACCACATGCTTCTAACCAGTCACTTGAGTTTCTTTCAGAAAGATAATGAGCATTTGCTGGTCTTGTTTGAAATCAGTGTCCAACTTCAGGATTAACTAGTGACAACACATTTAACACTGGCCTCCAGTTTGCAGTGTGTGGTATCTCTTGTTTAAATAAAAAGTATGATGCAACAGCCATCTTTGTTTGCATACCCTGTGTGGTGTCTTCAGCATTCTTAGCAGCCTCATTAATACTTCTATAATAGGCTTTGACAGTGACTGGTTTATAAAGCTTTTTGCATGTCGATGCTGTCCACAGCCTTAGTGTTTTGCAGCCTTCTTACGTAGTTTGTCAGCATTGGCTTTGCTGATTCATCGGGAAAACCAAGCTCCTCCATTTATACCAGTTGTAGCAGTGGAAAGTTTTCCTTCTTCATAGGCTTTTTTTGCAAGACATGCACCAATAACCATCTTTTGTAACTTTAATAAATGGGAGAAGTTTGACTGACAAAAATTGAGACCTGCTTTTAGGTTTTAGAGACACTGTTTCTTCAATAGGTAGCTGTATGTGTGCTTTGGGATGGTCAGATGTAGATAAACCTCACCAACTCACTTCTGTAATAAATCTCTAACATTTGACTCAGTTATTAAAGTCCTCAAGTCATGATTTAAGGACTTTAAAGTAGATAGTATCCCCCAGTAAGTGAGCCATCCCATGCCTGCGCTACATAGGAAGCTGAAAACCTCCACAGCCCTTGCTAGTCTGCCAGGGGGAAAATTCCTTCCCAAATTCTGACTGAAAATATGGCAATCAGTTAAACCTTGAGCATATGAGCAAGTCTCACCAGATGTTGAAGTCTGTTGTGGATAGTTCTCTGAAAAATTCTGTTCCATGTGTATGCACAAAAGCTATTGGCATGTTAGGAAGGAACCATTAGGAACGGAAATGGATTTAATAAGACAGAAGATACCATAACGCCACTGTATAAATCCAGGGTACTCCCACATCTTGAATATGGCTTGTAGATCTGGGTGCCCAATCTCAAAAAAAAAAAAATACTGGAACTGGAAAAGGTATAGAGAAAGGCAATTAAAATGATTAAGGGTATTGCACAGCTTCCATCTGAGGGGAACTTAATAAAACTGGGACTTTTCAGTTTGGAAAAGAAATAACTAAAGGTGGATATAGAGTTCTATAAAATCGTGAGTGGTATTGAGAAAGTGAATAAGGAAATGCTATTTAATATTTTACATAATGCAAGAATTAGGTGTCCCTCAATGAAATTAATACTCAGGAGGTTTAAAACAAACAAAAGGAAGTATTTCTTCCCATAACACAATCAACCTGTTTTAACTCTTTGCCAGAGGATGTTGTGAAAGCCAAAACTGTAACAGGGTTCAAAAAAGAATTAGATAAGTTTAAGGAGAATAGTTCCATCAATGGTATTAACCATGATGGGCAGGGATGCAATACCATGCACTGAAATGTTCCTAGTCTCATTGTTCCAGAAAGAGGGACTAGATGTCAAGAGATGGACAGCTCCATGATTGCCTGTTCAGTTCAATCTCTCTGAAGCACCTGGCATTGGCCACTGTCAGAAGACAGATTAATGGGCTAGATGACCATTGGTCAGATCCAGTATTGCCATTCTAATGCTCTTATGTAAAAATTAATTAGAACATAAAAAATTTTTAGTACAGAAAATATCCAGGATAATGACCCCTCAAGGTAGTGATGATGTGAGATAATGACCTGGGCAAATAAAACATTTAAAAATCTTGGCCTATTAGGAAATATTTATATAAGTTTCCCAGTCACAAATCTAGCATTCTGGAGCAAAGTCACTAAAACACAGTGAGATAATAAATTTGTTAGTCTTTTAAAAGTGCTACTAGACTACTTGTTTGGTCAACCAAGAAATGTTCCTTTAACGTGCTCCTCTCACTTCTCCATACCTCACTCACCTTGTCAGTACCGGAGGGAGACACACAGTTCAGAGGTGCTTTCACAAGAGTTCACCTTCCAGAGAAAAGGGGGACAAAGGAAGTAGCACCTTGCTTTTTCCTGTTGGCTGCGTTGTTCTTCATTACTTCACTCAATCACCTTTGTTGTGGATGTAGTCTCCTCCTCAACATTTTGTGTGACTTGACTGCTGTCGTTTTAGGTCTCAGTGGAGGAACTTATGCTGATTCAGTCTGGAAGTCTCTAGTCTCCACAAAATGTGGTTACTTTCCCACACTCCTGATCTAAGCACTAGCACTTAGACCTGATTATCTGTGATTTCAGGTATAATGGTCACTTAAAATAATGGAAACTCTGTAGAGAGCTTGACTAAGGATGACAAGCAGTATTTGACCAGCCCACTACTTGTTAAAAGATAAGAGCTGATTGCTAATCTGTTACTGCTTGTAAGGGAGGGCCCACAATATCAAGAAACATCTATTCTCTCCCCCTCCCTCCCCAGCTGAGAAGCAAACTGATATGGCACCTGAACCTCCTTAAATTTGTTAGTCTTGCAAAGTGCCACCAGACCCCTTATTTGCTTTCCTTACTTCTTACTGAGTTCAGTTCAGTTCAGTCATTTCCAACCAATGACTAAATTGGTATAACACTATGTTACTGGCTAGCTGACAACTGCGGGGGGGGTGTTAGGAAATTCAGGGGGGCAGTTAGGAGGGGTGTTAGCGAAATCCTTGCTTGTGAGTATGACATATTGCCATGCCTATGCTTTGGCCCTACAAGTACAGAAGTATTGGACATGGTATTCTGAACTCTTAGCCAGGCACATTCTGACAGATGAGAGAGTAAAATGTTGTATTTTCTCAGCTATGTGAAGGAGAATGCAACCAAAGGAAGAAATCAGTTTGCTGATATGGTAGCAGTTTGTTCTTGAAAGCAGCATTTAGTCTCTGGAAGACTAGGTTTGAATCCTGTTGGGAGAGTTTGATCTTAGATCCTTGTGGGTGTTTGCTACATTACAAAACCACCATGTAGTATGGAGGAAAAAAGTTTGTGATTGGCAGCCTACTCCTAGGAGAACCCAAGAGTGTAGTTCTTAGGCACGTGCTGCAGATCAACACAAGTACATTGACAGAGTTCCATGTACCTACTTCTCTTTGCTGCAATCTGTCGGTCTGTCTCTGTCTCTCTCAAGTATGGAAAGTCATGGAGAAAATTCCACAAAAGAAGAAACAGAGGAGTAGCTGTCTCAGTCTATTTCAGCAAAGTAAACAAGTAATAAATAAATTTGTTAGTCTTTAAAAATGCCACAAAACTCATTGTTTTGCTCAGAACAAGAAAGAGATTGATGTGAATAAAATAAAACTTATTGTGAAGTTAACATTTTACAACATATGGCAGTGGAAATTCAACATTAATCATGAAGATGACAATGACTAGACAAGTTTGACTGATTTATTTACCCCTATAAATATTATAGTAGCAAGATGTATTTTGACACAAACGACTCATCAATCTTTAGGAGTCCATTATCAGAATGAAGCCAAATTCTGAGAGTTGCTTTTGTGGTTCTAATGCTAATAGAATATACAAGACTCTTGATTTTAGCTTGAAGATGAGATAAGCCAATAAAGAGACCTAGTGCATGAACCAACTTTGAAGCATATTTGCCTTGGAGGGGTAAAGCTATTATACTGCACGTAGCTGGATTGCTTCACTCTTTAACCAGCAGGTACAGTTGTTAATGATGTTGAAACACTTCCTGCATAATCCATGGGGCAAAAGATGCCAGAATTCTGCTGAACAGTCACTTATAATATTTTCCCCTTTCATTTAGGTTCTGTTTTACTGAGGGAAAATAAAATGTTTCAACAGGACCTGCCCAATCAGAAAGTAACTAGACAGGTTTCCTCCTGAAGCTAATACTCAGTTTTAGGTCAAGTTCCCTAGTGAAGGTCTACATCACAGATCCCTGCATGCTTACGGCTTTTAGGCTCACGATGCCTGAGGAGTACTGTACCATTGAAATTTTAAATGTTTTCATGTGTTTTGCATAGAGTGAGTTTTAATTAGCACTTCATTAGCTTAATTCCTGGGGGAGTGAAACTCACAAAACTTGCATGCCACAAGGTGAGATCACCACTGGTTTTTCTTTTAAATTTCTGATGGAGACAGTGACTGACTAGAAACCCTTTCCTGTACTTGGTGAAGGAAGAGAGAAGGAAATGAAAACTTGAATGTACAGTATTGAAGGACAACTGGAGACTGAGTGTATGGGAAGCACAAAGGGTTTTAGAAGGCGAAATCCCAGAACACTTTCTACATAAGCCGGCTTACAAGCCCAAGTATCTTGGTTTAATTAAATAACTTAATTTTGCCTACCAAAAAAGTCTTTCTATATGGTCTTATCCTTCTGCCATTTTTTCTCAGGAAAAGGTCTTGAAAATTTGGCCTGGCGTTTTCTAAGTGATCTAACCAATTTTAGGTAATCTATCTGTATTATACTACATTCCTCTCAGAGCTATGTGAGTACCATTTTTGGTTGCCAGTAACCTATTGGAATGGTATTGAACTAATTTTCCATACTCATTAGGGCATCTGTGTACTACCTACATATTCTACAATATTCTGCAGCTGTTTTGCAGTCTGAATCTGTGTGGTGAGGAGCTTGTTGTTTACACTGTGAAAGCACAGTAGTTCTGTTTGCTTATGGAAACTGTATTGTGACTCGTGAATACAGAGATGTTGGTGTTGGCTACATCTTGTCAATTTTATTATTTATTTCTTCCAGATTATTGAGTGTTCTGGAATTCCAGGTGGCTTTTAGGTGTAAATACAGAGATCTTAAACTTTAACTGGATCATTTCTTTACTATAAATAAACCAATTTATTTTCATTTCAAGAATGACTAATAAAGCAGATTTCCTAAATAACAGAGCTGACTAAGTGCCTTGTCAGTCTATACAGTTCTGTGCTAGAATATGATGTATGTAGACTGTGGCAATCTGAATCTTGTAAAGCACTTTGTGTTTCTTTGGTGTTGTAAAGCAAAAAGGCCCCATTTCAGAATGGCATATGTTTTTGTGCTATCCTGAACAGGGACATTTTCCTGAGTTCAGGCTCATGTGCTTTTATGCTAATATGAGGAAAATCACTCTCCCTCCACCCCACAGGTGTATAGTTGCAGAGATCCCCGTGGGAGTGGAATTGGTGTGGTTCAGATGCACCCACTGCCCCCCCCCACTCCTTCCTGGAGCCACAAATCACCCTGTTGTGCCAGCCCAGCTCTTCTATCTGCACTGGCTTAGTTAATGTTCTTTCCTCCATCCCCTGTCATACATTCATTGTCATCTGCATATCTTTTTGGACAGCAGCCCATCATCCCATTCAGTCCTTTTGGATTTGCTGTGTTGGGGATTTCCCTCAACCCTCTAGGGACAGGTGAATTTCTCCATATGTGAGGGAAATACATGGTATCTTAATTTGGGTTAGGTTGCAGAGGGGAGAGTACTGAAGCTTTACACATGAGTTGTGGCTCACAAGCCCCTTGACCTGCCCACTCCCTGCCCCCCACCCTTGCCAATGGTATTTTTGGGACTAAGCTGCTTTTAATTTCATGACTGCGGATTCTGCTTCTAAGATATGCTTCCTGGAGGTGCATCACAATGTAGCTTTGCAGTTGATTGATTAGTTGTATGACTTAGCTATAAGCAGCGCCTGGTTTTTTGGTTTTTTTTTTATTTTTTTTTAAATGCTGGTTCTCGGCCAAGGACCTGGGGCTGCTGGCAGCAGCAGCCAGGGCCACATCACTGTGGAAAAAAGGTGCCAGTATTCATTACCATCACAAAAAAAACAAAAAACAAAAAAAAAAAAATCCCTGGCTACAGGTTTCCAAAAGCCAGATGTTAGAGGCCCACATTCCTCTGAAATAATTTGACCCACATCTGGTTGACAGGCAAGTGGTAATGCCAGTCTTACTGCCCATTCCTCTGACCATCTCAAAGCAGTTTAAAAACATGAATTCAGCATTGTAACATCTGTACAAGGTAAGTAAATAATTACATTTGAGGGATGTTGTTTGATTGGTTCTTTTTCTTAGAATCTACTCTCATTTTTGGCTTGCATGTCTTGCATCATGTCTTCCCTCCACACACAGACTTTTAATGTCTCTGTGGACCTAAGTTACATCTACACTCAATCAGATGGTGAGACTTCATCATGTGTAGACTTACTCAATTTCTAATAGCAGTGAAACCATGACAGCATAGGCCCTGCCTGCCCAGGACCTTGCGTACCTGCTGCTTCTATTGTTACTCAAGCTAGCCAGTCAGAGTATGTCTACTCATGCTGTAATCATACCTCTTGATTGCAGGTATCCTTATTCAAAGCTTTGTAAGCTCTCAAATATTCTTCATTTGGATTACCTGCAGTATCGCCAAGCCCAATGTGTTAAAAAAATAAGGACTCAGGAACCTCAAAATTATAAGTAGTTTAAGAAATTGAGATTTTTTTTTTGCCTTTTTTTAAATAAAGGCATTTGAAATTTGAAATTGAATGGCTTCTGAGCCATTCGGCTTCAGTTGGATCAGGACTTAAAGCTTTTCTCTGCAACTGGAAACATTCCTTTTTTAAAAGAAAGCTGAGATGCTCCCCAATGACGCACCTTCAGAAGACGGGGCTTTGCGAGTAATGCCAAATACCAGAAGACTTGCAATAAACTCCAGATAGTGGATGACTGTGTAATTGTGGACTCTGTGGCACTTCACTTTCAATAAAAGACTGACCAAAGTTACAAAAGCTGGATCCAGTTTCATGCTGGGGTTTTACATCTTCCCCAAAGTTCATGGTTCAGGTCCATCCTAAGTTTAAGTAGTTCCAGAAGGAAAGGGCTGGTGTTAGGTACACTGTATTTTACATAAGACAACTAAATCAAACATTTCTTCTGCCATTCATTCATGTTCTGAGTAGCACTTCAGTGACACCTGTTGTGAGATGAGTTGGAGTAGCCAGGAATTCTCTATTGCAGCTTCCAGTGAGATCACAAGGTTCTGCCTTGCGAGGGCCTAAAAGGAAGAACTAATCCATTAACTGACACACTCTGTTCAGCAGTAACTTGGATTCAAGATTGAGGTTTTTGCTGGAGAGGAGACAGGGAAGACAAAGTCTTCCCAATGATTTTTTTTTTAACCTTCTTTCGCATTTAAGCGTTAGTATTCATAGACTGATCTTTCTCTCTACATTTTCTCCTGCCGTTTGCAATTCTGACAGCAGTCGAAGCCAACAGGTAAGAAGTATAGAAGTACATACCATATGAAAATACATTTAGACTTCTTATATGCTTTCTAGATTAAAGCACTTTTTTTTTTTAATTCTCTTCAAAAAGGTTTAATATCATGGTTGGATGCTCTGTTTATTCTCAGACTATGAAAACCATGGTTCATGGAAGTACACATTTTCATATGCTGTCCAGTCCAGAGAGCATATGAGGGAAGGGCAGTTATTTGCAAACCTGTCACAGATAATAGATATTTAATAAGTTCTTTTAGGATGAAAAGGGTTGTTTTGCCAGCTAAAGCCCTCTTTAAATCCTCAAGGTAGACTGTAAGTGGAAATTAAGGGATGCATAATCTTTGTGCTGGCTCTGTGCATGGAGTGAATTTCACGGTTAGTGCATGTATATCATATACTTTTTAATACTGTATCTGTATGCTGTCTAGGCTTCATTACCATAAAAACATTTTAGCAAGTTCTTGACCCTTCAAAACCTTATACACATGAGTGAATCCCTTTGTATGTGGTCATGTTACACTCTATGAGATGACAAAAATTAAATAAAGATTACTCGTGTAAGGAAGCTTTTCAAGGAATGGGCCTCCTGTCATTTTTGGGCTCCTGAAATAAACTGACGAGTGCAGGGCTACAGCTAGAGCTAATCTGACAATTTTTGACCAAATTTCCATTTTTTTAATATTATCAGAATGAGACATTTTGGCCTTTCTGAAATGAAATATGTTTATAATATTTAATTTAATGAACAATTCTGACATGTTGACCTTCTCCTGAATTGGGATGAAACATTCTGAAATCTGATTTTACCCACATGATGGAAATTCTGGTTTTTTGACCAGCTAAAATTATAGTTTGTTGCCTTCTGACATCAGTCTTGAGTGCCCTATCTTGGATATGTATTCATCTCATTTGCTAACTGAAAAGGTTCTTGTATCCTTCTTTCCAATGTCTTATACCCATATATCCCATGTGCACACTTCTTCTTTTTTTTTTTTTCCTCTCCACCAGTATTCCAGAAAATGTCTTCATTCTTCCTTAGCTATGAATTTCTGAAGGGGAAAAAATGTTACCACTATGAATAACATTCTCCTGCCAAAAGAAATATTTCCGTCAAGGTTGATATTAAAATAATGGAAATGAATCTAAGCTCTTCTTTTAGTGCTCAAATTGGTACTATACTTGCGTGTCATTTTAAAATGAGTGACTTCATGAATAGTCAATTGTTTTACTTGGGATGGTTGGGGATTAGTCTACTAGAGAAATTATATCCCTGCTATTCACATGAACTCATTCATTTTACAAAAATGACCACCTTTGGGATGTGTTTCTTGTAGTCATTGCCTGTGTATGGGGCTAGGCTGCTTTTGAGGAGCAATTTAACCCCTTGGAGTTTCATTCTCCTCTCTTAGTGGAGTTATACCAGATTGACCCTGGTCTGATTCAGTGGAGTTACTCCAGATTCTCACCAGTGTGAGTGGAGAATTAGACCTTTGGTGCCCTCATTAACTGGGATCATCTCCTTTTGCGTGGTATACTGTGGGCATTAGCATTCTGTTGTGCATTTTGCCCTTTACAATTCTGTTGAAAGCAATGGCGTTGCATGGAATAAAAAAATCACTGCAGACTTTGGGTTTGTAAATTTAAGAAATTCCACAAGAGATGGATTTAAACAAACCAAACCCATGCTTTTGGAGTTATGAAGTGTTGTACAAGCCTGTGGGTGAGATTTGGGTGGTTTTGCTACAGAGTTATGTGAAACTGAAACGCAGCCATTGAAGGGATTTTTCATTCCTTTGTGGGGGTTTAATTTATTGGGACCTTCCACTCAAATTCTGAGCAGCAAAAGTCAATGAAGTTAAGATTCAGTGAAAGACAGCATCAGATATCAATGGGTCTGTTTCTTACTTACATAGAGGCTGCTCTCTAGTGCCCTGGCAGCATAAAGGGGCATTTAAGTGAGTATAAACAGTTGTTGAGAATAAATAACTGAGATCATAAAGTAGTTATAAAAATTCTGAAAGCCTCACACCCACTGAGATGATGTGGCTTCTCCAATGGGTCATGATACCCTTCTGCAAATACGGTGACTCATTAACAAGTGTGAAAAATCAGGGAGGGGTGTGGGGTAATAAATACTTATATAGGACAAAGCCCTGAATATCAAACTGTCCCTATAAAATCAGGACATTTGATCACCCTATCCACAGTCACAGCATGAAGTGCACTTAAACTATGGCTGTCTCCACAAAGCAGTTTGTCTCCAGCAAGGGCTGAGTTCCCAAAGCAGTTATGCACAAACTCCTAAGGAGAATACAGGATATACACCATTTATTTGGAAGAAGTATAAGACACATTTTCCCAGTAGAATAAAATAGAAATAACTCTTTCATTTCATGCTTGGTCCCGTGCCCTCCCCCCCTCCCCTGGCCCCAGAAGTGGAGACTTGTCTGATATGCATCACATGGAAGTTTATTTGGGGGGTGGGACCTATAGATAGTCAACAAAGGGAAAATATAAGGCAGATTTAGCAGCTTAAAAGAGTGAAATGAGATATTTCATTTGAAGGTATTCTCTCCAGAAAGACACAGATGTACATAGTTGATGGAACTAGGGATAATGAGAGGTGCTGCCTCACTCTCTGGTTTGAAGTGGTTTCTATTATAGACAGGGTTTATAGTTTGGTTCAATGACTGTCAGCATTTCCACTATAAAAATTGTTCCAGTCCCCTTGGAGAGCTATCAAGGTGAGAGCCTGGGCCTGGTAACTGAGGAGATAACATAGTGACTGACAAACAGGATTTGTAAGGATCAGATAAACTTGACTTTAACCAGCTTGATGCAGGTGTATTAGCTAAGAATCAGAGATATGAAAGTGACCAGAGGGGGAGAGTTGAAGTGATCATGGAAAAGATGATGTGATTGGATATGAGATGAGAGTTTAGACTCAATGTAAGGTACAAATGGAGAAGAGAGCTTGGGACAGAACTTGGAGGAGCTCAATAGGAGAGGTAGAGAAATCATTAATGGGAAGGGAAACTGAGTATCTTCTGAAGTGGTTGGAGAGTGACAAAGAGAACCCAGAAAGCACTAAAACCAGGAAAGATTAAGGCAAAGAGAGAACAGCTGGGTCACAGACAGCAAAGGGGACAGAAGACCCTCTTAGGCTGAAATGGAAGTGCGTGGATTCCTGGTGAGATCAAAGGAGATTAAATGAAAGATGGGAGAGTGTACAGAAAGTGGAGGTTGGTGACAGAGACAAGAGGAGTCAAGAGGTTTTATTTTCAGAGAAACTGGAATGTATTTCTAAGCTATAGAAAGAAAACAAGCCAGAGAATGACAATGCAGGAAGGAATAGACAATCTGTAGTTATGAGATCCTTTAATTGTTAATATGCCACTAAAGTACAGCTAGCTTTGTGCTACTCATTTCAGAAAACAAACTTCATGGCCTCTTGTTGGAAGGTCAAGTTATGCCTGAGAAGTGAGCCTGCTCATATGCTTCATTTGAGAGGAAGGAGACAATGGACAGCATATGGCAAACATTAGACTGCACTGGCAAATATCACTGGGTGATGTTCACTGAGCTATCAAGTGCCATTGGTCGTGTTTAACATGTTGGTGCAATAGCTATAAATAGGTGATTGCTGCACCAAGTATCATTATACTATCTTTTTAATATGAGTGGAAATGTATAAGCACAATACATCTTTTAATGTAGCCTGAGAGATCCTTTATTGTTGAAACTGGGAGGTGAATTTTAGTGCTGTTAAAGAGGTCAGACTGAATCCTTCAGGAGTAAAGTGTTTCATACTCCAAAGAACGGGTGACTGCAATGTGTGTCTCTTGACACTGCTCTCTCCTGTTTGGTTCTACCCAAAGGTAGAGAAGATTTAGTGCTTGATTACTTTACTAAGATATAAATAGAAGTGCTAGTTAGTGTTTGTGGGGTTTTTGTTGGGTTTGGATGGAATAAGGAATATAGGACACCCCCCAACCCTTGAGGGAACAAAAAGAAACCATTCCAGTGGAAAGTGAAGATTCCAATTTCATATAGGTCTGATAAGACAATTCTGTCCTTGAAGCCTCTCAGTAGTTACTTATCTTTACTTCTTCCATATATTACTCCACAGCTTAAGTCAGATAATCAATTACAAATTCATATTACCTGGAAAAGCTGCTGAAAGAGCCCAATGGACTTTTTATATAAATGATAAAATGGTTAAATCTTATGAAACCAGGCTGAATTAATTCAGGAACTGCATAGTGAATGCTTTGCTACTTATTCCTTTGTGTCCAAGGAATGTGGTTCTCAGTAAATGGATCTCATAACACAAGGATTCACTTTAAATTGTATTTTTATTTTTCACTGCATCACAGTAATGTCCTTTGTACCATTACTGAATTCATATAATAGTACTGGAATTTTCACTAATTTGACTCCAAATTATTATCATATTAATGAATAATGTAGTCTAGCAATTCAAATTATAATACAGAACCATGGAAAACTCTGAGTATAATAAAAGGCTCATATCTTATCAGGACAGGCACACTTTTCCCATGTTTTGGCCAATTTCCAGTAGTGCCTCTGAGCTGGCTTGTTGGAAACCCGGTGTAAATAGGAGAAGTAATCTTTTGAATGACTTCTTTCTTTTTTTGGCAGAATTCCTGTTTTTCTGCTTGGTTTATTGTTTCTGATGATGCTGTGAATGAAAACTTTCCCTCACTAGACAACTTTTAAAATAAAAAAACATTCTCAACCGCTAATTCTGTCAAACTGAAGACAGATTCATTCTTCATTATGCATCCTTTATGTTAACCATAAATAATTTGTGTGTTTGTGATATGTCAGCAGTTAATTTGCTTTAGCTTTTTAAATTAATCATTCTGTAGCACACTGTCGACATTTTAAAAAAATTTCCAACCTGCACATATTTATTTTAGTAGGTCCTAATAGATATTAACATCTCAAATTCAAATACTTTTATGTGCTCTAGAATGTTTGGTTTTAAAGTCACAGAAGTGTAGATCCCCAAAGGTTTTTAGGTACCCAACTCCCATTGATTTCAATGGGAGTTAGAATCCTAAAAATCATTGAGGATGTGAGCCAAAACCACTTTAGTGCCCTCAATAGTAAATAATGTTGCTATACGTTGTAGCAGATCCTCAGGAGATGTAAATTGCCATAGCATCACTGAATTCAGTGGAGGATGTAATTTACACCAATAGGAGATCTGCTACTGAGTCCTAGGCTTTTAGTGGATCTATGCCAATTTATGTCAGCTCAGGATTTGGCCCCAATGAGATTGATAGAAGAGTGGTTAATATGTGTATCACTAATGTGATGTTTTAAACCCAGAATTGCAATTACGTAAGATAAGTTTTGTGTCTTGAGTTCACAAGCATTACAGAGGCAAATATGTTAGCAAAATTTGATTGTTTTTAGTTAATGGTGGGGAAAAACCCTCCCATTGAGTTTAGATATACAGGGACAAATCCAAAAGTCCCTACTCAGGGAAAAAATTTGTCTGAGTTGCATCTCCAGGATTTGATCCTTGGCAATTAAAACATAAATCTGCAAAGGAAGAGCTGTGTATTTACTTATTATGTGCCTTTGTTTAGCCAGAAGCAATGAGTAACAAAGCCCACTGAAGTGTAAAGGGCTCTCTCTTTACTATATTTTTTTTATGAATGGGGGGGGGGGGAGCAATCTTGGATTTTTCTTAAATAGAGAAGAAAAGGAAA
The DNA here is from genome assembly GCA_007922195.1 of Podocnemis expansa. Taxonomy (NCBI): domain Eukaryota; kingdom Metazoa; phylum Chordata; order Testudines; family Podocnemididae; genus Podocnemis; species Podocnemis expansa. The sequence continues at coordinate 34,597,579 of ML681973.1, read as the reverse complement.
AACATGCAACTTGAAGCCTAGTGCCTGCAATGCTTAGAAGACATTATGATTAATTTTATACTTGGGTTTCCAGATGTTGGATTTTATCCCAACTTTTAAGGATTTTTTATGTTTAACAGGATATATGCTGAGTCTAGCCTTTAACAGAGTTTTCTTTCATAAACCTAGGATCTAGGAGAAAAGGCGAATTCAGGAGAATATTGCAGCCTGGGAGCTGAACCAACAGTTCTTCCAGAAAAAATAGGATGAGCAAAGCTGGATTGGTGCCTTATTTGTTTAGAAAGACTATGGATAGGCACAGAGTCCCTCATTTGAGCTGTTTGTATACTGTCCTTTTGATGTTTGTTTGGACTGGTATTTCACATGCCCAGAAGGATTGCACAGGAGTGGAGTGCCAGCAACTGGAGAACTGTATTGAAGAGGTGCTTGAACCAGGTGAATGTTGTGCCTCTTGTTTGCAGCATGGCTGCACTTGTGAAGGCTACCAGTATTATGACTGTGTCAACGTGGGATTTATGAATGGCAAGGTCCCTGAAGGGCAGTCTTACTTTGTGGACTTTGGAAGCACTGAATGCTCATGTCCCAAGGGAGGAGGCAAGATCAGCTGCCAGTTTATGCTTTGCCCTGAGTTGCCCCCAAATTGTATTGATGCTGTGCTACCAACTGATGGCTGCCCTCAGTGTGGAAGAATAGGCTGTCTCCATGAAGGTCAGAAGTATGTGGCAGGCCACACATTCCGTATACCTCAATGTAAGGTTTGCCATTGCCCAAATTCAGGAGGTAAGCTGATGTGCTACCAGCTTCCAGACTGTAGTCCATCCACATTAAATCCTCAGAGCCCTACAGATACCGAAGACAATGATCCAGAGAGGCACTATGATGATCCGTACAGCTATGACCAGGAGGCACCAGAAGGTGACACCACACAGGTGGAGCTTAAGAAACCCAGGAACTCTGCAGTTTATATGGAACAAGGCAGCCTTGGCCACGAACAAAGGGAGGATTATGTGTACCATGCAATCAGTAATACTTCCCGACTACTGACTCAGCCTGTTGCACACACCGAGGAAGCTGCAGTGACAGTCAGTGGACACACTCTTTCTGCCCACCCTGAAATTAACAGGATAACGGAAAAAGAAGAAATAGAAAGAGGAGTAAGTACCACAACGGCACCTACGGTGCAGGTTCTCAGTGAAAGAACAGTGACCAGCAGTGCTCCCAAGGAGCAGACAACGACCACAATAGAGACTCTTGCACATGCAGTAGAATCGGAGAGAAAATCAAAGGGAAAACCAGGAGAGAGAGAGAGAAATGAACAAGAAAGAAATGCTCGCCCTAAACCAAAAAAACACATGAGAAAAGATTATAAAGAACAGGGGGGCAGTGTATCTCCAGCTGTGAAAGAGACAAATGTAACAGTGTCACATGGTCACAGACCTTCCCATGAAAAGCAAGGAGGAAATACTTTTCCTAAGGTCAAATTTAGTCCAACAACATCACCTCCTATTGTTCTGAAAGAAGACCGCAGTCAAGCATCCCAAAAGCAATCTCAGACGCTTTATCATTACCAACCTGAAGAAGACGGAGACCCCAATTCTGTTCATGCTGCCTCCAAGTTACCACAAGGTAAGGCCTCCTTTCATTTACAGCCTTGATTTTTTTTGATAATATTGAATTACCATATAGAAATAGCCCAATTCTGTCCTCCTTGCTGAAACACACATGCATGAAATCAAATACATCTTCAATCTTCTTTTGTTTTTCTAAAAGAAACTATCATTACCTGTCAAAATTTGGCAGAATAGGTAAACTTCTACTGTTTTCTGCCTTACTTTAATTTCAGAGATGGAGGATGATGTTTTCTGGTGTTTCAATCGGATTTCAGGCATTATTCAAATACGGACCTTTGCCTTTTCCCCCTCATTACTGATGTTGAAATGACTTGCTATGCAGGGACAGAGTCAGACATAAATAGTTAGTTGGCTGATTTGATTAGTCACATAAACAAAATCTTAGCTTTGACCACATTGATAAAAATCAGTAGTTCTAGAATTCCTAGCAAAGTAAATGTTACAGAAGTAGTTGCTATATGTGAAACTAAATTTTTAAATATTGCCTAAAATTATTAATGCAAGAACTTCATAAATGCTTAGACTATATTGCCAAGGACTGCTAGGAAGCAAAAGAAATATTTCATATTTCTTCCTGTTTTGGGGCTAGAAGTTTATGGAGTTTTTGATCAGAGCTCTCAAGAGCATGTATTTCCTCTTTGCCTCTGGGTTCCTCTTGACATCTGTAATGAACGCTGATTATAAGCTTTATGCAGTGCTCATTACAGTAATGAATGCAGACTCCATTGCTTCAAATCAATAAGAATGCATCTTGCATTCCTGATTCATTTTTCATCAAATCAACTGCAACATCATTTTTTTCATGATGTGGCACCAAACATTCTCATGATGGTTTTTAATGTTCTATTTCTTTGTTTCCTTTAAAGTACCTGCAGTAGATATAGAGAAAGCTGATTAATCTAAGTGGTGGGTTTCTTCATATGTCATCCAGGTAACATATGCTGAACAACCTGTTCTCACTCTGGTAAATGGGGAATGGAGATCAAATCTAGATCTTGGGTTGAAAGTCACATTATGGCGCTCATCCAAAATAAACTATATACATGATACATGAATTGGCATGATAGCCTCTCCCTTTCCTGCTGGTCTGAGAACCCAAATACTTGCATTTTTCCTTTGTTTTTACTGCAAATGCTACTTAATCAGAGCGGGTCCCTGTGTTTTCAAATTTAGAATAATATCCTGAACCACAACAGTAGGCTAAAGGTCTTGTTCTGTATAAAAATGCATACATTGGCCCTATAGCTAGACACTTAAAATGGGTAAAGAAAACATAAGCCCTACAGAAGTGAACACTTAGCATGAAGCAGCAGAGTAGTATGTAAATTTTTAAAGGAACATCATTAACTTCTAACTTTAAAAAGTGATTCTGAAAATCTTTCTGATATGGAGCCCTCTTCTGAGTGCTCTGAATTCACAATCACACTATCTTTTTCTTTTTTTAATTTTTCTGAAAGGTTGGGTGAAAGTCACTGAATATATGGGGAAATCATGAAACTGACTGTACAAGAAATGCTGGCCACTGTGCAAATTAAAGATATGGGAAATGGAGGACAGAGTGAAGAAAGAACAAGCGTTAATTACTTGTTAGTTTGGGATGACCTATATAAATTACTGTCAGGCAACGCAGCCAAAAATTCATTCCAATAAAACCTACGCATCCCATCACACTATCGTGTTCTTTCAGTACTGTTTACCGGTATAATACTTACTTTCTCCTTCCTCTCTGTGTCCCTGCCCACACATCCTAGATAGTATGGGTCTGATTCTCCACTGTTATTCCATTTTGGATAGTCAGTAGGTATATTGGTGCAAAGTGGAGCAACACACTATTGGATCTGCCTCTTTGAATAGATGTAAATGATGATACAAGGTGAAAGCCCATCAGAAATCAGACCTTGCTGTTCAAAAATGGGGCATAATCCCAATGCCTGTTTAAGTTTATTTGAAACTTAGTGTCATGCTTCTGTACAGAGCTACAGAGTCTAGCTTTAAAACCCAGCCACTCCATTTCTTCCATCTCGCTCCAAGTAGCTGTAATTGATTGTTAATTTAAAGTTAGGGTTATGCCTTATACTTGGATCTGAATACAAATGCTTCATTTTATGTTCCTGAATGAACATTGGAGTCATTTGGGATTTCATCTTTAGTACAAATCCCTTCTGTGGAAAATCTGAACATGCATCTTATTAGTAAAACTTCCTTTATCATCAGAGTTACTTGGCACCTAATCCTGCGGATTCTTGCAGGCTCAAAACACTTCAGTAGCAAGCCTTCCTTCTTCACAAGATCATATTTTGCCAACCCCAGAAGCTGCCAACCCGGTTCTTTCTTCAATCTTTCAAAGTTCTTTGAAAAGCCAAGAGTTTTACAGATGTTTGAATAACTTCCATGAAAGGTCTTGTGTCCTCTCCCACCAGAACTTAATTCTCTTTTTGTCCTTGTTGCTGCCCTGAGACAGACAGACAGACAGACAGAAAACTGCTTTATCAGGTGATTTTATTCAAAAACATGTTTCAGTAGAGTTTTCTGAATTTGAAGCCTGGATGCAGCTGACAAGGGAATAGTTAATTTTCAAGAAATGGTCAAGATGGGTGTTTTGACAACAGAGAATTTTCTAACTGAAGTAATGAACATCTTAGCAGGCCAGAATGTTGCACTCAGCAGGGAGGTGGATGGATACCTTCAGGTGATACTTTACCTTTAAATAAATTAATATTTCTGTCAAGACTGTGCCGTAGAAATATGAAAAATCATAGCCTTTGTTCACAGTCCTTTTGTTCAGTTATAAATGATGCACCTTCACTGAGGTCAGCAGTGCTCATTTTGGGTCATGGAGTTGTAGCAGTTGCAAAGACCAATGGTTCCCATATTTTTCTCAGCCGTGGCACACGTTGATACCTTTAATTATTTTGAGGCACACCACCATATAGTCTCTAAATGAACTCATGAATATTCATGAGCCAATCCAGCACTCTGAGAAATTTTTCAAAGAATTCTATGGCATACCTGCTCAGGCCTGATGGCACACCTATGTGCAGTGGCACACTGGTTGGGAAACACTGGCATAGACCCCATGTTTATGTCTTTATTCTGAGTTAGTAACTTAAACTGGTGTTGGCCAATGCACAGGCCAACTGTTTTGTGTTTCCCCATGATAATAGATGAGGTTGATGTATTTGTGCAGGCCCACTATAAAGAATCTACTAAAACTATCCACAACTGGGGATGTCATTTATCATGGTTAGGACTGATGCTATTGCCTAGGAACTAAGTTTTTTGCCCCCCTCCCTTTGCTTTTATTAGGATGAGTGTTACTCATGAGTATAACAATAGATTCTGAGTAATGTGTATGTCTTATATTTTTGGTGACTTTTGAGCCAGCACTAAAGGACTGATAAATAATTTAGCTGGCGCCTGTAAGAAAATTGAATTTTCATGTAGAAATAGAATGAAAACTTGAATTTGTGAGGTAAACTTCTAAATTGTAAATGAGTAAAAACTGCCAGAACTGTCAGCTAATCTTTGCCTCTTCCATGAATCCAAAATCAGTTATGCTGACTGTGCCAATCAGATAATTTTGTTATAAAGGGTAGCCTTAAAAATAGGAGACAGATTATCTGATTCCAGATTAGCTGTGTCTGAAATCAGTGAATAAAGGAGTGCCACAAATCTGGATTAATGCACTCCTGTGGAGTTTCTGATTCCTATGTAGATGTTTATGGAACCTGGGCCCTATATTGATGTCTCTGGAATTTTTAAGTCTCAAATGCATAGCATGAAGATCCTCTGCTGGTGTAAATTTCAGTGCTAATTATGCTAATTTTCTGTGGGCCTTAGATTCTTGTGGCATTTAGAAATCACTGGATGCATTGAAATCAGAATAAGGGCTTTCCTTCCTTGTCTATTGCAGTGCATATTCAAACATTTCACCAACACACCACAACACAGTACTTTTCATACATAATTCCTTCCCAAACCACAAACCTCCCACCAAAAGCTATTCTTCCTTCTGTGCACTTCTGCCTCCCATTGGGACTCTTATGCAACATCCAATGCCCTTATGGGCACTCCTTGGAACTCATTAGAATGAGCTTGGTTAAAGAATTTTTAAGGGGTCTTTTTCTATATAGGCCTACCAGAGCTGAATCTGCCAGGCTGAAAGATTTTAAGATATCTGTCTGCCTTGTCTAGCACTGAAGAAATTTTGGCATCCTATTGAGAAGGAGATTAAGAGATGCTAATTAGTACTGCTGAGTTTACTCACTTGTCATTTGGGGAACATGGAGCTTAGTTCATGTTAATTGACCCCTTCTTTCAACCAGGATACTGCTAGTGATAGTAAAGAGAGTAAATGGTTTCATGTGACAGGAATACCAATAATTTCCCTTGACAGCACCATAAAAGTTAAGGAAATTTTCAGACAAAAAACTTGAAGGTTAAGTTGAAGTTTTTAAAATTCTTATTACCTACTTAAAAAGAATTTTTTAAGAAAATCAAGAGACATGTAAAACTCATAAAAATTATATGATTTGTAAAAAGAAAATTGAAAAATATGGAATTTATTAAGGAAACACTAAATAAATGTAACCTTTATTCTACACATGAAGTAGAATAATGCGTAGGACAAGTGTTTATAGGTAGTTGGCATCTTAAATCCTATATGTCTTAGTGGCTGGGGACACCTAATGTCTCTGGTTTTCCTGTGTATTTAAAAAAGTTGTGACATTGTTACCCATGTCCCAATCATTTTACATAGCAAGCTATACATAATTTAAGATCTCTGCCCATCACAGGGCACCTTGATGAACCAACCAATAAAATACTGCAGTGACTTATAAATATCCATTGTCTATGATGGCGGGAAACCCTAAATTAGAAGTGTTGGATGGAGAATACATCCCAGAGACTTTATTCACCAGTACCATATGCTCTGGATATTTATTCACGCTGACACAAATGTGGTGTGAATCTTATCATTCTAGTCTGGTAACATTTTACATTCACATTGCACTGACATACATGACTGTGGATGAAAGTTAGTCAGGCTTGGGTGTCTATATGAATGTGCACTCTGGGTGTTTTATTTCTCAAGTTTGTTCTTAGCTAAAATTTCCCATCTTTACAACCTGTATGTTTATATTTATTTGGTTTTCACTTCTGGGTGTTTAAAGGTCCACCCCGCTCCCCCCACATCCCCCTGCTAAAGTTATTGATATATAGACTTAACACCAACTGATTCACTTTTTTCTTGGGAATAATATTTATTTACTTACATTTCAAAGCCACTTACAGTTCTATGCAGAAATTGCTTGTATTCTGAGGGTTTTTTCAAGAGCCCAATAGTTTTAAAGGAGGCTTCACAGAAACATTTGTTTCTATCAGTTGCAAGGAAGAATGTGAAGGTGATGGATATGAGTCTTCAGAAGTGGAAAGCATGTGGTGAGCTTTCTGTTCTTCCTATTAACTGGTTCCAAACAACAGAATTCAGTTATAGTTGATTTCCTGATGCCTTTGGTTAACATTTTTGGCTTCACTCCTCTACATTTTTTAGATCTCAGTTTGGATTTATATGTAGTTTAGTTTTTACCTCCTGAATCTCTGCAGTTTCAAATGTAATCGCAGTAAAAACCATTGGTGGAAATGATTGTAATTTGTCGAGCAGAAACATTCTGGTTTTGGTTTGATGCTTTTTCTTTTTTAACACTTCAGTTGCTCATCTTTCTTTTACTATGAAATTTTGGTTTTATAGAACATAGCGTACCTTCTCCGTGATTAATAGTATTTGGCCACAGGCTGGACGTGCATGGTCCTAGCTCTTTGTAGTTTCATAGCTGAGCCATTTTGTATCCTATTTCAAAAGGATTCTTGTCCTAATTGTCTGTGGTAAGACCACAGTGATGTAGATTAGCCTAAAGTACTCACTGTAGGATTTAGACATATCAGTTGCAAGCATGTATGTTAAAATAAGATATAACATTGTGTTACATCTGTGCTTTGTTAGCAGGCATCTTTTAGAAGAAGAGTTACTGCATGTAATTGGTGGGATTTTTATCCATGTGGTTGTCATTTAACTCCGTATGCTAATTTATTGATATACTGGTTCCATGTTACTTGGAAACTTTGGTTAGTAAACTAAAGCTCAGTGTAAAGAACAAACAGATTTATTAACTACATACAGTATTAATGAGACAAGGTGGGTAAGATATCATCTTTCAGTGGACCAACTACTGTTGGTGAGAGAGAGATACTTCTGTGGAAGCTCAAAAGTTTGTTTCTCTCACCAACAGAAGCTGGCATAATAAAAAGTATTCTCTCTCCTACCTTGTTTCACTAATATCCTTGGACCACCATGGCTACAATAGCACTGCGTGCATGCAGAATTGTCAGTTATTGACAGGAGACTTACCAGAACTCCCAAAATAACCTGACCCAGTATAAGTCAAGTGAGGACTCATTCATAAAGAACCACCTGGTATTAGTCTAGAAACTGGGACCCTTGGCTCAGTGAACTGAGACAAGTAAAGTTGGGCTAAATAAGTTCTTGTAGCTATTACCAATCGTAGGATTTTTAGTCCTTTCCAGGGGTTTTCCTTTCACTAGAGGGCAGTAGTAGACATACACAGTGTGTTATGTGGGGATAGATCCCCTGTTTTTGTGAGTGTGAAAACAAAATCCTACTCAAGGGCTAATTCCGGGTTATACATAGCCTCGGCCACTTGAGAAGAAATGTACCCTAGCAGTCAGAACAGGACTTGGGGCACAATTTTGAGCTTAGTCACTAACTACATGATCTTGGCCATCTCTCTGCATCTCAGCTTTTCCATTTGAAAAGCAGTCTACTTTGGAGAGGTATAAATAGAGCCCTGCAAATCCGCTGATATCCGCCTTATATCTGCATCTGCGGATACAACACGGATATCTGCGGACCATTTCGTGCATATGCAGATCGGATACGGATCCACATATTTTTATCTGCACAGAGCTAGAGCCCTGCAAATATGCAGATATCTGAGGATATCCACATTATATCCGCATGCGCGGATACAACCTGGATATCCACAGGCCATTTCTTGCGGATGCAGGTTGGATACGGATCCACTTATTTGTATCCGCACAGGGCTCTAGGTATAAATACTTTTGATATCCTGTGGTGAAAACTTTCTGAAAGTGCAAAGTATTATTACTACTCGCCCACCATCAAAGAGGCTCTTGGTATTTTGTTTTGTATCACCTTGTTTCTTTAAATTCTTGTCTATACTGCTGCCACTCTCCTGGTTTAGGCTTTTTTTTTTTCTTTGACTCATCTCTGTGTACATTATGTTTTTGGGCTTCTTTTTTTTTTTAGTTTATATTCCTGATCTGTTTTTTCTTCAGCAGTATGTTAGACCTTCTGTAGTTCTCATATCAAATGCTAATTAGTATGTTCCAGAAGGATTTCTTGGGAACGGTGAGTGTAAAATAGAAGTAACTATTTAGTTCAGAAAGTATAAATTAATTGCTCAAACACTTTTACTAATGGGGAGGAGAAAACAAGTTTCTTTGCCCTGTATCTTGGGCAAACCATTTAACACTGACGTAGTAAACCTGGAAGTTACTGTGATAATAAAATGATAGTAACACAACAACAAAAGTGTTAACTCTCACTTCGTGCCATATTTCTTGCTTCCTCTAAAAGCTCTCTCTCTCTCTCTCTCTCTCTCTCTCTCCATATATGGGAGAGGGATAAAACAGCTTAAAAGCAGGCCTCAACAAATCTGTTTGTGATTGTCATGGCAACCAGTTTTAGTAACCTGCCATCTAGCTCCACTATAGAAATGTAATGAAAGAGCACTCTCTAGTGACCAAAAGTAAAACTGCTAGCACCTAGCTGTGAGCCAGTTTTGTCCACCCCCGTTTAAAGCTATTACTGTCAAGAGATTTTTGTTTTGTTTTTACTATTTTCCCACTCATTTCCATTTGTTTCTTTTTGCCCAATGCTGCCCCCCACCAATTATGGATAATTGATGTTCATCTGTAGAAAACTGCACAAGGAAAATATTTGAAAACAGCATGATTATAAACATATTTTGACCAAGTATGAAATACTAGCCAGTGCCTTTAGGATAATGCTCGACAGAATAGGTGCAACAGAGGGGCTAGTGAAGACGTTAAAAATCAGGAAGTCTTCACTGCTATGGTAGATGTAGAGGGAGGAGAAGTAGATAAAATAAAGTGTGCAACAAAACCTTAATAGAAGTTTTATAGATATTCAAATTTAACATATCTAATTCTAATGCCAAGAACCAGGAGTTCATAAGATTGAACAGAGATGAATAAATGCTGCAGAAAAGCTTCTGTCAAATATGAAGTTTAATAATGTAATAGTTATTTCTGAGAATAGTTAGCCTTTTAAAATAAGTTGTCAAGCAAGGTCATTGAAGAAAATATCAATGTGCTTTGAAATAGATTGACATATTTAAGGAGAGGAAAGGATTGAGGTGTTTTAAATTAGAGGAGCAGTTCAAGGAAGACAGGCACATTAGTCTAAAGATGCAAAAATTTGTCAGTTTATGAGAGAACTGTTAGCAGGGAAAAAGTAGGAAAAGTAATTTATTTTCAAATACCGATTGACTGATTCTATGGTTTCCTTTAGTGTATAGTTCTATTTTGCCTGCACCTCTCCTTAGAATAGTTCCAAAGGGGTGGCCCTGCTGGTCTAGTTCAGTAAAACATACAAGGAGTTCTGTGTCATTTAAAGATTAACATTAATTTATTGCATGAGCTTTCATGGGAGAAAATCCCACTTCATCAGATGCTTAGTTCTTCCATCTTTTAAGGCATCTGAAGAAGTGGGATTTTCTCCCATGAAAGCTCATACAATAAATAAATTTGTTAGTCTTTAGTGCCACAGGACTCCTTGTTTGTTCTCCTTAGAATGTTGCCTTAGTTCCCCTACTGTGGATGCCTCTATTTAGAGAACTGCCCAGGGATTATTAAGTACAGCTAACTCCTGCAAAAACCCTTTCCACAGCACAGGAGTTGAGGAGGAGCGGGTGATTTGTATTTATTTTTAGTAGATGCTCTTTACCTTCTGACATCTGAGACAATCCATTCTTTCCACTTCCATCTGTCTAATGCCACATTTCTTGCTCTCTGATCATCTATTTCATTGACAGAGGCATCTTAGTTTTTTTTTTTTAATATATATATGTCATCTTTGGTCCTCTTCTTTTCTAGGTGGTATCTGTTCGAGGGCTTGTCTAGGAATATAGCTTTTTGGCATCTGTACAGTGTGTCTGAACTACATCAGCTTTCTTGTCTCTACACTCTGTTGGCCAGTCCTTTGTAACACATCAGGGCTTTTTACCAGTGAATAGTGAGTGTTCTTCTTAAGCAGCATTGATAGAATGGATTTAGTTTTCTGTTGATGCGTCAAGTTTCAGAAGCATATAACAATGTTGGTATCCCAATAGCGCTGTATAATTTTACCTGGGTTCTTGTGTAAATTATTTTCCCAGCTATTCACCAGTCTAGTAAGGGTTTTGTTTCCCTTCTCCATTCTTTCTTTCACCTCCTTATGGAGTTTTCTATCAGTGCTAATTGTGTTTCTAAGATATACAAACTTATTACTCATGATATGTTTTTCACTATTGATCATATATGCACCATCACTGCTAGCTCCTCTTTGTCCTGATATGACTTTCTTGAGGAGGCTGGCTGGTGGTTGCTTTAGGGCCTATTGCCAGATGGCACAAATTAGAGCAATTCTCAGGCTACTGCGGTCCATGTTAGGACAGAGAATCAAGAAGCAGAATGCATCAGAGAATCTCACCCTGCTCCCTTTGAGTTTCAAAGGGAAAAGACCTAGAATGCAAATGTCATGCTCACTTCTCCTTTTTCCCCCCTCACTTGCCTTCCCTGCCATATCTGCAAACTGTCAGAACATGTGAGGAGCCACTGATGTTTGATAACATTATCAGCAGCAAGACAGCAAAAGAAATGGCAAGCCTTGGAATAAAACAACCCTCAGTGCAATGGCATACATCAATAAACCAAGTATTTGAAAGTGCTTGGGCACACTAGAAGGTGATATAAAATGAAAGCAAAGCAAAACATATATAAAATGAAATGTGCAGGTATTGAGTCCATATTTATATATACACAAGGGAACAAAAACCTTTCTTCCCTAAAACAAATGTCAGCATTGAGACAGGCTCTGTGACAGCTGAAATAATGATAGTTTCTCTGTGGTCAGTGTGCCAGCTCCTCCACATCCCACCTCTGATTCTGGAGGGTACTGGGAGCTGGGTCAGCCCCTAGTGCAAGTGATAGAAGCCTTAGGCCTGCTTTCAGTTGTAGTAGCTAGTAACAGGTCACAAAGGACCATTATGCTGGCAGAACACCTTTTGCTATATGCTTCAACTACTCTCTTGTATGGGAGGCAGGGTGACATAGAACAAGCTTTCTCACACCTATTGGTTCTTACACAGGGGCTAGCTCTAACTGTCTTGTTAGGGGCTGTGCAAAGTAGACTTGGTCTAATCCAGATCTAAGGCACACACTCAAAATAATGATCATCTGCAGGAACTAAAGCCAGTGGCACCAAAAAGCATGGCAGCTGCTAAGGGGCTTTTTTCAGAACTGTTCACTGTGGGCCTAATGCTGCTCCCAAAGAAGTGAAGGGTAAAACACTCTCTGCTTTCAGTGGCTGGTGCTAAGCACTTTCAACAATTCTGCCTTAGAACTTTAACACCAGGTTCAGAGCAGACAAAGTCTAATTGAAATCTGGGTGGATCCTTTTTCCAAAGTATGTAGCCAGCTGCTGAAGATGCTGCCATCCATTTAATGTAAGTATGCAAAATTGTCAGCGTCCAAAAGGATGCAATTCTTGCCAACAAAAAGTGTTGCCCTTATCTTTGGCTGGATATCTTGCTGTCATTTGCTGTTTGGCTGTCTGTATTGTGGGTGACTAGCATGTTGGGCAGTTGTCCCGCAGGCTGATTGCTTTCCAGCTGGCCCTGGTCAAACTTCCTCTCAGTTACCTTCAACATGTATTTTAAACTGATAACATTGAATAGATTTTGACACCTTTCTCCTTCTTTGAATTCAGTTTTTATGAATGTTTTTATCTGTTACTGGCTCGGTTCCATTCATCCCATGCTCCCCTTTTTCACTTCACTGAACCAGAGTACTTGGCTCTATACATACTATTTGAAGTGAGTAGAATGTCATTTGCAGCTTTACCAAAATTTGTTTTGATGCACATTAATGCAGAATACACTTTTCTGGTGTTGCTCAAGCTATCAAACACCATAAGGTCTCTTGTGCAGTAACCAGAATATGCAGAAGGATTTTCTTCTGGAGATAAGGGTAGTCTGATGCTATGACCATAAGCCAGAATTCCAGAGACTGATTCAACTTCCTGCTTTGCCACAGACACCCTGGGTAACCTTGGATGAATCACGGAAGGCCAGATTTTGTAGGCTTGTAGGCACCTGAAGATGTAAACAGGTATCTAGATGGCTTTTCAGAAGTGTGGACTTTCAGTAGGAGTTAGGCACATCACCTTCTGAAGTACTTTTGGAAACCCCATTAGGTGCCTATCAGCATATTCAGGCACCCACAGATCTTTGAAAAGCTGGCCCCTTAGCCTCTGTGTCCCAAGCAAAATGGGGTTCTTAGAGCGTCCCTGCCTCAAGGGGCTGCTGTGGATAAAAACATTACAGATTGAGGCATTTAAATACCATGGCAATAGGAGCCTCATAGCACCTGCAATAGGATTTGACTTAGAAAGCTGAACAGAAATGCTGTGTGCCATAACAAAGTGGGATTTTCTCCCACAATAAATAAATCTGTTAGTCTTTAAGTGCCACAAGACTCCTTGCTTTTTTTGCTTTACTAGACTAACACGGCTGCCCCTTTGGAACTTGAGATTCTTTGTAGCCTTCCTTGGTTAAATTTAGTCTCAGGAGCAACTTTTCCAGTAGCTTTGTAATAGCTAAATGGCCAATTTAAAGTAAATGTCTTGGACTTGGAATGTTCTTAGTCTCCTTTTATTTTGCTTTTTTTGTATCCATTTATAGTGTGTGTCAGGAAGAGACTTAGCTTAATACATATATTTAGCATATTAGAAGAAAATAGTATTTAAATATGCTTTTTTTCAGCACTATAGTATTTAGTGTGATATTAAAATCAATCACTGAGAGACTAAAAATGACACTAAGTAGAAGTACTTACAAGAGAGACACTAATGTAACTAATATTTTGTGAGACCATAACCATTTGAACAGTTTCAAATGTGTAGGCCAAATAAACATATAATTTTAGCATATGCTTAATCATGAAAGGAATTATAATTCCATTACCTTGGGCCTCTCAGAGAGCAATATATCTTACCTCTTAGGGATTCTTAAGTAACAAGCCAGGACTAATTGGAATTTTACAAGGATCCTCAAGTGTGTGCAGGTTTCATGTTTTACTGACTATCCCCAGTGCGTCCGTGTTCACTGAGAGATGGCCAATTGCTTTGCAAACCACCTCAGAAAACCATTGGTGTCATTCTTGGCACTAAGCCAAAGTCCTTCGGGGAAAGAAAAGGTAATTGTTATCATTACGAACAGCAAACCTCCGCTGTCCCCTTTCCTGCCTTTGTCTAGAGGTATTGGGAGCCATTGTTGTAGAGCACTGATTCCTTATGTGCAATGGCTAGCAGTAGATGTTTGTGTTTAATTTTACATTGCGTGTTACATGGCCATGACTCAAGTTTTAAAAAAAATTGGCTGTACCAGTTTTGCATTAGAGCAAATGAATTTGAAAATAATGATGTCAAAGGACCTTACAAATTGGGGGTTATTCCCCTCAAACTTTAAATGAAACTCACTGGATATAGCTTTATAATGTATCAGTGAAACACATTTTGTTCATTTCTTTAGTACTGCAAGAGTAATTTCCGACACCGATTTCTTGAAAATCTTTACTCCATGAGAAAGAAGCCTTTCTGTAGCAAGGACAATATGTTTGTATGAATAACAGTTGTCTTCCCCCTGCCTTGATAATGTGAAGTGGTTGCTTTTTGACTGTCCAGGGCCAGCATTATTTTGTATGTAGCCATTTTAAAAAAAGTTTTCAAGGAGATGAATGTATATAGCTTGTTCATTTCAGACTGTTGTAGATTGTTCCTCTCCATTCTCTTCATTATCAGCTTCCTCCACTACCTATCTTATATTTCAAGGGCATTAGGGGCTGAGGGAGCAACCTTCCAAGGTTTTGAATAGAGATGGAATAAGCATCCCCTAAAGGAAAATTAAAAAGAAAAAGAAAAAAAAGAAAAGTGTAGTCTACATATTTCTCTGAATTCACTCTGAAAATGCTTGCTAATTATTCTCTCATTTTAGTAACACAGGGGGAGACCACATGGGCAGATTAACACATGGGCCTATGGAGCCTGTGCTTGGGGACCCTCTGCTGTGCAGCACTGGGGAGGAGCGGAGCCATTCTGGGCCAGAGGCTGGACTCTGAAATGCTCTTCCACCCCAGCTCTACCCCTGGGCTGGCTGATCTGCCGCTGAGGGCAAGGTAGGCCAGCTCGGCCACCCCTGGGCCAACCAGTGCATCCCTAGGGCAGAGCCAGCTGCTATGCTGTGCAGGCTGGGGCACACCAGAAGTTGCCCCACATGTGTTGGTTGGCCCTGTGACTCTGGGGGGATCAATTAGCCCAGCTGGGGCTGGCCTGGCTCCAAATCTTCCCCCCTCCCAGCACCAGTCCTCCCACAGAGGGGTAGACTGGAGGGGAGCTGAAGCCCCAGGTGAGGGTGCGTGGGGCCCCACCAGTGCAGGAGGCCCAGGGGCCCAGAGACCCCTAATCCACCACTGGGAGAACCTGTCAGTTATCTTGCATTCCACCCTCTGTTACAATGTCCACGACTAGTTCAGTGTACCATCTACATGTGCTGCCCACTAAACCTTACATCTGAAGTCAGTGATTGTTGGTAGTAAGAAAGAGAGAGAGAGAGACAATAAATGCCTCTAGTATCAGTACAAGAAGACTGGGATAAATCCAAAGGGGCAGGTAGTGGTAATGTGTTGGTAAATGGTAAAAGATAAAGCTGTGAGACAGAAATATACTGTTTTGTACAAGTCAGTGAGCCCAAAAGGAAAGGGGGAAACTGATACCGAGGGAGGTTTTAATATGTGATGGTTGAAGGTCAAAGAGAAAAGGATTGATTGGTACCAGATGGAAGGAACTGGCACTTTGTCTGAACCTTGTGCACTTTCTTTTGAAATTTCTCAGATCTTTTTGCATAACATGTCAAGACTTAATGTCTCACCAAGACACTTTAGATCTACTATCTGGGTGAGCAAATTTAAAAACACTATCTGCAATATGAAGGCCAGATTCTGGCACTCACTGAGACTGAGTAATACTGAAC
The DNA here is from genome assembly GCA_007922195.1 of Podocnemis expansa. Classification (NCBI taxonomy): domain Eukaryota; kingdom Metazoa; phylum Chordata; order Testudines; family Podocnemididae; genus Podocnemis; species Podocnemis expansa. The sequence goes on along the minus strand of ML681973.1, from coordinate 34,581,537 downwards.
TGCACAAATAGTTCCATCATTTGCCTTATTTGTGTAATAAAGCACTACTTGTTGTGAGTAAGCATACTGGAATCTGGTCCTAACTGATACACCTAAGTGTAAATGTATACCACAGAGGAGACATCAACGAGAACATAAAAAGTGACAGAACAATGGTTCTTCATCAAACAGTGCTCCCGACTGCTTCACTTGAGGTGTTCGTGCGCTGCAGCACCCAGGATCGGAAATTTTCTGAGTAGCAGCGGCTAAGGCAGCTGGGAGATAACAGCGGCATTCAGTGTTTCCCGCCATTGATGACATCAGCTGCTCACTCTCCCCACTGCTGGTTGCTCCTCAGTTCCTTTCTACCGCCAGTGACTCCTGATGGAGTCTGCGGTGGCTGTCCCTCAGGGGACACTTACCTTCTCTAACGACTTCAAAAACTCAAAAATCATACATTAAAACAACAGAATAACACCTGACAATAGAAGAAAGCACTATGCCAAACTCATCCGGCTTTAAGCACTGACTTTCTTGTAACGAGGCAATGCCTGCCTCGGACGGGCATGACTCCTGTATAAAGTGCCTGGGAGAGGGACATCTCTGCCACAAATGCCAGCACTGCAGAAACTTGACCAGTAGGATGAGGAAGGAGCGAGAAAGAAAACTTAAGCTCCTATTGCTGGAGGGCTCCCTTCGTCCCGCATCTGACCCCGGTGCCTCTCCTCACATAGCTGAGGGAGCGCACAAGCGGTGGTTCGCTGCCTCGTCACCAGTGGCCAATAAAAAATCGAAGGGCACTGAGCACCAGCCACAATCCTTGCAGCAGGTTCCCACTAAAGTGGTAAAAAACCCTGCAAGCAGACATCACAAAAAAGCTGGAAAGGCTAACCGCCCCCCAGCACCGGCAATAGCGCAGCTTCAAATGGCGCCGCCATTCACTGCCGCACTGAACTCCACGCCAGCACTTATGGGGCCGTTTCTGGCCACACCCCTGCTTCCACCGGCTCTACCAGCACCATTCGCTGCTCCAACGACCGCACCAGCATCGGTATTTAACTCAGCACTGGTTTTTCTCTCGCCGGCGCCATCTGTCTGCCACACACCAGCCCAGCCTGTAACTCTGCAGGGCATAACAGCAGCAGCACCCCTGGCACCACAGTCAGATACAATAAGGGATTCCTCCCCACTGCCATCCTTTAGAAAACATAAAAAGAAATCCAAACATACTGATTTGGGAAAGAATCTTACCATTCATTCCTCTCCCATATCACCCCTCTTCCAGACTGGTTCCTTCGACACCAGTACCCCATCCACATCTCCATTGAGGGGTACTGCTTTGTCTGGCTCATCAAGTCCCATACCCAGTGAGTCACCGCCACAGCAAGTGGTTCAGACAGCAGCCTACAATTCCAATATGATCTTGCCTTGGCTATACCCCGACTGGATGTTTTACCCCCAACAGGGGCTTAATTACAATGCTTGGCAACCATACAATGTTGCACCACCACCCAATACTGCGCCAACAGGGCTGCCAGTGTTGGGAGAATTTTTGTAATGATACTTACCCTGTTTGGTTATTGATGAGGAAAAATATTATATTATTCGCAGTTAAAACATTGTATAGTGCCTCCCCAGCAGAGGCTGAGTGGGCTAAGAAGTTTGTGTAGGATACAGGTTTTGAGGTTTGTGAAGAGGGGTTACACTAAGTAACCATCGGAGGACTTTGGCAGCCTGCCAAGAGCTCAGGTCTGCCTAGCAACAGCTTGGGCTTGAGGGGAGAAGCAGGCTGGAACTTTCCTGAGCTGCCAGAGAAGCCTCTCGAACTTTCAGGTACCCTGTGACCAAAAAGGGCACGAAGCAGGGGACGCGCAACGGGCCCCTCTGATTGGCCAGGGGGTTAGGTTTTAAGGGCCCCCCCCTGGTTTAGGAGAGATCCGCATTGAGAGTGAGGGCACAGAAGACCTCCAACTGGAATCCAGCAATAGCCTCCCTGAGGAGCTGGGGACAGAAGCCTGTCCAAGGCTCTGATCCTAGGACCAGAGACTTGGATACCAGCCCTCAGGTAGCAGGCTGAAGCGGACCGGTGCTGTGAAGACCCCGAAGGGAGCAGTGGCCAAGACTCATTAAGGAAGCTGCCCTGCTCAGTTGGACTTTGATATAGGGGCGAAGGACTTTCTTTAAAGGACCCAGAGGCACAAGAGCCTTGAAGCAGACGCACCAAGCCGGGATCCAGGGAACCAGGACTCCGAGGGACCGTCAACGAGGGTGTCGGGCCAGCGGCTTCCCTAGCCGAAGAAAAAGGAGTAACTAGGGATTGTTGAGTTGCAAGCACCTAGGAGGGAGCCAGAAGGGTGTACCTGAGGGTACCGGAGGGAATGGGGGAAGGTTTTCCTTGTTCAAGCCACAGTGACTGGCTGGTTTGGGGTAGGGATTATTTACAGAGATTGGGAGCTAAGGATCCGTAGGAGCCAGAAAGGGTTGTAAAAACATTCATTAATTTTGTTGGGTATACTTACCTTGATTTTTATTTACCAGTGTTACTTACCTGTGCCGTGTCCCTCTCACCTTTACTCCCCTAATAAATGGTTATTTTTTTAAATTTGAGTGTCTGCCTCTGGTGGAGCTACCTCTTTGAACGTGTACAGGCAACGGAGTGAGGAGATATCCGAAGGTGGGCACGAACCTCCTGGACCCAAGATTGTCCAGGGGTACACCATGGGGGTCCAAAAATTTTTATTTTAACACCAGCTGTACAGGCTCCTCCAGATTCCATACACTTGCGACAACTGCATCCTCCGGTAGTGGTCACGATGGCAACTGCCGCAAATACAAGCACAAATGACTCCATGCTACAAGTGAAGAACGATGACACCAAGCAGTTCTGCGAATTATTTAAAAGGGCTGCGGAATCTATGGCTATTTCCTTACAGGAGAATCAGACCACACAACATAAGTTATATAGGATTCTTCAAATGGCAGGCTTGAATAAGCTAGCCCTCCCCATGGATGAGGGTATAATACATCCAGCAAATGAGATATAGCAGACACCTGCTTCGGCACCTCCTTCCAATAAGAGGGTGGACAAGAAGTATTTCATCGCTCCCAAAGGGAAATGAGTTCCTATTTACCCATCCTCAGCCCAAGTTTCTTGTAGTGGAGGCAGCAAACCAAAGGAACAGACAAACGTATTTAAAGTCCAACCTACAGAATCAAGAGGACAAGAAACTTGACACCCTTGGAAAGAAGGTGTACACATCAGCAGCGCTCCAGCTGAGAATTGCAAATTACACAGCCTTACTCGCTAATTACAATCACGACATTTACACCAAACTCAACGACTGCTTTAATTTTATTGCACAGGACAAACAAGATCAATTCAGTCTTTTAATTACAGAAGGCTTACTGGCTGCTCGAACGGCTCTCCAAGCCTCCTTGGATGTCGCCTATGTCGCTGCCAGGACCTTGGGCACGGCCGTAGTGATGAGACGTTCCTCATGGCTGCAGGCGGCAGATCTCCCCAAACACATGCAACAGACCATCGAAGATCCTCCATTTGATAAAGATAACCTGTTTGGCAAGACAACAAATGATGTGATGCACAGCCTTAAAGATTCAAGAGCTACCTTAAGAACTCTAGGCATCTTTACTCCCCTCTCAAGGAGGAGATTCTACAAGAACCAACCTTCTAACATGAGATATTCACAAGGTCAATCAAACTGTAGAGCGGATCCTTACAGAAGCAAGCCTCATCAATCCAGAAGTCGTAGAAGGCAACCCAGTCACACCAGAGTTCACAGCCAGGTAACTTGAAACAACAGTTTTGATGGACAAGTCGAGGGAGCAAGCAGCCAACCGTTTTCCCAACACATACAGTCACCACAATACACCCTAATTTTTAAGAACAGGCTACAGCCATTATTCCATCAATGGAAGCAAATAACATTGGACAGATGGGTCATCGAGATTATTCAGGATGGTTATTCCATCCTATTCTTTTCAAACCCAACAACCCAACCCCCCTACTTGTCCCTCTTCAGGGACTCCAACCATGTACAACACCTACAAAGTGAGATCCAACACCTGCTCCACATAGGAGCCATTGAAGAGGTCCCAAACGATCAAAAGGGAAGGGGATTCTATTCCCCATGTTTCCTAACCAAGAAAAAAACCGGGGGTTGCAGATCGATTCTCGACCTCAGATGACTCAACAGGCACATTCAAGTCAAGAAATTCAAAATGGTGACCTTAAGCAACATACTTCCCACCCTTCAACAGAATGATTGGCTGGCCTCCCTCGACTTAAGAGATGCCTACTTCCATGTCTCCATCTGCCCGCCTCACAGGAGATTCCTACGCTTCAGGTTTCTGCACAATCACTATCAGTACACAGTGCTTCCTTTCGGTCTATGTACAGCTCCAAGAGTTTTTTCCAAACTTATGGCCCCTGCTGTTGCTTTCCTAAACAGGAGGCATATACACATATTTCCTTACCTGGACGACTTTCTCATAAAAGCCAACACGCAACAAGCTGTGGTCTAGGCAGTGTAAAGCAGTGTTTCCCAACCAGTGTGCCATGGCAAACGGGTGTGCCATGGGGCCTGAGCAGGTGTGCCACAAAATTTTTTGAAAAACTACTCAAAGAGCTCTGGATTGGTTCATAGGCTCACGAATATTAATGAGTTCATTTGGAAACTATATTGTGGTGTGCTTCAAATTAATTAAAGGTAGCAAGGTGTGCCACGGCAGAGAAAATGTTGGGAACCACTGGTGTAAAGAACAGGCAACCTCTTTATTGCACTTGGCCTGAACATAAACTATGACAAGTCATCCTTGTCTCCCACTCAAGAGATTCACTTTATCGGAGCACGAATCCATTCACCTACGGCAAGAGCCTTCCTCCCTCTCGACAGATTCCGCAACCTTCAACAACTAGCCGACAACATACAGAAATCAACCATTATCTCGGCTCACACAGCAATGCAAACGCTGGGCCATATGTCTGCAACAACCTATCTTGTGGACCATGCCAGACTCCGAATGTGTCCCTTCCAGCTATGATTCCTTTCACGCTTCAGGCATCGTACTCATCCTTCCAAGACACTTCTATCTATCCTGAGGATAATCAGAGACTCCCTCTCCTGGTGGATGGACCAAGACAATCTTCTGCAAGGAGTCCCCTTTCTCTCACCACAACCAGAGATTACGATAACCACAGATGCCTCCCTACTTGGATGGGGAGCACACTGGCAAGACCAAACCACTCAGGGCAGATGGTCCCTGGCAGAGAGGTTTTTACACATAAACTTGCTTGAGCTAAGAGCGGTTTTGAAGGCGTGTCAACATTTCCTCCTCATAATAACAGGGAGGGTCATTACGGTCTGCACTGACAACATGACATGCATGTTTTATATAAATCGACAGGGGGGAACAAGATCATGACCCCTCTGCTTAGAAGCAATGAATTTATGGGACTGGTGCCTCCATCACAGAATTTGCCTCCGTGCAGAGTATCTTCCAGGCAAGGACAACATTATAGCAGATATTCTGAGCCGATCGTTCCCCAACCACCACGAATGGGACATACGGGATGACATTATCCAAGAGATCTTCACCAGATGGGGTTTCCCCACCATGGACCTATTTGCCAGAGTGAACAACAGGAAATGCACCCAATACTGCTCTCAAGCAGGAAGGCACCAAGGCTCGAGCGGAGACGCGTTCCTCATCCACTGGGGCAGCACACTTCTTTATGCTTTTCCACCCATTCTGATGATTCCACGGACTCTCCACAAAATTCCACAGGACAGAGCGATAGTAATCATGATCGCCCCAGCATGGCCACATCAGACATGGTACACGCTACTCACAACCATGTCCAGAGCACCCCCAATTACCCTACCCCTTGTACTAGACCTTCTATCGTAGAATCACGGAACATGCAGACATACTCACCTGGACAGACTTCACCTAACCACATGGAACCTCGATGGTTCGATCACATAGAGCTCCAGTATTCCAGCAAAATGCGTCATATCCTATTAAATAGCAGAAAACCATCCACAAGAGCTACTTACCTGCAAAAATGGGGTCAGTTCTCCCAATGGTGCTCCCAACGGTCAATACATCATCTGGCAGCTACAATTCCGGCAATCCTTGAGTACCTTCTTCACCTAAAAGAAACAAACATCGTGGTTAGTACAATTAGGGTACATCTCACAGCTATTTCAACGTTTCATGACCACGTAGACGGTACCTCAATATTTGCCCACAGAATCCTCAAAAGATTCATGCTCGGTCTGCACAATCTATACCCGCAAGTCCAACCACCAGCGACACCCTGGGACCTCACGTTAGTCCTCAATGCACTAATGAGACTGTCATTTGAACCTTTGGTCACTACCTCATTGCCACACCTCTCAATGAAAGTAGCCTTCCTGGTATCAATCCCATCCGCTAGGTGAGTCAGAGAGATGGCGGCACTAATGGCCTACCCGCCATATACCATCTTTTATAAGGACAAGGTCTCTTTATGAGTACATCTGAAATTCGTTCCCAAGATAATGTCCTCTTTTCATCTCAATCAAGGGATCCATTTACCAGTCTTCTACCCTAAACCACATACCACAGCGGAACAAAGAATGCTTCACTCCCTGGATGTGAGACGGGCCCTTGCATTCTACTTAGAATGGACCAAGCCTTTCAGAAAGACATCACAGCTATTTGTATCTACTGTTGAACGCTCCTGGGGCAACCAATTTCCAAACAGAGGGTGTCCCACTGGATCTCATCATGCGTACGCATGGCGTACTCTATATGTCAATCAACTCCACCTAATCCAATGCGTTCTCACTCCACCAGATCCATGGCGTCTTCAGTGGCCTTTCTCACAAAAGTCCTGCTGCATGTAATCTGCCAAGTGGCCACCCGGTCCTCGAATGATACCTTTGCCAAACATTATACATTAGATCGAATCTCATCCATGGATAGCGCCCTAGGACGAGCGGTACACAACACAATTAATAACACACAGTCCGAAGAACCCACCACCACAAATCAATGACTGCTATTGAATCACCTCAAGTGGAGCAGTCGGGAGCACTGCTCGATGAAGAAATGGAGGTTACTCACCTTCGTGCAGTAGCCGAAGTTCTTCGAGATGCGTGTTCCCGACATGCTCCACTACCTGCCCTCCTCCCCTCTACTTCGGAGATCTCTTCTTTTCTTGCAGGACATTTCCATCGTAGAAAGGAACTGAGGAGCGACCGGCAGCGGGGAGCGTGAGTGGCTGACGTCATCAATGGCAGGAAACACTGAACACTGCTGTCATCTTCCAGCTGCCTGAGCCACTGCTACTCAGAAAATTTCCGGTCCTGGGTGCCGTGGCATGCGAACACCTCAAGTGGAGCATGTTGGGAGCACGCATCTCAAAGAACTTCAGCTACTGCACGAAGATGAGTAACCTCCATTTCATCTAACCCAGTATCCTGTCTTTTGGCAATGGCCAATACCAAGTGCTTCAAAGGGCATGAGCAGAACAAGTAATCATCAAGTGATCCATCCCATTTCTCATTCCCAGCTTCTAGCAAACAGAGGCTCAGGACACTTTACAGCATAGTTTTGCATCCCTAACAATCCTGGCTAACAGCCGTTGATGGACCTCTTCTCCATGGATTTATCTAGTTCTTCACTGAACCCTTTTATAGTCTTGGCCTTCATAACATCCACTAGCAAAGAGTTCCCTGGGTGGATTGCACTGATTCATTTCTATAGGTAGTCAGTGCCATGAACCAGGGCAGAAGCAGCTGGGCCTAGTGGTTGAAGTTGGAGTTAGGAACTAAGCAGGACTGGGAACAAGGCCAGGAGTGGGACTAGAACAAGGAAAGCACAAGAGCTATCACAGTTGGACATGCAAGTGATGAGCAGCCTATTGCTGCTGAACTTAAATGCAAATCAATAGGCTCCTTGCAGCCACCCAATTGGGTGATTCTGTTGCAGCCCAGCTGGGCTAATTAACCAGTTTTAGAAGTGAGCTTGGCTAACTGAAGAGTTGAGGCTGTTTATTTATAGTGAGCCCACTGTACACATAGTGCATGAGCACACGAATTCCAGAAAACAATAAAAGCCATGCTTCACTCTGAACAAGCCTTAACTGTGAGAAAAAAAAAAAACTGAAATGAAAGAGAAAAATGGTATCCAGGGCATTGCAGGAAAAAAATAATTTCTGACAAGTATTTTTACATAAATGAATTGTGTTTTGCCTAAAAGGCTTTTAAAACTTTAAGCTTTTTCATCAAAATTGGCAAATATTTAGATTTAGATTGCAAAAACCCTGAAAATATTTTGTTTCCCGTTCATTTTTGGGGGGTGGAGGATCCATTTCCATTTGAAAATTTAATCAAAAGACCATTTTTTCAGGGAGGGGGGAATATTTGGAAAGTGTCATCCTGTTTTATCATGTCCTGCCTATGACTTTGAGCAGTCATTTGAAGCAGGTGTTTTAGGGACCATGTTAAATCAACCCATTATTTGATTGTTAACATTCATGCAAGGATTTCTATTTTCTCCAAACACTTTTAGTAGCAGGTAAGTTGGGCTATCCATTTAGAGAAGGTTTTTCAACCCATCTCTAGGCCTTATTGCTCCATTTCATTTGTTTTAGATGCCACTATAATATTAACAATAGCTCACTTTAAAGCTAATGATGCCACAGTTCTTCCTTCTTTCCAGAGTTCTCTTTTATAATATACATTTATTTTCACCCTATGGGAATCACGTCTTGCACAAAACTTTTAAGTATTTTTGATTTGCTGATTCAAAATTGGCAGAGCAGTAGATTAATGATTTTGTAAGATGTTTGCAAAAAATTATGCGAGTTACTGTTTTTCATCGGAAATAACTTAAACTCTAGGTAATGCCTGATCTATTGTTAAGTGTTGCACTTTTATGGGTTCTGAATCAAAACACATAAGCATTGGCTTAAAGAAATTAATGGCAGCTTAGAACAAAAAGAGAAGTGTGGCAGATATGGGCAACTTCCAGGTTTTGAACTCATATGTTATGTACAGGAATAAGCACACAGTTATCTACACGGAGTGACTAAGGTCAATGGCAGGTCTGAGAAATAATTTCACAATTTTACTGTCCCATTTAGTGGCTACATCATCCAGGCTCCTGATCAAGTCATTTATCATGGAAAATTTTCTGGGTTAAGGAGGTAAAAATCCCAGCATATGGCCAATAAACTGTACCTAGAAAACCGTATAATTATCAAATTTTAAATAGCCATCTCAAGCAGTTCCTTAATATTACTTCAGTGATATGGGGGTTATGTATCCTTTGCGATAAATTAGTTAGTTCACCAGAGCTTTTTTGTTTGTTTTCATGTGCACACATTAAACTGTAAACTATTTTTCTGATCTTCCACTGGATTAAGCTTCTACTTCAAAAGATTTTGTGAGAGTATCAGTATTATCTAGTAGTCTTGGTGTATCTGTGTAAAACCCAATGGAACATTGATATTTAAGAACCAAAGACAGCTAGGAGATTATTCATGCTTTAAAAACTGTTGCTTTGAGACTTCAAAGAAAGAGGTTAAAGAATAAATCACAAAGGTAGATGTTCTCTTGTACAGAATTCCTTCTTTTCTATTAGACACATGACTGATTCTTCAGAGGATCCATACCAATTGTGTTAAATTGCAGTGCATAAAAAGACATGTCACAAAAATATTTTATGTACTGCTGGGCTATCATGCAGCTGTGGGCCCTTAAAAACTTGCCAATTGCCTTAACTATGTTGGATACTGCAATATCACTTAGCTATTTACTACAGTGCATTTGGTGAATAACATGAGACTACTGTAGATATTGAAGGATTTATCTTTTGTGAAAACTATTCAGTTTGCAAGGGTCCTCATCGTATTTGAATTTAACACATTTTATAACCATAAGAAATGTGTCCCTGATAACTTTATTTTTCTTGATTCACAAGTAAATGCTGTGCAAATGATGTGTCTATCTCACAGATGTCTCTACTGTCCATGTTCATCTAAGAAATGCCAACATGAAAAAATGCTACTGTTTACTACTGAAAGGCTGTAGCATCTGAGGAATTTGAGTCTCATCCTTACCTTAAATCACTATATCCTGCAGATTCTTGAGGCAGACTCTATTTATATTGGGAGATAAATCTATAATACAAGAGCTTAAATGCCTATACTATGCATGTAGAATTCTTCATCAGCATATCTGACAGTGCAAATGAGAAACAAAGAAAATGGCAAAAGAAACCATAATTCAGGATTGGGTACTAGAGTGTGTGAAAAAGGATCTTGCAATTGTTAGTCTCAATTACACGTTAGAAGGGCTTATTGTGTTGTGTTTGAGAGAGATCCTAAATTCTATGCTGGTAGTAATTAATAGGATTAATCTAAATTTTAAGCAGTAAATGGGGATAAGAGGAGAAGCAGTGGCTACCATAAGCATTGAGGCTGAGGACATCTACTAGTGTCTCTTTAGAATTGTTCTGCTCCCTAAAAAGAAGTTACATGTATACAAGTAAACCTGTATATGCAAAGATGAAGCTTTGAAGGTTGATCTTGTCATGATGCAGCCGTCTGTGTGGAGTCTCAGAACTCCAATTATAGTGGAGTTGACCTAAACCAATGCAGTTACTTAATAGAACCCTCTACAGCAGTGGTTTCCAACCTGTGGCTTGGGTGCCAAAAGTGGCCCATGGCTCCCATCCTGCTGGCTGCAGAGGGGAACCACTGCCTAAGAACCCAGGCATAGCACATTTCCTTGGAGCCAAAGATAGGTACAGGCTCCGTGCTGAAGCCACGGGGATAGAAAATCAGTGTTTTCCTTCCCTGTGGCTATAGCAGGGAGCATGGCAAAGTGCTCTGCCTAGGTCCATACATGCTAGGGTATTTGCTGGAGCTAGGAGAGAAATGATGACCTTTTGTCCGTCTGGCTGCAGAAGGGAGCTACTGGCTATGAACCCAGGTGTAGTGTGCATGGCTACAGGATGCATATGGTTTCCCTGCTGCAGCCAGGGAGATGAGAGATCAGCAAGGAGGTAGGCCTCTTTTCAGTGGGAGAGGCATAGGCCTTCTGGTTACCCTTCAGGGCTGTGAAAATGATATCTATGACCCTCAAGCTGAAAAGGTTGGGAACCACTGCTCCACAGACTTACTTCTGTGTATCAAGCTGGTTCACCTCCCCGAACTGCTGGTAGTGTCTGGGCTCCAATTTTGACCACTTCTTGCCCATTTGTTCAAGATCAGGGCAGTAACTGTGCAGAGCCTGTTCTCCTCCCTACACCTGGAGGGGTAACATAAAAGAATGAGGGAAGCTTTGTGGCTTCTTATTGCACTTCCTTTCTATGGAGGACGTGGTGATGATCCAGCGCTAACAACGAAAGTAACAGTCCATTGCTATGTCTTCACTGACAGCAGCAAAGTTTCTTCCATCAGAAGGATTTATCTGGATTGATGGAGCAGAAGTGAAGACCCACTCAATTGACCCAGAAATCAATTAAATTAAACCCCACCCTAAAAAAGCGTAGTACTGCATCAGCAGGTATGCGTTTCCCGTCAACACAATGTAGAGAAGACAACATGCAGGAGAAGATTTAGGAAGTCCATGTAAGTTACTCAATCTATTCTGCATAGCTTGCATAACTCTGGTTGACTGCTGATGAATTTCTTGGTAAGAATAGACCAGGTCCATGTATTTGTATGTCATTTCAATGCCCATCGTCAAATGTATTGTCTTATACTTAGGTGAATATTTACTTCTTGGACCAGTGGATCTTAGTAGTCTCTTCAAATTGAAAACTACTTTAAGTTACAGTAGAAAAAGACAATCTCTATAAACAAACCATAATTGTTTGTTCTTTCTTGAAAATTGCATAATTTAGCTCATATCCTCACTCTCTGGGTAGCACTGAGACAGAATTTTGTGTTTTAAAAAATAAGCTTATGGCAAAGACAGTTCAAGGCAAGACTGTCATTCCATCTGTCATGGTGTCATCCTGTGACACCAGCCTTTATGCTTCCTTTTGTCTGTACAGATTGCAGTACTTATGGGAGAATCATACACTGATTTGAGACCCTGTGTTCCTAAATCTTGTGGCACATGTGTACTTGCAAAGTCTTTTTAAAAACAAACAAAAACACATTATGGAGCTGCTAACACCTGTTAAGCTAATGATATTAAAGAATTACTGAAATATGGGTTAATGAGCCAATGGGCCGTTCTGTCCTTTTGGAGTTGTTATGGCCTTTATTTTTCAGTTCTCTTTAGCCATTGCATTCTGTGCTGTCAATGCAAGTATGCCCATGTGTACTGGAGGCTTGATTCATAGCCCATTGAAGGCAGTAGGAAAAACTCTCATTGACTTCAGTGGACTTTGGGTCAGGCTCTAAAGATACATGGTGAAAAACTATATGAAATCAAATGAAAAGACCAAGGAGACTTGTGGCACTTTTAAAGACTAACAAATTTATTTATCACATGAGCTTTCGTGGGAGAGCCACTATTTTTTGCCACTTTTTTTCCATTTTCAAGAATCTGACAAAGTGGGATCTCTCCCACCAAAGCTCATGTGATAAATAAATTTGTTGGTCTCTAAAAGTGCCACAGGAGTCCTTGTTTGTTTTTGCCAAACTAGACAAACATGGCTACCCCTTTGGAACAAATGAAGTTACAGTACTTGCTTCATGGATACTTTAGCTCAGCCTCTGGAGGGGGGCACAGAGTTATTGAAAGGGGTTTGCGGGCACAGCTGGGAACATGTGGGCTGTGTAGGGCAGGAAAAATGCAGCCTGCCCTACAGGTAAGTGTGTGCAGATGGAAGGGGAGTGGAAGGGGTTCAGGTGGGGTAAGGGATATTGAGATTGTAGGGCTGACAGGAGCCCCAGTGGGGGGAGTCCCCGGGAGACCCATTGGCAGGGTTGGGGAGTGCCCAATGGCAGCGGTGGAGGGCTGATCCCTGGCCGGGGCCAGATCGGTGCCAGCCAGGGCCACATCCCCACAGTGGAGCCATGGCCCTAGCTAGGGCTGAATCCCGGTAGCAGCACCACTCTGCAGCGGGGGCTGGAACCCGGCAGGGGCTCTCCATGGTCAGATCCTGGCAGCGGCATGGTTGCTCCCTGCCAGGGCTGGATTCTGGTGGCGGCCGCTGGGCTGGATCTGGGCCGCAGTGCTGCTCTGCCGCCAGGGCTGGAACCCTATGGTGGTGCCACTGCCTCGTGGCGAGGGCCAGAACCCAGATGCTTCTCAGTGAGGGCCAGATCCCAGCAGTGAGGGCATCTCTCCCCACCCATGGCTGTTTCCTGGAGGAGAGTGTGCCTCTCCCTACTGTGGTGGTCCACAAAATTTTTTTTAAGTTAAAAAGGGGTCCACAATCTTGAAAAGGTTGGGTGCCCCTGCTTTAGCTGACTACATGCTCGGCATTGTACTGAACACATACATGGAGGTGCATTCATCACTACTCTCTGGCTGTTTTACAATGCTCCTGGTAAAACAAAGTAGCCATAAACCTGATTTAACTAACTGGTTACACTGAGTGTAAGCCTGTTTGCAACAATGGCATATGCCAGGTAAATATGCCCAGTAATTTTAATTGTTTTGCAGACTAACCTCCTTTATAAAATAGTGAAAACTTCTCACTTTAAATACAAATATTGATGGCCTTTTCAAAAAATCATGAAACTATTAACATCAAGAAGGGCTGGATTTTGAATGTGTTCATTTTTATTTTTAGTCTTCCCCTTCTTCCACTTCTCTCTCTCTCTCTTAACATTCAGCATGTGCCTAGCCCCACTGACTTCAAGGGCCTTTGAGGACTTGAGTCAGTGGTGCACACGGTGGGGCATGTGACCTGGTTGTGGGCATCTGGTTGCAGAATTGGGCCCTTACTGTGTAATTTGAGAAGGTCACAGCTTGATTTGTTGGAGTCAGTACCCACCATTATTCAAGTTTAAATAATGACACAGACCTGTCTTGAAATAAGTCACGTTGACTACATTCTGTCTACCTTTAACGTGCATGGAGTTAGATCTGTGTGAATACTGGATTTTTCGATTCATTGGTCATTCCAAAAAACCTAAAAATTGTTTTGCATAGTATAATGTTTCAGTTCAGTTTTAAGGATTTTTAAATGAGTTTATTAAAATAAAATTTTATTTTGAAATGAAATCATTTCAAGAATATCAAAATGAAATGTCAGGATCTCTATGGAATTTTAGAAGGTTTTTTTTTCCTTCTATTTTTGCCTGTACTGAAATAATTTGGCAAAACCAACACAGATGCATGAAATGTTGTGTCACAGAATCTACCTTTTTCTCTGATAAAGATTTTGATAAAAAAATTTCCTGAGCTGTGCATGAAACCAACATAAGTATAACTGAAAAGTAGAATTTATACTTCCATCTGTGTAATTATTTTACAATAAAATGCCAACTGGCAACTACCATAGGCTTAAAGTTACAAAAATTAAATAGGATCTTTTAAAAGGCATATACTAATGATCTACATTTTATAGTACCGGATGTAAAGCAATTTGCATCAGTTTGACATTTTTCTTTTCAGCAACAAAAACCTCATTAGTATGTCTTCTCTCATGATCAACATGGTTCTCCCAGGCCTTATGGTTAATTTATAATAAATAAATAAATAAATAAATACAGATCTCATGGTAACATGGGAATAATTATGCAAAAATACTGTTACAGCCATTTGTCTTACATTCACAGACTGCAGCACTGAAATGTCTAAATTATAGGTAAAGCTAAGTTACACGGAGATGCAAAAATTAATGTCAACTAAATGTACAGTGAATTAATCCCATGGTCCATTTCTGGGGAGCGCACATCTGAGCTGAATTTAATGAGCTGAACTCCCTTTAGAATGATAGAACAGAAGCATTTGATCCTTCATGGTTTGGCACACTTACAGTATTTGCTCAGAAAGAAATATTTGCTGTCTGTTTTAAATATACTTCTCCAGGCAAACAGCAGTTGAAAGGTTGTGTTTCCTCTGTCTTACACAGACAAACTCTTTTTCATCAAGATGATTATTATTATTTATTTGGATTCTCATACCACATAGGAGCCCTACTCATGGCCCAGGAGTCTAGCACAAATAAATTTTGTGGCAGGGTCAAGCTAGATGGCTACAAGAGTGCGCTAGAAGGCCAGTACATCAGCTCCAGGCTCACAAATCCCTTTTCCCCAGCTGGCTGAGCAGGGATTATTCCGGGTTATAGCTGGAGCCAATGAAGGCCCTACCAAGGACTTGTTAAAAATCTTCCATCTAGAGAAAGATGAGGCTGGAGTTATGGGAGCAAGGTGAGCTACCAGAGGGTATGTCTACACTTTAAAAACAAAGGCAACTTTATTAAGTCGACTTAATAAAGCCTACTTAAAGTCGACTTTAAATAGACCTTATTAAGTCGACTTAGTAAGGCTACACTACATTAAGTCAACTTTATAAAGTTGACTTTAAATGGGTGCCCTGGTTTAATTAACTGTAAAGTCAACTTTCTAAGCGAAGTAATAAAGTCGACTTTACCTGATGCTAAAATCAACTTTATTGCCCTGCAATGTAGACAGAGCTTTGTTTAAGTCAACTTAAGGACCCTTAAGTCAACTTAAACATACAGTGTAGACGTACCCAAAGTGTTTAAACAGACAAGAAGCTGACAGGATCTGGGAGGGTTTAGCAGAAGGAGCAGAATGCTGGCAGGAGAGAACCCTGTAGTTACAAACACTGGGGGAGGGAAAATCCTTGCTTGAAGAGAGAAAAAACAATGAGAGTATTATGGCACCTTAAACTCTAACATATTACTTTGGGCATAAAAGCTTTTGTGGGCAGCAACCCACCTCGTCTGATGCATCTTATACCCAAAGAAATTTGTTAGCTTTAAGGTGCCACAGGCCTCACATTTTTACTGTATACAGACTAACATGCTACCCCTCTGAAACTTGCCTGAAGAGAGCAAAAGATCTTTCCTAGATCTGGAGGCCTATGTGAAGAGGCGCTGCCACAATGGAAAGATTGAACTGGATATTTGCTTTGAGTACTACCATGCCCAGGGGGGCTGCCAGGGGTTAAGAGCTTTCCCTGCAAGGAGGCCAGGAAAGACCCCTATCTGAGTAGGGTATGGACCTAAAGCCAAGGGGTATTGGAAAGTAACTGAGAGAAGGTAGTAGCTCTCCTGGAGCCACAGGGTGAAGCCAGTACTTGTTGAGGCCCAGAGTCAAGGATCAGACTGGTCCTTCTGATCCCATCTGACATTCACTGGAAGAACAAGAGCCCCAGCAAAGAGGCAGGGGCCTGTGAGAACCAGAGACAGGACTGGGAGCCAGCAGGGTGTAGCCATCTTAGAGAGAGGCTGTATTACCCTCCCCTACTACTGGAGGATAGAACACTAGGGGTGAAGCATTGCCCTGACCTATCAGTAGAAGGAAGCACTAGACTTACCGAGGTAGAGTTTTGTCACAGTACTTAATTAGATGGTCAGGTTTTGCAGACTTGCATAGTTGTGTCTTTTAAGACATTGAAATGACAAAGGGACAAATTCTTCCCTCTTACAAATGTGCAAATCCAGAGTAATTGCACTGATTTATGTCCTATAGCATTTGCTGTCTTTTAATTCTGATCCCTTCAGTTTAGGAAAGAGCACAGACAGCTGTGGAGCAGCTTGAGATTTAAATCAGTGTAGCCAGGGTCTGGCATGAATAAATCTCTCTGGGATTTCTTCACACTTCTTTCATACTTGAATGGGTGACAACTTCAAGAACTCAAATTTATGAACTTACTGAAATTGAAGGCACCAAAGTCCATTTCCTCGAAAGCCAAGCTTTTTAGCTTTGCTGTTATTTTGTCTGTTTATTCTCTTCAAGTAAGAAGACAGAGAAGGATTTCAAAAATCTGCCTGTCTTGGCTAGGCATATACTGCCAGCACCTTGAAATGTTTCTTTTGTGATTTGAAACTGCTTCAAACCCTTTCTAGACATGGAAGTTGCCAAAGCTAATGATAAGCAATAGGAGAGCAAACATTTGCACAAAAGAAAGGAAAATGAAACTGGCAATGATTTCTAATATGAACGATGCCCCATTATGTTGAGAACAAACTCCGGGGTTTGTCAAAGCCTGTGGGTCAGCTGCCCTAAGTACAGGAAGGAGAAGTGACTTGGAAAGTCATTTGCTTCTTCACTGGCTCAGGTAGACTCATAACCTAGGGTACCATATTTCCCCCAGAGCTATCTTATACATGAGGTTTGGGGCACATGGAGGAGACCTAGGGCTCTGCTTATTCCCCATCTCTATCTAAGTGGGTGGAGAAGTGGCTTTGAAGTGGAGGCTGCTTCCTCCAACTCCCTGAGTTGCTAACTTTTATGTGGGAAACTAGCTCAGGAGAATGGGGTGTCACGTTCCACTTCCTTACTCCTTGTGCAGATGTGCAGGATGGGTCACAATCTGCTCCCACCCATTAATTTAATCAAAGAGTTTATCCATCCCTACACAAATATTGATTGATTTTTTTTGTATATCAGCTGTGATATCTTATTACCTATGTGTAGGTGATAGTTATGTGCCAATCTGTGAAACCACGTGATGAGGCATTTAGCAACTGCTTTACATTATTTGCTCTGATCTATGCATAGCACAGTGGTTCTCAGCCACCCCCTTGGGATGCATTACTGTCTCACCACACAGCATTAAGTGTGTCACAGAGCTAGGGAAATGGCTGGATTTGGCCTGGAGGGAGTGGGCTAATGTGTCCTGTAGAGTCAGAATGTGCTGCCAAGTGTGTCACAACTCTCAAAAAGCTGAGAACCACTGGCATAGCCTACTAGCATTCCAAACTTCTGAGCAGCTTCAGGCGACCTCCATAACTTAAAAATCAACCTGCCAGAGAAATATTTCTTTCACTGTCCTTAAAGTTACACTGGTGTGCATGGCCAGATGAGCAGCATCAGTCCTATACCAGCAATGGATTTAAGGTCCATTTATCTCACCTGCCCACAAAACTGGAATTGAGAGTTTCACAACAGTCAAAATGGAAGATTGCCTGACCATTTTATGTGGTATTACAGGGACTGCTCTATCACTGTATATAAGTAAATAGTAAGGGTAGTAGCTGATGACGCTCCAGAATATGTAAAATAACTCCTGGGTTTTGTAAAACTTGTTATACACTGCAAATTGATTCCCAAGGATAGCTGTTTACATAACCCAGGGGTCTCACACTCAAATCACCATGAGGACCACATGGGGACTAGTAGAGGGCCGCATGAGGATTAATACTGTAGCCCAAGGGCCGCACCACTGACACCTTTCCATACAATGATATTGCAAATACCGGTAACGATTGTGTCATTGCGGGCCGCAGGAAATAGCTTTAAGGATTGCGTGTGGCCCTCAGGCCATGTGTTTGAGACCCCTGCCATAACCTCTGAATGTATTGGTTTGTTTAATCTGGTTTAACATTTACAAGTTTTCACATGGCTAACCTCAATCAGAGTTTTGCAGTCACTGGTGAAAGCTGAGAAGTTCCAAAGGGCTAGCCGTGTTAATGTAGTTCAGCAAAACAAACAGAGTCTGGTGGCACTTTTAAAGAATAACAAATTTATTTATTGCATGAGCTTTTGTGGGAGAAAATCCCACTTCGTCAGATGCTTGAAGATCTTAGTCTTTAAAAGTGTCACCAGATTCCTTGTTTGTTTTGGTGAAAGTTTCACAGTCTGGACAAAACACTGGCTTTTGCACCGAGTAGTGCTGAGGGATGGTGTTACGCCCGGAATATAAATCTATGCACTCTTGGGCTATGATCTATATGATTTTTCTGTTCACTTTTGCAATGCAATTGTTTGGTTTGATGCCCAGTATGCCATGCAAGGTTCCTTTATAACTGCTCATAGCATTCTACATGAGTACTATAGTATCATGCTTCCTGCAGCATCATGTACGTGCACACATGTGAAGCAGGTTACATGGCTCAGGGGAGAGGGGATCAAACAGAAGTCTCTTGTAGCAGCATGTAAACAGCCAAAGCTGCAAGTGAACAGAGAGGCCAGAGAAGCATGTAACAAAAGAATCTCCTCAGCAAGAGAGGAGAGGGTGAGGGGGGGCTTTGGAAACAAAAAGAGAAGCTGTTGGCTTTTGGCCAGGAAGACTCCTTCTTACAAGCAACTAACTGCACGATACAAAACCTACCCCTAGCCAGGAGGGCCCAAGGTGGCTAAACACCAGCAGGGGCCAGTTTTGTTGGTAAGAATGAGGAGAATAGACTAAGGAGTGCCCAAGGAATAGTGTTAGTAGAATAGAATGTGTCTATTGCCTTTTGAGTGTGGCTATTTCAGACCGCTTTATTAAAATGACCATGCATTGATTTGCTGTATAGTCACTTAAAATCATATCTTAATCAATAAACTAGTATTTGTTTTAGCTAAAGCTGTGGACTTCAGAGTGTGAGTGAGGGAGGCTGGGAATGATCTATTTCAGTGTTAAATGGATGGATGTGGGATTATGGTGATTGGGAATGGGTCCCAGTCCCTGTAAGACAAGTTCCCACTCTGGTATCTGGGACTGAGGATGCTCACTTGGGGACCGCTCTACAGGTGCCTAGTGTGTGCACTCACACTTCCTGAGACTGATTACATACAGGAGGCTGGTGTGGACTGATTCAGGAGTGAGCGCTTACCTAGGAAAGCGGGGTCAGCTGGAGTCCAGGAGTGGAGGTTGGGGGGTGAGGTCACAGTGGCATGCTGGACCAAATTCTGGGAGCAGCATGTCACAGATGGCTAGAGTGAGAATGGAATCCCATGTGTAGTTGCTGTGAAGTGTTCTGCCTCGCCTGCTCTGGATGAGTTCATGGAATGGCATTCTTTACAGCACCTACAGAAATACAGTTTGGGCTCTACCCACTTCCAGACGTGAAGGGAGCAGTGCTGCCAGCTCTTACAGATTTTATTTTAAGTCTCACTATATTTGATAAAAACAAGAGTTCTGCAGCACCTTAAAGACTAACAAAATTTCTTTGGGCATGAGCTTTCTGATGAAGTGGGTTGCAGTTCACAAAAGCTTATGCCCAAAGTAATTTGTTAGTCTTTAAGGTGCTATAGGAATCTTGTTGTTTTTGCTGTTTACAAACTAACAGAGCTACACCTCTGGAGCTTGTCACAATATTTGATGTTTTTTCACAAAGCTCTGTCTTATGGAGCCATGTAACAATATTTGAATCTTTTTTTTTATTGTTAAAGAATAAGTTTCTGGCCTTCATGTTTGCAGACTGCTGCCTGAAAATATGAACTGTAAAGTCTCAAAAAGCAGAAGAAATACACACACACACTCACTCTCTCTTATTTTTGAAAATTCTCATGGTTTTAAACTGATCTCATTGTTTTTGAGCCTGACATGGTTTTTGAATATTTAGGCTGGCAATCCTGAGGCATAGGAGAAGGTAGTTGCGAGTTAACCCTGAGACATACCTGAATACAATCCAGACTGAGTAGCTGTTTAACCCTTTTCCTCTAATCTGAAGTGCCCTTCACAATGCTTACCTAGAATAGCCTTTAGCTTGGACTGCTCACAAACAGTCTCTACCATGCAACTCATTCCCAGCTACATCTCTCTGTGTGCTGCAGCCAGCCAGATCTCGGGTCCTACCAGCCTTGGTTATACTGCAGGGTGACTCCAGCACACTCCCCATCTTTGATTGCCAGCACATTCCCCATCTTCAATTTCCTGCCAGAAATCTATGCCTTTGGCTGCCAAGTCCTCTCTCAGACCATAAGTTTATATGAAGTCTGTGACTGCTTTAACAGAAATAAAATGCATATAACTTGCTATCTCAAATAGTTTCCGAGACACTTCAGTTTAAACATTGTGGATTTAAAACAAGTTTATTCACTACAAAGAGAGATTTTAAGTGAGTGTAAGTAATGTTGCAGAAGTGGTTTACAAGAAAATGAAGTTAAAATGCTACTGGTACCTAACTTAAATGATATCAGATTCAAGCAAAGTTTCTCACCCTATGTTTTCAGCAATGTTCCTAACAGAACTTCTCAGGTTAGGATTTCTTTTGTAATTCAACTATTGATTCCATTGTCACTTCTGGTGCTATGAATGCAAAGGGCAGGGGATGGAAAAGTGTTTTGGTGTGTTTTGTCCCTACAGTATGTCTCTGTCTTGAAAAACATTTCTAGGTGTTACTCAGAAGACAAAGAGTCTGTATGGAAGGGATGCTGCTTTTTTCTCACCTTTTTGAGCATTTTTTGTTTCCTTTCTTGCTTGATGAGTCTGTTGACCGCTTAAATTCAATTAAGCAGAGCATAAATTCCTTTGTTTGAGAAAGACCTATTAGCCAGCTTCAGTTTGGAACAGGTGTTGTTAACACCATACAGTAGAATCTTATAATTTCACAACAATGTTGTTGCGCCTATTTTATCAAGACAACAGTGACCAGCAAATTATAAGTTTTCAAATGATGCCTCACAAGATGTGCTTTGTTCAAAGAATATGTACAGTTGTGTAGAGATGGATACATCATCATATTTTTGTCCCAGGGTGCCTTTGGGTTATGAAGTGCCCTTGAACATATTGTCAGTCCCACCACCCTCAACCTTCACTTAAGGGCAGCACAAATATGAGGCCTGGCCATGTGTCTGATATGTAAGGGACAAAGGAGGTCCTTACACCTACACAAGATGATGCTGTATAGAGCCCAATGGGAGTATGAGGTGCTTCAGCATGGGTGGGATGCTGAGGTGAGCTCCCCTCCTGGAAACTACTCCCCAGCTTCCTGAGATTCTCTCTCTTTGGAATCCCCTGTTCCTATTCAGGCAACGCAAAAAAGAATCCCAATAAAAAGAAGGTCACTGGAGCAAAAGGAGCCCATAGGGAAAGGGACGGGCAGCTCCAGAAAATGGGAGACCCACTGAGGAAATTTCTTTGACCCCACTGGTAGACCTGGTGGAGAGAGGAAAGTGGGGGGTTGTGAGAGGCTGCTCCCAGCATCTAGTCCCGTGTGGCACCATGACCCCCTGATCTCCTCTCCTGAACTCTGAATTATCCCATTTTGCCAGGAGACTACTCACTCCTGAGTCAGTCCACACTAGGCTCCTTTTGTAATTGAACCTCAAGTGATCACCTTCAGTCTCCACACATCACCCTGGGAACCCCTGTTCTGAAGAGCTTGGGAGCAACCCCCAATCATCATAGACTCATGTCCATCCATTTAACATTGAAATGGATCATACCCAATCTCTCCCACTCATATCTTCTAAAGTTTATACAGCTTTAGATAAAACTACTACTAGATTATTGATCAGAATGTGATTTTGAGTATATAGCAAATCAATGTGTAATCATTTAATAAAGCAGTCAGATGTAGCGACAAGTCAAATGAAAGGTATAAAATGCATGCCAAACTAATAACGCTATTCCAAGACTACTCTTGAAACTGTTCTCCTCATTCTTACTCATAAGACTCGTTCCTGGTGGTGTTTAGCCTGCTTAGGCCCTCCTGGCCATGTAGGTAGGCCAGAGCAGTAATGCTCTGTTTTGGCGTCCCAGTCGTATTCTGGTCAGAACGTGTCCCTTGAAATTAGCAGCGTTTGGGGCCGGTGGCGCAAAAAACACCCTTTAATAGAGCGGCTCAATTGAGCTGCTCTGGGGAGCCCTGTACAAAGCCCTAATCACCCTGCTGTAGTTACAGCCCTGGGATAGTCCCCAAATTTTTTGTTTCTTCCACGATGGTGTTTATCTGGCAAAAAGCCAGCAACTTCTCCCTTGTTCAAAGTGTCTGTACTCATTTTCAGTCTCCTCTCAGCCCCCCTCTCCTTCCTATGTGGATGTGATCCCTTTGTTCTGTCTAACCCTGGAATCTCAATTTACAGTTTTTTTGAAGCTTCCTTCAGCTACTTGGTTGCAGCTTTATTAACATGCTGGAAAACGGTTCTGTCTGTCCCTCTCCTCCCCTGAGGCATGTAACCTGCTTCACATGTGCATATGTAGATGATGATGTAGGAAACGTGATATCATAGTCATACGGGAGAGCATTCAAAAGAGAACCATGCATGGCATAATTGGCATCATATCACACAACTTATACTGCAAAAGTCAACAGAAAAGTTACATAGATCATAACCTAGAGGTGCATGGATGTGCATTCCATGACAGGGATCCCGCAGCTTCTCAGTCCTAATGAGAAGGGTGGCTGTGAAAGAGATAAGGAAGCCAAGACCCATACAGAAATGTCCTGCCTCAGAATGCATATGATGAGTTCTGACCGGAGGACTTTTTTCCCCCATCTCTGTCTCTGTCTCGGCCTCCTTATTTTATGTGAAAGTGACCCAAAAGAGTAGGATTTAAAATAGAATTTGGGTCACCATGAAGACATATGTCAGTCAAAAATCAACATCTGAATTCAATCGTCCATGTATTCACTAAAGCAAAACTTGGACTTGCTGGATGAAACCTGAGTGGGTTTGAAGCGTCATGCTGAAGCTTGTTTTGCCATACTCAGTGATTCAGCTTTTCTGTGCGTTTGTGGCTATGTTTAGCTGATGTCACTAGGCAGCTACTGCAAGACTTCATGTTGGCAGTGAGTCCCTGGGAAAGGAAAAATCCTTCACACTTCAAAAGTTTTCCTGCCTTCTTCCCCAGGAGATCTGTTGAGCTTGGAGAAGTCCTGTGGAGTACTGCTTTCTTAGGAAGTGGATTTGAGTTTTACTTTAGAAGAGCATCACTGCAAACAGCAGAGCAGTAAAAAGCATTTTCTTGATAATCTCATTTCAGAATATATTTCTAATATCATAATTATGCCAATTTGGCCTTCATTTTCTTTCTACATGAAACTTTTGGCATGATGAGATGAGGCTACTCTGAAGGATTTGGTTAATGCAAATTTATTCCACTTTTGGGAGTTAGAAACACTTGGCTGCACCTTGTGTTTTGTAAGCGGGTGGTATTGTCTCATGACAACTACAATCAACTTCTGAAGTGCTTCACTTTGTGATAGCAATCTGTGGCTCTGCCTGCAGAGGTTTCTAAGTGAAATTGTCTGATGGAGAGCAAATCTGTAAAATGCAGAAGTCTGGGGCATGGCTCCTCAGCTGTTGTCAATCAGCACAACTCCAGGAGAGCCAGTAGAAATGCAGAGAATTTACACCAGCCGAGGATCTGGCCCAGGGAGTGTATAGTCTAGCGTCTTTATTTCTTCTCCAATTTCATCCTCTGTAGGTGGTACAGAATTGCTGCTTAATTAATTGCAGGCCATGGACGATAACCAATCCCTTAAACTGTTTACATTTTAGGATAAGACTGTAGCTGAACATTTTTTGTGGTTAAGTATTTTTCAGATTTTATAGCTCTTGCTAAAGAGACAACAGCAGTCTTTTTAGACCATATTAAGAGAAAATAAGTTTGTTTCCAAGAGATAAATACACTTGCGTGTGTTTTCTAGACAGACAGCTCTTTGCAAACTGTGCATTAATAAATCTTTTCTATATGCTCCAGCAGCCTGGGAGGGGTCAAAGGCCAGATTCCGCTCTTGATTACACCCTTGCAACCTGGTGGGTTTAATTGAGCACTGAACTGGATTCAAAGATGGAAACATAGAGCTGCAGTTTTAGAATTGCTTAGAGACAAGGATTGAAAGTTAAATAGCACCATTTGAATAAAATACCATTTCCTTTTTAAACATTATGTAGGTGTGATAAATAATTGCTCTTGTTTGAAGAGGAATTTCTGTATGTCAGACATGATTCACTGGCACAAAAATCCCTTTCTCTCTGCTCCCTGTCCTCCCCACTCCTTCCTAGCTGAAGCTGTGCTTTTTTACAGGTTTGCTACATATAACCTTATTTCTCCATGCCTCCAATATCCCTGCGTACTCCCACAGCTCCCCACAGCCCCATATCCCATCAGAGATTCTTCCATACTTCTCTCCTGCAAACAGCCAGCAATTATTAGCTGTGGCTGAGAATTTAGCCCCAGTCAAAGGAAAATCACATTGTTCTAAGTTTCATTTGAGTCTTCATTACTTTTGTGTGCCTCCTATTGGTAGTTCCCTACTCAAGAAACCTACACACCTCAAAATTTAGGTATACAAAATTAATAGATATTTTCAGAAATATAGGCCTTCTGTGTGCTTCAGTCTTCCCATTTATAACAGAAATAATACTTTCCTTCTCAATGGCTTGTTATGAGCTTGTGATCCTATGAACTCCTCAGTGCCTACTGACGGTAGGGCCCACTGTACTGTAACTCATATCAGATCTGACACACTGACTGCACACAACATGCGGTTGTCATAATATGTATCTAAAAGGTGTCTTGTCATGTTTCATGTATAAACTGGTGACACGCTGATCCTGAAAATCGTTGCATAACAAGTGTATGGGTTGTATACAAAGTTATAGATGTGTGCTAGAAACATGTTCTTCAGATTTGTTTGGGAGACAGCATGAACACAGCCTGCTCATGACAGGAGTGTGGATTCATGAGTTTTGTTTATTGGCAAAGGACATGTGGTATCTTCGTCTTTTTGTTGTGTAAAAAGCAAAATATTCCTATAATACATTTGTATAATGTTTTAACCAGGCTGGCATCTGTGTGATTTAGAGGTAAATTTTTAAGAACTCTCTGCATTGTTTTGGATGTAATTTGTGCCAGTAGAAGAATAAATAAGTTTCAGTATAACAGGAGCTGTCAAACTGCCTCAGTGCAAGAACAGCTCTTTGACTTGCACTGGCAATTGATAGGAGTGTCCTTAAAAAAATGTTTCATCCTGCACC
Source organism: Podocnemis expansa (assembly GCA_007922195.1). Classification (NCBI taxonomy): domain Eukaryota; kingdom Metazoa; phylum Chordata; order Testudines; family Podocnemididae; genus Podocnemis; species Podocnemis expansa. The sequence goes on along the minus strand of ML681973.1, from coordinate 34,555,745 downwards.
AGTGTAGTCAGCAGGAATTGTGACAGAAATTATCTTTGAAAATGAAGTCCGTGAAAACAGGGGCCGGGCCTGTATCCAGTTCAGAATACCCTCTTGCCCAATATTAATCATCTTTGGATACTTGGTGAGGACACTTTATTCATTAGTAGAATAGAATATGCTATTTATTTTTATCACCGTGCTGTTCTTTTGACCAAACCGGAAACTTACACCGAATGGAAAGTGGCATAATACTGCATGTGCTTTGTTTTGTTTTAATAAAACTTGTGGTGCTTAAGACATGTATTTTCTCAACTGGTCTTTATAGGCCTTGGTCCTGGTCAGATTGAAGTCAATAGCAAAGTCTACATTGACTTCAGTGATGCAAGAGCATATATTGTACTATCTGCAATACACAATACGAGGTCTTAATTTATGTTAATTATTTCTGATTTTTTTTTTTTTAATTTTTTAAAATTTTTTACTGGCACTTAAACTTCCTAGATCATGTTTGGTTGCAGTTTTGGTTTCCATACTCGGAACTGAAGTTAAGACAGGTCTTAGAGTTGTTTAGTGTAATCTGTTATCAGTGTGTCCTTTAATGAGTGATAGCTTGCAGAAAAATTTTGGGATCTTGCCATTATTTATGTGAATTGTTCTCTGATAAATCTGTCATTTGAGGTGGTTACCTCAGCTATCAGTCTCTTGGGATGTGTACAACTTTTAAATTATCTCTCTTTCATTTGGCCAAAAAGTGATTCAGTCCCTGTAGTTATTGTATTACTTCAAGCTTCTGGTATTTATTACACATGCAGTCAAGGAATTAAGAATCAGAGGTTCTCTAAAGATTTATTTGGAAATATTTAATACCTACCCACTTCATAGCAACTTGGTCAGACAGAAAGAAAAATGACTGATGAATTTTGTCTGAACTTTCTTTAATGTACAATTAAGTAATTTTCTATGTCACTCGTAAAAATGTTTGGTTTGCCACTTCCTGTCAGTATTTTCACAAACATAATAGATCCTTTCTCCCTTTGAAATGTGACAGATTATTGCATGTTGCTAGTAACTTCCATTAGCTAAGACAGGAGCTGGGTATAAATTCCCACAGGAACTGAAAGGAGAATAAAGCACCCTTTTATAGAATGGCTATTTCTTTTTTTGAATTTTTTAAAAATTACTTTACATTTGATACTGTATGTGCATGGCTTGTTATATATGGATTAAAATTAAAAATAATTCCTAACTGTATCAAAAGCTGGATTTTTGGTGGTGTTTGTTTGAGGTTGCAGAGGGAGCCACATGGGGCAGATATTTTTAAACATAAAAAAAACAAGGAGTCGTGTGGCACTTGAAGACTAACAGATTTATTTTTCGCATGAGCTTTCGTGGGAGAAAATCCCACTTTGTCAGATGCTTTGAAGATGGGTGGACTTCTGTACGTTCACCCATCTTCGAAGCATCTGACAAAGTGGGATTTTCTCCCACGAAAGCTCATGCGAAAAATAAATCTGCTAGTCTTAAAGTGCCACATGATTCCTTGTTTTTTTTGCTGGACTAGACTAACACAGCTATCCCTTTGGAAATTTTTAAGCATGTTATTAGTATTTTATTTTTGAAGAAGTTGCTGCTAGAGTCACTCCTTACATAGCACTGAGGGGGCACACACTGAATACTGTGTACTGCTTTAGCCTCCGCATACCAATCAGATTAACAGGTAGGAAGGCGGGGGAGGGAGGGAGGAGAATTCGGAGGAAGAAAAACATTAATAAAAGGCAGGTGAGATAAGAAGAGTGTAAAGGAAATAAATATGTATGTTTTAGCTAAGCAAGACTTTCCATGTTAGAGAGAGAGTGTTTTTTGGCCTCTCCGAAGTCTTAAAATCCAGAACAAGGGTCACCCAAACTTCCTGCAAAACCCTGGTGTTAGTAACCATAGAGTGAAGAAGGCTATCCAGCTTCTCCAAAGTATCCAAGATCCTCATACAGAAGGGAAGTGTGTGTGGTGAGGAGTTGGGAAGGGAGGAGTTCAGATTGGGGTTGACCTCTTGGCCTCACACACAGACCTGCTGTCAGAGGGAACAAGCCATAAACCTGTGTGTGAGAGGGATAAAAAGACCATCAAGCCACTTCTCTTCCTTAAAAAATTTCTGCTACTAGCGGACATGAAAAGTTGTGGTGATGTGTGAAAGGCTGAAGCCTAAGTGAACCTTCAGAAAGTGCTTCCTCAAAGGACTAGCTGGGAAACGTCAAGAGGTACCAGACGCGTGGGTCTGTTATATTTTAATTAAACTGGTTCACTCCAGGGGCAAAATAATGGAACAGATGAATAAGAATTTAGGGAGGATAGCATAATTAGTGCCAATCAACATAGGTTTATTTAAAAAAATCTTGTCAAGTAACTTGAGGTCTTTTCAACGCTATTATAAAATTGGTAGATAAAGATAATACTGTTAGTATAACAGACTTCTGTAAGGTACTTGACTTGGTATTGCCTAACATTTTGATTAAGAAATTCAAATGATTCAAATTCATCATGAACAGATTAAAAAGATTAAAAACTGACTTAGTGATAGATCTCAAAATGCAATTAGAGATAGGGAATACCCATCAAGCATGTGTTACTAATGTGGTTCAGAGAGATTGCTCATGTGGCCCAAAACAATTTAACTTTTTTTTTATCAATGAACTGAAAGAAAACATAAAATCATTTCTGATAAAATTTGCAGTGGTTACAAAGATGGGGGAATGGTAAATAATAAGGGGCACAGGCTACTGATACAGAGCAATCAGTATTGTTTGGCAAACAGGATATAAGAAAACAATGTGTTTTAATGCAGCTGAATATAAAGTCATACATTTAGGAAAAAAGAATGTGGGCCATATATGCAGGACGGAGGACTCTATCTTCAGAAGTAATAACTGAAAAAGGCTTACAGGCCATAGCAGAAAATCAGCTCCCAGTTCAGTCTTGAGGCCAAAAGGGATAATGTGATCCTTGGATCTTTAAATGGGAGTCTTGATTAGGACTAGAGAGCTTTATATGTTACCTTTCTATCTGAGACTGGTGAGATTCTGAGAGGACTATTGTGTGCACATTTGGAGAAGAGCCAAGAAAATGATTAAAGGATTAGAAAACAGGTCTTCATGGTGATAGATTTTAAAAGGTCAGTCTCTTTGTCTTACCAGAGGTAAGATTAAGGGGTGATTTGATCACAGTTTTTAAGTATCTTTGTGGGGGACCGAAATTTGCAAGATGGTTCTTCAGTTCATCTGACAAAGATATAAATTAAGTCAATGGCTGGAAGTTGAAGCTGGACAGGTTTAGACTTTATGTAAGGCAGAAATATTTAACAGTGAAGAAAATCATTGGAACAACTTACTAAGGTCATTTAAAGACTAACAAATTTATTTTTCAAATGAGCCTCCATGGGAGAAGAGCATCAAAGTGTCTGATGAAGTGGGATTTTCTCCCATGAAAGCTCATACGATAGATAAATTTATTAGTCTTTAAGTGCCACAGGACTCCTTGTTTGTTTTGCTGAACTGGACTAACACGGCTTCCCCTTTGGAACTTAGTAAGGGTTGTGATAGATTCTTCATCAATGGCAATTTTAAAATCAAGATTGGGTGTTTTTTTTTTTTAAATATATGGTCTAGTTAAAACAGAACTAAAATCAGGCAAGTCCCTTGTCCTGCGTTGCTGCTGGTCAGAGTAGATGATCTTAATGGTCTGCTCAGGCCAATGTTATATTAGCCCATTGCTTGTACTGTAAATACAAAGCCCAGAATCAGCTTCTACTTTGCCAAAAGTGCAGGCTGCTGTGTAGCTCCAAGCAGGGCTCTCCCTAGGGGGTGTAGGACCCAGGGCCAATTGGCCTGCTCTGCCCCCCCCCCCCCCATGCTTGGGGGACAGAGCAGGCTGGCCCAGAGGCTGGCTCTGCAGTCCCGCCCCTCCCCAGAGCCAGTCCCTCTGCCCCCGGGGCTGGAGTGGGCTTGTTTGGGGGCCAGGCTCTGCTCTCCCAGTAAAAAAACAAGAAGGAGTTGTGTGGCACAAGGGGACGGGACAGCACAGCAGAATGGGCCCAGTGCTGCCTGCTTGGGGCAGGACAGCGCAGGACCCACAGAACCATGGCGCAGGGAGCATCACCCATCTTGCCCCCCAACCTGATGGCCCTGGATTCAGGAGTCCTTTGTCACTAGAATCTTTTATTCTCTCCATGCAACAATATAAAAGGAATCTGAATGATAAGTCTGTTGTATATGCATTCATATTTGGAGTGGCAATAAAAAAATACCAGCCTATTCAATATTCTGCCTTATTCAGGAGGGGCAGCCGTGTTAGTCTAGTTCAGCAAAACAAACAAGGAGTCCTGTGGCAGTTTAAGACTAACAAAATAAATAAATACATTTTAAATTTAAATATATTGATAAATACATGTATTGGCCTTTAAAAGTGCCAGACGACTCCTTTTCTATCTTATTTTGGTTCTACTGCCCATCTATTGTTGTGGTATCTGTGACAGAAACATGTCTTGAGTCTGATCCAAAGCCTGTTGAATTCCAGTGGGAAGCCTGTGATGGATATTAATAAGCTCTGAACCAGGCTTTATACGCATCACTATCTTAACTGACCTGTAGTGCAGGTTGTGCTATAATTTAGTATTTATCTTATAGTAGTGGCCAGAGGCCTCATTCGTGATCAAGGTTTCATAGTACAGTAGACTGTACAAACCTTAAGCGAGGGGTATATCCTGCCCTGCAGAGCATATGATTCAATTAAAACAAGATGAAGTGAGTGGGCATAACAAACAAAGGGGGAAGGGATGGGGTGGAGAGGAGGAGAAGAGTAGTAGTAACAGGAATTTCTAGCTACGCAGAGTAGTGATATGTATTATTAATACCTACTGGCCTTCCACCTAACTAATACCATTTGGCAAGTCGACTGTGGGTAGACTTTGACTCTGAGGAAATATTTGAAGGAAGACAGGGAGGGCATTATGCAAATCGGGGGCATAGAAGAGTACACCATATACCTTTGACTTTATTTGGGACTGTGATGGGAATGGGTTCATAAGAAACTACAAATAGAGTTAACTAATAAGAGATATTTATCTCTTTAATCTCTTTTTATAAATTCTGAGCCCCATTATTTGGATCCACTAAGCAGTTTGTGTTGCTCTCCTGTGATAAAGCTGTCCTAAAACCAGTGGACCCTGACATATGTGCTAGCAGTGCACATGAGCCAATTTGGAATAGCATGTAGCACCCTCCACCAAAAGTGCTGTTCCTAGTCCAGAGAAGCAGGTGGCAGTGCCCCAGGCACCCCAGAAGTCACCAGGCACACTGAAGAAAGAAGCCACCCTGGACATGCAGTGGCTTCCTTCGGGTACGTGTCCAGGGATCCCAGCCCCACACATGCCATGAAGAGGAGCCACTCTGGGTGACTTCTTCCTGGGATGTGCCTGGGTATACCTGTCCCAGGCACACTATGAGAAGGAGTCTCTCCAGATGGCTTCTTTGTGAGGCATGCCTGGGGACCCCTTTCCAAACTCCATCTGTGGCTGTTGCCAAAATTTCAGGCAGCAGTTGTTTTTTTCTCTGCAGAAGGAGCCGCTGGCACTGGCTGAGTGTTGAAGGGGAGGGGCTGGTGTGGGGATTGCCATTGTCAACCTCTGATCTAAATAGAGGAAGATTACCCTTTGCTTTGTGCAGGCTGTATCCCTGCCTACCTCCTTCCTGCATAGGAGTGGGTCCAGGAGATAACAGCCAGTGGCATTTTATGGTTTTGGAGGTCATAAAATCTGGGGGCAGATGGGTAGGAGGGAATTATCTTAATAAGGCCTAATGGTACCCAAGAGCACTAGGCAAATAATTGCTGGTTCACCTTTATTTTACGTTTTGAAGTGTATCTTTCCAGTTTCTGTGTGGGCTCTATAACCAGGAAGAACACACAACAGTGAATGAGACTGAATGAAATTGTGATTTAGTGTACTTCTGCATACAGTTTAAAGAAGACCAGGGAGAAGCCTCTTATTGCAAAATTAGTCTGTCTTTTCCTGTTGGTTTATTTCCATACCATCCTCTTTTTCACATTTTAGTTTTCTTTAATTATAGTATGGTATTTACGAGTACATTGCTTGTGAATATTATTCATGTGCTACATGTTGTATGCAAAGAGAGATATATGTCCTTCTTATTTTTCTTGAAGTCAGGTTTAAGCTATGTGAAGTGCATATTTTAGGTTTAATATGATATAAAATATGTATATTTTCATCCTGAAGTAAATCATAGCTAATTTAATGCTCATGCTTGTCAGTTAGGTGTAATTTAGTTAAGGCCTCTGAGAAGAAAAAGCGTTGGAGTGCTAGTGAGTCACACAGGCAATGAAAGTAGATACAGTGCATAAATTATTTCTGTTTAGGAAGGCTAGTGTCTAAAATCTGCAAGTGAATTTCACAAAAACATAAAAAGTCAAATGAATTCTTTATGTAAAAAATAAAAAAACAAAACCAAGATTCTAGGAGTAATTAGTTTTATTTTTTTTAACTCTTCAGTGAGAACATTGTGTATATATATTATATATGGGGCATAATTAATCCAAGATCAAGAATGTGTTATCTTCCAGTGATGTGGAAATTACCTTTTGGCATGTTTTTAGAATGCATTTCTTCTACTGCTTTTGTGATCTTCCTGGAAAGCTGTTAGAGGAAGGGTGTCTAAATAGCTGTTATGTGTATCTTAACAGTCCCAGTGCTGGTGTGCAACTCTGGTCATTTTCTAATGTGGATGAAGATGCTCGCTGCTGTCACTAAGCAGCCTGTAGAATACGGGATTTTGCAGTAAGACCATTCATTTTTCAATTCAGGGTGTTCCTTCAATCCAGTTTTATTCATAGGAGTGAAATATTGTGGAGAGGACCTCTGCAAGTCCAACATAAGCCCTACTTTGAAGTCTCAGGAGGCACATAGTCATAGGCCTTGTTCTGTCTCCAGGGGTTAAAGTAGCTTGGAACACACAGGAACGCAGTTCCGGGGCCCTCTATTTTTAGGGGCTTAGCATTCCATGGCCTCTAAAAATAGAAAATGGAGCTGGAACACTGAGTTCCAGGGCTCACCATTTAAAAATAGTGGGCCCCAGAATGCAGTGTTCCAGCTCCATTTTCTATTTTTAGGGGCCCCAACGCTGAGCCTCTAAATATAGCTGGCCTCGGAACACTGTTCCTGTGCGTTCTGGGAGGCAGGGAGTGTCCCCACCCCATGGGCGGAGGCTCCAGCCTGAACCTGCTCTGACTGAGTGTCCTCAGAGTCTCTGAGCCTGCTCAGTCAGAGCAGGCTCAGGCCAGAGCCTCAGGATGGACTGGGGCCACTCTACAGTGACCTGGTGGCCAGGTAAGGGGGCCCTGGTGGGGGTTTGGGGCAGTATTCTCCCCAGAACTTGAAATTAGGCAGAGGGGGAAGACTGCACAGCACGGTATGGGGTTGGGGGACCAATAGTGAGATGGGGGCCAGGGCAGAGCTGGGGTGGGGGTAGGTGTGTGGGGAGCAGTAGCTGGGGTGGTGGTAGGCACATGCGGAGCAGTAGCTGGGGTGTGGGGCAGGCGTTAGAGGGGCAGTAGCTAGGGTGTGTGATGGGGGCCTGCACCAGTGTGAGAGAGCCACCAGTTTAGGAGGGTTCTGGGGCCCACCAAATTATATTTTAACCCCTGTCTGCCCTTCTACATAGCAGTGAAATTAATCCAGTGTATACATGCATCCTGTTTGTCTTCAACAAAAGGTGACAAATAAAACAACAAAGCTGCACTCATCTATTTCCATTGCCACAGCTGAAGATGACAATGCATTGTCCAGCTTCCTTTTGCTAGAGACTTTTCTTTGTGGATCTAAGCCTTTAGTCTTCTTGTCTCATGTTGTGCCTACAGGGCTCTGTCCCCTAAACTGTCACATGAAAACCTCAGTCTCAGCCCAGTCTTCACAGACAGTCTTTTTATCCTCAATATTGAGCATAGTTTATAGTCAGATTACCTGATTTCTTTTTATATTTATATAAAAAAGGATACAGTGACTGTATTTTAAAAGTTCATTCCTTTTAGAAATATACAATTTCCATTGGCATTTGCCGCTTTAAGGGAGAAGACTCAAATGGATAGGGTCTCTATGAATGGAATAAACATAATCAGTAGTGCCAATATAGAATATGCATAACTTGTACATATGTTGTATTTGTTTCCATTGCCACAACCTTTGCATAAGTTCCAATGGGGCAGCCATGTTAGTCTAGTTCAGTAAAACAAACAATAGTCCTGTGGCACTTAGACTAACATTTATTTATTTCATGAGCTTTCATAGATTTCCTCCCGTTCTGTAGTTCCCCCATCTTCAAAGTGTCTGATGAAGTGGACCTTCTTCTTTGTTTTACCCTTTGTATGAGTTTGCCATTGGTTGGGGTGGTTAGAAGTGGAACTAACACATAAGGCTGTTCTCACCAAGATCACTTTGTTTCTGTTGTGCATTTGCTTCTTCTTCCTTTTATCTGTTTCCTGCCTGTTTATATCATAAACTCTATGAAATAAGGTCTGTGGCTTTCTGGGGCCCCAATTTTGATGGAGTCTTGTGTGTATGCCATTTTAATCCAAATAATAAAATGAAACAGTGCTCAGACCGATGCTGATATCATTAACAACTGGGTTTGATGAGGGTGAAGCAGCCAGTCATATCAGAACCTTTTACCAAGGTTCACTATATTCAACCCCTTATCCAGAACTTCAAAACAATGTTTCAGTGACATACATTTAGTTCACTACAAGAAAAGGCAATAAAATAAGTGACATTTTATTAACACCAGCTTATCTGCTTCACATAAAATACCTCTGACCAAAGCACGTAACAGTAACAGTTGAAAGTGATGAACACCAGCTTAATGGTGCGCATATAGGCACATAGTAATTTATAGGAAATGTAGGACTACACTGTATTGTGATTGTTTCCTGCTCTGTAATTACACAGGAGTCTGACAGTCACAATAAAAGACTGACACACCCTATGTAGGGCACACTAAAAGCAACATTAGATACCTAGATTATGTCTAGGGAGGTAAATTCAGTCATGGAAAAACTTCCTGGGGTTGGGAAGGGGTGGAGATAGTAAAATCTGCTTTTTAGAAAGTTAGAAAATGCAAAATAGTTTGACCAGCCCAAGGCTATCCAGAAATTAGGTGTATTAAAGCAGAAAAAATATATGGAAGGAAGAGGCATTTATAGGGAAGAAGGACAAAATGGAAATCAAGCATCTCTTCTAAAACCAGCTCTTTTCTTCTTCTGGCTTAGTTTTTCATTTTTTTGTTTAAAGTCTTACTTCCCAACAGGTTTCTTTAACCCACAAATCAAATGCATAGAGCGGCACTAATCATTACTTTAACAGATGACAGTGCGCAAAAGTAATTAGTTTGGAATAACAAATTCTTATGCTATGCCAAGCAGTTTTTCTTTATACTTGTATACTGTCATCTTAATCTCATTATGAATTCATGAAACCCTTAACTGTACGGACTCTCAACTTTTTGCAATATTATTCATTCACCTACAGTGCCATCCAGACACTAGAAAATAAAAATCCTATAAAAGTCAATGAACTTTTGCACAGAAATACAATATCTCCCAACAGTATGGGTGCAGTACACATCTCATGTTACTTCCGTTTTATCTCCTCTATCTGACTGGTAATTTCAGAGAACCACAGGTGGGTAGTTTGCTGAAGATATGTTTTTCTGCAGTTGTTGCATGGTTCTTCAGGTCTTCTCATATATTCAGAACCTATTGAATATAAATTCAGTGGAAACATCTCTATTTATTGTTTATTTTATTTTATTTTATTAGTTTTATGATAGTGTTACAGACCTAAACTGAGACTGGGGACTCCACTCTGCCATCCAGGGTACAAACAAAATTAGAGACCGTCCCTACCATCAAAAACTTACAGTCTGAATAGATTAAGACTGACCAGCGGCTGGGAGGGTAGAGATGTAACTTACAAGCAAGGTGGTGCTAGCAAATGTAATGTTAGTGCCACAATTTTTGTTGGTGGGGCTTTGTTGTTTGCGTGTGTTCTGTGCAAAAAGGGATTAGCTGAAAAGGTGGACAAGGTAGGGGATAGGGGACATTGAAGGGAGGGGATAAGAAAAAAGAGTGGGGAAGCAAAAAGGTCTGGTGGAGTGGGGCTGAAGTCAAGAGACCAGGCTGGGAGAAAGGAGGAAAGGGACAAGAGGCACTTGGAGCTAACTGCTAATGAGCACAAAGGAAAGTGGGTTGAATGGCACCTGCTACAACTGCTTGCCTCTGCTCCTGCTGTCTGTCTGACTCATTCAACAGCAGAACACTATAGAACACATTAAGTACTAAACAGTGGTCTAAATTCCGCTCCGTTATAGCTGTGCAACTGCTTTTGATTTCAGTGAAATGGTCCTTTAGGTGTAACTGAGGTCTAGAGATTTCCCTGAGATTTGTGTAGAAATGGTACTTCTCATTTGTTGTAAGAGGAGTACTCATATTTCTGACAAGGAAATGCTTATAACAAATTGTCTAAGGAGTATATCATCTTCATAGATTTCAGCATTTGTCCATTGCCAGATATCCTATCCTGGCTTGCACTAAAATAGGGACGCAATACAGTGAGCCTGCCTTTCCTTCACATTTAAAACAAGAAAACATCCCTTACAGAATCATTATCAATAGAGTTACTCAGTGGTCCCAACACCTCAGCCAGCATCTTTGCTTTGCTAAGAGAGATGTGAATGTAACACACAAGTAGTAGCTTGTACTACCTCTAGAGCAGCAGCTGGAGTTGTGGGCTGAAACTCAAGAGGAGTTGTTGCTATCTTTTTGTACCCGTCTGTGTTCCACCAGAACAGATCCAACGGCCAGAGACAGCAAGCTGTCTTTCAATTAAAGCAATCTTAGTTGCAAAGTTAGTTGAAAACTCCTGAGACCCAGAGAGACTTGTCTGTTCCCAGGTGCATACAACCGTGTTTAACCAGGTTGTGAGCCACCCGGAACAGATGCTATATCGAAAGTGAAGAAAATTTCCTTGACTTTCTGCACAGCTGTTACCAATCCAGTTTGTAATGGAGCTTCTGCCAACAGGACTCTAGCTGCCTTCCAGCAGTTTGTCCAAGTACCAGATGGGTCCATGCTGATACAGCTCCCTCTACTACTTACATCTTGATGGGGTGGTGAAGTAGAAACAGCTATGCCAGTTCTGCCACAACCAGAGATTTCCTCCACTGAGGCAAAACAAAGGGGTCGTATCACAAGCTGGGATCTGATCCAATATTTCTACTTCTGCAATACAGCTGAGTTACTTATCTATCTCTTGGTCTAGATTCTTCTATGATCCTTGTTGCTGTATTACGTGAGTGCAGATATCTAGCAGAGATTGGGATATGCTTGAGATTTAGCTCAAATGAGATAATGATTTGAGGCTGGCAAAGGCAACAAGTAGAAAATAAGTCATCATCCCTGATTAACAGGAAACTTTTGTTGTTTGGTACCCATTTTAAACTGCAGGGAGGAAGGATCTGTTCAGATCACCACCTGTTCTTGGTACCAAAGAACCAGAAGTTGCCAAACGTGCTCCTTAGCATCTGTAATCAGCAAATGGGTTAAGCTAGTGCTTCCTGACCTTTTTGGCTGGAGGGCCACAGATACTAGGTTTAGAACCTGAAAGGCCTCCAGTCTCCACCAGCAGGCTGCCCCATCCCTGCAGCCAGATGGGAAGAGCTCAGCAAGGAGGCTACCTCCTCACTGATCTCCTGTCTCCCTAGCTGGAGCAAGGAAACCACATGTGTCCTGTAACTCTCTGCACTCCAACTGAGTCCGCAGGCAGTGGCTCCTTTCAGCAACCAGCAGGATGGAAGATCAGTTTTCCTCTTCTTTGGCTCCAGTAGGGACCTCAGCAGCACATATGGACCTAAGCAGAGCACTTTGCCATGCTTCCTGCTATAGAAAGAGAAGGAAGTGTTGATCCCCCATCCCCTTGTGTGCAGCAAAGAGCCTACACCAGAATTTTAGCTCTGAGAAATGCACTCCAGATGGGTCCTTAGGCAGTGGTTTCCTTCTGCAGCCAGCAGCAGAGGAGCTGCAGGCCACTTTGACAGTCTCTGTGAGCCACAGATTGGGAGCCAATGGATCATGTCCTTTTTCTTTGTGATACAGGTCTTACCGCAGTTTTGCATGATCGCTGCAGTGACCTCCTGGGGTCCCTTCCAGCTCTTGTCTTCTATGAGTGTGTGCAACCTGGAGTTTACACTTTCAAACCTTTCAAAAATACAGCTAGTACCAAGTGGAACGGCTCGCTTGTAATGTGGGGTGGGGCCTAATCATGAAGAGTTCCTGAGATTGAGCCTTGTCTATGGAACGTTCTTGCCTCCTGTGTCTGCCAGAGTCCAGATCTGGTTACCACTGGGACACGTTGTCAGGCTTTCCTTAGGAAAAGGAAAGAGGTCTTATTGGAGGACAGGAGAAATGAGGACGGAGATGTTCGGGGTCAGGGAGATGTTTTGTGGAGGAGATCTGTGCTTCCCTCCCTCCACACACACCAGTAGGAGATCCGAGTTAGTTTGTTATGACTTATTTTACTTTGAAATGTGTTTACAGGTAATTGGTACTGTGGTTTGAGGCTGAGAGAGGTTTAATTGACTATTATTGAGAAACAGGGAGAGTAACTTTTAAATTTTAGGGTAAGTTGTAGCTGTAATTTCAGTGCAAAGATAAACTGGGCCATGACTTTGTGACTTTTCAAATAGTTGTCTCTACGTTTATAACTATTGGTATCGGCACAGAAGATGGAGAGGGGAAGGAATTCTGAATACTTGCATAATTGATAGAATGGATCAAGTACTGAAATATTTGAAGATGGAAAATAGATCCGAAGAACAGATAATGGGATATTTACTCTTGAAAATTTAGTTGATTCACAATAAGTTTAGAATCGTGTCTTTCCTGGGTTTGGGTTTGTTTTTTCTGTGCAGTTAACAGCAGGCACAAGTTGTTGGATAGTGTCTCATCGTGACTATGTATTTTTGTGGTGCTATAAGCCAAGTATGGTGGCACATGCTTAAGTTCATTTACTTCAATGGACAGTAAACACTTGTTTAAAGTTAAGCATGCTTTTAAGTATTCTGCTGAAGTGGGGCCATGGTTGTCAATGCAGTAGCAGATTTCAGGGTCTGATCCAAAGCTCATGGAAATCAAAGGGAATCCTTCACTTGACTGTCATGGCATTGGATCAGAATCAGGAAGTAAGATAGTTTGAATAGGTCATGTTCTCTGATTGTAGTTACACTAGTCTAGTGCATAAAAATAGCATTATTTGTAATATTTGAAGGGTAAAATTATTGCTATTTTATATATTACTAGTTAGCTTGGCAGCTAAACACCTTAGAATTCAGATTTGCCACATCAGGATGCAAAAGTGAAACAAATTAAATGTCTTGTATTGTGCTGTAAAGGTCACTAGGCTTGAGTTCTGATAGGCTTCTACAGGGAGTGAGTGGTGATTACACAGTCACACAATATAGAAAGCCTGGCCAGCAGAGACCCAGCTAGTCCTAACTTCCCAAAGAGAGCGTTGAGATGATCATTTAAGAGTAGTTTCTCAGACAGCTGCTCCTTGGCCATTGGTAACAGACATGCATTATGCATTCTCCCACAAAAGCTCATGCAATAAATAAATTTGTTAGTCTTTAAGTGCCACAGGACTCCTTGTTTCTTATACATGCATTAGTATGCTGTTTCTGTTTCTGGTTTTGGGAATATAACAAACATTAAATGCTTTTTAATTCTTAGTATTCTGTGGTCTAATGATGAGCAGCAGCCCCCCCACCTCCACTCAGCTATCAAGGGCTGGTTGAAATTCGCCCTGCGTGAAGTGAGAAGTGAAAAACCTCTGATTTATTTTTATGGGAGGCTTCATTTCTGCCCCCCCCCATGTATTGTTGCCCTCCATTGTCTTGTCTGATAGGATAGTGTCACAGGTGTGAGTCTTCTGAAAGATGGAAAACATCATTGACTATTCTACTGGGATGTGCCAGATTCTGAGACTCACATGGAGAGAATAGATGATTGAGTCCTCCATACCTAGGCTGAAATATTACCAGTTCTTTGTGATTATGGTTTCAACTGCCATACAATGGCTATTTTCATTATGGGGGTAATTCCATTACTTCTAAACAGAAATTAACACAGAGTTCTGATATGAATTGAGGTCTTAATCATTCCTTCCTAGAGGGCTTTTGGATTTGGGGTCACAGTTCTAATCCCATTACTGAGCCATTAAAGCGAAACCTTGAGGTTTGAAAACCAATCTGAATTAGCATTTTCCTAAAGCTGATGGCAGGTTCAGTTCAGCGAGGTACTTGAGCACATACCAAGCTTAAAACTTGTGCATATTCTAGAGAAATAGAATTAGACATATGATAAAGAATATTGCTGCATTAAGGCTTATGTGAAAAAATGGATCAGTTGTAAGCTAAAAATGCAATCTGTTAGTATCTCAGAATATACTCTGACAAGGGCTGGCTGAAAATTTCCCATCAAAACTGTTTTTTTTAATGAGCAAGTGAGTTTCAAGTTATATGACATTTTTCACAAAAATGCCCACTGTTCACAAAAAAATTGACTTTTCATTGAAAAAATCAAACACATGAAAACCAAAGTTCAGGTTTTGGCTGAAAATCAAATATATTTTGTTCAGAAATGTCATCACTGTGCTTCATGAGAACTTAGTTCAGGTACTTCAGGCCCCCATTCTTGTCTATGGGCCAGATTCCCCAGCTGCACTACATTTCCCATGATGCACTGTGGCCAGGAACTCCCATGGTACACTGTGGTGGCACAGCAAGAGAAGAAATTCTGATGCATCATGGTGGGTTGTATTCTGGCCTGGAAGTGCAGCCCATAACAGAGAATGGGAGCCAGAAGTGCCTGAACTCAAACTCTTGTGAGGGATTGCAGCGGCATTTCTAAATCAAAGTTTTCATCTGAATGCTTTTGGCTAAAACCTTCCACTTTTATGCTAATTATAATAATTTGGATTCTGTTTTCACCAGAATTTCAAATACTTCAGTAGGGGAGAATAAACCTATATCCTACTGGCACTAACTCTGATGTGTCTGATTTATTATTCACTGCAAAACTAACATTTTTGACTAAGCTTTCTGGTAACAGCTGTAAATCCCCTGAAGCATTTAAAACATCCACAACAAATTGATATTTCCCTCTGTGCTTGTGAGGAACAGAAGGGAAAATATAAAAGCTTATTTATTTATTTTTTCTTGACTAAAAAACATCCCAGTGAATTTTAATAACAATAACAACTTCGGACCCATGCATTTCCTGGAGAATTAAAAACTCCTTGGCGTTAATGGATTGAGGCAAAGCCTTGCGCCATCAACTTTTCCAGTCTTTCATTAATCCAGGAAATGCCTTGAGAGGTAATCATTATTGTTGAAATTCTTGAACAAATACTGATCATCAAATTTCATAAAGTGAGAGAAAAGCCAAAGGAAATGATAGGGCTCGTATTGACTTTTCATGTTTGTCCTCCTCAGAATGTCATAAAAATAAACCATGTAATTTATCATTATAAAAATAAGGACCAGGAGGGTGTGCAGTGTGAAATCCAAATAGGCAATGCTGGACACCATAGAGTGTATATTCTAGCATACTTAAACATCTCAATACACTAATCAGACACCAAATGGTTTCTTTCCTCTACTGTTGAGTTTACTTTGGTCAAACACCCTGTCAAAATAAGAGCTGGATGTGTAGCCTATATTTATCTCAAATCTAGTGAGTTTCTATGGCACATTATGGGAGAGGGAGGGGGTTGTTAACTGAGGCTATCTTATACTCCTGTCTTTTCTTGCTTTTTGCAAGGTGCTGTGCAAGAGTGCTTGCTGTGCTGTGGCTGCTAGACCGATGCAACTAACTATTCTGTTTGGTACCCAGTCTAAAAAATTGGGGGATGGGAGAAGCATTTTGGGGTGTAATGAAACATTTTGTTCAAAACAAAATATTTCATTTGGATATCAAATTTTAAAATATTTTTATTTATTAACATCAGAGAAAATTTGTAAACAAAAAGTTATTTTGACTTTTAAAAAAATTTTTCAACAGAAACAATTCAGGAAAACTGGCATGTATTCATGAAAGATTTGTGTTGCTGAATCTGAACC
Organism: Podocnemis expansa; assembly: GCA_007922195.1. NCBI lineage: Eukaryota > Metazoa > Chordata > Testudines > Podocnemididae > Podocnemis > Podocnemis expansa. Next base: position 34,539,534 of record ML681973.1, on the reverse strand, counting down.
TTTTGCAATGAAGTTTTGTCTAAAATATTTTGCCTAGTCATTTCTGTTGTCATTTTACTGTTTTTCAAGAAAAATGACTGTATTAGAAATATACTGTAGGAAGCAAGACAACATCATCAGTGGTATGGACCAAATAATTTAATAGGCCTTTTTAGTGTTTCTGTGGTGGTTGTGATCAGAGCTGAACATATAATTAAAAATTAATAACTCATTTGATTAATTTCACCTTTTCTGTAAATGAGTTGGCTGTGAATGGACTGGGAGATTCTCAAATTATTTTTCAGAATAATTCATGAAGTGAGTGTGTGAATATTTTGTGGCTAGCAGATAATTGAACAGCTGACTGCAAACATTAATAATCTATACTGTTAATAGTTGCATAAATCAGATTGGGAAATTTGCTTTCTGCATGTATTTGTGATTAAAATGTAAGTGTACCTAATGATCACAAAACAAAACATGAGAGGTTAATGAACTTGGAGAAACTGAAATTTTCTTCTTAATTCAAATGAATATTTATGGTAAATTTTCCCTCACTATTTTCACATCTCTATCTGTGAAACAGTTGGATCTGACTACAAGTTTGAGCAGCATATAAATTTGTGTATGGGTTGTTTCTTTTTATAGAAGCTATGACTAGTAAAAATGGGATTCCTCCTCCCATGGCTTTAGAATCAGGGATCGTTTCAAAGCAAGGTGGTTTCTATTAAATCTAATTCTTTCATTCTGCAGTTTGCATGGCAAAGTGGTGGCAGTAGAATTCCAAAACACACACAACTTCGCCTGGTTTTGGTTGCCCTTACTAGCTTACAAACTAGACCCTTTTTACTGATGGGTTCTTGAATCTTTTGAGCAGAAATTTGGCTTTCCAGTGTATTAGTTCAAAATTTATGAGCTTGGAGGTTACCTAGCCATATCTACACTAGGCATTACAATGCTCTAGGCACAGCATTTTTCATGGCCCTTAGTGACATAGCTGGGTCAATCTAATTTTTAAGTGTAAACTAGGTCTGAGAATTGCTTATCTGTAAAAGTTTTTTAAATTAGGTGGTTACTAAGTGACTGAGTTTCCTAGGCAAATAGATGGACCATGCCTTTTGCTTAAATGAATAAATACAGTGTTGGTGGAAAGTGTTGAACTGGTATCTCTGGGACTGAAACCTGCTTAATCACAGAATAGACATATGTATATCTTTTAAATATTCAGACTGGACTGTGATCAGCCATGGGTGTAATTCTGTTTTCAAGAGAGTCATCTTTGATGGAATTAGACCCTCCATGTCTGAAACATTTTTATGCAATCATCAATATAAATATAATCTCTGAAGTAGGAGGGAAAGGAGGGCCAAAAGCATAAATATAACTGAGAAAATGCTGAAGGATGAGAAACATTATACCTAGCAGATTTCTCAGAGTAACTAATAGAAGGAAGATTGTGTGTGACCTGTTTTCCTATATACTTACTTGACAGAAGGATCAAACAAAATGAGACAAATCTGTAGAAGGCAAGAAAAACTGCTGAGGTTTTTAATCAATGATAAAGGTGAAATTGTTTATTGACATAATTGTTTCTGTTATTTTTTCCACTCTAACATGAAGCTAATAAATGGTGCTGTCATGAAAACATTAAAGATCAAACTTGCTCTAAATTAGTTGACTTCTGGCACAGGTAATGCAGGTTTTGACTTAGAAGGATTATCCAGAACTTGGACCAGAGGGAATATTAGTTGGCTGTTTATTCACACTTACAGCAAAATCTGCCAAACAATTCAATCTGGGGTGATGTTGATCTATGTCTGTATTGTACAAAGCATGACAAAATGAGAACATTGTTTGTTTTAGCCAGCATTTCATTGTGCCTTTGGGGAGGCATAAATGTTTTGTTTTTAATTTTTGCCAGGGAAACCAGCCTAAGGAATTTATGAAACAAAGAATAATCTATGAAACAAAGAGAGCATTATCAGGTGGAAATAGGAAGCAGATGCCTAGCAAAGAGCAATGGGTACTGTTGAAAGAACTCAGACTTTATAAATAAATAAATGAATTTTTAAAGACCTCTAAATACATTATAGGGAGTAGAAGAAAACAGAAAAGTTTTTTGGTGTATATATACATCCCCTTCTTATGGCCTCTTTCAGGCCTCATCAACCCTGAACTGAATTGACATTGTTTGTTAGTAATGTTTCTAACTCTTGCATGTGTATATATACCTCCTAACTGTCCTAACCTGATCAGCATCCTGTACTCCTAACTGTAATTCCCACTTCATGAATCTGACGATGGGTCGCAGCCCAGAAAAGCTTATGCCTGAGGAAATGTGTTAGTCTTTAAGGTGCCACAAGACTCTCGCTGTTTTTGCTATATACAGACTAATATGACTACCCCTCTGAAGTGTGTAATTTACTGTAATGCCTTGTTCCTTTATTGTTGAGTATAATGCCAAAGAACATATCACACTAATTATATAAGTGTTGCCTGTCTGGAAAGAATGCAAGAGAGGATGAAGTAGTGGAGGAAAGTGGCTAAGGCACTGGATTGGAGATATGGGTTCAGCTACAGACTTTCTGTGTGACATTGCATAAGCCACTCAATCTGCTTCATCCTCAGTTCCCCATCCCTAATATGTGGGAAAACTTCCTTGACTGACTGGAAAATACTTAAAGTAATAAAAAATAAAATGGGGGACAGGCAGGGGACCTCAGTAAGTCATCTAATCCAGCCTGATACACTGAGGCATGACTAAGTTTATCTAGACCATCCTGACAGCCGTTTGTCTAACCTTTCTTAAAAACCTTCATTGATGGAGATTCAAAACCTCTCTAGATAATTTGTTCCAGTGCTTAACTGCTCTAACAATTAGGAAGCTTTTTCCTATTTCTGCATGACTTCTTGTCCTGTCCTTAGTGGTTGAGGAATGTAATTTATCACCCTCCTCTTTATAAAAGCCTTTCAGGCATTTAAGGACTGTTACCATATTTCCCCTTAGTCTTCTCTTCTCTAGACTAAACAAACTCAGTTTATTCAGTCTTTTCTCATATGTGATGTCTTCTAGACCTTTAATTATTTTTATTGATCTCCTCTGGCCTTTCTCCAATTAGTCTACATTTATCTTTCCCAAAACATGATGCCCAGAACTGCTCCCTGTACTCCAGTTGAGGACTTATCAAATGTGTAGAATGGAAGGATTACTTGTCGTGTCTTGCTACCAACACTCCTGCTAATACATCCCAGAATATTTGATTTTTTTTTTTTTGCAACAATGTGAATATACTACATGTAAACCATGATCAGTCTACAAATAATACAGTGATTCAGGAAAGTGCTAAAGCACGAACTTATCTTGAATAGTGGTTGAAGTTATGCACATGCTTCTGTGCTTTTGTGAATAGTGAGCCACTCAAGATCATGCAGTAGTCTCCACTCCTGAATTCGTTCCCCACACATGCATTGTCCAGAATAAATATTCTGCTGTGTATTTATTTATACTTGTTCCTTGGGATGGTAGTTCATGGGGAAGAATGTCAGACTAGTTGCTCTTACATAGGTAAAAAATCAGTTTCAAAGTGAAGGTACCAAGTTTCGGTGTCATATCATCACTTTCACCTCTCTTTCCTCATTTAAAATGTGTTGCTTGCCTTTTAAGATAAACTAAAGACCATGTATTTGCACACATCTACTTGGAGCTATGCAGTGAGTGAGTTTAGTGAAATCTTACCAAGTACTGATCAAAGTGACAGATAATTTACTAAGGGGAAAAGCTACAATAGTCAGTGTCTTATTCCTTTAAATTTTAAATGGGGAAGGGAAAAGAGCAGGAAAAAAACTTATTAAAAATGGACTTTTTCAGTTCCTTAGGGACCCCACCAAGGTAAAGGTCATTATGTTGTCCAATTTTTGAAATCATTATTACTCATAAACTCTTGTGAGCCTTAAGCCATACAATTTATTTCCTTATCATATATTTTCCTCCATACTGTGCAAACTATTCTCATTGTGGGGTGGGAGAAACATGAGACTTCTAAGTTGCAGTCACAGCTGTGATTGTATTTAAGAGCCAGATATATAATTTGTTTCTGTAAAACAGTGAGAATACACACAAAACTGGGAACTTTGCCAATAGATTAAAAAGGAGTCAAGAAAATAAGAACCCTTACTCTGTGGCACAGTTAGTATAAACACCTACCATTCTGATTGGGGAGCATTTTACGTGCTATTTGTGCAGGTATGAATGACGCAAGGTGCAGGGCAGTCTGGCCCGTTAGTTCAGATTTTTGGACTCAGTTGCAGAAATACTGAGTAACATCTTAAAAGTTGTGAGAGGAAACTGGCATAAAGCTGATTGATCCCTGTGCCTCAGAAGCTGTGCTTTCTATTGTAATGAGAGTCCTGTGGCAGCTTACAGACTAGCAGATTTCTTTGAACATAAGCTTTTGTGGGCTCCAATCCACTTCATCAGACGCATGAAGTGGAAACTACAGTTGAGAGGTATTTATACACATGCCAGGATGGAGGAGGGCAAGTGTTAGCAAAATCAATTCAGAGGGCAGACGGGGCCTATTCACACCAGTTGATTAAAGGAAGAGAATGTGTGAATGGGGACAATTACTTTTTGTAATGTGCTAACCATTCCAAGTCCAAATACAGACCCAGCCTGATTGTGTCCATCTTGCAAATCAGCTCTAGCTCTGCAGTTTCACACTGAGGTCTGTTTTTGAAGGGTGGATTTTGTTGTTGTTGTTTTTGTTGATGTATGGGAACTTTCAAGTCTCCTAGAGTTTCCAGGGAGATTGAAGTGTTCTCCTACTGGTTTATGGATGTTGCCATTTTTTATGTCTGATTTGGGTCCATTTATCCTTTTACACAAGGACAGCCTGGTTTGGCCAATGTACATGGCAGAGGGGCGTTGCTAGCACATGACAGCATATACCACATTAGTGGATGTGCAGGTGAATGAGCCCCTGATGGTATGGCTGATGTGGTTGGGACCTGTGATGGTAGCACTAGAGCCAATGCATGAGAAGAGTTGGCAACAGGGTTTGTTGCAGGGATAGGTTCCTGGATTAGTGTTGTTGTTGTATGGTGTTCGGTTGCTGGTATTTGCTTCAGGTTGGGGGGCTGTCTGTAAGCAAGGGTAGGCCTGCCTCGCAAGGCCTGAGAGAGTGTGGAATCATCTTCTAGAATAGGTTGTAGATCTTTGATAATGTGTTGGAGAGATTTAAGCTGGGGACTGTAGATGATGACCAGTGGTGTTCTGTTGTTTTCTCTCCCAGGTCTGTCCTGTAGTCGGTGGCTCCTGGGTAGCTGTCTGGCCCTATCAATTTATTTTTTCACTTCCCCAGCTGGGTACTGTAGTTTTAGGAATGTCTGATCGGCTATGTCCACACATACATCATTATTTCAAAATGAGTTATTTCGAAATAAAGTCCTTTTTTCAAAATAAGTTAATTCAAATTAAGGGAAAGCCTGCTTTTGAAACAGCAGTTATTTCAAAATAAGGCGTTTGGACATGTTGTTTTGAAACAGCTGTTTCGAAACAACATGTCCAAATGGCGTTATTTCGAAATAACCATTTCGAAATAACAGCTGTTTCGAAATGAATGGGGTTTAAACTGTTTCAAAATGACGGTTCTTATTTGAAATGACAGAGCCTGTCATTTCGAAATAAGAAAACGTCGTGTGGACCTAATCTTTTTTATTTTGAAACAACCAGTCTTATTTCAAAATAAAAGAGACGTGTGGACATACCCATAGAGATCTTGTAGGTCTTTGTCTCTGTGTGAGGGATCAGAGCAGATCTGGTTGTACCTTAAAGCTTGGCTGTAGACCAATAGTTCCCAACATTTTCTCTGTCGTGGCACACCTTGCTACCTTTAATTAATTTGAGGCACACCATCATATAGGTTCCAAGTGAACTCATGAATGTTCATGAGCCAATGAGCCAATCTAGAGCTCTTTGAGGAGGTTTTCAGAAAATTTTGTGGCACACCTCCTCAGGCTTGACGGCACAGCTGTGTACTGTGGTGCACTGGTTGTGAAGCACTGTTGTAGACAATGGATCATTTAACTGGACGTATGCATTGTGGTCAGTTGGCTTTTGTTATAGTGTGGTGTTAATGCATCCATGCCTTATACATATGGTAGTGTCCAAGAAATGTATTTCTTGTGTGGACTGGTCCAGGCGGAGATTGATGGTGGGATGGAAATTGTTGAAGTCCCTGTGGAATTCTTCAAGGGACTCCTTCCATGTGTCCAGATGATGAAAATGTCATCAAAGTAACATAGGTAAAGGAGAGGCAATTGTGGACAAGATTCAAGGAAGTGATGTTCTAGGTCAGCCATAAAGATGTTGGTATACTGTGTGGCCATGTGGGTACCCCAATCTGTGCCACTGACGTGAAGGGATAGGTTGTCCCCAGGGCTACATTGGCCAATCCAGGCTGTCTTGGAGCAAAATAGACACAAATCAGAATAAAAAATGGCAACATCCATAAAACAGTAGGAGAACACTTCAATCTTCCTGGACACTCAGTAGCAGACTTGAAAGTTGCCATACTTAAAAAGAAGAGGAAGAAAAAAAACACCCTTCAAAAACAGACTTCAGTGTGAAATTGCAGAGCTAGAGCTGATCTGCAAGTTGGACACAATCAGACTGGGTCTGAATAGGAGCTTGGAATGTTTAGCACATTACAAAAAAAATTCCCTTTTCACATATTCTCTCCCTTTAATCAACTGGTGTGAATAGGCCCATCTGCCCTCTGAATTGGCTTTGCTAACGTTTGCCCTCCTCCATTTTGACGTGTGTATATATATATATAACTCTCAACTATAGTTTCCACTTCATGCATCTGATGAAGTTGGATGGAGCACATGAAAGCTTATGTCCAAAGAAATTTGTTAGTCTTTAAGGTGCCCCAGCACTCTCTTTGTTTTTGCTATACACAGACTAACACTGCCACCCCTCTGGAAGCTTTCTATTATGCTACTTGGGAAGAGCCCTGATCTGTCCTGTTTTTTTGGTTTTTGCCCCCCCCCCCCCCATTTGGAAGGTTCTTAATGCCCTAGAGCAGGGGTCTCAAACACACAGCCCATGGGCTGTATACAGCCCCTAAAGCTATTTCATGTGGCCCGCGATGACATGATTGTTACTGATATTTGCAATGTCATTGTATTAAAAGATGTCAGTGGTGCGGCCCTCGGGATAACATATTAGTCCTCATGTGGCCCTCTACTAGTCCTCATGCAGCCCTCATGGTGATTTGAGTTTGAGACCCCTGCCCTAGAGGCTTGCTCTGTGAGTCTTACCTACCACTGTATATTCTTACTCAGATCTTGACATGAGCAGTGTAGCTCCATTGAAGTCAGTGAAGCTACTGACTTATGCTAATAGAAGATATGGCTCCAGATATAAAACTTCTTTTCAAAACTACCCATTGCAGCTAGTCAACTCTGGAGTAATCTCTCTACCAGTTTTTTTGTAGAGAGAGAATGCCTGAACATAATAGGACAGAATAGGGTCTGATGCAGAGTGCTAATTTTCTTAAAGAATCCAAATCAAAAGTAATTATACCTCATAACTCCCAAAAATAATTTTAATTCATAAACTCATAATTAACAGATTTACCTCCAAACTCTTCAATAATTCATCAGCACTCCAAGTAAATGCTGTAATTTTGGGGAAAATATAGTTTAGCTCAGCTCAACCTTGCCTACACAGATGCAAACAGTGACTCCAAAATATGAATGGGTAGGTGAAGCTTCAGGTTTTTACAGCATCATTAGGACTCTAAAGTCTGGTTGCAACCTTGCAGCTGGTATTGGACCATACAATGACTTATGTGAAATATAAAAACAATCCATGAAATCTGTCATTTATCTGTGGTAAAAAACATATTCAATATGATCTGTTCTCCTTAAGATATTCACTTTTTAAACTCATTTTCTATTGTAATGTGATGTTGTCTCTCCCACTAAGGACCAGAAGGAGTTAAGATGACTAGGCAGGCCAATTGCTCCACAGACTGCACCTGGAGGAGGAGCCAAGGAGCAGAGAATGAATTGAAACCTGGTACAGCTGTACAGGGATAGGTGGAGCCTATATACAGCTAGTTAGATAGCAACAGACAGGCAGGGCTGTAGGAAAGCAGGCAGCAGTCGCTCCCAGGGAGGACGGTTTTGGAGCTGATACACCCGGAGAAAGAAGAGGAGCCAGGTATGATAGGAAGCCATCCAAGGAAGGAGCAGGGAGGACAGAGAGAGAAAAGCCCAAAACTGCTGATCTGAGTGTCCCTGGACTGGTAGCTGGCGTAGAGGGCAGGCCCAGGTTCCCCTACCAGCCACTAAGGGAGTGGCACCAAGACAATGAGAGGGAAGCCTGCCTAGAACTGTTCGGGGAAAAGGGATTTTGATGCCCAAGAAGGGGGGGAATGCTGAGTGACCTGGCTGGAGGACTAAGTCAAAAAGAGGGCATTGGTTCGTGGGAGGAGACAGGAGAGAGGTGCTATAGACCAGAAAGGAAGAGAGAGAGAGCAGAGGGAAGTGCCAGACCAGCTTTGTGTGATGCCGTCTGTGATCTGTATTCCATATTATGTATTTGTGGGTAGCATAAAGATGGTTTCAAATATAATTATTAAGTGCCAGCTCCAATGTAAAGTACAATGGCCTGTAAAACTATGAGTCGTGTGGCACTTAAAGACTAACAGATTTATTTTTTGCATGAACTTTCGTGGGAGAAAATCCCACTTCGTCAGATGCTTAGAATAGTGGTTACCAACCTTTTCTCTGCCATGGCACACCTTGATACCTTCAAATTTTTCGAGGCACATCACCATTAAAAAACTCTTAAATATTCAAATTAACTTAAATTACTCATGAATATTCATGAACCATGGCACTGTTTCACATATGCTGCTATGTGGAGTAGTAGGGGTAGTAGAGAAGGGGTGGCAAAACATAGGAGGTCAGGAGTTGTATGCAGTGACAGGAGTGAGTGTGGGGGAGCAGAGCAGAGCAGGGGTGGCAAAAGAGGACAAGGGCAGCCATGTGGGGAGCAGCACAAGGGTGGCAAGAGAGGAAAGGAGAACAGGAGTGGCTTGGGGGGGCAGGGGGAATCTGGGGAGTGGGAAGATAGGGCAGGGGAGAATGGCGCAGCACCCACTTCCCCCTTCTCGACAGTGGCTCCCTGCCACCTAGGGTGAATCCTCACCCCACTGCTGCTCCCTCCCCAGTGTGTCCTGTCCTCCCCTCTCCCAGCCCCCTGCTGCCTGTGATGGACCCTCCTATCACTGCAGGGACCAGAACAAGGCCTCCAGCCCCCAGCTACACTCCTCTACACAAAGCCACCCCCCCAACCAAACATCCACCCCACAACCCCAACTACACATCCTCTGCTACACATCTCCCTCTGCTACATACACCCACCTGCCTCACACAACAGCAGCCCCCCCTCCCCCAAAGCCCTTACCTGGGCTGTTTGCAGGCTGGCTGACACAAGCTGCTCCGCCCTACAGGGGGAGATTCACACACTCCTGGCCTCCCGCAGCTCTCTGCTGGGTGGAGCCACTGAAACGCTGCTTTCTGGCTGCTCGTGTTATTTTTAGGGGGACCACTGGAACTCCACATTCTGGTGCCTTCCTCTATTTTTAGAGGGGCTGGAATGCTGCCTGCCTAAAAGTAGGGGGTCCCTGAACTATGTTCCAGTGCCTTCCCCCTTACTTTAACTCCTGCCTTTTCCTAGCCCTGCACAGCCCACGTGGCTGGGCTGAGCAGGGAGGGAACTTTAACTCCAGCTCTCGGAGATGCTTGCAGCACACTTTGGGTGTTGCTGCGGCACACCAGTGTGCCCCGGCGCACTGGTTGGGAACCACTGGCTTAGAAGATGGGTGAGTTCATTTCTCCTTGTTATTTTTGCTGGACTAAACTAATATGGCTACGCCTTTGGAAATCTGGAAAACTGTATCCAGTATATTTGGCCCAACTGTAAGAAAGTCCCTTTACACTATTTCGGTCAGTTCCTTGGCTATAATTGGTCAATATATATAATTAAATTAATACTGACTTGTGGTGGAATTGGGGGTTTCCCAGTGCATTGTGAATATGAATTTCCAAAACCATTGAAAATTTCCAGAGGGGTAGCCTTGTTAGTCTGTTGTGCAGTAAAAACAATGAGAGTCCTGTGGCACATTAAAGACTAACAGATTTCTTTGGTCATAAGCTTTTTTGGTCTCCAACCCACTTCGTCAGATGCACTTTGATGAAGTGAGCTGTAGCCCGCAAAAGCTTACGCCAGAGGAAATCTGCTAGTCTTTAAGGTGCCACGGGTCTCTTGTTGATTTTACAAAATCATTGACCTTATTGTAACATTTTATTGTATGACTGTATAGGTGCTTTCCATTGAGAAGAACACACAGTCCTTGCATCAGAGATATACGGTTTTAGAAGGTGAGCATAGATAAAGGAAAAGGGATACAAAGTGTAAGTAAAGTAAGTAAAGGCATGGTGTTGCCAAGTGCTCAACATACTCTGTTCTCATTGGCTATGTCTACACTAGGAAAAGTTAGTTCAAATTAACAACGTGGACTAATTCAAACTAACATTAGTTTGAATTAGTCCACGTTGTTAATTTGAACTAACTGCCTAACTAACTAATTTATTAAGTTCAAGCTGAGGGTTAATTCTTGTCTACATCATCCTTAGTTCAAACTAACGATCAAACTAAGGGCTTAACTCAAACTAAGCTTTCATTAGTCTGAATTAAGGAATTCCTTAGTTCAAACTAATTAAAGTCTAATGTAGACACGGACTAAATTTGTTTGAATTAAGCCTCCTTAATTCAAACTTACTTGCAAGTGTAGACATAGCCTTTGTCTTTAATGGGCCTTGAGGGTACTAAGTTAGCACTTCACAGGAGGCACTTATTGGAAGTCTAATCTATATTGTACTATGGTGGCAACATGCAAAATAGCCAATTACAGGCCTTGCAAACTGGCAACTGCTTCACTAGATTTCATAGTAAATGATACACAAGATTATTCTTTCAGCATAATGTTTATGATTTAGCCTCTTTTGTGATCAGGTTGCCACTATGTATGGAGCTGATTCTCATTCATATGAAAGTCCTTTGGACTACTCTGGCAGTGTAAGGGGGCCTTTAAAGTGGGTATAAATTACTTTCACACTTACATCTAGGTCAATCTAAGTTGCCAGAGTGGTGTAAAGGGGCCTCATTTTAAATCCGTATCAGGCATTATGTTAACTGAGTGAAATTCTGGCTGCACTGAAGTAAAAGGCCAGTATTAAATTCTTTAGTTATAACTGTTTTCTAGCTAGGACACAACTTGGAGATACAAGTTTCAGCCTCTGGGTTGTTCAAAACCTGTTCCATTTTATTGTTTGCTATTCATTTTTCATGTTGTATGATGAATCATGAAAGTCATACAATATTTTTCTGATTAGGTGCTGAAATATCTCAAAGAAAACAACAAATATAACTTTGTTAATAGCACACAGTGAATAACCTTATTCACATGAGGATACATGGATTCAGGCAAAAAGACAGCCATTCATTTAAATACTGGTATAAATTAAAAACCAACTCTATGAATATTTGCAGATGGCAGACAAAGACTAAATAAACCGGTGACTCAAATAGCATTTCAGGATTCAAATGAATATTTGCAAGCACTGTTTTGCAGTATTTGACCAGCTGTAATAAAAAGTAATGCATGCACTTTACTATAAAGTCAAGGATATTAACTAGAACTAGTCAAAATTTTCTGAGCTTTGAATTTGACAAAATATGTGATCAAAAACTTGATTTTTGACCACAGAAAAAAGCTTTGAAAAATTTTGATAATTTTTTTATCAGTTTTTTGGGTTTTTGACCAACTCTAGAGCATGTGGTAATTACCAAAAAGTCATTGAAATTTCATTTTTTTCAATAAAAATATTACAGGGTTATAGACACAAGCTGCAATGTTCACTTTGAACAAATCAGAGTATTCAACAATGCAAGAGATTGAAGACTTTACCTTAGAATTTTTTCCTTTGTAATATTTGAATTATGCCTTAACTGCTCTGAAAGATATATATCTTATAAAAAGTTATGAGTTTATATCAAAAAGATGTATCTTATTTGGTGTAGTAAATAAATAACATTTGAGAAAAAGGACTTGGGGTGTGACCCAAAACCTGCTGAAGTTAATGGAAGGACTCCCAAGAACTTCAATGTGCTTTGGTTCAGTTCTTAAGCTGTAAGAACTTTGAAATGGGAGACACAATGGAGTGCTAGTCAAAATTCTTAGAAAGGAAACAAGTGTTTCTCTAGACATTTTAATCAGATTCTGAGTTCTTCTGAATTACTGTATGTAAAATTTTGAGAAGCTGGTCAAAACATAGACCAGTTCCTCTTTTCAGCTTGATGTAGATGAAAAATTGCAAGATATAAATTACTAGATTGAAAACAATTGAGGAGACATGTTGGAGTTTCATAATGTGGCCTGAGTGAAATTCTGTCATTGTTTGTTATAGTGAAGAAAACCTGCTTTATAAAGTACAACTCTGCTGTTGTTGTATATCAGAGTGTCCATGAAAGATCAGCGGTACACAAAGGATAGTAAACATTCATATATAGTGTTAGCAATAAAAACATGCATATCTGCTTTTAAATAAGCCTTTTAATGTTATAGAAGACAAAAGAGGCAAAGCCTGCTGAAAATTAAAAGAATTTTAATGTCTTCAGTCCCACGCAGCACACTGTTTCTGTCTATCCACTTGAGACTTTAGCTTTGCTACTTTCATTTATAAGTTGAGTGGGTGAGTGTGTTCATACATATTAAAAAGGCATGTCACAATCTCACAAATTCACACAGGTGACTGGGACAATTGTGAATTATTGAGTTTTGCAAATTTCTGATTAAGATATCAAACACAACATTAAAAAGCGTTATAAAATGTTAATTTATTCTGACACCTGAAATTTTCTTTTAATTTTTTTCGTGAGTCATAACAAAGTGTAATATATTTTGTAAAAATGGCAGCTTAATAACACAGCACCTCAGTACAGCACACTTGATACTGAGTGTTTGCTGAGCTATGGGTGTGGACCACTAATTTTTGTGTTTATAATTATAAATTTTGTAGATTAGTGAAGTATAGATTAGTGTGTTGTACCATATTCTTGTATATTGAACCTAGAAATACCATGCTAACAGTGCATAGCCATGCTTGGTAAAATAGATATGTTGCTTCAGTCAGGGACTAAAGGAAAAGTAGACTGAAAATTGTATGATATCAATGTCACCTAATTATCTGGTACCAGCCTTATTCTACTGTCTTCTATAAACTGTGTATACAATCCCTTTCGTATCTTGTAATAACTCATATACATAGTAAAGCTATCAAAACTCAAGTACATGTTAACATAGTTAACATAATGCATAAATTGCAGATATAATGTAAACTATGTAGTCTGGCAGAGTTTGGGAGCCAGTTGGGAAGCTCTATTTCAATGTCTTCTTTTCACCCTGGCCCCATGTCAGCCCCACATGGGGGTCGGGATGGAGCAGGGCAGGAAGCCAGCTTATGGTCTCTGGAGTCTCACCCTCAGAAGCCTGAAAGGGAACAAATCATAATTTAATACTGAGGCTGAGGAACTTCCCTCCCACTTTATTTTAATAGTTTTACACAATCGAGATAGGCATTACAGTAGAACTGAACATTTCTCCTGATGTCATTACTGTGGTAAAAATTGTGAAGGAATTTGTAGAGCACAAGGGCCAAGTTATTCTTTGTGTGTGAGTCGATTAAAACTGATAATGTTACATCAAGAATGAATATGGCCCTTGGATCCTAAGTCTCCTTAGGATTTCACTCGAGTTACTACTGATTTATCCTAGATTCTGTGAAAGGATCTGACCTTTTTGAACTGTTCCATTCCCCAGGATAGTTACACATCGATGCTATTAAGACAGGTTATCACGTAACAGAAAAAAAAAATAATAATCAGGTAGATTTCAGTTGTCTCTTAGAAGGTGATAGGAAGCTCTGCCACAGCCCACAAGATTAGTCTTATTTGCAGCTCACACACAGCTGTAATAAGAACAAGTTACGTCACATGCCATCCTAATAATTCCTCTCCTTCCTTGACATTTATTAGAGCTGGCTAGAAAATAGGGGTTTTTTCCAAGAAACACTTCAGCTTTTTGGTGAAAAGTCAAACACTGAAATACTTTGGCTGAAAAGAAAAATAATTCAATTTGGAAATGTCATTGTAGCACCTCATGTGAGTGCCTAAAACTCCCATTCATCTCTATAGATTGGTTTAGTGCCTATTTGGAATAATATATCTTCCATGATGCATAATTCCTTTTGGACATGGTGAATCATGGGAGATGAAGCAGTCGGTGAAGCCTGGTCCATAGAAGAGAATGGAAACATGATACTGCCAGACTAAAACTCCTGCGAGGCACTGTAGTGGTATAACAGGGAGAGAGTCAAACTAAATCAAAATAAACTACTAAAACAAAAAAGAGAGTATTCTCTTAGCTCTCTGCATCAGTTTTACTGTATTGGTTTAAGGCCAAATTTTAAGTTGAACTGGTGCAAGTTTCTTGGAGCTGAGGCATATTTCTAGGAATAGTTTCATGATCTGCTGTGCTTTGGACTTCCTCATGAACACGAGCCCTTTCCTCAATTCAAAGTATCATAAATTATGCATATTGCTTGACGGTTATGAAATCATGTTCTAGCGGGCAGCCTGATTTGCAAATATTGCTCAGCCAAATCAAATTTACATATATTAACCAGGATCTTCTGAACCCTATCTGGTAGGTGAAAGTGCAGGAGGCAGCAGGAAATTTGATTATTCACTTCCCTTAGGATTAAATCCAATAACTGAACATGCACTTTCTCTTATTTTCCTCTTAACTGTAGTTTTCTTTATGATGATTGAAATGTAGCAATGTAGTGGGATGATCCGAAAATGAAAATTTTAAAGATGGCTGCTTGGAAGCAGACTTTGTTCTGTAATACTGTATACAGGTTGAGTATGTGAATAGAAACACCAAAGTCAAGGAAGTCCAAAGAACCCATTTGATTTTCTGAAAGCTAAGTATGTGATCCTATGGAGTGACTGTAAATGAGCATCTAATACTGCACAATACCTGCAGGTGGTTCGCCAAATATCATGTGCCTTAAATAACTAAATAAGTAAGAGAATCTTAGGATTTGCAGTATAAATGTTATTTCCTCTAGTAAATGTGAAGCAGTACAAGGGAATAAGGCTGACACAGAGGTGGGTGGGTCTGTCGGGGGGGTTTTTCAGTAAAACTGGAACTTTTTTTTTGGAACCAACATTGTAAACTTTCTAAATGAAATGTACAGCAAGTGTGTTTTATCCTTCGTGTTCTCTTATTATTGAGGTCCAGACCACATATACTTATTCATATGTATAATATAAAGAGGAACCTTTTGTAAGTGCTTAATTTGCATGAAGATTGAGAATGCTTTCCACACCTACTGGTAGTTAGCTTTTTCAGGCCAATATCTCATGTTATCAATCTAAATATGTAATGATTGTGGTTTACATAGTTCTGCAAGTTCTGCTCAATACAGACTGATCAAAAAATTATATGACAGGATAGGCTGTCTGCTTTGTAGATCTACTTGATTTTCAGTCTTGTGGCATATGTATTTTTTTTGTTTTTAACTCTAGCCCTTTATGTCAATGTCTGCCAATAACCATAAATATTATTACATTTTGCAAAGAAGAATATGGCTTGACATAGTACCATCATCAGAGGCTTCTTTTGTAAACTTGCAGACAGAAGCACAT
Source organism: Podocnemis expansa (assembly GCA_007922195.1). Taxonomy (NCBI): domain Eukaryota; kingdom Metazoa; phylum Chordata; order Testudines; family Podocnemididae; genus Podocnemis; species Podocnemis expansa. The sequence continues at coordinate 34,523,705 of ML681973.1, read as the reverse complement.
CATTTTACTTTTTTCAGCAAACTCAGTATACTGGAATAGTTACCATTTAACATAAGAGCTGACATGGAAAAAGCAAGGGACTACTTACTGAAATTTATAATGTATTAACAATCGAATGCTATATAGTTGAAAAGACTACAACCTGCAAGTCATATTCCTGGTTTCTGTGAATACCAATCTATTAAACGGATTGTTTATTGAATCAGTCTTACTAATAAATTGTATTAATTCAATACACGATAATATTACTGTCTCTAATCAAACAAAAGCTCAATTTCTTCTGTTTTTTGTCTCAGATCTTTAATGGCACTTTTAAAACACTGGGCTGCTAAGGAGTCTGTATTGTTCCATCTTATTTTTTTACAACATCTTAGCACCCGTGTTTCACATCAGCTGATCAGTCAATACAGAGCTATGTCTCTCAGGGCCTTTTTATTGAGTCTTAACTCAATGAAAGCATCAAATTCAGACCTAGGATTATATTCCAGGAAAATGTCATATGAGCAAAATTTTAATTCTCTTCATGGAAACAATTTCTTAACACTTCATCTGTCAAAATCTACAGAGGAAAACCCTTGCTAAATCCTGTTAGCTTCCAGGGACCATGACAAAGAACATTTGTTCACAGTTTGTTGTCACTATGTCATTTCACTATTTGTGATAAATTTCATTCCTATTGTATACTTCAGGGGAACATAACAGCACTGAGGCATGCATGTGCAATAGGTAGAGAAAATGCTCATGCAGAGCTGTCAGGTAGTGTTTAGGCACAAGCTATAAGGGGTCTTCTCTCCTACACGTTAGACAGCCCAGCTACTGAAGGGAGTCCTTATTACATTTAAACAGTGTGATAACAAGTTAAGCCTGTATGAGAACTGAATAAGGTGGGATTTTTTTTTTTGTGGTCTTTGGATGTCTCAACGGTGGATTTACGATCAGACAGATGACTTCCCTCCATTTATAGCTTTTAGTTGTCTCCCTAAAGGAAAATGTTAATTCCGGTACATACAACCATCCTGGATTATGAAAAGTTCACCACTTTCTTTGTCTCATCAGTTCATGCATAGAGGCTCTAGTTTGCAGTCGTGCTTGTGTTTTTTATTATAATACTAAGAAAGGTACATTGGCTGGCTAACCCAGTGAGGAGGGCTTTAAACTAGGTTTGAAGGGGGAAGGTGACCAAAGCTCACAGGTAAGTTAAAACCAAGGAGACCTGGGGGAAGGGTTGGAATTGGGGGTGGGGTGGGGGAGCCTGGGCTGTAGCAGCAGGGATAAAAGAGTACCCAGAACTCAGGGGGAGGGGTGCCAGGGAAGCAAATCAGTGTCTTAAGTGTCTATATACTAAGGTGAGATATATGGGAAATAAACAGAAAAAACTTGAAATACTAGTAGCTGAACACAACTGTGAAATAGTTGGCATCACAGAGACTTGGTGGGGTGATACACATGCCTGGAATATTAATATAGCAGAGTACACCTTGCTTAGGAAGGATAGGCAGTGAAAAGGGAGGTGGTATTATCTTGTATATCAAAAACATATATGCTTGGACTGAGGTTGAGATGGAAATAGGAGACATACACGTTGAAAGTCTCTGGATAAAATAAAAGAAGTAAAAAGCAAGTATGATGTTATGGTAGGGGTCTACTACAGGCCACTTAACCAGGAAGAAGAGGTGGATGAGGCTTTTCTTCAACAATTAACAAAATCATCCAAAGCACAGGACTTGGTAGTGATGGCGGACTTCAGCTACCTAGAACCTGTTGGGAAAACAACACAGCAAGGCACAGATTACCCAACAAGTTCTTAGAATGTATTGGAGATTTTTTAAAATTCTTTTTTATTTCAAAAGGTGGAGAAAGCTACTAGGGGAGATGCTGTTCTTAATTTTATTTTGACAAACAGAGAGGAACTGGTTGAGAATTTGAAAGTCAAAGGTAACTTAGATGAAAGTGATCATGAAATGGTGGAGTTCATGATTCTAAGGAATGGTAGGAGAGAGACCACCAAAATAAAGACAATAGATTTCAAGAAGGCAGACTTTAGCACACTCATGGTGTTGGTAGGTAGGATCCCAGGGGAATAATGTTTAAGAGGAAAAACAACTGAAGACAGCTGGCAATATTTCAAAAAGTGTACAACAGTAAACTATTCTACTGAGTAGGAAGGATAAGTAGTACGGCAAGAGACAGTTCTGGCTTAACCAGGAGATTTTCAATAATCTAAAAGTAGGAAACAGTTCTACAAAAAGTGGAAACTAGGACAAATTGCAAAGGATGACTATAAACAAATAACACAATTATGTAGAGGAAAAATTGAGAAGGCCAAGAAAGCACAAACTGAGATCAAATTATCTAAAGGCATAAAAGGTAACAGCAAAACATTTTTCAAATATGTTAGGAACCAGAGGAAGACCAAGAACAACATAGGACCATTTTTCAATAAAGAGGGAAAAATAATAACAGAAAATGTAGAAATGGTAGAGGAACCAAATCATTTCTTTATATTGGTCTTTACTGAGAAGGTTTGTGGCGATTGGATGCCTGATGAAAGAGAGGACAGTAAAAATGGGATAAGGTCAAAAGCTAAAATAGGGAAAGAACTTTTTAAAAATTACTTAGAGAAGTTAGGTGTCTTTAAGTCCCCAGAGGCTGATTATATGCAACCTTGAATACTCAAGGAGCTGGCTGAAAAGATATCTGAGCCATGGTTTTTTATATTTGAAAAACCACAAAAGACTGGAAAGATTCCAGAGTACTGGAAAAGAGCGAATCTAGTGCCCATCTATCAAAAGGGAAATAAGGACAGCCCAGGAAATTACAGACCAGTCAGTTTAACCTAAGAACCTGGAAAAAATAATGGAGCAAATAATTAAGGAATCCCATTAGTAAACATCTAGAAGAATATAAGGTGTTAAGTGATAGTCAGCATGGGTTTGTCAAGAAGAAATCATGTCAAACCAACCTGATAGCTTTCACTGATCGAGTAATAAGACTTATGGATAGAGGGGAAACAGTAGGTGTGGTTATATCTAGACTTTAGCAGTGTTTTTGATGTGGTCTCACATCATTGTCTCATTAACAAATTAGGGAAATACAACCTGGATGGAACTACTATAAGATGGGTGCAAAACTGGTTGGATAACCACTCACAGGGAGTAGTTATTAATGGTTCATGGTCATGCTGGAAGGGCATAATGAGCAGGGTACTGCAGGGATCAGTTCTGGGTCTGGTTCTATTCAATATTTTCATCAATGATTTAGATAATGGCTTAAAGAGTACACTTATGAATTTTTTGGACGGTACCAAGCTGGGAGGGGTTGCAAGTGCTTTGGAGGGCATAACCACACTTCAAAATGATTTGGACAAACTGGTGAAATGGTCTGAGGTAAACAGAATGAAATTCAATAAAGAGAAGTGCGAAGTACTCAACTTAGGAAAGAACATTTCATTGCATGTATACAAAATGGGCATTGACTGCCTAGGAAGGAGTACTGTGGAAAGGGACATGGATGTCATAATCAACCACAAACTAAATATGAGTCAACAATGTAACTCTTGCAAAAAAAAAAAGCAAATGCTATCCTGAGGTGTATTAACAGGAGTATTTTAGGTAAGACATGAGAAGTAATTCTTCTGCTCTATTCCATTCTGATTAGGCCTCAACTGGCATATTATGTCTAGTTCTGGATGCCACATTTTAGGAAAGATGTAGCCAAACTGGAGAAAGTCCAGAGAAGAACAACATGAATGATTAGAGGTCTGGAACAGTTGATTTATGAGGGCAGATTGAGAGAACTGGGTTTGTTTAGTCTGAAAAAGAGGAGACTGAGAGGGGACATGATGATAGTTTTCAAATACTGTACCTAAAAGGTTGTTACAAGGAGGAGAGAGAAAAATTGTTTTCTTTAACTACCGATGATAGGATAAAAAGCAATGGGCTTAACTTATGGCAAGGGAGGTTTAGGTTGGCCATTAGGAAAAATTCCTAACTGTCAGGGTGATTAACCACTGGAATAAGTTGCCTAGGCAGGTTGTAGAATCTCCATCCTTGGAAGTCTTTAGAAGCAGGTTAGACAAACATCTGTCAGGGGAGGCTTGAGAGGGTACTTATCATAGAATCATAGAATCATAGGGTTGGAAGGGACCCCACGAGGTCATCTAGTCCAACCCCCTGCCAAAAAAAGCAGGACCACTCCCATTAGATCATCCCAGTCAGTGTTTTGTCCAGCTGGGACTTGAACACCTACTTGGTCCTTTCATGAATGCAGGGGACTGGACTTGATGATCTCTCATGGTCCCTTCCAGTTTCTGTGATTCTATGAATTAGAAAGGAATAAACAGTTTAAGTACTTATGGCTTCTGTACCTCTGTCCTCTCAAAATGTCCATCACATATTGTTTGTATGTGCAATACACACAGCTAGATAGGAAACACAGCATACTAATGGAGATATATCTGTACATAAAATCCAAACTATTGAGTGCAAGTTTTGGTTTGTATTTTGTTTTGTGTACTACTAACTATTTTTGGAATGATCACTCTCTTAAGATACTCATTTTCCAAAAGCAATTTAAATATTTTGGTTAAACAAAGGGTCAGTGCCTCCCATTTAAGTAAAAAAATAAAAACAAAGTCCCATTGACTTCAGTGGGAGAAGAATTGAGCTCAGAAGGCTAATTTGGTACTCTTGAAAAATTGCTGTTTCTGTGTGGTCTCCCAAAGGTTGAAAACCCAAATATGCCTGAACCCATTTCACTGGGTAGGGAGATTAGTCACACTGACTGAACAGACAGCGAAGAAAGAGGGAGAAAGTGCATGTTTGGGAATGCAGAGCCCCTTCTCCAAGGGTTTACCATCTTCTGGTGTGCTGGGTGTTGAGTGAGCCCCTTCACCCTTCTCCATTAATTTAAACCTTTTGAGAGCTCTGCTTCCCTTTAGCTGTCTCACCTTCTCTCTTTCTCTGTGATTGTAATATGGATACTCTGAGTTTGCGATTTGTGAGTCTGACCAATCAGTATGAGTTTGAGATTTGTTTGTCTGACCAATCAGTTATTTTGGGACTAGAAAGGAATTTTTCCCATTGGGCCAAATTTCCAGAGGGCCCAGTGTGGTATGTGGTAGTGGTTATCTTCATTACAGAATCATTTAAATATAATTCACTAAAATAGGAGTAGGACATAGCTTATTAGGGTACACCAACTAGGGTGTACATTCTAATTTGCAGCACTGTGTTGCGTGCTAGCTGTATGTCTGGATCCTGCTTGTGCATGCTACATGTTCCCTAGTATAGGTTGATGTTGTGGTTGTAATGAGACTCTGTTAGGCTATGTCCACACTACAGGGCTCAGTTAAGTCGACTAAATAAGGTCTACTTAAAGTCGACCTTATTAAGTCGACTTAGTGAGGCCACATTGCATTGTCGCCTTTATAAAGTCAATTTAAATGGCCCCACTACACTGTTGACTTTATTAAGTCATATTTAATGGCCACATTGTGTTAAGTTGAATTAATAAAGTCAACTTAACCCTTAAAGTTGACTTTAAGGGCGAGAGCTATTAAGCAAGTGCTTAAGTCAACTTAATGAACTTCAAATGTGGCCAAGTTGTTCCTTAAGTCAGCTTTAGACCCTAGTGTAGACATACCCTTAGTGCCCACCAGCAAGATCCACAAAGACCATTAATGCATGACATGCCACTTCATGCTAGAATTTGCGGTCAGAGGGTGCACACTAATGTACTATGTAGACCAGCCCTTATAAGTTAATATTTATAATTGATCCAACTAATGTTCAGAATTTGTAGGAATGTTTAATTCATTGTAACTCACAGCTGGTATCCAATGTGCATACAAGCCAAAAGGGCCAGTTCCCAGAAGGAAAAGGAAGCTGGGGTCTTAATGATAGACATATCGAAAGGGTAAGCCTGAAGTGCTTAGAGACCCTTCTGGTACCTTTCAAATGTATCTGTCTTCATTCTTTGCATGTCCTGATCAGTGAGTTTTCAAGATGTTCATTTAGCCAACAGAAGATTTAAGAAGTCTTATTTGAAAATAATTTTCAATTAAAAACAAAATTCTCCTCACAAAACTGTTCCATGTCTATCTTTTTTTCAGGTTCCACAAAGGACTTAATTGAAACTTGCTGTGCAGCTGGGCAACAGTGGGCTATAGACAATGGTGAATGCACAGAAATCCCAGTCAGTGGAACTGATGGTGATATCTGCAGGTATGTAAACCAAAAACAAAATGACCCAGTGTCAAGCAGTGAGCATTATTTTAGAGGAAACATTCCAGAGGGGTAGCCATGAACTGGCTGATCTCTGTGGAGTTAGGACCAAATCTACCCTCCAGGTTAGACTGCTGATTGAATGGCAATATTTCAGGGCAGAATGGGAAGAGTTTTCCTTACAAACCAGAACCTAATGTGAACAGTAGCATTTAAAGTTTCTTGTTCCTGCTGCTCAAAAACAAAATCCAGTGTTAGCTTCCCATTTGTATGCAGATTGGGAGAGTTTTTAGATATTAGGTCAGTGAAACCAAATGTTTGAGACACTTTTGTATGACAAGTATTAAATTAAATTACTTTTCTTACTTGTAATTAAATGGCAAACTAAACAACTAATCTGGTGGGTGAGAAAATACATTCCAAAGGCTGGGTTCTGATGCCCTTACTCACCCATCATAGCACTCCACTCCTTCACTAGCCCCATGGGAATCAAGAAGTGCTTGCCACACAAGATACTGCTTTGAGTGAGTGAGGATATCAGATATGTTCCCAACATGGAGAAGAAAAGGAATACAGTTAAAAAAAAAAAGAAAAAAAGAGTGAGGTAACATGGATAACATGCTAATTCAGCTCTGCTTCATACAGTCTAGTTTGAAAAAGAGGCTTGAGAAAGAACTAGAAACAAAATAATTTGTGTGTCAAATATGAAAACCACATGGACATTTTAAAAGTGATTTCAGCATTGTACTGGTCAATAGTTCTTAACCCATGCTGGTAGAAAGCAGAACTAAATCTCTTGAAGTCAGAGGTACTAAAGTGTTATAAAAACCAATGTAAATGAGATTAAAATCCAGTCCATTGGGCTGTAGTATTTATACACCACAAAAGTATGTATTGGAAGACATAAGGCCAGTTTCTGCCTTGGTTTACATAGAAGCAAGTCTAACAGTTATTAATCAGGACTGAACTTAGCCAAAAGTGTTAAATTCTAAGTTTCCTAGCTCACTAATATCTTGTGGTTTTAGAGATCACAGACTGGAATCACAGGTCATACAGTGGGGCTCCTTTTCTGGGCTTCCAGAATTACAACAGTTCCACTCATACACATGCAGGTTTTTGCATCTTTAAAGCCAGTAACAAATGCTAAAACCTGTATCTTCAAAACCATTCAGATGCTGGCATGATAGGTGCAATGTCAAACCCATGGCAGAAAACTCATTGTTCCCCTTAGGAGCTGCTGAAATGGGCCTAGTTGTTTGCACCTGCATCATGCAGACACACTATTTCTGTGCCAGAATGCCAGTAAGTGTCGATGGGCAGCCAGCTACCTGCAAAGGATAGCAAGTTATTAACAGACAGAATTTTCCAAATGATCAAAAGTGCAACTTGATCTCGTGTCACAGCCGTGAGATACAAGGGCTAGATGTTCAGCTGTGGTAAAACAGTAGAGCACCCCTGGAAACCATGGAGATTTTAGCTATGCCAATGTATACCAGCTAAGGACAGCTCAGAATGTCCAGCAGCAGTGTCCCTTAGCACTGTGCTGGGGGAGTAGATTGGTACAGATTCAAAGGCTGGGGTGCTACTAAGTAAATCACCCAGACCACCTCTTGCAGCATATGGGGTTTCCTTTAATAAAAAACATTTATCTATGTACCAGGCCTAACTTTTGCTTGGCCTATGAATGAACATTTCCCCTAAGTGGTGAGTTTCACTTATTAACTGAAATTATTTTTATACATGTAGAGTTTACACAACTTTTTGGGGTTCATGCTGGACCCTGGTAGTGATGTGTGAAATGAATCACCTTGCCTTCCATATAGATAATAGAGAGACAATACATAATTCAGCCAGACAGTGAGATTTTTCACATTATATCCAGAAGTCACAAATTTAAAAGCAACCAAAATCTGTAATGGCATACATTTTTCTCCCTTTCCCCTTCCCCCAGCTTTCCTCATTTTAATGCAGTAAAATAACCCTTGTTGAAATATGTAAGATGTTTTAGCTAGTTTTTGACTTTTTGCATTGATTTGATGGATATACTGTTGTATGTACCCCAGTAATACCTACGTCAAACTGACTGCCAAGAAACACCAAAATATAAATTAACGAGGAGTGACTTCTAGAACACAGAAAAGATCTGCTGAAGACCTGTCAACATTAAGGAAATTTGCACAAGGATAACTACATCAGTGCAGTTGAACTAATACAAACTTCTAAGGTAGATGCACTGCCCCAGAATAGCGCAGGGTTTGCTCACATCCTTTTTGTGTCAATAAAACATAAAGAATGGCCATACTGGGTCAAAACATGGTCTGTCTAGTGTCAGCCAGTGGCTATGCCAGATACTTCAGAGGAAATGAACAGGACAGGGCAATTTTTGAGTGATCCACCCCTGTCATCCAGATCCTAGCTTGGCAGTCAGGTTAAGAACACCAAGAGCATGGGATTGCATAACTGATTGTCCTGGCTAATTGATGGGCCTGTCCTCCATGAGTTTATGTAATTCTGTTTTGAACCCAGCTGGGCTTCTGAACTCAATCAAACTCAGGCTGATTCTGAGTTCTGTGAAGGACTTCTTCATGCTGCTTTATGCTATTGCCTATTAATTTCGTTGGGTGACCCCTTGTTCTTGTGTTATTTGAAGGGCTAAATAAAATATCTTCAGTTTCTTCATCCTATTCATAATTTTATAAACCTCTTCATTCTCCCCCTCCTCCCTGTCATCTTTTCTAAGCTGAACAGTTCCAGTGTTTTAAATCTCTCCTCTTATGGACACTGTTCTATACCCTTAATAATGTTTTTAGCCCTTTTTGATGCTTTTTCCAATTCCAATCAAAGGGTCATTCACCTACTTATCCACTAATGTAATTTATGCCAGCATGTGCTGAAAATGCCCCAACACCTTATACATTGGACAAACAGGACAGTCCCTATGCAGAAGAATAAATGGGCACAAAAGTGACATCAGAAATCACAACACACACACACACACACACACACACACACACACACACAGTTGCTGAGCACTTCCATCTTCCTAATCACTCCACTGATGATTTGTTAACGATGGTCCTCAAAATAATCAATGGGATATCAAGACTTCAAAGTGAAACAGCTGAAATTCAAATATATGCAAATTAGATTGTGTGAAAGCAGGATTTAATCAGGACTATGGATTCTTTTCACATTATAACAAGTAGTTTGAGTTCACCTTCCCTCTGTGTGCTGTTTCCTAGAGTTTGAATCCTTACATATGCTCTGATTTGCTGTTGTAATATGACTTAATCCCATGTTTTACACTCCCCTGCATTTATTTTCATTCCATTCTATAAGTTCCCCCTCTTCAACACATCTGGCGAAGTGGGATTTTCTCCCACAAAAGCTGATGCAATAAATAAATCTGTTAGTCTTTAAGTGCCACAAGACTCCTTGCATTTTTCACTTTACTAGACTAACAAGGCTGCCCCTTTGGAACTTGGCAATGTGTTTTTTGTTGCCCAGTCATCCAGTTTTGTGAGATTTCTTTTAACCCTTCACAGTCAGTTTTGGATTTAACTATCTTGAATAATTTTGTATCACCTGCAAACTTTTTTTACCTCACTATTTATCAAGTTTTCCAGATTACTTATGAATATGTTGAAAGCACTGTCCCACTATAGATCCTTGGAGGACCCTGCTGTTTTCCTCCCTCCACTGTGAAAACTGACCTTTTATTCCTACCCTTTGTTTCCTATGTTTTAACCAGTTACAAAGCCATAAGGGGACCTTTCTTCTTATTCCATGATGTATGTTACCATGTTGAATTGCACTGATGCAAGCCCTGCTTTGTGCCCATGGAGTATTTTTGTATTGGAGGCTTACACTAACTTAATACATTGATTTAGGTACACCTGTGTGAATTTTTGAGAATGTTTCTAATATAAACAGGCCCTGAGTCTAACAATACACATACCTGACCATCTAACAGTGGGTTTGTGAATAGGAAATAAACAAGAGTTTTTACCTTGTCAACTCATGGTTCAAGCATACAATATCCAAAATTAAGCCATCCTGAAGTGTCCAAAGAGCTTATCGTAAAAAATGGCCAGTTGCACTTCTTGTAGCATTGTATCACAGTTGTATATGTTAAAATGTAAAGGAACTTTTCATGGCAAAATGTAATATTTCCAAGGGACATTAATCAAGGACTTGGGCCTTTAAACAGCAAGTGATCATTTTTTGACTGTAGATGTTTTACAAAAATACTTCATTCAGTGTTTAATCTTCTAGATGTTTCAAAGACCTGCAATAGCCATCAGCAAGTTTAAGTTTTAACTGAAATTTCAGGTGTCCTATGATGGTAGTAAAAATGAGATTTAATCAGGACATTAGCCATTAACATTTCAAACAAACTGTTTTTTCCTAGATGGCAATTTACACCAGAACAGGAAATAAACATTACTGAAAAACAAAACACTAAGGGGAAAAAAGAAATCCCTTCTTCCTTTATTCAACCACAGCTCGTTGATTAACTGATAACAATATTCATACATTATCCTTCATATAAATATTGCCTTAAACCTGACATAGCTGGTCACTGACATTTTAAGTATGAGTGGTGAGTAGCCAAGTTTCAGTCACAGGCTATTTTGCACAGAAATATGAAACATCTCTTTCCATTTTTTCCCCCAGGTGTCAGGAAAAACCACAAACTGGAAATATATTTTCCCAGGAGGAGAAAAAAAAAAAAGCGGGGGGAAATTGACTTCCTGGGAGACTTTTTTCTTTCTTCCAGTAATCAAATGCATCTTATGGACAACAATTTTTTCCCTTGGAATTTATCAGTAAAGGGTAGTTAATTAACTATTAGCCACTGTTTAAAAAGCCACAGCTGTTAAAATCAGTGCATGTTTGTGAGTCTGGCATTTGGAAAGGATGGAGGTCAGGCCCCCTTTGATGCATTGTTACAAGGCTGTCCATACTGGATAATTCTTGTACTTTGTGGCAGGCACTGGAATTGGACATTGCCAATAATAAAGATTTCTAAATGGAGAAAGTACATTCTTTCCCTTCTTCCCCTGTATCACCTGAAACTGGATCTATCACAAAAACATTAATGTTAAGAACATGAACTATGTTGAATGAGGTTCAGTCCAGTGGTTTATAATATTTGTATAATGCCTGCCAGCCATCATGTTATCTGGATGCTGATTAGAAAGTCAAAAGAAACCATTGTGATCATCTAGTCTTACCTCCCATATAATACAGGACACAGGACTTTCCTGAATTAATTTCAAGTGTGTAATACCTGGTAAGTTGTTCCAATGATTACCTGCCCTGACAGTTAAATATTTGCACCTTATTTTGAGTCTGAATTTGTGTAGTTTCAACTTCCAGCCTTTGGGTCTTGTGTATATCTTTCTAGTCAAGATTGAAGAGCTCTTTACTATCAAATTTCCATTCCGCCTGTTGGGAATCAAATCATCCTTTAATCTTCTTTTTCTTAAAATAAACTTATTGAGATCTATAAATCTTTCTCTATAAACCATGTTTTCTAATCTAAAGATAGAATTCAGTGGGTGAAATCCTGCCTCCATCAAAGTCAATGGCAAAACTCCCATTGACTTGAAGAGGATGTTGCCAATTACACGCATGTAAAAAAATAAGTGGTGAAATGGGAGTGATGCATATATTTTTATGTCCAATGACACCAATTTTTACTGTATATTCTTGCAACCTGATAGTGATATCCTTTGAATCCAATTAACACTTAACCCTGTTCCATCTTCGCAGAATTGCTCAGAAGCAGTGTTGTGTCTCGTACTTAAAAGAAAACAGTTGTGTTGCTGGCATGATTGCAGCTAAGGAAGGAGATCTATGTGGTCCTGAAGAAGGTGATACTTGTGAAGGATCCTTTTATAAGGCAAGACCCTTTGGTACTTTTGCAAGTCCTTTTCTGAGGCAAATTTCTTGAGTTTTGTGCATTTTTCAAATGTACCTTTATGTTTGTGTCATGGAGGTTAGTGAGTTATAAAGTTGCATGGGTAAGGCATGGAAATCACATGTAGCCACATATTTTGGCAGTTTGCATTGAGGACTTCATTGTACCTGACAGGCTCAACTTTGAGTTCTAAAACTTTGTGATGAGGGCCGTTTGGGTTGTTTCTCTCTTGTTATTAAGATTAACTTTGCTGTATTATTGCTGGCTTCTCCATTTGGGATCAGTTAAGAGAAGCTGATTTCAGTTTTTATATATACGGTGTAATAGATTTGAGAAAACAACAGGGGAGCGCTTAATCAAAAATCTAATTGGAAAGGCCCATTAATGAACAATTTATCACCTTAGACGTATTATTGAATAGCAATTATATTTCGCGGCTAAACAAAAAATTTGAGAAGAAACAAAGATTTACATTACTATAAAGCAGTGCTTCCCAAATTGTGTTCTGCAGGACACTGTTGTTCTGTGTCATGTGAATAGGTGTTCTGTGAAAAAAAAAAATTCATTGCTAGTGAAGTTTTTCCTTCTTTGTTAAATAAAAGACATCCCAAAAAAGTCTATAACTCCTTAAAATCAACTTTTGAGCAATATGTGCAGCAATTTTTCTGTATGAAACACTCCAAACAGCTACCACCACCCCCTGACCAGCATCTATGTGTTCCATCAATATATTCCAAACCCAAAAGTGTTCCATGGCCAAATGAGTTTAGGAAATGATGCTATAGGCCAGGGGTTCCCCACCTTTTCCAGGCCAAGGACCCCCTTTTAAACTGAAAAAGTTTATGGCCCCCCTGCTGAGTTTCTATGTAGTGGCACCACAATGATAATCTGGCCCCCGCTGGCAGGATATGGCCCGCACCACTCCAGGGGAGCCCCCGCCAGCAGGATGTGGCCCCTGCCATTCGTTGGCAGGACCCAGCCGAGGGGAGCCTAGCTGCAGCTGGCTGATGAGGGGCTGTACTGCCAGCATGGCTCCCAGCCAACCCCTGCATGTAAGCAGGGGCAGGCAGCCCGGCTGGCAAGCACCACTCCCGTCCCCTTTAGGTGAGCAGGGCGCCTATGGCCCCCCAGTAGCCCTCTGCGTGCCCCACTCAGGCCCCCACAACTCTCACCCTACCCCCACACTTACCTGAAGGAGCTGCAGAGTGATCTGCCCAGACTCTGCAGGTTTCTCTTCCCCTAGGCAGCCCACATGGTTGGGCTGCGCAGGGCAGGAGATTTAAAATGAGCCCAGCTTGCAGCCATGTCTGTGGACCCCCTGCAATGCCTCTGCAGCCTGCCAAGCATCCGCAGACCACAGGTTGGGAACCACTGCTACGGGCTATGTCTACACTTACAAAATTAATTCGGAGTAGTTAATTTGAAATAACTAATTTGAATTTAAATCAAAGTTATTGTTTCAAATTAGCACTACTTCAAAGTTATTATTGTATATTATGAGTCCAGTGAAGACTCTCTAATTCAAAATACAGTTGGCTTTATTAATTTGAAGTGGAGACTCTTCACTAGACTCTCTAATTTGAAATAGGGGAGGGCAGGCAAAAGAATAGGGAAATTAGTTTGAATTAAGGCTATTCCACAGCTTAAAATGGCTTCATTCAAACTAATAACTTTGAAGTAAGAGATATTTTCAAGTAAAAGGAGGATGTATTGTATTGAATTAGCTGTTCCTTATTTCAAATTAAGTAACCGCTTAATTTCATATAATAAAATGCCTTGTTGGTCAGGGAAATGTTATTTTGAATTAAGCCTGCTTAATTTGAAATAACTTGTAAATGTAGACATAGCCATAGAGGCTTTTTTCTTATAAAAAGAAAAGAGCTATTAACCGGTGCCAGCACCTGAGCCTGTTTAAATCAGCTTAGCTCTATGGAAGTTAAAGGAGTTAAGCCAATTTACAACAGCTGAGGCTCTGACCTCTTGTTTGTTGTTCATGTTTCTCCAGGTTGGGCCTGATGTGAAGGCTTCAGAATTCCTTAAGCACATATCTTTAAGTACATAATTTATGTACATGTTTTGTAAGCTCAAATGTGATATTCCATTCTATCAGCAAGTAACTTATTAGCTCTGTCTGTTCTAGTTTATCAGACAGTAGTGCAAATAACTTGATTTGCTGGTATGGAAAATATTTGGTCATGTACTGTGTAGTATGTGATTTAATTAGGAATTCTTAGTCTTATTCTTTTTCAGGGATACTTTAATCTTAAATACTATTGGTTTAGGGCCACATCCTGCTCCCAGAAACACACCAAGAAATCAATGAAACTTTCATGAGTTCATGGGCTGATTTTGGCCTTCAGTTACCTCAGAAATAAGACAAAAATTCTCCACTTAGATCTATGCATGGCTATCATCCATGTAGCACAGAGCACTACTGCTGTATTGTGGTTGCTCTGCACAAGGAACTCCCAATGACTAAGGGCAGATCTGTGCTGACTTCTACCAGCATGGCTATGTCAGTCAGAAGCGTGATCCCTGACCAACATAGCTGTGCCAGCAAAAGCTGCTAGTGTGCTTTTCTTGGCAAAGCTTATTTTGCTCGTGGTGGGTTGGTTTCACTAACCAGTCTGAAGTGTACTATAGCTTTTCCAGTATAGTACACCCAGGCCAGTAGAACCGTCCTAGTTTAGATACAAATAAAGAGGAGAATTTTGTGTGTCATTTGTATCTTAGTTGTAGCAAAACTTGCAGTCCTCAGAACTGTGAAACAGCTTATCCAAGCTATGCAGACTTCAGTGTAATGCTTTCATTTGTGTGAAGTAATTTTAAACTCTAATCTTTTCAAGGCAGTGGCTTTGCCTTTCTATTCTGTTTGCACTGCTCTTAGAATATGTGGCTGCTCCCAGAAAGAAAAATCAATAACAAATAGTAGCAAATCATGGCTCATGAAAATTGAGAAAGAAGTTTCTAATCAGACACTTCTTTCATTGGTGGCATCATAGAAAATGCTAATTGAGGAATTGCATGGTTGTATCTTTTTTTTTTCATTATAGTTATTGCTTTTTAAGTATTTTAAGTTTAAGAACTTCACAAGTCTCTTCAAAAGATCTTACAGTCTAACCCAATTAACCAATATTTCAAAACACTATGTCTCCAGAGAGCATAACATGAAGCAATGAATTGAGAGCTGGGTGATGGGTTTTGTTTTTTTTTCCAGTAGTTATTTGCCAACAAATGCAGTTTGTTGATCCAAAGCAATTTGCAATTCATATCAAGTTTGCCAAATAATTTCGGCCAAACAGAGAACTATCAGAATGTTTTGTTTTGATCTGACTCAGGTGCCAATATGTATTCAATCATTTTCCCTCCAATATATTTAGATAGCTCAAGTTGTATAAAGATCACTATTTCATTTACTGTTGCTATTGCAGTTGTGTCAGGAAGCCAACATAAAGTCAAATCTAATGAGAAAACAATGAAGCGGTAACCTGCTCTATAAAGTAAGGTATTTATAAAAAGGTATCTGAAAATTAGACTAAGTGGGGCAGTATGATTGTTTGGTCAGGCCCTGTACATACATTAGGCATTTCCTCAAAGAACATGCCAGTTTTTCAGATTTAGTCTATCGTGTACCAAAATATATTGAAAGCAAGGACTAGTGTATGCAACAGTTGTGAGCAATTGTCCCTAAAGCATTTGCCTTCCACTTCTGTATGAAAAATAACTTAAATCCACATTGCAGTGAGACTTTATTATCAATCCAGTTTCAGTTGCTCTCTTACTGGACTGGCCAAAATAGGCAGAATAAGACTCCCATTTTTATAACTGGCTTATCACCCTACTTTCATTGCCCTAACTACTGATTTAGACATCCTTGCCCCAGCAGGAAGTTCTTACTCCAGTTCTGGGGCGAGGGCCCATCTTTATTTTATATATAACACAGGGCACAAAAAAGATAAGTTGCTAATTATTAACTTCCTTTACAGCAATGTTGTGATTGCTGCACTCTGGGACTAAAAGTAAAAAGTGAAGGGCAAACCTGTGAGTCTAACCCAAATCTTGGCTATCCCTGCAACCATGTGATGCTATCCTGTTGTGAAGGAGAAGATCATCTTATCCCACCAGAAATAAAGAGGCACCCCGAGCCGCTGCCAACAGTGACACCGGAGAAAAGTGGGTACCCTGTTTTTTATTGTAAATGATAGATTCCTTCATTCCATTTTTTTTTTTTTAAATTGCACAGTAGAATTAAAATTGGTTTCACTTTCAGATGGAAGAAGGGTGCTTGCTTTGGACCAAAGATGAATTGAATAGGTTCAGAAAAAGTTTAAATGCCCCTGACCTTGGAGCACGATCTCATGAGGTCCGTTCCAACCCTATGATTCTATTCTATTCTATTTCATTAGCCACCAGGTCACACAATGCAGCCTATTAGACTGTCCAGAATGTTTATCCACAAAGCATTCACTGAGCCAAATAGGATTGGTTGCTCCTTTCTGTGTGCAGGAAATACTAATTTTTAGTGCTTGTCGACACATGAAAGTTAATCTGGAGTGAATTTAAAGCAGATTACCTATTATTGATCAACTCCACTGTATTAAGCAGTCTGGAGTAAGACATTCTTATTCTGCAATTAGGGCGTCTATGCAAGGAGTTAATCAGGAATAACTCCCCATGCAAACAAGCCATCAGACTTTTTGTTTCCTTATGCCTTGTCCCAACCCTGATGTAAAGCAAAGTACTTGCCTCTTCAAAATGCAGACTTAGAGCATCACTAACTACATTTCCTCCCTATCATCTCCCTTGAATCTGCCCTCAACAGAAGCAAGTAGGTCATTGAGGAGACTGCAGGTTCCTGTCTCTCAGGTTCAGTAAATATAGTGATGGCAGAAGCAGCAAGGCAGTCTGTTATGTCTTCAATATTAATGTCTTTAATATCATTTTGTGTTTTGTTAGTATGCACAGAGCAGTCTTGAAGATGAGCAATAGCTTGATTCTTCAGACAGTAAATGCATGTGAAAAGCTGCAAAAATCCACCATGTATTTTTGAAGTATTTAGGTTTTCAGCCAGATTCTCTGTTAGTATCAGTGAAGCTATCCTATATTAACAGCAGCAGAGGATCTTGGCCTTTACTTGTGCTATATCATCTAATCAGATTGATTGGACTCTCCCGCTATTTTCCATTTAAGTGGTAATAAGGTATCACTAGCTTTATCTTACTAACAGAGATGTGCAAAATATTATTAACGGTTCACTGAGTAACTTTGCAGTACCTTTTTTTTTATTTCACTGTGTACTCAAAACTGAGCTATTTTTGAGGAGGAAAGGTCATTCTGCTGAACTCCTCTTTCGAGTGAAATTTAGCTATATAGGGACATATTTGAACAAAAAGGGATCCCTTCTAACTGAAGATAACGCCAAATCTAAACCTCAGAGAAAATCAAATTTTTAATATAAAAATATCTACCTGACATAGGAGGACTGTTCCAAACAAAAATAACAGTCCTTTATATACCAATAAAGTTCCCCCAAATGAACAATTTTGAATTCTGCACCTTTCTAATTACCAGCCAATTTCTTTTAATAGCTGGCATTCTGCTGTGGCTGTTGCAAAGGATTGATCTCTGGTAGAAGGATGATGCGTGGTTTGTTTTGTTTCTGAAGCTGTTTATTCGATAAAAAGTCCCTGGACCCTTGTAAACCCCTTGCCTTCACTTTGAGATCTCATGATCAGGTGAACCCAAAATCTTAGGCAAAACTCCAAAGATGTGAAAGTGTGTGGACCAGATCTGATGTCCACCCCTGTGTGGAATAAAACCAACAGGACGTGGCACTTCTAACTAGCAGAAAAATAAATCTCTACTCTTCTGAGACCTCTCTGTTGTAACTAGTCCAGTTTTAAATAGTTGCAGTTTATTTTGCTTTTTACAATAAAATTTGGGGGCGGGGGCTCCCTAGTATACCCTATATAGTTCAGTGCAGCCCCAGCAGGGGTGTCACTGTGTGACTAAAGAGAAGAAGAAAGCTGCTTTCCTTTCACTGCCTTGTGCTGTTGCACAAGTGGCTGCCATTACAAAGCACTTGTCTCTTTATCCATAATCACATGGCCTTGAAGAGGGGTCCCTATGGAAAGGCCGAAGAACCCATAACTGGGTGTTTGGGGGTGTGACTATTATTCCTCTCCCATCCTCACCAGGCAGCATCTGGTGCCAGTGCAGCTCAGCCCTTAAGCAAATTGAGCTGCTCCATCACTCTGAGAGTTGTTAGCTCTGCACGTGTACTTTGTAGGCATAATGCATCAATCCCCAGTCTGCATCTTCTACCTCTCCTCTTGGGCTTTAATTTGGGCCTGACAAATCTAACTGAAGAATTACTGTATTTTACTTTAATGCTTCATAAATTACTCTTTAAAAATTCATGAAATAATTAACATGGCATTCGATTTTTTTTTTCAACGTTTGATTAACTTTTGCGTAACAGGAAGCATAGTACTGTAATGTGTTTCCATGGAGCCAGCTTAAGCAAATGTTTGGTAAAGAAACAGACCTATTGAAAGGAAACTCTTTTTGAGCACGAAACCAAAACTGGTGCAGATATACAACAAAACCCCTTTAAGTGCCTGGTGAAATTATGCTCTACACCTGTTGGAAAGAGAAGCACTTCCAGTCAACCAGAGGAAGTAGCCTGGTGAAAGAAAAGTATAAAAGAAAGAAAGGCTAGAGATTATGTGTTCTGTACAATAAATTAAAATATTCCCCAGAAGTAAAATGCTCATAAAGTTTCCCTTTAACGGGACACAGCTGTTAAAATAGTACTTTTTGATGCATTGGGGTTATCTATTCAAACTATCTACAGCACTTCAAAAAAATTTTTCTTTTCTGCCCTTCCTTCTTATCAGGGCCCTTTTTAAAAACTCTGGCTCTGCACATCAATAGATGCTTGACTGTTTGCTCTTTCTGTTCATTTTCAGGCAATTGATCCAGCTAAAGCAGTTTTAAGCCACACAGCAGACCTCCCAGCTATGTGGGGTTGGCACTTGGTGCTGGAAGGAGCCCAGCCAGACAGCACTTGGGGGACTGGGGCCCTTGGACCAAAGGCTGTGGTCTGTGGTGCTCCAAGCCTGCCCCTGGATTGTAGCCGGGGTGGTGCAGTCCTGGGGTCAGAGTAGCATCAGCCCTCCTCTCAGGCTGGTGCCTGAGTTTGCTCCACTACTCTCCTCCTGGGAAGAAACACTGTCCTCTGGCTTTGGCAGGGCCGGGTTAAGCCATGAGCCAGCATGGCACCAGCTTGGGGTGCTGAAGCTGAGGGGCGCCAACCTGCCCCCCCCCGCCCCTGCAGATGCAAAGTCGGTGCTTAGGGGTGCCGGCCGAGCCCCGCCTCTATGTGACTTCCAGCCCAGCTCCGCTCCTCCTGTCCCTGCAGGCACAGAATCAGCACCTAGGGGTGCAAAAGGAAAAGTTGGCTCAGGGCACCACAACTGCTTGAGCCGGCCCTGGGCTTTGGGGACAGTCTTTTTTTTTTTTTTCTCCTTCTCCTCTTCCTCCAAGCCTCTAGTAACTGGGATCCTTCTCCCCCTCCCCCTAGCCCCATCATCTAGCAGAGGTGAGGCTTCTAACAGGGCTGGAGCAACCTTTTCCTAGCCTCAGCTGTTTCTCATCAGGCTGCAATGACTTTCCACTGTTAGCAGAGAAAAGGGTTTTTACCATCCTCGGGGTGACATATCTGCCCTCAACTACCCTTTTGTAACCCTCTGGCCTGACTTTATCACAATGCATAATGGGAAAGTGGGGACCATAATGACAAAACAGTAAGAAGTGTGGATTTTAGGACCACAACTATTGATAAGCCATTCCTTTCCAGACATAAAGTTGTCAAGCAAAGTTTTCTTTAAGCATCCAAAAATTTGTTTATCTATCTAGTGGTGGTAAGAACCATTAGGATAGCATCATCTTCTCAAAAGCCTGATATCACATTGTTTTGAAATAGTTTCAGGACTGTGAAGATGTGACCACACACTTCATGGCTGCTGTTTCATATGGCTGTTGCTGCTTAGCCCGAGAACAAGGCCTACACTTAGCCAAAAATAAACAAGGCCTTAGACCTTAAGTGAGTTTATCTAGATAAAATTATTATGGGTAATGACAGAGTCCAAGGGATAGAGCACTGGACTGGTACTCAAGACCTGGATTCCTCTCCCACCTTTCCCACTGACCTGTTTTTGCATGAGCAAATCACTGTTTTTCTCAGCTTCTGGTTCCTGTCCCTTTTTTTTCCGCTGTCTTGGCTCTGCAGATTGTAAGATTATAGCATGGGGCTAACTCTTATTGCACTTTTGTACAGCCCCTATAGTTAGTACCCAATCTCAGTTGGGTACCCTAGGCACTACTGACGTAGGAAAAATAGTAACAAAGTGCACTGTGCAAACAGTGAAAATGCACAAAGGACCCTCCAACAGGGAATTCCCTTTACTCAAGTGGCCAAGTTAAAGAACTGCATCCTCAAAGCTTACATGGCAATTGCCTTTGATGTTTAGTTAAAGAACCACCTCGTACCTCATTATGGCAAGTATTTTTCTTTCTCCCTTTAATAGCTGCCTCAGGTGGATTTCACTGTACCTGGATGTATATTTTTCTATGATCTCATATACTGTACCATGTAGCAACAGTGACAGTACATGCAGTATCCTCTGACTCCTGAGCTTTCCCAATGACTCTGGAATGTTGGTAGTTTCAGAGATTGACGATCACAATGAAGCCTTGTCCATCAGTAATGAAGCTGAACTGTCCAACAGTTTACCGGGAGATGACCTGGATGAGTGCCTTGTCTATCCTGGAGAGCTCTGCCAGCACCTGTGCATCAACACAGTGGGATCTTACAAATGTTCATGTTTCCCAAGATTTACTCTGCAAGATGATGGGCTTAGCTGTAATCCAGGTGAGAAAACAAGACAGGAGACTAATGAAGAAAAGTCATCCCTTACAGAACTGGTGACATCCCCACCTTGCCACCCTTACTGACCTGTCCAGGTTTAATCTAATCTCTTCTTTAGTTTCATATTATCTGAAACAAAGAATTTGAATTAAATGATGTGGGGAGAGTTTTTGCAAGGAAAATGGGCAATCATACCAACTAGATAAGTGAATTCATTCCCTCAGAAGTGTTGTATAGCCTGCACTGGTTTCATTTTAAATGAGCCAGGCAATGGAGCTTCCACCACTCTTCCTGAATCTTAGAGTTCTCAGTTGGGAATCTTTTCCTAATATTGTTTAAGATTTTCAAAGTAATGTACAGGGGTTAGACATATATCTTCCGTTAAGAACTGAAGGGGCATTAAGAATGGAAAATACATATCTAAATACCCAAAATTGTTTTGAAAATTTTCAAGTATTCATCCAGCACTTTCTTGTGCTAGATTTCTTTAATACTGCTCTAAATGATTCTTTTGAGTTTCCAGAAGTGGTATTGGGAGTAAAACACAGCTTATCTTGGGTTGGGGAAACTAATAGTCTGAAACAAACTTGATTCTCCTAAAGATGTGCAGGTTGATGTTCTAACTGAGGATGTGAACAATTTATTCTTCATTTGCAAGCTCACTTGTCCTTTAGCAACTATAATTTCAAATTCTCCTTTTACCATGCAAGTGATTTTGCAAATTTAGCATTATGGCTTCAGAGTAGAATATGGAAGCAGAAAAGGCTGGAGTGAGTGAGAGAAAACCTCTTAAAAATGTTCCCACAACTTTTGAAATTCGCATATATTACAAAAAACATGACAAATATAAAAGTAAATGCAGTTACAGAGGAATTAAGATCCTACAGAAGGAAGGTACCTGAAGTTTTAAGTGTGATTGTGCATGAAAAATTTTCCCAGTTTGAAACTCTTCCTTTGGTCAATATTCAAATAAGGCAAAATATATTAGTTAATAATAGAAAGCTGAGTGCCTATTCAGGGGTCTATTTCATTATATATGGATATCAAGTGCATATGGTCAAGGTGCATATTGAGTATGTACAAAGCAATTAAAAAAAAATTTCATAGTGCTTTGCATTTGCAGAGAGTTGTTTGTAATGTGAGCTATTTTGTACGTCATGGCTAGTTTTCCAGTTAAAACTGATGATGTTTGTTTAGTTGGGCACATCGTATTACTTCCTAAATGTTGATTTTTCTCTGAAATCATTGACTTCTGTTCAGAGATACAAAATAGAAAGTTACATAATACAGTGGAAGCCTTGTAAAGAAAGTCATTGTGTCATAATTGTTTGGAAGTCTGAAGTTCTACAATGGCAAGACTTCAAATCAGATTATCTGAAAAGTCAAAACATTGGGCTAATTACAGGTGTTTTTAATTTAAACATTCCATAATTATTTAATAAGCAAAAGAAAATTTGCCATCCAATGACCACATTCCTTAGATGCCAAGTATTGTCAGCCAAATCCAGATAATAAGTTCTTATTATATTATTCTTCTCATCACAAAGTTAAGGAAGTTACATCAATTGAGGTATTTGTTTAATCACGCTCTTGCTACAGCTGTGTGCCCCTTTGTTTATATTAAAGTTCTGGAGCTAGAGTTTTATCCAGAAGTGGTAATGAAAACAGTTCTGTACTTCAGCCTTGCAAAATTTGGTTCAATGTCTCACCTAGATCAATTTATTTGTTTTTTTGTTTATGGCTTCTACCACCATCACCATCAGAAGCATAGTGATGGGTTAGTAGATTTTTGTATCTGGTGATGAATTTTCATAGCAGTTTTGCAAGACTTCTGCACTTAAAACCTCATCAGATAAGTGCAGCTATATGCAGAATTATTGCTGGGGCAAATCAGAGTTGTTCTTTTAGGTTTAATTTGGAATTTTTTTTTTTAAATGTCTTGGGTCTGTAAACTTAGATAAGAAAACTTTTGAGAGTAGACTTTCCAGAGTGGTGTATTAACTGAATGAGAGTGTTTTTGCTGAAGCTAACCTTCTGCAATTATGTGGTCAGTTGTCAATGTAGTTGAAATGATCAATAGTTTCTCTGCTGCTGAGGTTTGAAAATGACCAACTGAAATTTGCAAAAGGACCATTCTGGTCAGCTAGATGGGCCATCTAAAGTACTGAGCTAGAGACCAATTCAGGTGATGCTTGATTTGCAAGGAGGCTACACCCTTAGGATTTGACCTGATGATAATGAGTTTGATGATGAGTTCTTATAAGATGTTAGGTGATGATTGCTTCTGGTCAGACTGCCAGAAAAGAGAGAACAAGATCTCATTGGGGCTTCTAATCCTGGCTGAAGCCAATAGGTATATTAGGAAATATCATGATGGGTGCCAAGTACCCACAACTTCCAATGAAGTTCCACAGATCAGACTTTAGGAAATATAAATGAAAAGTAATGGTGAAAATAGATGAAAGAACTTTTGCTAGCAAACTTCAAGTGGGTCTGTATGAAGGTTTCAACAAAAGATTGAGAATGGTCAGTTATATTATACATTATATTTTGCCCATCCTTATTCAAGAATAGCAACCCATTTAATATGTAAACCACATATATATATATATTAAATTCAGTGCCAATTTAACTTGTAGGTTTCATCTTAATAAATAAAAATGCCCTCCTAGACATGAGAAGTAGTATATTGACATACCGTTTTCCAGACATTGTTTCCTGATCAGCAACTTCCTAGATGATTAGAAGGAAGGCTTAAAGTAAATTAAGATGACATGTAAAAACTGCCTAGTGCATTAATCTTTCAGATTAACGTTTTCAAAAGTGCCAGTGTCACGTGGGCACATGAGCTGCATTTCCAACAATGACTTAGGCACAGAAGGACAGAGTCACAAAGGTACTTAAGAACCTAACGATGCAGATAGTATTTAGGCACTTTTGAAAACTCCTCTAGGCACCTATTTCCATTTTTAAATTCCTAAATACCTTTGAAAATCTGGCCCTTACGATCCTAATTCTTACTGAAGGACAATGGAACTTAGACTTGTAAGGGCCTAAATTGCTTTTGAAAATTAGCCTAAACTTCCTAAGTCACTTAGATGCTTTCTGAAAATTATACCCTTTGTCCAGGATGAAGTAATCTTCAAATTCCTAAGGGAAGGCTAGATCTGAGCTAGACACAGCAACATTAGTTCTGTTTGCTGGTCAAGGCTGAAAGAGCTGAAGCTGTAGGATGGAGATGGTGTAGCTGGGACTGGACTTCCGCACCAATAGTCCATTGACATTGCTGCATTATAAACAGTGGCCTAGCGAGGGTGCCAGTAGACCAAGCCCACATTCATGCTCCCCCAGGCATCCCGCGCCACTCCATGCCTCTCAGCACTCCTCCTCCCCCTCCTGCCTGGTATCTCACTGCAGCATGGTGCCTGGGAGTATGGCCCTCCACTGCCCCACCCCATCGCCATGACTCTGACTAACAACAAGATTATATAGCTCATCGCCATGTGAATGAGTTTAGGAAGAAAGCATGCTTCATTTCCCTGCCAGACTACAATGAACTACCAGATGTTGACTGTCTAGCAGCCATGGCATCCTCTCATTTGCTCTTAGTACATGATGAATATTTCCTCATTCAACATTACACATCTTGTTTCCATGCTGTGCTGGGAAAGATACAGTGCATGAGGAGAGGGACTTTGAAGCCTGAATATGCAGCAAGAAGAGACGTGCATGCAGCGCCGTAACTAGGCATTTCGGCACCCCTTATGATGAGCGGCGCCTGGAGCGAGCAGCGCAGAACGCGCCATTTGATAGAGCAGCTAAATGGAGCTGCTCCAGGGCACCTGGGCAAAGCTCCGTTCACCCCACCCTAGTTACAGCCCTCCATGCATGTAGTTGAATGTCTGGCTAATCTCCATTCCTCCCAGTTTTGGTTCTCAGTGCTCCTACTGGAGTTATTATTCCTCCTGTTTAATAATTTCTCTGATGAGGTGCATAATAAACTAATCCTTTTATCTGTCCCCTGTCACCCAATAAGCTTCCTGGACTCTCTCTGGCATGGATAACCCCACACCCCCAATTCTCTGCAGAACTCTTTTTTTTTCTTTCAATATACCTTTTCATGTTAATATTTTGAAAAAGGATCATCTGTTTTTAATTTACCTTTCCATGTTAATGTTCTGAAAAAGGAAAATCTCTGTATTTGCAGAGAATAAATCTGTGATGTCTCCGTTCAGAGAAAATGTACTTTTTATTTTTCTTAGCTGGGTTGGCTTACCGTCACTGGATGGAAAGTTAGCTGCTTCAGACATGTCTGGGTCTTCTGATTTCTTTTCTGACACTGGGAAATATCATGTGAAGTTGCCTTTCCCTTTCTTCATGCCTCTTCTCTCTAGTGTCCTGAGACCTAATACATAGCTATGATTTTTTTTTAAATTGAAAATCCCCATGCAGTAATCATGCTTAGTCGACTTTCATTGTCATGCACCCAGTGAGTCATACTGTACCTTCAGATGTGTGTACCATTTCTGATGAAGTCACCAGGAGTTGCACATCTGAGGGCAGAAACAGGATCCCTTCAGAGTTTAGGCACAAATGATGTACATGGGAACTGGATTGCTCCTCCTGATGTAACAGAGTAGAGCACTAATTGGCTATATCTATACTGGGGTGGCCCCTGAAGTTGACTTAGCAAGGTTGACTTTAAGTCAACCTTGTTAAGTCACCGGCAGGGTATGCCTGTCGTGGACAGGGAGCAGACATACTTAGGGCATCCCTCCTCTTACCCCGCCCCAGCCCCAGTTGGGTACACTGAGCCCAATTGGCTCCCGGGGCTGATCCGGCTCCTCCCCTCTGGTGAGGAGCTGGGAGCCAGGTTCAGCTCCCAGCTGGTCTCCACTGGGATCCGAGCAGGCAAAGAGTGGCTAGAAGCCCAATCTAGCTCCCACCCGCTTTCCACCAGTAGCTGGGGCTTGGAGCTGGCTCCTGCCAGGGAGTGAAATTGACCAGGCAGCTGAGCCTCCTGCCCCCGGTGACAAGTGATTCGGGGCCGAATTTGGCCCCAGGCCACTTGTGACCATCCACAGGAGCCAGCTCCAAGCCCCCGCTGACTGTGGATAGGGGGTGGGAGCAAGATTGGGCTCGTAGCCCCTCTTTGCCAGCCCCACTGCCTTCAGAGAGGGACTGGGAGTGCAATGGCACCCCCCAGCCCATCTCCACAGGTGGTGGGGCCAGAAATTAAAATATGGACACTGGCTTCGTGGCAGAGAACCCAGTTCAAGGTTAAATCATAAAACACTATTATGTGATGAAGCAGATTTTTACACACTAGAAAAATTTAACTTGGTAGAGGAAATTTGCCTCAGTCTACCCTACCTGCTATATTGTAGAGAATATCCATTTATGCATACAACCCTCTGCAAGTGTGTATGCTATGTGGACAATTTCTTGTACATTATATTTTGTGTTTTAAGCTCACAAATATCAGTTTGTCACCTCCACAAATTTTACAAGAGCAGCTATGGAGGCTATCTGAAAATGGATCCTTACATATTACAGAAAGTAGCATAACTGAGTGAAAGGTTTGATTTGGAATCTTTGCTTCTGGTGGTTAAGGGATGCAACGTAATATCATTCATCTCTACATTCATTGTTTTGTATGTGTTTGCAGATATTGATGATGGACAAAACCCTGACCTAGGAGTGGAAGCCACTGTTGCGCCAGAAGCCTCTAATATTCAGCCTGCTTCTATTAAGCCTTTAGAAGCAGAGCAAAATAAATGTAAAGGTATGTCTGACAGATGAGCTGTAGGCCCAGATAGTTTAGGAATGTTTGAGGATGGAATGAAATTTGAAAGCTCCCTTCGACTGATTTCACATCTATACATAAGTTACTTTTGATATTAGCCTGAAGACTTTGGAGGATTGTCAGGGGTAGTGTGGAGGTAACCTGAGGTTAGACGCCAATTTCAAGGTGTGATATATTAAGGGCAGCAGGCGCTCCAAGAGTGAGGGAAGGGAGGTATATAAGTTGCAGAATGTTAAGAGCTTGCTTCTCTAGTGGCTAGCTGGGGTTTCTGCAGGGCAGTCAGAGGCCCCTGAGATCAAATTAAGGCCTAGCCAGGTGCCTGATAAAAGCTGCCCCGCCCCAAACTGAGGTTGAACAAGCTGGAGAAGGAGCAGGAGGTCAGTGCTGTGCTACAGAATTTCCAGAAAGTATTGGAGAAGAGACAGAGACAGGAGAGAGACAACGAGAGGTGAAGACAGAGAGCCAGAGGAGAAAACCCAGCAGAAGGGGAGACTGGGTAAAAAACCTAAAAGGTAAAAGGGAGGGGGAAAACAGCCCAGGGGAAAGGAGTGCAGGACTGGGACTTGGTCAGCAGCACATAGCTGCATCTATTAGGGCCCTTGGGCCGGGACCCATAGTAGAGGGTGGGCCTGGGTCCCAACCTCTCCCCCCCCCCCATGCCAGATGGGAACAAATTCAAAGGGGACCCTTGTGACCCACTAACTTTCCAGACTGTGAGCCTCACCACCATGAAGGTACTGTTGCTTGTCACAAAGGTTTTTCTACACTGGCTGTTGCGGTTAGTTTAAGCAGAACAGTGATGCAGAGTAATTTACGTAACGAAAGTAGGAACCACACAGGTGTATGTGAGTGTAACAGAATGGTGGAAAGTGCTGATTAAGATTACCAGAGGAGATTGATTGATTAAGCATTTTGTATTGCATGGTCATAACTGTGATTATACTTGGGTGAACAAGGCTTTGGATCTTTAAATTACTTCTGCATTGAATTTTAAATGATGCAAAACTTTGTTTTGTTCAGATAATGGCCCCTGCAAGCATATCTGTGAGGTTGTAGAAGGAAATGTCGTGTGCTCATGTTTAACTGGATATGCACTCATGGCTGATGGGGTTTCCTGTGAAGGTGAGTAGATGGTTCCTGTTAGTCTTGGGAGCCTCATGGACATTTCTCTAAGGATCTATGTTTGGGATTGCCGACTATAAGTAGTAGTAGGGAGCAGAGCTGTAATGTGGCGTTTTACTCCGAGGGCGCATTCCAGTCAGAACGCACACTTCCCCATTAGCAGCGCTCAGAACCAGCACCACAAAGCCGCTCCTTTAATAGCGTGGCTCTGTTGAGCCACTTCGGGCCACTCGGAGCTGTGCCCTGTCAGCCCCACCATAGTTACGGCCCTGGTAGGGAGTTAAGTTTATTGTACTGTAACTAAAACTTGATGGCACTTGGTATGCTAAAAATGTTTGAATGCCTCAGAGATATCACTTACAGCATCCATCAGGTCATTTGAAAAATTGCATTGTTGGCCAGTTCCACTGAGGTCTTTAAAGATGTGTTCTCTGACTGTGTGCCTGCCAATGTAGTTAAGATTGGTAAGATCATAGCTGCTGTTAAAGCCAGGAACTTATTACTATCACTTTTTCACTAAACATAAAATTCCTATTTGGCGTAGAATATCTGCTTTACCCAAGTCCTGTATCTGAGTTGTTCAGGTTAGTTCACCCCTTATATGACATAGGAGGAGGGGGCAACAAGCAAAAACAGAAGAGCCTGGGCCATGGGATCTACAACAGCATAAACACAGTGACCCTGACAGTCTTCTAAGAACTTGCAATGTTGCAGAGGCAGCTATTCCATCCTCTGAGTGCACAGAAGCCAAGAGTGGGTCTGTTGCAGATCAACGTTCTTTCTCCAGGTGGAGGAATGAATGCTCTAGCTTTCAACACAAGTTTGTATGAGAACATTACATGCACTACAGGAATTTACATAATAGAGGGGGCATTTGCAAATAACTGAAATATGTTTCAGAGAGACAAAGTGGGTGAGGTAATATCTTTTACTGGACCACCTCTTGTTGGTGAGAGAGAGAAGCTTTCAAGCCACACTGAGCTCTTCTTCCAGTCTGGGAAAGGTACTCCCAGCATCACAGCAAAATACCTGGTGGAGCAGATTGTTTAGCATAAGTGGGTAGTACATATTGTAAGGAGCATTCAAGGTAGGGTAGTCCATTAACACCTCTGCAGTGAGAGGATAGAGAAAGGAGGTAGTGGGTTACAGACTGTTGTAGTAAACCATATATCTGGTGTCTGTGTCTTGAAACTAAACAATCACTACACTCTCAAATGAACTTGGACAGAAAAATAAACACCACATCACCTGTGGGTGACCACTTTTCACAAAGTGATCACTCTATATCTGACTTATCAGTCTTTATCTTCAAAGGAAAGCTGCATTACGCTGTAAAGAGATGAGCCTAGGAACTTAAATTTATTATTCTGCTAGATACTAAAAAATCTGGGTGGATGGATGTACATAGACAGACAGACGGTTACCTCACCCATCTTGTGTGTCTGGCAATCAGGGACAACACAACTACAGCTACACTGCATATATGAAATGGGTTTTGTCATGATTGGTGCTGGGCAAATAGTGATCAGGAAATCTGTGAATATTCACCTGAATCGTAAATGAATTTTCACTGGCCTTTTTGTGTTTACTGTCCTGGAATGCTTGAACTATCTGAGTTTCACTGGCATAAATGCCCCAGGTCTACAGCAGATGTAAGTCAGCAGAACTCCATGGACTTCAGTTTACACCTTCTGAATATTTAGCATAGGCGTTTACAAACAATGACTTTCAAAAGTCAGACAATGATTATTCACAGAATCTGAATTTTATATTTACATATCTGAGTATTCACACAAGAAGTACTTGTGCAATCCTCCAGTCACTTAACAGACTTAGTATCCTGTGTGTGTTACCTTACTTATTAATTAATCATAAGCAACTGACTAATCATAACTCATCAACTAAGGTTGGATAGCATCTTCTGCATAGCAACTCTCACAGAGAACTGTTCCCAATCAATCCAGTTTTACTATTTTTTTTATAAAATTTAAATCCTTAAAAGCTACTGACTATTTGATGAATTCAAGAAACTCCAGAAATTCCATGAACAAAAACAAGAGGTTAAAATCCTGAGTTAAATTATTCCCTATGAGTCCTTACTCAAACCTACTTATGATGAAGATCAGCTTGTTTCACCAATGTCAGTTTTGAAATAGTTATCCCTAGGCAGCCAAGATAAAATTTGGAATGTTAATTGTATCCCTTCCACTGGACATAGTGCTCCACTTAAATTGTAATATGGTAATAAGAGGGTAGCTCCAATAGACTTTATTTAAATAGCTCCACTGTGAAAAAATATTGTATCATTCAGAAAGAAAGTTAATAGAATTTTATTTTTCCCTTTTGGTTGCAAGATGTTGATATGGACCTGGATGAGTGCCTTGCAGGTGCTCTCGGTTTGCCAGAAGCCAATTATGTGTGAACACATTGAGATCATTCTACTGTGTCAACCACAGAGTGATCTGTGCAGAAGGCTTTATACTCAACACACATTGAAAATGTGTTGGAAAGGTGATAGGTGTAAGCCATTTGCTAAAGCATCGGAATTCTTCATGCTGTGCAATACATTTCAGCCATTTGTGTTAAAAGGCTCTCTGGCCATTTGGACATATGTCATTTCAGTGTGTGTTAGTAAAAACACATGTGCATCACTCACTCAACCGTTTTTACTATCACGTGTTTTTGTGCTATTTGGCTTTTTCCCTAGCAGTGCATTCTCAGGATGCATATTATACAGCTGGAAAACCATTAAAATTTACAGTTGTGAAAAAAACAGAAATTCAGATGACATTTAAGTTGGACAAACATAGAACAGAATGTCTCAACCTGCCTGGAAAGGATAAATTTTGTGGCTTTAGGTTTGTGGCTTTGGTGCAAAGGCATTATAAATTTAGTTCACGAAATTTGCACAAATCCAGATAACAAAGCATCTGTAGAAAATATAGTCCAAAATAATGGCATTTTTGGTATGCTGATTAACCTGCAGATCTGCCAGCAATATTGTAAGAATAAAATCAGACGCTGAAACGTCTTGTTATAACACCCCTGGTTTATAATCTTGAGTGGGACAATAATCCATTTTTGCTACTGCCCTGTCACTTAATAGGGTTTTACTTGCTTACAAAAGGATATGACCTACATTTTCAAAAATGACTTAATTTTCACATACCAAACTAGAGACATCTGGGGGGCCTAATTTTCAGAAAAGTTGCGTATTCTCCATGCGGAAACTAGGCTCTCGTAAAGTGTCCAGAGTTAGACAACCTAAAATTGAAGGCCACTAATTACATTTGAAAATCACTGCAACCTGTGGCTATTAAACCACTTGTAGATATGTGGTTGTTTTCCTTCTCCCTTCTCATCCTTGACTGGACTATGATCTTGTTTCTAGTGTCATTTAGTGACTTACGTGCAGCCCTGCAGTACCACAGCTTTGCTGGTTTTCTTTTCCCTGGTGCTCTGTGATCTAATTTTATTACCAAGTATCATGTGGCATGAAGCAAGAAGGAGCTGGCTGGAAAATCGCTGCAGTACTAACCACGTCAAAGTTCAGAACAGGAATGCAAACAGATCTGCATCCTTTCCTGGCTTTTCAGATGTTCAGAAGTGGATATTTTTCTAGATTTTTGAAATACTTATACATTTATTTATTTTTTCTAAATATAAAAATAATTTAGGTAAATGATGAAAAGATTAAAATAAGATCAATAGGAAGCAAGGATAATATTACGGTCAAGGTTTGGGAGGTAGACATTATTTTGTGCCTCTCTATGTTCTTTCTGTATGCCCATGGCCACTTTTTTTCAAAATTGCTGAGCACTCAGCAGTTCCTATAGGCTTTAATAGAAGCTGCTCGGCACGTGATGCATTTGAACATGAGGTATGTTATTTAAGGAGTATAAGAGAAATATTGGAAATCTTGGTTGTTACATCACTGTGCTCAATATCCTCATCTGTAAAGTAGGGATTACAGTACTTTGTTACCTCATACTGTGTTTTGATTCTAAATTAATGAATGTTTGCTATGGATACCACTTGATACAGGAGTATCCCAGGTACTGTAATAATCATTTTTGTTTTTCAACTTCCCCTGATCCCAACTCTCCATAGTTTTACAACCAGTGGTTCCTGTAGCTGATACAAGTAAAAGACATGTTAGCAGTATTGAAACATACTTTATGTGATCATTATTAAAATGATGCACACCCAGAAGGAAAAATTCATCTGTGAAGCAAAAATACCTCCCTTGTTCCCTTGCTAAAAATGAGGTAATGTATTTCTCTGGCACAGTTCAGATGGTTAAAATACCATTGTTAAAGAAAGAACTAAGTTTTGAAAGTAGTGTTAACTTTCAATATATACACACTCTAGATCTGTTTCCTGTACTTACACACACCTTTATGGTATACGTTGTGTGCATCTGGAACATGTGCCATATTTAACATTTTTCAACTTCTCTAGTCAAAGGGAAAAGCCACAAACATTACATGGTTTCTAATGTGTTCAGCTTCCATTTCAGCCTTTCACTATCGCCATGTTTGCCCAAATAAGCCTTTGAAAACTAACTGCTTTTGTGCTCCATCTTGGACTATTTGGGACAAATGAACTGTGTATTCAGTACTGTATCTGCAAATGATAGTTTTAATTTTTTAAATGCCATAATGTATGTATTTCATAGAGGGGATGGACTATCCATACAGTATAACAGAATAGCTGATATATTTGGTCTTTAGTTTCCTTGAGTCAAATTGTGAAAGATTAACATTCTAGGTGCATTCAAGAACAGATTCCAAAATTCTTGAAGAGTCATCAGCTGTTTAAACAGCATGCAAACACCTTCTCTCTGAGACTATTTTTGAATACATGTTGTAATTTCCTTGCTCTTGAAAGCTCCATGTTTACCAAAGATAAGAACCAGGTTGTCGGGTGTATTTTTAATGGGTTTGTTTCTATTGGCAGTTTAGAGTATAATTCATCACACACAAAAGACCATTGGCTCATTTCCGTGTGACTCACTCACATTTACATGGGAAGAGCACAGTGTGCCATTTTCTTTGCTGCTTCCCATCCAAACTTATTCCTTTCTTGTAGCATGCAGTCAGTGGTCACTTTATTTATGCACTGCAGGGACTGTGCTCAAGCAGAATTACCAGAACAAATCTGAGCTGAAGAAATTTAAAGAGAGAAAAGAATCTTTGAGCAACTGCAGAACACCAAAAAAGCCTGTACTGACCATTTGTAAGCATGTGTATATTTACTGTAGAGTTAGGTTTATTTAAAAAGAAACCTAAACTGAACAAACAAATCCAAGAAAATCAGCTACTGAGTCTTTCACAATATCTCTTTACAACTACGGCAGCTTCTGAGACATAAGAAACAAACAGTGATGTGATGTGAACCTTCCTATTTTAAACAGTAGTTGCAGGAAAATTAATATATGTTGTCATATGACCACATTTTATTCCAGACTTGACTGACCTACAGTAAAGGATGAAGATACTAGTTAAACCCACACACAATTTGCATACGGCTTGAGTCTATTCATTAAAGGTGTTTTGACCAATGACAACAAAGTGGCAATGCAAACCCCTTTACTCTTCCTAGCTCATAAACAAGTTTCAAGAATTCTGTAGGTCTCTGAAAGAGCAAATAAAGAACTGTATTATTCTAATCTGTGATATCTTTCCAAAGTCATCGTCTTATTTCTCATTATTACTTTCTCTTTCTCCCTTATTCATTTGGCAGTGAGGTTTTTCCCTTCCTCATAGGCTGTGTCTACACTTAGATTGTTAAATCAATTTAACTTAAATTGATCTAATTGAATTGAAATAAAAATCGTTAAATCAATTTAAGTTAATTTGACTTAACATGCTGCTACTAGAAACCCAATTCAAACTAGCATATCCATGGACAGGACTTACTAATTCGATTTAGGAGATGGGCACCATGGGAGGTGTGGCAAGATAGCCCTCTAGAAAGGCCATGCTCCCACCCAATATGTAGAAAGAGGAAGGCACCCTGTGAGGGAGAAGGGCAAAAGTGTTAAATTGAAATAAGAGTTAAATCGAAATAATATGTCCACACAATTCAGTTTCAATTTAACTGTCATTTCGATATAATTCTAGGTTTTATTATATCAAAATGACTTTCCTTATTGCGAGAAAAGGGAGCTCCTTGTCTTGATATAAGGAAACGTAGTGTGGACCTGCAATCTTTTAAATCAAAACAATCTCATTATTTCGATTTAAAGACTGTGCGTGGACATACCCATATTTTTCTGACTGGCGGTTAATGAAGGCGAGACAATACTTGGTCCAACAGCAGGAATTAATTTTATTTGCTAGTGAAAACCTGACTCATATTTTCTGGTGCTGGGTCAAGTACCTTACAGATGTGATGAGTGACTCTCATAGTATGAAAAGAACAGGATTGCCAATCAGCTTTAATTTTATGAATAATCCATAAAGAAGGAGAGATTGGCCTGGCCTAAAAATACATTGGAAAAAATCCTTATTCAAGCAGTGCTAAAGCTGTTTGAATCATCCGACTGAGGATTCCTGCAGAGTAGTTGAATCTTTGGATAGTATAGAACCAATAGCAGCTCCTTTGCTAGACCTGGTGCCAGAAGGCATGTCTGTGGGAATACCAGCGGAGGTTTAGGGCCAGAGCATACCTGTGCTGAGACAGTCCCAAGATGCCAGAATGGCCTTGGAAATTGTGCATGAATTAAATTAAACCACTTCCAGGGCTTGGTGTTGGTATTTTGGGCCTGAGCAATTTGGTCTGAGTATTCAGAGGCAACAAACGTACACACTTTTTTCCACTCCTCTCCCCTTTCTCTCCTTTACATTTGCATTGAGCATAGGTCAGCCATTTTTCTGTAATTCCAGTTAGTACCATTAGCAGTTATACATGTATGTTGGGCCTTATCCTGGGAGGTGCTAGGCACCTTCTCAATTCCCATTCAGAGGCAATAAACAGGCTAAATCTTGAGTTCTGAGCAAATTGGAGGACAGCAATTCCATTTTAGGGCCATTTTTGTGGATTTGAAATTTCTTTCATTCTACACTGAAACAAAACCAAAGATTTTTAGACATTTTTTCAAAACCAGAATTTTGTGTCTGCTCTGGGTACTCTAAAACTTGGTAGTTAGGCACTGGCTTGGGATATGGGAAATCCAATTCAAGACCCTGCTCAGCTGGATGCAGAGCAGAATGTTTTCATGCCAGATCTTGCTGACTTGACCCAGACTATCAAGAATAACTATTACCCTTAAAATAAAACAAACAGCTTTTGATGAAAACTTGTTCAAAACCAAAACATCACTGCAAAATATTTTGACTTCAATAAATTTCCATTTAATTTACAATATTCCAGGAAGTTGCACTTGTTTGTCTAGGGCTGGAGAATTTGGGGGGGGGGGAGTGATATGGGGAAAAAAAAGGGGTGGAGGGGAAATAATATTTTTGTAGAATAGGTTTCTGGCAGAGCCCACTTAACCCTTTCTTTAAAGGACTGACACTTGCTTACAGTGTGGAATGTTGCAGGCAAACATTTCCAATCTATCGTGGTGACACAGCTTTTTCTCAGGGCCGACTCAAGGGGTTGTGGTGCCCCAAGCCAGCTTTTGCTTTTGCACCAGGGTTGGAGGTGGGCAGTGGAATTTGGCATCTGCTCTGGCGAGGCTCGCCCAGCCCCCAGAATGGGGGTCAGCTCTCCCACCCCTCCCCTGTGCCGGCTATTCCTCCCTAGGGGTGGGAAAGGCCAGTCCAGAGGATGGGCGAGAGAGTGGAGTCCAACCTATGGTGTGGCCTGCCCCCCACCTCCCTAGCACCCCTACCTTTAGGTGCCCTGAGCTGGCACCATGCTGACTTATCACTAGGGCTAGCCCTGTTTTCTTCTGTACAAATGTTAAAGGAAATGATGTTTACATGATACTGTATATTATCATTTCATGTGTTTGTATGAAAACATTTTTCTTTTTTTTGTCTTAGAGAAACTTTAAAAGCCCAGACCCAGAGTCCACTGAAGTGAATGGAAAAAACTCTTTGCATTAGGCCCTAAAAGTAGCATGCCATAAATGGCTATTCATGGTCTACCCTACCCTTTTCAAAGCCACATCAAATCTGTTCAAGCACTTACGGGTTTTTAAAGGAGGTTTTATGACAATTTTGAAACTTGTCTTTGAAGTACATACGAGAAATATGTCTGTAACCCCTCCAAGTGTCATGGGCCTAATCCTGCAAGCCCTTTGTATGTTGAAGATATATGGATCTCAAAGGAAATTCTTCATGCACGAGGCTTTCAGGATTGTTAGAAAAATGTTGTTCATTTGATAGTACGTAATTACAGATGCATTGTTAGTGACTGAGCTCCTGGATTTGGGCAGTCAGCATGAATCACTTGAAGAATAACAAGTAAAAACATAGGAAATGAACAAGGAACCTCCAGTGAAACTAAGGCCCTGAGTTGGCACATACTTACATATGTGACTAACTTTATGCACATGAACAGTTCCATTGGGGCTACTCACAGCTGTAAAGTTATGAACAGGTGTGTGCAAGATTGGTGCTTAAATTTTTGCCTGTGGTTCTCTACTGCTGTGACCAGAAGAATCAGCTTTACAAATTTTTGTAAGACTAAGCTTTTAAGGTATCTGCTGTGGCTTGGAGCTTTGCAAGGTGATGGTGCGACCCCGTGCTATGCATATATTGGAAACATGCTTTCACTTGAACTTTTGAGGCTTCATTAACATAGCATTTGCTCTATTACATGCTGTGAAAATAGTTTTGGGCACAGAAGCTTGGTTTCTGACTGTTGTTAATGTGTTCATATTCCTGCTTCATGTTGCTTTTTGCTGATGTCATATTTTTAACTAGAACTGTGTGAAAATTCAACATCTCAGGGGAATTTTGCGTGATTATTTTCTTCCTTTGTCTTTCCATTCCATTTTGTTACTTAAGAATTTTTGTTCTTCATGAAATTTCCAATTTGCACTATTAACATATACATATATAGCAAATGAAAATGGGTTGGGTTTTTTTTTCAGTTTGGATTGATTTCCATCCAAAAATGTGTCAAAATTTATCTGTTCAGGGTTTGCATTTTTCTTCTAAAACAGGTACCTTTTTCCACTTGAAATGACCCAACATTTAAGTGAAAGCATGAATTTTTCCTCTTTATGTACTCCATCCACCGTTCCATAAAGATGGGCCACTTGAAATTAAAATACAAAAGTTTTATTTCAGCATTTTGGATTCTCCCCACTATCCCATATTTTCACAACATTCTTGTTTTAATAAAGTGTTCAACTTTAGTAGATGGTGTCCATTAGCAATGTGAATAACCTCTAAGCACAGTATCTACTACATTGTATGCTTGCAGCTCAGATACATTTCGCGTAAGACAGCAGGACTGATAACCTGAACTCTGAAAAGCCTTTAATGAGCAGGAAGTCTGAATCCCTTTCTTGTTCTCTCAGACAGAGTTTTCAGTCCATTAAATGTGAAATTCATTATAAAACCTCTACTGACTTTGGTATCTAATCAATTCTCTCCACCCCTTGTCCTTGATAAGCACTTTACTTGCTGTTCATTCAAGGGGGAAATAAAAAAAAAAAATATTTCTAAAATTCTCTTGAGCTGCCCTACTGCAACAGGAGACCCTTACATAAAGCAGGGCTGGGCAAAACTGGCTCATAGCTAGGCACTAGCAATTTTACTTTTGGTTGCCAGAGGGCACTCCTCCAATACATTTTTGCTGTGGAGCTAGGCCACAGGCAACTAAAACTAGTCATGCTGGCAACCAGAAACATAGATTTCTCAAGGTCTATATAAAATGTCTTCAATCAAAACACAGGAGCAAAGTACTGGGTATACTCTCTTTTGGAGGAAAAGGTTTAAAATTACCCCTTGACTCTATTCTAAAGGGAGCTGGATTAGATGGATTTCTTGGTGCATGTGAGGCTGAATTATCTGTTTCTTTTTGTAGATATCAATGAATGTGTAACAGAAGCACATACCTGTAAGCGAGGGGAACACTGCATTAATACAGTTGGATCATTTACATGTCTCCAGGAACTCAGCTGTCAGCCAGGCTATGAACTGAAGGATCGTGAATGTGTTGGTAAGGCAGGCAATCTTCAATCTTTCATTATTTTGCTGTCAGACTCTGCTCAGGTAGGATCATACTGTGATACCTGACTCCATGAGTGGACCCTTATAATTTTTTTTTGCCCAGTACAAACTTGTAACAGGAGCCTCCTCCCACATAGATGCTAATAGGCCTCAGTAAAATGTACCGTTCCTCCTGCATGTAGGTACCCTGGAGAAAGGCTATCAGAATCTGCCAGTAGATATTTAGTTTTTGGCATTTGGTTATCTTTTGAAAGCTGCTAACATCTACTGAGTGTTATTTAATTAAAGGCAAGAAGGGGGGGGGGCTGAATTATTTTTATTGTTGCAGATTCATATTAAATGAAAGAGAGAAAAACAGTGATTACCACAAAAAAAATTGCTTTAAAGAAAAGGATGTGCAGACCAGATTCGTAAAGCCAATTTCCCACCAAGAACGGCACTACTGTTTCTGGCACCCCCCTGCAAGCACAGCAGACACCAGTGCAGATGAATGACATCAGAGCATGCCGCAACAGTGCGCTCCCCATTTTGGCGCCCCTCAAGTGTCGGCGCCCCCCTGCAATGCTTACTGCATTGCATCAGCCGTGTTTCCCCCAACACTTTGGGTTTGTTTAAACTGTTCTCCAAAAAAGTTTATTGCATTGTTTGTAATGGAAATATTGCAGCATTGCTCTAGAGACTGGGGATCTTGTTGTATCCAACCTAGGAAAACCCATGGGAGAGGGATGGGAAGGAAAACCACAGTGAGGAGAACCTTTCCAGGGGAGCAGGTGGGATGAGGTCAGTTACACATCCCCAAACCCCAAAGACATAAAATGGTCAGACTGCACACCTTACAGATCCTCTGAGATGCAGAATGGTGGCCCTGGGGTTCTGCGCTAACTGCTGGTCTCTTGTAGCTCTCCAGTGGAACCAGATTATTAGGGATTCCTTGCTGAAGGCTGCCCCTGACTGGCATCTCCTAAGAAAGGCAGTTCCCCACATTCAGGGGGCTGCAACAGAAACTTAATATCATTGCTTGAGAAGTTAATGAAGCTGTGGAAAGGATCTAAAACCTCATGCTTCATAGCTTAAGCCAGTCTCTAACTATTAGAGATCAGGATGTCTAAGTCTACACTTACACTTTAAATCAAATGAATGATGCTTAATTTGGTTTAAAGTATTGAATGGCTACACTACCTTTCCTTAAATTGAACTAAGGACCTCCCTCAGTTTGAAATAAGGAAAGGTTAAAATAAAATAAAAATTGTTAAATAGAACTTACTAGTTCGATTTAACTCAGTGTAGCTGTGTTAGTTCAAACTAACCATTAGTTTGAACACTTTTTGTCCTTCTTCCTCCCAGGGTGCCTTCCTCTTTCTATATATTGGGTGTGGACATGGCCCTTCTTGGGGGCCACCTTGCCACATCTCCCATGGTGCCCCTCTCTTAAATTGAACTAGCAAGTCCTATTCATGGACATGCTAGTTCTTTTGGGGCTTCTAGTGGAGCCGTGTTAATTTGATTTAACTTAATTCGATTTAATGATTCTTAGTTTGATTTAATTAGTTCAATTTAAGTTAAACCATCTGAACGATCTAAGTGTAGACATAGCTGCTGAGACTTCCATGGGGAAAGATTACCTCACTTCTGACTATTATGTGGCTCCAGCATCTTCTTCTGATACATTTGGTGCTGGTCACTATCAAAGACAGGATACTCAGCTAGATGGACCTTGAGCCTCATTCAGTATGGTAGTTCCTCTGGTAATGCAGCCTCTGGGTATGAGAGAGGAAGCACATCATGTGTGGGGGATCTCTTTCCTGAGTGCATGAAACCAGGAGTTGTGTCCCCACTCCATTTTTATTCCAGCAATTTACCAATGACTTGGGTAGCAGATGTGTTTAGCATAGACCTGAGGAGCTGGCATATAGCAAACATAAATGAGTAGTAACTAGAATTCCTATACTATAAATAAATCAAACTGTAGGTTATAATGCTATGTTTGAAAAGACTTAATAAAGGTCAGTTTATGGAGCCCTTGCTCACCTTGAGGAAGCCTTAGTGTTACCATTATTATTTATAAAGCATTTATTAGCCTTGTAAATTAGTTGCTATTTATTTACATGACTTCTTAATGGTGCGTAAAATATATAAAGCAGGTTTTCAAGTGGCCCTTAAATTAGTGCATGATGCCCAAGGGCTAAAAGTCCAGCATCTCTGTCAGAATGTCTGCCTAAATATTACTTAACTATTCTGCTTTGTCTTTTCGTTGTATATTATAATTTATGAGATACTCAGTCTCCATTATTTTTTTGATACCTCATCTTTCCATGGTAGACAGACTTAACAACATAGTAACTTTTGGAAGGTTGACAGCATTACCATATGAGAGAGATGGTTGTATGGTAATGTCCTTTGTTGTTGGTACAAGGTACAAACTTTTGAGCTACACAGAGCCCTTCTTCAGGTCTTTGGAAGGAAATCAGAATGGCTCTGTGTAGTTCGAAACCTTGGATCTTCCACCGACAGAAGTAAGTCCAGTAAAAGGTCATCTATTTTGTCAAGTGCCAAAGGGATAGCCATGTTAGTCTAGTTCAGCAAAATGAACGAGGAAACTTGTGGCACTT
This sequence comes from Podocnemis expansa, assembly GCA_007922195.1. Lineage (NCBI taxonomy): Eukaryota > Metazoa > Chordata > Testudines > Podocnemididae > Podocnemis > Podocnemis expansa. The sequence continues at coordinate 34,482,950 of ML681973.1, read as the reverse complement.
AAAGACTAACAAATGTATTTATTGCATGAGCTTCAAAGTGTCTGGCAAAGTGGGATTCTCTCCCACAAAAGCTCATGCAATAAGTAAATTTGTTAGTCTTTAAGTGCCACAGGACTCCTTATATGTCATCTATTTTGTGTGTCTCATATCCTGGCATGAAAATTGCTACGACACTGCAAGCAACTTTGACATATGTTTTTTGCTGATACTTGCAGTTGGGGGGAGTCCTCCAAACATTTCTTCAGGTATTCTGCTAATTAAAACATGGATTTGTGTTTGTGTCCCTTTTCAAAATTTGCTTTCCTTTCACTAGTCTGTTAAACAACTTCACTAGTGGAAGTTTCAATTATAAGCTAATATTAGAAAATACTCACAGAAAATGAGCTTTGAACTTGTAAATATAAGTATTTAGACCAGAAGCCTGTTTCTCAGAATTTATACTCATCCAGTCAGGGAAGTGAAACAGTGCCATGCGATCTGGGTATTAGTCAAAACTGACCAATGTAGTTTAAATTTTGAATATTGTAATCTCACAATAAACTGCTAACAGGCAGACCATGAGTTAAAGGTGGAAATTATTTGGCAAATAAAGTCATATAGGAAATAAAATTGAGAAAATTATTAGCTGCTCATAGACTACAGAAGGGAAAAAAGGGCAAACGGCATCAATAAATTATTGGATATTTCTTCTTTGTTCAGTGCAGTCATACACATACGTGTGTGCATGCACTGCAATCCTGCTGATGAAGTCTATGGGAGTTTTGCCACTGACCTTAGAAGTTTCAGAAATCTGTCTATAGTTTTTATTCTGTATGGAGCCAAATGTCCATCTTGCTTTAGAAGTGGAGCCAATAGTCTACACAAAAAATATATTGCATCCATGTTTCTGTGGGTCTCTTAGACCTGCATTAGGATCTGTGCAGGTGAGTTCAGTGGGGTTCTGGGGCCCACTTGCATGAGTCTCACTCCAGAAATGGAGCCCAAAAAATGCAGCCACAAAATTCTGAAATGTATCTATGTACAGGAACAAACTGCACTCACAACTTTTACAAGTGCATTTTCAGAGACCTATTGAAACTTCATAACCCCCTTTCTGGAGAGGAGGAAACAAGTTACAAATTATTTCACAGGATTAGAAAAAAATATGGCTGAATTAATCACACATTATTTCTGTCTCCTTATTAACAGACATTGATGAATGTGCGAGAGGAACTCATAGCTGTAAAGTAAATTTTGTATGTCAGAATACAGAAGGATCATTCTACTGTGAATCAAAGCAGCGATGCATGGAAGGATTTTTACAAGACCCAGAGGGTAATTGTGTTGGTAAGTGTGATGACAGCACTTTGTGAGCAGCAGTATGAACTAAATCCCAATACTTTACACCATTCAGTGGCTATACATTGATCATGTTCAATATTCCTTAAATTTTCACTGAATTTGATCCAAATGTTGATGCTCTTTAAAAAGAACTTTATCTTGGATTTGCACGTTATCAGGTTTTAAAACGCTCACATAACAAATTCTCATCAGCCTTTACATGTATTGCATAATAAATCAAAATCAAAATGAAGGGGGAAAAGTGACAGCTGGAACAGAAACCGATTACTTTAATAGCTAATACTAATAAATGTTCTCTTCCACAGATATTAATGAATGCACATCGCTTCCTGAGCCATGTAAGCCTGGCTTCAACTGTATCAATACTGTTGGATCCTACACCTGTCAGCGAAACCTGTTAATGTGCAGCAGGGGCTACCATTCTAGTGAGGATGGATCCCGATGTGTTGGTAAGGATCAGATTTCTGCCTCAAATCAGATGCTCTGAGAAAAAGCTTATTTCATTTCCATAACAGTTTTAGAAAATCTTCAAGTGCTATAACTTCATTTTAGGAGTAAAAAAGTTTAGATAGCCTTGATGATCATACTGAAACAGCCTATTGGTTTGGTACTCACTGTGTTACATCATGTAAGTTCCTGAATGCTTCAGTTAACAACATTTGGTGAGCTTGCATGACCTGCTCATTGGTTGTATTTTGTACCTGCTAACTGGATTCTATCTGACTTAGTAACTTGTTAGTCCTAACCTGACAATCAAAACCTCACACCCTGTTATTTCATAGTATCTTGCTGTGGACTGATATGGTCTGGGGTAATAACATATGGCATAAAAGGAAGATGATGTCTGTCTGTATGTGTGTGAGTTGGAACTCTGGAACTATACAGCATACACGACTCTGTTAAAGCATTTATTAGAAGAGATAATAGGCAGATAGTCTTTTCAGCAGTGTAAGTGAAATTCCTAGTTATTTTTCTGTTGCCCAAATGCTCAAAATAATTCCTGATCTTCTGTGCGTAAAGAAAAAGTGCATATATATGTACGGCAATATTATCTTTCTCGATATGTTTTTTGCAGTCATCTCCATCAGCACAAAGTGAGTGTCTGGTGGTGTCCAATAAAACTAGTAGGATTTTCACTTACTTTTGATTCAGTTACTGGTGTACATGACCACATGAGATGCAAGCGAACAAAAACAGCCTGCAGAGTTCAAACAAAGAGTGCAGTTTTGTATTTATGAGTTAAATATATTTTGTAAATTTATAAAATAGGAGACTTTATATATGTAAAGACGTGAAACAGTAAATCAGAATGCTGTTTGATGAGTGATTCTACAAATATCCACTAATTATACTTGCAGTGTGTAGAGAATGTGAAATGAACAAAATCAGCCTTTCCATGAATTTACGGGCATGATGGAAAGAATAAATGGCCATTCATTGATTTTATGACTTTGGTCATAGCTAAAGTTTATATATAATAGAAGAAGAAAAAAGCTAGAAAGAAAAAAGCAGAATATTGGCCTTCAGGATTACATAGCGCCCTATGTTATCATGTATGTCACATCTATACTGCTTTCCCCAGGGTGTGTCAGACTACTGACTCCTCCATGTAGGGAGACTGACAACTTTTAGGCTCAGCCTATAGCCTGGGAATATTAAAAATAACTAGATTATGAGAAAGTTAAGAAAGCTTGCTGGTACAGTTGTAAAGAGGGGATGAGTTGGATGATCTTGAGAAAAGGAAATTCTCTTGACCCTCAGAGTGGGAAGCAGCATGAAGAAGGACTGATTCTCAGCTGGTGTAAATCAGTGTTAATTCATTAATATCAATTTAGGCCAGCGGTTCCCAACATTTCCTCTGCCGTGGCACACCTTGCTACCTATAATTAATTTGAGGCATACCACTATATAGTTTCCAAATGAACTTATGAATATTCATGAGCCAATGAGCCAATCCAGAGCTCTTTGAGTAGGTTTTCAAAAAATTTTGAGGCACACCTGCTCACACCTGACGGCACACCAGTGTCCCATGGCACACTGGTTGAGAAACATTGATTTAGACCAGGAGAGGATCTGGCCCCAAAATAGTTTTTTAGGACTTCCAAACCAGTATCAAAACAGGGCAAAGGCTTTTTTCCATACTCTGGACTAGAACAAAATGTCATCTTTCATCAAGGCAACAGCCTTTTGCAACCAGGCTCAGAGATGTCCCAGCTTTAGTTTAAAAGTTCTTTTTTTCAAAGGAGTATCAAGGTTGATTTGCAATGACTAGTGCTTCTCTGTATTTTGAGCTTTCAAACTGCTCACCTTAGAAAAATAGGTTCAGTTCTCTCTCTCTCTCATGGGGTGGGTAGAATATTACTCATAAATGACTGGGTTGTGTGGTTATAGGACTGATAAGAAAATTCATCTGGTAGTTTGCCATATCTAGACAGTATAGGAATAATGTTAGTAAGACCTATGCCATATGCAAGCTCTCTGCCTCTGGCTAAGTGAGCTGTGCCTCTGTTTTCAGTCTAAATGTTTTAGTATGTTTAGTTTTAAATAAGTAAAGTGTATGTAGAATAAAAAGAAAACCATGTGGTTTCAATTTCCCCTTTCTATTATAAAATCCATTCCTTTAGGGCATAGCAATGGTTAATTGGATGTCAGATTAACTCATAGTAATAGAAATAGATCATCTGGACATGTCTCTGCAGCAGAACTGAGCCTGTGTGGCCGTCTTCCTCTGTTTAGAGAATTCGTCCTGAATGTGTTCATTCTTTCTAATTCAGCAGATCAGTTAGTAGCAACCACCCTTTACGTTTAATTGAAAAATGTTGTAACTATCCTGAAATACACACTTCAAACTGAATAAAGTCCTAGACCTAATTAAGGGCAGAACACATTGGAATATACTGTATCTCACAAGCTAAGGAAATAATGGTACAAATAAATTCACTGCAAGTAGAATTACTAATCTGCTGATTCAAATCTATTTAAAAAAAAAAACCCTTTTCTGAGTGCATAAACAATGAGAGTCTTGTATCACCTTAAAGACTAACAAATTTCTTTGAGCAGTTCACAAAGTGGGTTGCAGCCCACAAAAGTTTATGCCCTAAGAAATTTGTTAGTCTTTAAGGCGACACAGGACTCTTGTTGTTTTTGCTGTACACAGACTAATAAGGCTACTGCTCTGGAACTTTTCCTAATGCTTGCTCTGCTCTAAAAAAAAAAAAAAAAAAAAAAATGTAAAGATGCAGCATTTCAGCAGAAATCTTTCCCTCTTCCAGGAATTCTTTCCTGGCAATCTAATCCTGGTATTCATCAGAAACTGAACTGAGCATCAGCCCACATCTCCAACCAAATTCAAATCAATCTGAGGTTTGTTTAAGGAATCTATATGTGTGTGCCCCTGGCTCCTAACGAATCTACAACAACCAGCATCCATACAGAGGCTTGGCAAATGACTGTTATTTTCCTGAGTTGAGTTACTATCTCCAAATTTCACAAGCTGGGTGGAAGGGAATGATCCATCCTTTAGTCCCTCTGGAATAGTCCCAGAATCTATGAATTAGCATAGAATAGCCAACTAGAGCACAACAAAGAGAATTCCAGGGAGTTAGGCTGTCAGAGGAATTGAATATATAAATATGGAGGAAGGGGAAAAGTCGGATGGGATGGAAGAAGCAGTATTCAAAAGAGTCAGATAAACAGTAAGCTCTTAAAATGTCTGAGTGTTATCCAAATCAAACTACTGAATTTTTTGATGCTTGCCCATTAATCTGCAGAACACATTTGTTTGATATGGTGAGATCTTTACATGTTCTGTGGATCCTGCCATGTTATATTAGATTGACTTTTATCTTTATCAGGGAACAGAACGGGAGAAGAGGAGAGCTGGAGATTAGTGACTTGATAGTGGGAGACGGGTGGGCAGATGTGTTAGGGTTTGACTTTGAATCAAATGGAGATGGGAATTCAGGGAGTGCCAAGAATTAGTTTAAGTCATAGCAGGGAAGAGGATCAGGTTGAACAATGTAGAGAATGGGACTAGAGCTGAAAATGCAAGTAGAAGTGGGAGATTTATTTGAACCCAAAATTAGGTTTGATTTTGGTTAAGGAGATCAGCAGAAGCATGAGCAGGTTTTTGCTTTGCTCTTAATTGATTTGCTATAATATGATGACTTGGGATACCAGCATGGATGATTTAATAACACAGGAGAATGTCTGTATAAAATGGTGCTTATAAATGGCTTGTTTTGAGCTCAATAACAGAAATTTTGCTGTGAGATAAATGTGGGGTAAACTGAGAAGTATGCATGGTCTCTTAACACATTTTCTTTTTAAAACAATGAGCTATTTTGCATAAGTTTGATTTAAAAGATCATAGCCATATGTTAAGTACCTCTGAGAATAACATACTGAGGAAAAACTTATTATTTTTCCTGACAAAGTAGGAAAAATAAAGGTGACTGTGTTCTGTTCCTTTTATTCTCTTACTTGAAACTTCTCTTGGTAACACTGAGTTTCTTAAAATGTTTTTTTAGTGAATACTCACCAGTTTCAACCCATCACATTTCTTTCCATGCTGTAGATGTTGATGAATGTCAGACTGGCATACACCGCTGTGGAGAGGGACAGGTTTGCCATAATCTACCTGGAGCTTATCGCTGTGACTGCAAGATGGGATATCAGTATGATGCATTCAACAGAGCCTGCATTGGTATGTAAGGCACAAAGCAAACAGAAACTACTGATTGATTGAGCCATGGCACTTTTGAGCATTGCTGTTTAGTGTGGTGGTGTCAGCTCTACAGTAGCTCAAAAGAGGTAACAGTGTTATTTTCTAAACTACTTTGATTCATTGTGACCAACTGCTTACACCTCCAGCATTCTGCTGTGTCATCATGGAGCAGATGTCCTCAGTTTAGCTCAGTTGCAGGCTATTGATTGAAGTCATCTGTACAATGCATTTCGCTAGTTTAAATATCTTTGGCTGGAGAAATTTATCTTTCTTAGTCTTCACATTCTTCCAAGAAACTCACTGTGATAGAGCTTTTTATATTTTATCGTCACTACATTGCCAGTTAGAATACAAAGCCAGATAATAAAAACCAAGGTTGCCACATATCACGCTGAAGAGATTGATCACTGACATCTTTAAAATATCCTCCATGTCTCTCTTAAAGCCTTTGTTTTCCTATTGACTGTATGTTTGCTTGTTTTGCTAACAGATATAAATGAGTGTTGGAATTACCCAGGACGACTGTGCCAGCACACCTGCGAGAACACTCCGGGTTCATACCATTGCTCTTGTTCATCTGGATTCCGCTTGGCCTATGATGGGAAGCACTGTGAAGGTACTGGACTGCTTTTCTTTCCTTTTAAGACAAAGTTTGCATTGAAACAAGAAGGACTTCAGTGGAGGACATTTGAGTGGCATTTGATACGATTCATGCACGCCCTGAGGCTAATGTAAACACAAAAAAATCACATTCAGAGCATCCGTAAAATGGCTGTCAAACTTTAGTGGAGTTAAGGTATTTATTAAACTTCCAATACACATGTAAAGTTTCTCCATCATCATTACATCTCATATGTAGAGCCCTGCATGGATACAAATATGTGGATCCATATCCAACCTGCATCTGCAAGAAATGACTCGCGAATACCGATGTGGTATCCGCAGATGCGGATCTAATGCGGATATCTGCACATATCCGCATATTTGCAGGGTTCTAGCTCTGTGCAGGTAAAAATATGTGGATCCATATCTGATCTGCATCCACAAGAAATGGTCTGTGGATATCCGTGTTTTATCTGCAGATGCGGATATAATGAGGATATCTGCGGATATCCATGGATTTGCAGGGCTCTACTCATATGCTCTTTACCTAGCAGTAGTAAGTAGTGCATGTCATTTCTAGGGAACAAGAAATGAAATGTTGAAAAGTCATTATAAGGTAATGACACAGAGCACTTCTGTGAGCCTTTTACCTTTTTCTGTCTTAGCTTTCCCCAACCCCTTCAACTCCTTTTATAGCCATTTTCTCTTCTTTGTGATTACAGCATTTGTGGATAAGAAGCAAATTGACTTGCTCTTGTGAATCTGCCTTTGTTTTTTAGCAGCTGTGCTTCTGCACAGCGTCATTACGGTCTTAATACATTTTTGGGTAGTTTTTAATAACTTTCTCATCTGGGAACATGTAGCTGCACAAGGAAGCAGTAACATCACAGTTCTAATGCATTCTGGAAAGTTCTTCTAGACGGAGTGAGTAGGAAACTGGATGCATTTCCAGTAGCTATGCATGGCTATGTTCACACACAGGGGGTTATTCCAGTACAAGTTGTTTTGAAACAATTTGTATCAAAATAACACCTTATTTCGAAATAAATTAATCCGAATTAAGAAAATGTTAATTCGAATTAAGGAAAAAACTCAAAGCGAAATAGCATGTTCGGACAACAGTTATTTCAAAATGAGTCACCGTTGTTTCGAAACAACATGTTCTGACGGGATTGTTTCGAAACAATCGTTTCGAAACAACATTGCTTCGTCACCAAATGGGGTTTAAATCGTTTTCAAACAACGCCGTTGTTTCAAAACAACAGAACCCATTTTTTCGAAACAATGGTATGTCGTGTGAATGTGGCGTTTCTTATTTCGAAACAACCTCTGTTGTTTTGAAATAAGACTGGCGTGTGAACACACCCCATGAGTTGACATGTTGTGTCTCTAGATCTGATCTTTTCAGAGTTGTGCATGTAACTTATTTTTGGGGTTTTTTTCAGTTTGATGATTGAACTGACAAAAAAGTCTTTTAGGTTGAAATGAAACAAATTCTTTTCATGCAACTGCAACAGTTAAAGAAAAAAATCACTTCAGGTGAAACTAAACATTTTGTCTGAGTTAGTGTAATTGATGGATTGATTATTGATTAATTTTGTAGGCTGCAGTGATCAATAAAAGTTCAGTCTCCTGAATGGCTACAGCATCAGGACAATTTTTACCAGTGTTATCAGAATGGGAGACCTGAGGAGCAGATAAGAAAGAAATTGCTATTGCTCACAAGTGCATTTATTAACAAATCCATTCTGTAGATAAACAATCCCATAAATGCTTAAATACAATAGTAAAAAGAGAGTATGAAGTGTTTAGCCCTGTAACATGGCATCACCTTCAGTTTCTGCTAGGGAGCCACAGAATGTCAGTTGTCATTACCACCGTCTTCATCAATAGGTTGTTATTCTGGTAACTCTGAAGGTGTGCAAGTTGAGAATCCAACTCTTACAGTGTATTGTGATGATGTCCACTGCAGTTTATATGTATTTATGAAAATATCAACACCTTTTTTCTTAGCTTTACTTCCAGCTATAAACTTGAGATGCCCCATTTTTTCATAGGCTGTCTTGTTAGCTCTGCTTATGCTCATTAACATTTATGTTCCTCAGTCACCATATCAAATTGTGGTTAGCACACCACTGACACCTTATGTCTGAAAAAATCACAGAAATGTTACAACAAGCTTTAACTGGCATCTTACAATTTAACCTTGTATATTGCAATACATTTTTTCCCCCAGACATCAGCACTTAACAGCACTATTTTCTGTACAAGGTTTTTCATCAGGCAACTAGTCACGTCAACATCTTGCTTACCCTGAGGGCCTGTTTGGGCTAAACTAAATGTCTTACAGCCTTAGGCCTATAAACCCTGTATTACAACATTAATTCTTATATTTATATATAAGAATCATATGTTATATTTATATATACATATATAAAAATATACATGATGTCTTTTATCCTTTGCAACAGACTCAAAACTAATATGTTTCATTTTGTTTTCAGGGTTTTTAAGTTATTTTACAATAAAGTAGAATTAAATTCAAAATGAAAACAATTTCAAATCGAAAAATTGAAAGGCTTCATTCTGAAAATGTCAGAATATGTTTGATTTTTTTCACAATATTTTGCGGTTTGTTTCAGGTGAAGCAGTTCAGCAAATTCAACTTAAAATTGCTAAATGTTTTGGTTGACTTGGCTTTTATTTTATTTTCCTGAGTTATTCAAGTGGATGTAAACAACTAAAGTTATATTAGATAGAATCTATTTTTGAACCCATTGAAATTTTTCATGAAAAAGAATGAGAGTCCTGTGGCACTTTAAAAACTGTGCATCTAACAAAGTAGATTGGAGCATATGGAAGCTTATGCCCAAAGAGCTCTGTTAGTCTTTAAGATGCCACATGACTCTTGTTGGTTTTGCTGTATACAGACTAACACAACTACCCCTCTGGAAATTTTTACTGAAAAGGTTTTCCTTCAGTGTAAAATGGCTTTTCAAATAAATGAACATTTTCCTCCAAAATTTCTTTGGATCATTTGAAGCTTTCCAATTTTTCTGCAAAACAAAACATTTCAAATTGAATCAAAACAGAAGGGTTTTGGTTTACATTTTCTGATTTCCTCTGTCTCCCCACTTCTTTTCCTTTCTCCCTCTTTTCCAGAGGAGAAAGGGAGAAGAAAAGGAGGGGAAAATATTGAAAAAAATTAAAAAAAGAAAAGAAAACGTAACTCTTTTTGTTCAGATTTAAATCAAAATGGATCAAAACAAAGAATTGTGCAATGACAAAACACGAACATTGTTTTCTTCCTTTGAATTATTTTTCAGAAGTTAATTGACATTCTATACCAGCTCTAGTATATTAATTTTATGTTGCTCTTCATTCATCCAGCCATGAGCAAAGCAAAAGGGGCTAGGAAGAAACTTCTCCTCTGGGCAAGGTATTCAACAGTTGTGCATGTTCTCCTTAAGAACCTGGTGTTAGCTGCTGTCAGAGACAGGAAATGGGAGTAGCTAGTGCTCTGATCTAGTGTAGCAGTATCTTTGTTTATTTTTGGATACAGATGTGAATGAATGTGACAGCAGTCCATGCAGTCAAGAGTGTGCCAATGTCTATGGGTCTTATCAATGTTACTGCAGACAAGGGTACCAGCTAGCAGAAGATGGGCATTCTTGTAAAGGTAAGGATGATGTTCATGTTGTTTGATGTGCTCTTTGTATTTTGCAGGAAATGCCTAAGGTTCTGAATTATGCCCTAGCTCCTGCAGTGGCCACAAAGGATTGTTGGGGCCACTGGCAATTACTGGAGTGGAATCACATGCCTCAAACGCTGGGGTCTATGAGAAGGGGATGGCATAAGGCCAGAAACAGTACATGTGTACTACTGGAGAATTCCCATGCGAAAGATAATCTCAGCTTCCCACTTAGACCAGATTTAAGCCTGCCTTGCTCCACCAGAGCAATACAAATCAGATTTCTCAGGGGCCAGAATATATAGCCTACCTTTGCCAGAGGAATCTCCGTGTGACTGAAGAACAAGTGAGATTACGGCCTCACAGTGGCAAAAGCTGAAGTCTGAGCAAGTGAGATAATTAGGGATTTTTAGACAGATTGACTGAAGCACGGTCATCTAAGACCTACTGTATACCATAGCTGAGCTTAAGGCCTACTCTGACTTTCCCTGGTTGTAATGGTCCCCTTGAAGTTGTTATACTGCTGTAGATCCCCTGAGTGTATCATATATTCGTGACTCCCAAAGCTTGGTCTGGCCCCAGCCTGCACCACAGGTAAGGAGCAGGTAATGTACGGGCAATTTCCAGCTACTCCATAGGACAGCTTTCTGCTGTCTCAGAGGGTGAATGATCCATGCCTTTGGCTTTTGGTTGGTTGGTGGGGTTTGTTAGTTTGTTTCTAGAACCTATGTAACAGACACCTCATAAATACTTGAGAGAAAATATCTGTTTATGAGGGAGTCAAAGACCGCATTTCTTCAGTGAAGGTCTGAGAAAGCCCCCATCCAAGTTCTAGAGGATGTCTGAATTTGGAAAGCTACAAGAGAGTACAAACTGAGATGTGCATTTGGTTTATTAGTGTTCTAAGGAGAGAATGGGGGTGGGAGGGAGGAGTTTGAACTGAACACTTCATAAAACACCATGCATGGTCCTACACCAAAGCTGGAGAGTTTCAGAGTTGTACACTTGTTTAAGTAAAACCTATTATGTATGAGAAGATGGATTAAATCAGATGTCACCTGCATCAGATCTATCAGTATTTCCTTATGTTCTGCCTTCTCTTCATTTACATCTGCCATTTCTCTAATGCTCTTATAATCATTTCATTCCAGATATTGACGAGTGCACGCAAAGTGCAGGTATTCTTTGTACTTTCCGCTGTGTGAATGTTCCTGGGAGTTACCAGTGTGCTTGTCCTGAGCAGGGCTATACTATGGCAGCAAATGGAAGAACGTGCCGAGGTGAGAATCTAAGATTAAGGGACTAGAAAAAATTGTATCTTGAAATCAGTTCTGGACGTGATCTAGAACTTTATGGTTATCCAATCCAATCTCTGTTTTATAAAACAATCACCATAAAAAAAAAGTCACCATGTGGCAATAATTGCCACATATCATTATCAGAGTTGTCAGTTTTCTCCTGTATTTGGAGCAAGAAATAACTATGCATTAACTGTTTAATCTACTTTTAAATGGAAACCACTGAATCATACAAACAGAGCTGAACATTTTCATACATGGCTACTCAGTTTGAGGTGTACAAATTTGAAAAGGTTGGCCTAAGTAAGCACTAAGGACTAAATAAACCATCCTGAATTAACTACTTCCATAAAATGACAGAAATGTATTTGAAAAGGCTAATGTTTTTATCTGATGTTCAGCTCATGTTTGATGTTAAAATCCTTCATTTTGCAAAGGTGTGCTAGTCATATAATGATATTTGAAAAGCTTATTCCCTGTAATCCTATACTCATTAGTGCACTCAGTTATATTAGCTATCAGGTGTTTACTGTGTTCCTAATTTTCAGAGCATCTTCAAGGACTTTTTTGTAACACAGCTTAAATCTTAAGCACTCATTCTTCTCACCAGTATAAATTAGAAGTAACTCCTCTGACTTCAGTGAAGTTACAGTGTGTAAAAACATATATGAGCTCAGAATCAGGCTCTCAGTTTTATGTTTTGTGTGGATATCAGAGGAAACATTTATTTTACCTAACTACATTAGCTTTAATAATCTTCTCTCCATTTCTGTTTTGTGCTGACATCACGATCTCATTCTATTTGCATGACCGCTGCCATCTTCGTGAACACATCCCCTCTCTGGGATTTGAACCAGGTTACTCCCGAGTTAATAGACAGAATGAGTCACTGTGTGAAAAATGATCACCATAAAAAAAAGTTACCACATAATAGAGGTGTCAGTTTTTCCCTCTATCTGCAGCAAGAAATAACTGTGTTGAAGAGCTAGGCTTTCTGTTGCTCAGAGCTGTAACATACCCACATTCTCTGCAGATCAGGCATGGGGACCGGGGGAAATAAATAACACACCCTGACCAGTCACACTTGCATAATTTTCACCCTCTTTTCAAGTGCATTGCATGCCATGCTAAACCAGAAGAGAGGGAACCAAGCTAATGTGCAGATTGATGCAACTGAATGAACTGTGTAATGACACTTTCAAGGCAAATTTTTAAAGTTTCTGCAAAAAGGTACTCTTTATTTGCAGCTACACAGCCACATAGCTATGTTGATATTTGCAAAAAATATACATTTGCTGAGGCAACTATGTATTTTGTGCATGTAAACTGGAATTTAGCCATGCGCTACAAGTAACTGCCTATTGTTTGTTGCACAGATGCATGTGATGTTGTGATGTTTGCATGAGCAAGTGTAGATTTCTGAGCAATGCTAAGTGAGCACACACAGGATTTTGCAAACTCCTACACAGAAGTCTCTTTGAAAAGATGGTCATACACATTTCATTCTAGAGCCCTCTGCATTTGGGGGCCAAATCCTCTATTGGTGTAAATCGGCTTGAATCCATTTCAGTTACGTCAGTTTACATCAGCTGAAAATCTGGGTCTGAGTGTTCTTCATTTGCTCTATCCTACTGAAAGCCACTGGAGTATTTTCCTTTATACCATTTCTTTCCTGGCATTTTCATTGCACCGTGAATTTAAACAGAGGAGTTGTAAGCTGCTCTTCAACATATGGATTGTTTTAAAAAAATTCACACCAGCGCCAAACCGGTGAAGTGAGTCTTTTCATGACCATTGGCTACAATATAGACAAAATTTCCCTTTTCACCTGGTCCAGTTTTGCGAGGTAGTGAGGGGCCTAGTTTTCTTTAATTTGCTTTTATTTCCTATGGCATATCTTTTTGCTGCTTTTAAACCCGTCAGTGCTGCCTACGAGATCAAGTCTCATCTCTAGGGGGATGACTGTGATTTTCCTTTGGGTTCGTCTCCTTTATAATGATTGGCAGAATCACAGAGCACTACACAATTTGTGTGGTTTGTCTGTTAACATTTACTTCATTTTAAAATTCCTTGTGTTGTCTAGACATTTGAGAGAACGAGAGAACACAATGTGACTGCAAGATTTGTGCCAATCTTTTCTGCTCATGTTGGATGCCTGTTACTGCACATGGTTTTTAAAATTTTCAGGACCCTAGTTTAGTACTATGCATTTTTCTGTTCAAGAAACTGTGCTTCTGCCCAGTGATATGAAGCATCTTTAGATTTTCCTTAGAATTCTATGTTGCTTTCTGCAATTTTTGTTATTAGTAGAGGCCATTTATTTTTAAGTTACTGGTAAGTACTTGGGATCGAATTGTCTTGTTTTAAACTGTTGTTCATGAATATCTCCTATTCAGAATTATCTTGTACGCAGCTCCACAAAGAGCTGTATACAGTCATAAGCTATCTTTCTGACCTTGTGAAAAAATCAATGAGAAGAGCTTGCTTGTTAAAAATTCAGGCTGGTTGTCCTCTTAGATTACTGCTAATGACAGTGAGCAAGCAGACTAAAATAATTGTAGTTCACTATATTGTTCATATCAGGGACCTGACTGACACCTCGTGAACACAGATGACCAAACAACTCAAAAGCAGGTCTGCCTAGATCATTGTGTTTCTGTTCTGACCTTTAAATGTTTTGTTCTATCACAAAGAGGAGTGGTATGATAGGAGCAGCTTTGGTTTAAGAGTTCATTTCCTTCTGCTCCTTATTCCCCACTGAAAGTTAAAATAATCCTGAGTTGCCTCAAATTTGCTTGCTGTGGAGTAAGAGTCACAGAATGTAAGCATTGCATAAGATGTGAAAATCTTTGCAAAATGCAGATAAACAAGCTAACCCAAGGTCCGAAGTGGCAGGCACATCTTTGCCAGGTGGTTGGAGTTGCCAAGTCATGGCGGTGGGAGATGTGGCAGTCAAATGAACAAGAAAAAACTCCTTAGATCAGGAAACTTTGTCTTCCCTGTTTCTTTTATGATGCCAGGAATTAATCATAATAAATGATTATATCAGGAAGGAGGCAAACCAGTTATTTCATGACCTATTTTAACATGCCCTCGAATTTTAACATAATTTAAATCATCATGCTTTGTTCCACTACTCCTAGGCCCTGGGAATACATGCCTAGATATTTGTACTAAAGGTATGTCTGACTTACAAAATTAGGATCTGGATTTTAAGAATGTCGATACTGTTTGCAACAATTCATGCCAGCTGATGCTGATGCTAGGCAAATAACTCTGCCACAGAGAGTCAAGATGAGCACCCTTGTCCTTCAGATCCAAAACCACAGACTTGCTTCTCTTTCTCACAGGCACATGCACACAGATTCAGGTTCCTATCTCATGGTGGCACATAGCATTTTGTAGATTTACTGCATTATTTCCCTCATGTTTTCCATTGTCAGATGTTGATGAATGTGCAATAGGAACCCACAACTGCTCAGCTGCAGAATCTTGCTACAACATCCAGGGCAGCTACCGATGCCTGTTATTTGAGTGCCCGCAGAACTACAGAAAAGTATCTGACATGTAAGTCCTCCCTGGTTACAGTAACAAACTCCCCTTGGCTGCTCCCCCCAACCCCCCAACTGTTTTAATCTCATGGTGTTTGTATACTGCTTCTTGACACCCTGCCGGGCTGCACAGTGAACTCCAGTGGGTGCTGTTTTAGAGTACTGTACTTTAATATTTGCATTCGAGCTGCTTGGAGATTTTCCAAAAGGCCCTTTTTCTGCTGGTCATTTTTCTGTGGCTTTCTTCCATTGACCCAGCATGACCAGCTTTGCAGAGGGCTTCCAGGGTTCCCAGGAATTCCAGTCTCCTAGCTCCTTCCCAGTCCATGGGAAATTTGGGGCTTTGTTCCATTTCAGAATTATTTTTTGGAGTTTCCTGTGGAATGGGAATTGCAGTTTCTGACTTGTTGTAATGCCCATGTTCACAATACAATCTGGGGCATTGGAGCACCTGCCCACACCTACTACCCTGGGATCGTTCATAAGGAGGAGCTATCTGATTACAGTGGAAGCTGTGAATTGCACATAGAACTGGAAGGAGGGAACATGTGCATTTTGTTCTGATTGTACTGTCTCTTCTACCTGAGGGGGGCACTAGTTTGCACTGTGTACAGAGTGGTGCTGCTGTGCCCAGAATGCAGCCATGCCCAAACATTCACAGTCAAAGAGGATAGCTGTGTTGGATGGCCTTGAGGAGGATGGTTCAGAAGGAAATATAAGGCGTATGGTGATATCACAGAGGATGTTCTCCTCTCCAAACTGAAAATCCCTATCATTCATGCCTTATACATAGCTTTACAGCTTTCTTAAAATGCTAAAATTGGACAGTTTGGCTAGCACAGGCACTTAAGAGTTTTGCAGTGTAGCTTCCTCTGTAAACGTGACTGTTTTGGATTTCATAAAACACAATCACAGTCTTGCACTTTAATTCTCAGATTCCTCTTTCAAGCATTAGGCTACACACAGAACAACTTTTGTCTGTCTTTCTCTGTAGGCTCATTGGGTGTGTCTACACTAGGGCTTTAAGTCAACTTAAATAAAGCCCTTTCTGTATTCAGACATTATTAAATTGACTTAAGTAAGTGCTTCAGTCGACTTAATAACACCTGCCCTTTAAGTCGCCTTAGGCTCTTAAGGTGACTTAACAGGGCAGGCTCCGCCCCCTCCCAGCCCCTGCCGGATTGGGCTAGGGCCTGATCCGGCCAGGGGGCTCGCTCGATTCTGTGCCAGCCCTACAGTGAGAAGCTGGGGCCAGATTAGCTGCCAGCCCCTCACTGCAGGAAGGCAGGAGCGGGTCGGACAGCGCTCCTGCTTGTCTGTAGGCAAGCAGGAGTGCTGTCAGGAACGGACAGCGCTGCTCTTTGCCTATAGACAAGCAGGAGCGCTGGTTCCTCTGTGTCGGAACCAGCAGTCCTGCTTGTCTATAGGCAAAGAGCAGTGCTGTTGGATTTTGACAGTGCTGCTCCTTGCCTACAGAGCAGCAGGAGCGCTGTGGGCCGGCTCCTGCCTGCCCGGTTGGGATTGGGCCCCAGAGCCCATTGGGCTCAGGGTGCCCCCTCCTGACTAGGGGGCGAGGTAGGAGGAGGGGCACACTGGGGTATGTCTGTGTTCTGTCTACGCAGACATACCCTAAAGTTGACTTAACAAGGCTGACTTAAAGTCGACCTTGTTAAGTCGACTTCCAGGGCCCCCTGCAGTGTAGACGTAGCCATTGTGTAGGTTCCAAAGAGGGCTCTCCGTGTCAGCAATGTTTTTGATGGGCTGTTGTACTTAGATAATTACATCATTTACAAATGTTTTATGGGGGCTATAAAAGCAGAGCAAGTACCTGTTAATTACACAGTTGAAGCTTGGGAATCTGCTGCATATCTGTCTGACGTGTCAAAAGCCTATTGTGATTTTACAAATCACTAATATGTACATCTTCTAACCCATGGTTACCATAATACTAACCATTTCTTACTTTTTCCTCTCTCAGGAGGTGTGAACGCAACAATTGCTTTAATTATGTGGATTGCCAAAACACCCCTGTGCGAATTACTTACTATCAACTCAACTTCCAAACCAACATTGTAGTTCCAGCTCATATTTTCCGTATTGGGCCTTCACCTGCCTATGCTGGAGACAACATAATCCTTACTATTAACAAAGGAAATGAAGAAAACTACTTCAGCACGAGAAAGCTTAACTCCTATACAGGAATTGTCTATCTTCAGCGACAAGTAAAAGAACCTAAAGACTTTTTGTTAGATGTTGAAATGAAATTATGGCGTCAAGGAACATACACAACTTTTCTTGCCAAAATTTACATATTCATCACAGCTCATGCTTACTGAGGCATGTATTGACATTGGAATTTATTGGTGCTGTTTTTTTTAATATTCTACCAAAGCTTATTATGATGGAACTCATATTTACTGTATCTAGCCTTTATATTACTTTTCTGTCAGTGCTTCAAAGTCTTTTTATTGGTTGGGTAAATTAACTTAATTTTTGCTGACTTGTCTTTTGTGTAATTCTTTAGATGTTAATTGGTCCCGTATGTAAGTGAAGGAAGGCTTTTAAAGGCGGCACATGTGTTGCATACTGGAACCTTTTTCTAGAATCACTCCAGTGAATTCCTTAGGTTTAATAAAATCTATAGGATATTGCACTAGAAAGGAAAACAGTTCACTTGGGGACTTTGGTTTGTGTCACTGATAAGAGGAAAAAATAACTGAGCAATTCTCTTTTGTATGCATTGCACAAACCTAAAGTTTTGCTTAGCCACTAACTTTATTGAAGTGTCTGTAGACTGGGACTATTGTGAAGACCAGCGGTTCCCAATATTTTCTCTGCCGTGGCACACCTTGCTACCTTTAATTAATTTGAGGCACACCACCATATAGTTTCCAAATGAACTTATGAATATTCATGAGCCAATGAGCCAATCCAGAGCTCTGAGTAGTTTTTCAAAAAATTTTGTGGCACACTTGCTTAGACCTGACAGCCTACCTGTGTCCCATGGCGCACTGGTTGGGAAACACTGGTGAAGACCATATAAATACACAGACAGATTTAGTACAACTCATATGAAAGGTTTATTTTTCCACAATTTTGGTAGTATATTGCCTATAACAGTAAATATATAAAACACACATAAAACCCTGCTCCATCAATGAAAAAATGTATACTGTAATCATAGGCTTGACTTTAAAGGGATTATTCTTATGCTTAAATTTAAGATAAATCCAAGTTCTTGCAGGATTGAGACATTAGAGAAATGTCTTGCACTGCCAGTTAAAAACTTTCACTGTAGCTAGTACCATTTATCTTGTATGTGTTTGAACCCATCCCTGCACAGACCTATTCTATTCAGGTAGCCATGGCTTTGATTACAGATCAGATTCGTTTATCATTTTTAAAAGGACTGCCAAAGAGGAAACGTATAATCAATTACCATCCTTCATTCAAAAGCCTGGGTATGCATTAGATTAATGGACTGCAACTTTAAATAAACCACAGTGAAGTGACTTTTATTTTCCAGGAAAGTAGACCTCTGTTATCCTACCTACCTGGTGCAGAGGAAAGTGCTGGTTAAATTGGCAGTTTGTATTTTGTCAGTTGGTAACAGCACAACCCAAGCTTCAAAATAGATTTCCTCTTGTTCCATGGGAAGTGGAATGAGGTCCCAAAGCTGAGGGCCAGCGTATTATGTGTAGTAATGTAATCAAAGTATTTGTTAGAACTTACACACGAAGATTAGAAATTTTTATGCTTGCTTTTCTTTTTAAAACGCTCCAATGCTGTGATATTATGAGCATCCTTTGATCTTGTTATAATTATTCTGCAAAATGTTTTAATGAAAATCATAACTGCAATATATAACTATTATACTATAGTTTAATAAGCCATTCTATCCTATAGTAGATCATATTTTGACCAGGGTGCATTGTATATAAAATGAGAGAGAAACCAAATCCTGGCTTTTTATACAGGAATAATCATTAGATTATCATCTTTTTGTAAAATATTAACTTGTTTTGTACTGCAGATTAAAAATATATAAACGCCACCTAAGAGGTGAAGGGGCAGATGTACTGTATTCATTATATCCCATGGCCAATTTCTACCATTTCAAATGTCTTTTCTTTTTTTTAATTTGGACTTTTTCCAGATAATAAAATAAACTTTTTGTACCTAACTTTATGAATGTCCATGATTGTAGAAAATTTTTATTCTCTAGTGGTAAATTCTAGGACATCTGTAGGTTGAGTATATCAAACATATACTTTTTATTCTATTGAAATCCTTTCTGTAAAGGTGTTCTCTCCTCCACATGAGTTCTGTTTTCTATAGGTAATGGTCTCCAGAAATTATGAGTAAAGCGCCACTTGGAAACAATGTGTTTATGCAATTTATCATTTCAACATAAGGACTGGCAAGATGAAGAGGCAATGCAGCAATAAGTACAAAAGTCTTTCAGATTCATTATGCAAGTTACATATTAAGAGGTGATAGAGTTCTTCATGCCCCTATAGGGCACATCAAGAATCACTGAAACCTGAAGTTCTCCATTAGCATTAGTATTTGATTGAGTGTAAATGCCATTCAAGCTCCAGCAGTCTGTCCTGTCAGAGAATTAATGGCCAAGAGATTTGTTACTTCTGCTGACTAAAAGCAACCACAGTCAATCATTATGTTAAGCCTCTGGCAGTTTGTAACATTGGCTTTTCATTTTCTAGAACAGGTAATTGATGAACAAAGTTCTGGAAAAGACTTTGCATTCTATTATATAAAAATATGTCACAGTGTTTAACACTATCTTTATCAGCAGTGCAAACTACAGGCACCTAGATAGGAGAGACTACTTGCTAGTCTACTCTACCTCTTAGAGAAGCGGAAAGGCATCTCTGTTAAAGAACTTGGTATTTCAGTTTTTCTAAAGAAGCCTAATAACCACTTAGCTCTATCTGAGGAGGAAAAAATATGTTCCCTGTTAGTTCTTAGCAAAACCCACACTGTAGTGGGGGTTAATATTGCATACATTGCAAGTCACTTATTCCTTTTGCACTTAGACTCAAAATGCCATAATTGACAAGGATAAACACATGTGAGCACCTACACACAGATCCATTCACTTCAATTTCAGTTGTAAGCTCAGAATATTAGGGTTTGGTCTAAAGCCAGTCCAGGTCAATAGGTATATTCCCATTGACCTCAGTGAGTTTTGGATTGGGCTTTAATACTCTTGTTTGTTGACACAGGGTCTGATTCTCATCAATGCTAAGTCTCCTCTATGCCACTCTGCCAGAGTAAAAAGGCCTCAGGGTAGATGAAAATCAGGCCCAGAGGGCCAGATCCTCCAAGGTATTTTGGCACTTAAGTCCCATTGATTACAATGGAAATTAGGTACCTAAATGAATTTGAGGATCTGCACCATAGTGTTTATAACTGTGCATTAACCAACCATTGAGTGGGATGGGCCTTAACAAGATTTGTGAAGGTCTCAAAACAAATTGTTTATAATTTCCCTCTTGGTACATGTATTTCTGAATAAATCAAACCACTACTGAAATTCTGAGCTTTTTATTTAAATGTTTTCAATGAGTGCAGATATGTTCATTTTTCCTGGCTATGACATACTGAAAATTCATAACAAAACTTTATTTGGATTAATGCAGTTAGGAGATGACAATAGTTGCAGTTCTGGTGCTCAGACTGGCTTAGCAGACTTTAGACATTAGTTAACTAATGAGGTTAGGCCTCCATAGAACGGAGGGGGGCTGCATGTGATGTGTCTCTGAGAATCCTATTCTCTACACAGTCTGGCAAACAGGGGAGGTCCCAGAGGATTGGAAGAAGGCAAATATAGTACCTATCTTCAAGAAAGGGAAAAAGGAGGATCCAGGGAGCTAAAGACCAGTCAGTCTCACCTTGATCCCTGGAAAAATCATGGAGCAGGTCCTCAAAGAATCCATCCTGAAACACCTGGAGGAAAATAGAGTGATCAGGAGCAGTTAGCATGGATTCACCTGACTAACCTGATTGCCTTCTATGATGAGATGACTAGTCTCATTGGCAAGTAAAGGAAGTATGGGTTGGATGAGTGGATCATAAGGTGGATTGAAAACAGGCTAGATCAACAGGCTCAGCAGGTAGGAATTAATGGCTCAATATCTAGTTGGCAACTAGTAATGAGTGGTGTGCCCCTGGAGTTGGTCCTGGGGCCAGTTCTGTTCAACATCTTCATTAATGATCTTGATGATGGGATAGATTGCACATGCAGTAAGTTTGTGGATGACACCAAGCTGGGGGGAATGGTAGACATACTGGATGGCAGAGACAGGATTCAGGGAGACTTAGACAAATTGAAGCAGTGGGCCAAAAGAAATCTCATGAGGTTCAAGAAGGACAAGTGCCAAGCCCTGCACTTAGGATGGAAAAACCCAATCCACTGCTACCAGCTGGGGACCAATTGGCTAAGCAGTAGTACTGTAGAAAAGTTATAGGGGATGGGAAGCTGGATATGAGTCAACAGTGTGCTCTTGCTGCCAAAAAGGCTAATGGCATATGGAGCCATATCAGTAGGAGTGTTGCCAGCAGATCAAGGGATATGATTATTCACCTCTATTTGGCACTGATGAGGCCGCATCTGGAATACTGTGTCCAGTTTTGGGCTCCCCACTGCAAAAAGGATATAGACAATTCACAAAGAGTCCAGCGAAGGGCAGTGAAAATGCTTATGGGCCTGGGGCACATGACTTATGAGGAGAGACTGAAGAAACTAGGCTTACTGAGCCTGCCAAAGAGAAGACTGAGAGGGGATTTGATAGCAACTTTCAACTACTTGAAGGGGTGCTCTAGAAAGGAGAGCACTTGGCTGTCCTCAGTAGTAACAGAGGATGGAACAAAGAGCAATGGTTTCAAATTACAGTTGGGGAGGTCAAGGCTGGATATTATGAAAAACTTTTT
Source organism: Podocnemis expansa (assembly GCA_007922195.1). Lineage (NCBI taxonomy): Eukaryota > Metazoa > Chordata > Testudines > Podocnemididae > Podocnemis > Podocnemis expansa. The sequence continues at coordinate 34,460,786 of ML681973.1, read as the reverse complement.
CACTGGGAGAGTGGTCAAGTATTGGAATGGGCCTAGAGAGGTGGTGGAATCTCCATCTTTGGAGATATTTAAGGTCCATTTAGACAAAACCCTGGCTGGGATGATTTAGTGAGAGTGGTTCTGCTTTTAGCCAGGGGTTGGACTAGATGATGACCTCATGAGGTCCCTTCCAACCCTGTGATTCTATGATTTAAATCAAAGTTTACTTGCTGATCTAAATCATCATTAAAATCTGTTAGTTAAATTGCTTTGATTTAAAAAGATATTCTCTGCTGCCTACTGTCTCTATGAGGCAAGAAAAAAGCTGATAAACTGATGAGGATTTTTGCTTTGGATCTAATGGCATAATATAATGTACTATAGTAATAGGTTTATCACTTCTGATGTAAGGACAGTGAACAATTCCCTCTGATCATGATACCAATACATAAACTGACAGCCTTAAATGGGAGAGGGAGTAGTGAAGAAGGAAAAGCAAACCTCTTTAGTAGTTTAACCTATCCCTCTCTGCCTAAAGGACATGTGAGCAAGACTTCTGCTTCTCTCTCAGACATCCATAATGGGGGGACAGCACTTCATAACCAAAATCCAATTGAGAAGAAAGGGAGACGTCAGTGCCATGTTTGTTCTCCTGTCACCAAGTGCAGAGAACAAGGGCAGAGAGAGAGCAAGGAGAGCTCTCCACTTGCTTTAATCTGTTTATTCTCAGATTAGGAGATAGCAGGGCCATAACTATGGCAGGAGGAAAGGGGCTTTGCCCCAGGTGCCAATTTAAATGGGCGCAGTAGGGAAGCCATCACCCCTGCTGCCTTTGGCCGTGGCGGGGAAGCAACCCCCCCCCCCTCCCGGCAGGTCCTGCCACAGCAGGGGGAAGTGATCGCCCCTGCAGCCTCTGGCCATGACTGGGAAGCAATCCCTCCTGCCAGCTCTGGCTGCGGTGGGGGGAAACGATCAACCCTGCTGGTTCTGGCCATGGCAGGGAAGCGATCACCCCTGCTGGTTCTGCCCGCTGACAGGGGAAGCAATTCCCCCACCATGGCCAGAACTGGCAGGGGGTATCGCTTCCTTGCTGTGGCCAGAGCCAGCAGCAGGGTGTCCCTTCTCCCCATTGTGGCAGGGTAGGGACCCCCATTGCTGGCTGGGGCCACGGCAGGGAAGCGATCCCCCCTGCTTGCTCTGGCTGTGGCGGGGGATTGCTTCCCCCTGCTGCGGCCAGATGCAGCAGGGGTAATCCCTTCCCCCTGCCACAGCCAGAGGCAGAAGGGGGGGATTGCTTCCTTGCCGGCTGTGGCCAGAGTGGCAGGGGTGTGACCCGGGCCTCCTGGGATAACCGTCTGAATGTGCCGAAATCAGGGCAAGCTGCAAAACCAGGGGCCAAATCCCCTAACCACTGACGGGCGGTACTTAAACCAGTCTGCTAGTCAGTAACAAACCATGCTTCTGACTAACCACTCTGGTCATCACCAAGCGTAATAAAATAGAAACAGCTCCTTTTCTGCACATCTGATCCTATGGTCCCTTCTAGCCACTGGGTCTCTTTAAGAAATAGGTTCTCCTGACCCCAAAGGGCCAGCCACATCACCCAGAACAATATAGACTTGGATCTTACCAAAAATACCACACTGCCAGCCAATCCTTTAGTAACTACAACTAAAAGTTTAATATAAAAAGAAAACAAGCTAGATATGAGAGATGTTAAAGGGTCAAAGTGAATCACATACATACAAATGATTTAGAGTCTATAGTTCCAGAGGCAGGTATTGGCTGCAGATAGACCAGAGACTGAAGACTAAAGACAAAATGGAGAATGGGCTATGGCCTTTTTATCTCAGAGTCCTTGCCAGATCAAAATGAAGATAGGCCACATGGTCAGTCTGGGTAACTGGTCAAACAGGTTTCCTCTTGGGCCCACTGTAGCTGGGAGTCCCCTCCTGATGGGCCATCAATAGGTTGCACACATGTAGTCTGGGATTGCTTTGGCTCAAACACCTTGGAACACACACACAAAACCAAATAGATTTCTAATCTCCAATACAGGCATGACACCTACATACAAATCATATAATCATTCCTAGCAAATTACAGCCTTTCTATTGCTATCAAACATGACATATCACATATGGATAATTGTAAATATGAAATATCAATATGAAAATTAATCATAAACAGTCCCCTAGACCCAGACAGCATCACGGGGGGGGGGTCCCCTTGCCCTATGGTGGTGGGGTAGGGACCCCCATTGCTGGCTCTGGTCATGGGGGGGGGGAGGGTCACACCCTGCCCCCCCATGCCACTGTATAGATGGGCCCTGGATTGGGGCTGAGGGGCGTGCCTTTGGGACTGCTCGCCCCAGGTGCCAGAACCCCTTGTAATGGTCCTGGGGGGTAGTGCAACAAACAGCTGCTTCAAACTGCAGTCATTCTACTGCGGGAGCTACCAAAGGAGCCAGATATGCAGTTAATGAACCAGGGTGTAGCCAGACCATTTTCTGGCTGGACCTCTGAGTCCTCAGGGTGTGTTGGCCAGGCCTGTTTTGGGTCATATGACCTAGCAACTGGACCATAAGGAGGAAGAAAGAGGAAGAGAGGCAGCCCAGCTCTTGCTATGCAAAGGCTGCAGCAACTTCCAGGGCAGGCGCTGCAAGCAGAGCGTAGCCCACAGCACATGCTCACCGCTGCCTGCTACTGGCAGTCTCGAGCCGCTGCCAGTCACTGCAGCAGCATGGGTGGGCTGGCATGCTGGCCAAGAAGGTGGGCCCAGGCCCACTCATAGCTGCACCTCTCTAATGTGCTCCTGAGTGCCGTCGATAGTCCTGTCACACAAGGAAAGCAACAGTTTTCTCCAAGTGCATCATATTCCTAGGAACAGAGTGTCAACACTGGAGTGCTAGGCACATTGGGAGACGTTTGCTTTGATTCAAGCCTGTGCACTACAGTATGGAAGCCAGATCCTTAAGTTCGAGCATGGGTCAGACAATTCTCAGCCTGCGGTTAAATTGCAATGTAGATGCTCAAGCCCAGGATTCCCACATACACATCAGCTGACTCAAGTCCCACTAACAGGAGGCTTATGGTGCAATGTAGCCATAGCCTCAGTGCATCCCAGCCTCAACCATGTGATTCAAAATGGAAGCTCCTCACAGCAAGCAGACTGTCAGCTTTGTTTGGCGCCAGAACATATCTTGTATGTTACAGATGATTTTTTTCTTGGCAGGGAGCCTTTGTAAGGTAAGAGAATGCTCTGGCTATTTTGTCTGTGCATGTATCTCAATTATTCTAGAGGTGCAGCTGAGTGGTAGGTGTGGGGAGACATGGCTCTAAGCCCCTGCTTTGTTTCTCCTGATCCTGGGGCAGACGTGACAAAAAATTCTCTTACTGCTCCAAGAAAACAGAAGCAGCCCAGTGACTGCTAATGGGTTGTAATGGCCTCAGACAAGCAATTACCCAGGTAAGAAGGGCTGCAGCCTGGTGTGGTCCGTCCTGCGCCTCACACACACACCTGGCCTTGGGGGGGGACAAGGAAACTAACATGGCGGTGATTTTGTCAGCTTTGCACCAGGCCAGTCAAGGATTCCAGGGGCCCTTAAAGCAGCTGTAAGCTGTGCTGGCTTGTCATAGTGTCCATGAGGTTTTTGTTCTGGCCTGGGGTTACTGGAGCATAATATGTTTTAGCTGCTTCATCCTCACACCAGTTGTGATGATGGAGCCATTAGGAGGTGGCCCAAAGTGAGGTCCACCATCTCTGTGGGAGGCACGCCATAGAACTCCTCAGGTGCACGTGTACAGACTCCTTTTTACCATGTGTGGTGCAAAGGGGCAGTGTGGTGAGCATATAGTGGCTGGATGGCAGTCCTGTTTTAGAGCGGGCATGGCCTAACATTATTGTTTTTTAAAACTTCAGGTCTTTAGACCAATAAAAAAGTGACGGATTCCAGACTTCATAATTAGACTTTGAATAAGGATTTTGATAAACTTCTCCACTTTCACTTACCAGAAACAAGCCATAATTTCAGATGGGGTTATCTAAACTGACAATGTATGGAAGGAGAAAGGGAATATGCCCATCAGCAGCTGTTCCATAATGATGCGGTTATGGAAATTAATACCATTAATGAATTCATGGGGGCCTATTTAATAAGCCTTCTTGAGTTTATAGCATTTTTTCATTTCTCATATAGCAAACCCAAGTTTCAAGAGAAAGTTAAAGAGGACAGAAACACTAATTATGGGCAAGGCTATCTCAGAAGGCCTGATCTCCCCATGTTTATAATGAATTCTTACTGTTGGGTAGGACTACTTTTATGATAAAATGGGGGAAGGATCTAAAAATAGAGCTCACGTTGGAATAGTGGGAAAACCTCATTCATGTATGTAATCACTAGGAAACATTATTAAAAATATGTTATAAATTCATAGCATATAAAGCCAAAGCAACCAGCATGATCATCTACAATATAGTGCATAACGCAGGCCATAGGACCTACCTGGATGAATTATTGTTAGCATAACAGCCAACCTTGATTTAAAAATTTCCAAAGAAATTCCTCAGCACTTGTTAAACTGGATGAATGGTTATTTACTATCAGTGATAAAAAGTTGCACTTTGTAAGATTTTAGAACAAGCTCATCTCATCCTCTCTCACCTAGCTTTTTATTAATAGATTTGTAGAGGAAAACAAGCTTTCCTGATTTTTTCAACTCTCATTTGGCTTTTAAATATTGAAGGAATTAGTCATGGAAGTGAATTTGCTGAATTTATGGTCTTGCTATGACAAGTGCAGTAGATGTTGGTTTTCACTAGTAGTCTTCAGTCATGATAAAATAACAGTTCCTGAACAATCAACGTATATGTGATGGAGAAAACTTAACCTGCACTGGGGATGATGGAATTAAGTCAATATTCTGGGCAGCAGAAGTCACCCACCTCGATCCCTGGTATGCTACTGCTTCAGCAGTATAAAGGGGAATAACTCAGCTCAGCACTTGGAGTGGGAAGACAAGCAGGGAGGATGCATGGCAGAGGCTTTAGCCTAGGCACCAGAAGGCCCTGCAGCCACCTGATGGCAGTCCAGCCTGTAAGCCACTATGCCTGCTGTTGGAGTTAGGCACCCAAAGGATGATAGCAGGGACATAACTACGGCAGGGGGAAAGGGGCTTTGCCCCAGGTGCCAATTTAAATGGGCGCTGTAGGGAAGCCATCACCCCTGCTGCCTTTGGCCGTGGCAGGGAAGCAATCCCCCCGGCGGGTCCTGCCACAGCAGGGGGAAGTGATCGCCCCTGCAGCCTCCGGCCATGACTGGGAAGCAATCCCTCCTGCCAGCTCTGGCTGCGGTGGGGGGAAGCGATCAACCCTGCTGGTTCTGGCCATGGCGGGGAAGTGATCGCCCCTGCTGGTTCTGACCGCTGAAGGGGGAAGTGATTTCCCCCACCATGGCCAGAACTGGCAGGAGGTATCGCTTCCTTGCTGTGGCCAGAGCCAGCAGCAGGGTGTCCCTTCTCCCCATCGTGGCAGGGTAGGGACCCCCATTGCTGGGCTGGAGCCACGGCAGGGATGTTGAGATGTAGGCTTCAGGAATCAGAGTAGAAAGTGCCCCAGGGGGAAGGCTATGTAAAGGCTCTTGAAGAGCTAGCCTGTTTTAGACAGATCTCTGTTATCAGAGTGACCAAGTCACTGATAGGGACCTGGGTGAGAGCCCTGTAGAGCAGGTAGGGCACAGGTCCCCTTATTCTGGCCACTGCCATCCCATTCCACTCCATGGGCCACTAAGCTGCCCAGCCCTGAACATGAGGGCTGCCCCTGGCTCAGGAGCCATTCGGAGTTCAAACTGGTAGATCTCTGTCCTGAGGCCCCCCCTTCCACTTTGGTGGAGTTCATGTTCCCCATTGTAGTCTAAAATATTTTAATGCTACAACCTTACATGTTGTAAGGATTAGGCTGTGTAAAAGCATATTAAAAAACATGCACTAATGTTGCAGAAGGTCCTAATTTACAGAGCAGATGACTAATCTTTGGTCTTCATGATCAGTTCAGAACTTGGTATGATCTGCACAAAATCCAGTGTGTAGATTCACAGTAAATTGTCCAAACTGGTTCATGAACTGCATTTCCTAGGTGGTCCTAAAGCTTTTTGGGAATTTTTTTCCAAGTCTGAAGGTAAATTGTGAAGGAGAATTTCCATAATGGAAAAAGGCAATGTCCTTCTTGTGGAGACTATCAAAGTTAGATGACGTCTCATGCCCAGCAGTGGCTTGTTCTCTTTGCAGAAGGTTAAATCAGTGTTGACATGCACTGTGACCACTCACAGGATTTTAGATTCACAGGCTATGTCTACACTGGCAAATTAGTCTGGACTTAGGAGGCTTAGTCTGGACTAAGTTAGCCCATGGCCACACTAGGCTTTCCCTAGTTCTAACTAAAAAATTTCTTAGTTCAGACCAGAGCTGTTTCTGCACCCCTTGCAATTAGCAGCAGTTGGGGCCAGGGCTGTGAAATACACTTTTTAATAGCGCGACTCTATTGAGCTACTCCAGCACACCCCAGGCAAAGCCTCAGTCACCCCGCCATAGTTATGGCTCTGGTTCAGAGCAAGGAAAGCTTAGTTCAAACTTACAAGTACAGTGGTTAGTCCAGACTTGCGCGTTTAGTTCAAACTTTAGTTTGAACTTGGCATGGGCAAGACACAGCCTAAGGCTTAGTTTGAATTTAAGAAGTTCAGACTAAGCTGGTTAATTTGAATTTATCTCATGTTCTAGTTTGAACTAAGCATTAGTTTGAACTAGAACATGTAGTTAGTTTGAACTAACAGTTTCCAACTTACCTCAAACTTCTTAGTTCAAACTAACAAGTCCAAATTAAGTTTGCCAGATGTAAACACAGCCACAGTGACCTGGGATCAATTTGTCCTCTTCTATCTAAACCACTTACTGAAGTGTTTGCATCAGCAGGGCTTCTCAGGATGTAAATAACGGTTATCTGGTTGTTTATGAAATGACCATACCATGTGGGCAGAGTATTCAGTTGACCAATGGAATCTTTCTACTAAGGTTAGTCCTCTGTTTTCAACATCTCTACCTATGGTATTTGAAAAATGATGGTGCTACCACATAGCAGACAAGCAACCGGTTGGACTGTTGTGGAGCCCAAGCCCTGAAAACTGCATAACTCTTGGACCATATTTTGAGCTCAGTTACATAGGTGTAATTCCAGAATAGTTCTTTTTTCTTGAATGAAATCCCAGTGGCGTCACTTAGCTTAGCATCTGACTTCCCATCATTTTAAATAACAACTCTGAAAACTGTTTTATATATATCTCCCAATACTTTCCCATTGAGTGTACGTGATTTTAGAATTGAACGTTTGTGGTGCTGAAGCAAAATTTAATTTCTCCCCAGTATGCCTGGACACTACACAAACAAAACTATTCTTACTGATTTGGAATTCACTAGAGATGATGTATGTTGTGCGTCTTGCTACTAGGAAGCCATGTGAGACCAGTGAGGTCATTGCAGCCATGTAGCCAGTGCTCAGCACAGTATCTCCATGCACATCTCGCTTTATGCTTTATGCTGAAGACACAGTGACTTTGCCGAACATCATAGCAGGTGTTAATGGTGTATGAAATGGAAAATCCCTGCCCATGGCAGAGCGAGAACAGGGAGTGCATTGTGCTATCACTCCCATTCTGTGTAATTAGTTGTGAGCAGGATATGCAGTCAACTTATACATCACTCAGGCAGAACCACAGAAGCTCACTAGCCCTCACATTAATTCCTGAGATCCATAAAAGTTCACAAAAACAAAATAAAATAAAAAGTAAATCTGCTATGGGGCAGATTCTCAGCTGGAAGAGCCCCACTGAACTAAATGGAGCTATACTGACTTACATTAAATAAGGCTCACCATGCATGATAGATGCTAGTCACATCTCCTCATGTGCTCCTGGAAGATATTGCAATACTACAATGCTGAGTGCTGTGTACAAATCTGAACAAACTGCAACAGAAGGGGGGGGGTAGGAGCAAATGTGTACACACAAGCTTTTGCAATATATCCTACATTCAGAATATTAATCATATCACGTTAAGGTTGGAAAGTCAAGCATTCAAAAGTTAAAAAAAGATTGCCATTGCTACTTTAAGTTTCTTACAGTACATGTAGCTAGTCTTTAATTACAGGCTCACATCTTTTCCTCAGGATCTCTGCGGCTTGCTGTGCAGTGGGGCAGGAGTTGGAGGAGATGTGACAGGCCATGAAAATTTATTTTATGATTTTTATTATTGTGCCTCTTTTGGACACTCAGAATTTCAGCTATAATCCTTGTAGCTGATCAGTAAATATGAAGGCAGAGATTGTATAATGATCAGTATAACTGGAAGTCAGAAGAGAAAGTAGAGATTTTTACACTAAGGACCTGAAATTTCTAAGCAATGAGAGTAGCATGAATAAAATGATGGCCAGCAGAAAGAGGAAATGGAAAGGGGTTGTGAGGAGGAGAGCCTCCTTGAAGGAGTACAGGGCATAGAGTAGGCACCATTAGACTAAAAAGTACTTGAATGGAGTGGATGAAAGACAATGTTGGGCTCTGCTGCTTGGCTTGTCCACAATGTCATTTTCCCATGGTAGCATGATCTGTCAGTTACTGGTTTGATAAAGTGAGATGGGGCCCAAATTATCTCACAGACCCCTTTCTCTACATACTTATGTCACCTCAAGTTCTGACTCCAGCCTCAGCCTTTATCTCTCATCTCATCCTCTTGTGACTTCTCCCTAGTCTCTTATTCTCCAGCTTTCTCTGCAACCTCAGTTTTTCTTTTTTTCTTGGTCATCTGCAAATTTCATTCCTGCCTCATCTGCTTCAGGTCATCCCAGAACATCTAGTTCTCCCTTAGGTCACCAATGGACTTTGTGTTTTGCCTCCTTTGCCCCTTCAGAAGGTCACTAGTGGGACAGCAAAGAAACATACAAGAAGAGAGTCCATCAGGCTGTTCTTTAGTTGATGCATTGGGTATTGCATCAAAGTTGGCAGGTCACAGGTCTGCTGGCAGGAACACTGTTGCAGGGGAGAAAGAGAAGAATAACATTTTAAGCATTGCACCTTGCTCATAATTGCACAGCAAGTTTGGCATGCAGCTGGTCAGTGCACAGATGGGTTGCCAGACGAGTGCATTGCTGAATGTGAGCCCTGGGAAAGGCTGCTCATTATATAATGAATTCCATTGATTTGTTGGTTTTGGTAGGTTTTTTTCTTTTCTGTTTTGTTTTTTGGTAAAGCAAAATGTTTCCTTCTGGCTTTGCTTGAATGGAAAGAACCAAACTTTAGAGGCTTTTGGTGGTGGTGTTCGTTTGTTTTTACCAGAATAGTCTTTAGTTTGGTTTTTAGAGGGGAAGGTACTTCATTTTTCTACTTGAAGCCTTACATGCTGTCTTTGCTATAGGCCAACAAAAGTAACATACTGAATATTGGTAATGAACACTACTGTTTATCTCCCTCGACTATCATCCAATGCTTGTTTCAGAGAACCATTCTGGTATGTTCTAAGCCAGTCTTGAGAAACAAAGCTTTTATTTTCGTTTTCTTTTAATGCTCATTATTCCTGACTGTCTGGTTCAATGGAGGGGACATATTAGGTTTGGCTGTATCTAGGGGAAGGCTTTTCTTCCTAACTTAGGCAGAAAAAGTTAAAACAGCATGTGGCAGAGAGAATTTCTGCACTGACACTAGAAGTTTTGGCAAAAAGGAAAATCGAAGATCAGTTTTTATCTGCAATAAATATTGTACTAATCCTGCCTCCTTTCTTTAGATTTTTGGTTTTGATATTGACCTGGAAACTAGAGTCATAGAGCATACCAATGACTGCGCTGCAGCAGGGTGGATGTGTACCATTATTTTCCCTTTAACTCCAAACCGAGTAGAGAATTGTGATGGGACTGTGGTAAAGAGTTACAGAAAAGGATTTATTTTATTGCAGCACAAATCTAATGATTAGTTTAAGGAAAATAGTATTTTCTGTATAAAAGTACATTCTCTCTCCTCATGTTTCTCTGAACCCTCAGATTAGTGTCTCTGCCTCCCTCCTTACTGGTTTCCTGTTATAATTTTAAAGAAACAGTTCAAATATCCTCACAAAGCTAATCATGTCATACGCTGATCTCCATGGAAGATGGAATTAGGTAGTGGGCCTACGTATTTCTTATCAGAGTCATTATTTTTCTTGAATCTTTAATTAAAAAAAAATGGGATAAATTATGACCTCTATATCATGTGTTTAAATAAGGATGTTTGGAATAGAACACATTGTAAGAACCTCTTTTACATTGTTAATGTTAACACTGAAGCAATTTAGCTGGCTGATATATTCACTTTCAAGGCAAATTCCTAGATAGCAATTCTGGAGCCTAAGGCTATGTCCACACATAGACATTTATTTTGAAATAAGTTAATTTGAAATAAAATCGTTTTTTCAAATTAATTTAAATCAAAATAAGCAAAAAACCTCAAATCAAAATAGCAAGTCTGGACACAGGACTTGCTATTTCGAATCAAGAGAGGGGAAGCATAGGAGGTGTGGCAACATGGCCCCCTGGCAGGGCCATGTTGGCAGCCAATATATAGAAAAAGGAAGGCACCCTGGGAAGGAGAAGGGCAAAAGTGTTAAAATAATGCTTATTTCAAAATAACACATCCTAACAGATTATTTTGAAACAACAGTTTCAAAATAATGGCTATTTCAATTTCAGCATAGGCTGTACTATTTCAAAATAAGGTTCATTATTTCAAAATGACGGGGCTCGTCATTTCAAAATAACAAAATGTTGTGTGGACATGACAACTTTTAAATTGAAACAACAGTTGTTGTTTTATTTAAAAGCATCATGAGGACATAGCCTAAGAGTCTGATCCTAAGGTGGTATAAACTGCAGTTCACTGAAGTAATGGAGTTATGCAAATTTACACAAGGTGAACATCAGACACTAGTTTCTCAAAGCTATAAGAGACAGAATGGTTCTTTCTTTCTTTCTTCAAGCATATACTTAAATTCAGGGACTTCTTACAAACAAATTACTATGTTTGATCATCTTAATTTATTAATTATTGTAGCATAAATAGCTACCCTCAAAGGCACTTGGAATTTAAGGAAGAAATTGTTATTTTGTTTTGGCATAAAATATGACAAATATGAGATATAGGTCCTCTTAATAGCACTGTTTGTATTTTAACTGTGCAAATATCAAGTTTTAGTCTTGTGTATCAGACGATTTTAAATCTGTCATCAGAAGTGCTATACTTGCTGTCTGTCATCAGGCTTTATAATGATACTTTACTGACAGTGGGTAGACAGAAATAACAAGCAACAGTCTAGATTTAGCTTATGGTTATGTTATGGGGCTTTTTTTTCCCCCTCAGTTGTCTGCTCTGTGAGTTTTGGCAGAACTACCTGGCTTGCAAAATGCAAAGACAACCCAGTTTCTGGATTGCTCCTTATATGGGACAAGTACCCTTATCATGTTTGCCAAGAATAACCTGTGTTGAGTGGCAAAGATCCAGAAGCTTGCCACAATCACTTGGAGGGTTTTAACTTTCCCGTTGAAAGATATGGCTGGTATGACTAGTTCAAAAGTACAGAGACTCAAAGCGTTGTGACTGTAGGTGTTTTCTGTTTTAGGGGCAGCCAAAATGTTTCCCCTATCATTTGCTTTCACTTCATAAACACTTCTTTCCATGAGATGCTGGCATCTTCCTTAGCTCTTGCATTTTTAATTTTGACATTAAGATGAAAGATTATTTTTAAACTTCAATTAAGCCTTGTTTTTGGACTCTTCTGGAAATAAAAGATTTCAGTTTACTTGAATGGCATTTTAATCATCTCAAGATGTATATAGTATACTAACGGGTGCTACAGCTGTTTCTTTATTCTCATGCCAGATTTTATTGGAATCACTATAGTGAATGGTGGAGAGACACCTTTTGTGAGCTTCCTGAGGAAACACTCGCATCGTGCAGCTTTTTGTTTGCTTCACCCATCAGTGAACACTTAATAGGGAAAACAGCAAGCATTATTTAAAGATCCCTTGCGATGTAAAAGTGAAGTCTTAACGATTAAAGAGTCACATGTTGCTTTTCATAATGGTAAGGATGTTCACTTAGGTGACCCAACCAAATTCTAAATAATTGTGTAATTATATTCTTCTTTCGCATCCACCTACAGCTTCACTTGGGTGCCATAGTCTTGTTGGTAACGTGGTGTAGTATTTCTGTTCATTATTCCACAGTTGTGTGCTCCAGTCCAAGTGAAGGCATATTTTAGAGACTCGTAACGTGATTCTTACATATAAAGTTTATGCAGCTTTAGATATTCTGGGATGATAAGTGCTATATAAATGTTAAACACTGAGCCAAATTAATCTCTGGTATAATTCTGTCAAAGTCACTGGACAGAGATGAGGCTGGTGTGATGTTACTATTTCAAAATAGAGGGGGAGGAAAAAAGCATTTAAAGCAGCAAAAGACTGAAAACAACTGGAATGCTTTGAGCGCTGTAGGTCTGGATGGTGTTTGGTGTAGCTTGCGAACTGGATGGCAAAAGAAGAAACATAGCTCAGTATGATAATTAAACAGTTTCCTAGATAGGATAATGGTAACAGGACAAATGAAACAATGCCAGAAGGAAATAAAGAAAAGGATGGTGTACATTACAAATTCCAGTTGTCACAAGTTCAAGACTCATTTAAAAAGATTGCAACTGGTACAAGAAATAGAATGAACTATTTGCATTTGTCCCAGTCATGCTGTCATCCACTAGCAATCACAACAACTTAAAATCAACTTTAATTGTATAACTTTTTAAAGATTTTAAAACAATCAAATGAATTTCTCATCATGTATCTTCAATTAGTGTTAATCAAGGGCAGACGTTCCCCCTCTGGACATTTCCACCCATTCAGTGACAATCAGATCGTGTTTGTTTTCATGGTTGGAAAGAAGTGGGAGATACTAACAAAACCACATATAGAACATGACGGTCCACACACTGAGAAGTAACGTTAAACTGCCCACACGGTGGAGAAAATTCAGACAGGAAAATGCATGCAGATTTTTAATATTTTTGTTGGACTCCATGTATTTTCTATGCTGTCTAAAGAAAGAGTAATTTTATGTAGAAACCTTTGCAAAGTTGAATCATGTGTCTTTTTGTTTGCTTAACCTGTCAAGTGTCCAGGTTTAAAAAGATACATTTAATATGAACTGTGCATTGGGGTCTTTTCTGAACAAACTTGTACAAGTATGCAAAATCCTTTTATAAAGTTTTATGACCGTACATCTTCAAAAATAATTATTTGAATATTTCTTACTATCCCAAAATGCCTGGGTATCTCAGTTTGGACTTCCTACCACTACATAGCTATGTCACTGTGCCCTACTTCAGCTGTCAGCAGAGCCGATCTGAGGCTGCACTGGCTAACCTCAAGTTGTAAATGAAGAAATCTGTATGGTTTCCACATGTTTGTCATCATGCAAAGTAATATAATGTAGTTGCTTCAGAAAACAGCAATCCTCATCTTTTCATCCATCAGCTTTCTGACTGAAGATGTGAGTTTGGTTGTACCCTAAATGGCATATATGGCACAACAATGATGCATTAACTATTTGTGTTAGCCTAGGAATGTTATTCCTTGCCTTAATCCAAGTTTTCTCAACTGCAGCAATTCTTTGATTACTGGCTATCGACACTGGGATATAGAGAAAGTGCAAACTTTTTCTTGGCAAGCAGTGTCCAGAGACATGTCTAGATTACCCCTGCTTTGGGTAGTGCTATAAATTGCTTCATTGCCTGCTCTCTGATATGACAAGCATACAATATATTTAGGGAGATTTTAAAAAAATTACAAACTATATTTAAATACTATTCACAACACAGACCTCTGCCACTACTGTGAGCTTTATTACTAATAATTACTCTCTAGATCTGGATTAATGCACCTATTACAATTATTTATTCAACTCAGAGAATGCTGAAGTCAAAAAATAAACTTACATGCTATCCAGGATAACTAGCTAGCAATCTGTAGATCAGGGAATATCAAAAGCATATGTACGGACTAAAGAGAAATAGTGCATGATAATGTCTCCTTCAGAGGTTAAATGAGAAAATAATGCACAGAATTTTTAATCTCCTGGGCTATGTCTACACAACAAAAGCTAAATCGACTTTATTAAGTTGACTTAGTGAATCCACACGTCTCTTAAGTCGATGTAACAAAGTTGGTTAAGTCGACTGAAGAAAGTGTCCCAAAAAAAATGTGTTCGCTTGAGTCGACTTTACTAAGTCGACTTAAACAGGCACATAGAAACATAGAATCACAGGCTGTGTTCACACGAGTCTTCTCTTCTGCAGACTAAATTAGCCTAGTTCCTTCAGTCTTTCTTCACAGGTCTTGTGCTCCAGCCCCTTGATCATTTTTCTTGCCCTCTGCTGGACTCTTTCTAATTTGTTCAAGTTCATTTTGTAGTGGGGAGCCCAAAACTGGACACAGTATTCCAGATGCAACCTCACCACTGCTGAATAGAGGGAAATTTTCACATCCCTCGATCTACTGGCAACACTTCTACTGATGCAGCCCAGTATGCCATTGGCCTTTTTGGCAACAAGAGCACATTGTTGACTCATGTCCAGCTTCCCATCCACCATGACCTCCAGGTCCTTTTCTCCAATGCTGCTACTTAGCTGAATGTTCCCCAGCCTGTAGCAATGCATGGGGTTTTTCTGTCCTGAGTGCAGGACTTTGCACTTGTCCTTGCTGAACCTGATGAGATTTCTATTGGCCCACTGCTTCAATTTGTCTAGGTCTCCCTAAATCCTGCCCCTGCCATCCAGTGTGTCTACCATCCCCCCCAGCTTGGTGTCATGTGCAAACTTACCGAGTGTGCAATCTATGCCATCATCCAGATCATTAATGAAAATGCTGAACAGAACTGGCCACAAGGCATACCACTCATTACTAGTTGCCAACTAGACATGGAGCCATTGATTCCTACACACTGAAACTGTTGATCTGGCCAGTTTTCTATCCTCCTTACTGTCCACAGATCCAACCCATACTTCCTTAACTTGCTGACGAGAATGCTGTGGGAAATGGTATCAAAAGCCTTGCTAAAGTTGAGGTATATCACGTCAACAGCTCTTCCTGCACCCGCAAATCCAGTCATCTCATCATAGAAGGTGATGAGGTTGGTCAGGCACAATTTACCCTTGGTGAATCCATGCTGACTGTTCCTGATCACTCTAGTTTCCTCCAAGAGGTTCAGGATGGATTCGTTGAGAACCTGCTCCATGATTTTTCCAGGGATTGAGGTGAGGCTGACAGGTCTGTAGTTCCCTGGATCCTCCTTTTTCCCTTTCTTGAAGATAAGTACTATATTCACTTTTTTCCAGTCCTCCAGCACCTCCCCCATTCACCATGAGCTTTCAAAGATAATGGCCAGTGGTACTGCTATCTCATCGGCAAGCTCCCTTGGATGCTGTTCATCTGGCCCCATGGATTTGTGCACATCCGGCTTCAATAAGCAAACCTGACCTTCCATCACCAACTGCCTCTTTTCTTCTCTCCAATCTGCCATACTCAGTGTAGTGGCCTTGTGAGCTGGCCCTGCCAATGAAAACTGACATAAAAAAAGCATTGCGCACTTCAGCTTTTTCCTCATCCTCTATCACGAGGATACTTGCCCCATTCAGTAATGGACCTACACCATCCTTGATTCTCTTCTTATTATTGACGTACTAATAGAACCCCTTCCTGTTATCCTTCACATCCCTTGCTAGCCACAACTCCAGCTGTCTTTTGGCCTTTCTGATTTTATTCCTGCAGTCCCAATCAATATCTTTGTATGCCTCCTTAGTCATCTGTTCAAGCTTCCACTTCCTGTCTGCTTATTTTTATGCTTTAGCTCAGTGCAGAGTTCTCTGTTAAGCCACTCTGGGTACCTTCCATGTTCACTGTTCTATCTATTCAGTGGAATGGTATCTTCCTGTGCCCTTAGCAGGGTTTTTTAAAAATACAGCCAGCTCTCTTGGACGTCTTTCCCCTTCAGATCAGCCTCCCAAAGGATCTTGCCCATCAGTTCCCTGAGGGATCCAAAATCTGGTCTTCTGAAGGCCAGGGTCTGCATTTTGCTTCTTTATTTTTTTCCATTAATCAGCATCTTGAACTCTACCATCTCATGGTCACTGCTGCCCAGGTTGCCATTCACTTTGCTATCCCCAATCAATTCTCTGTTTATGAGCAACAGGTCAAGAGGTGCAAGGCCCCTAGTTGGTTCCTCCACCATTTGTACCAGGAAGGTGTCCTCAACACTGTCCGAAAACTTCCTGGATTCCCTGTGCACTAATGTATCGGCCTTCCAGCAGATGTCAGGGTAATTGAAGTCCCCCATGAGAACTAGGGCCTATGATCTAGAAACTTCTGCCAATTGTCAATAGAATGCCTCATCCACCTCCTCCTTCTGGTCTGGCGGTCTATAGCAGACACCCACCATAACATCCCCCTTGTTGCCCTCTCCTCTAAAGTTAACCCATAGACTTTCAACTGGCTTGTTTCCAGTTCCATAATAGAGCTCTGAGCAGTCATAGAGCTCTTTTACATATAGTGCTACTCCTCCCCTCTTCTTCCCTGCCTGTCCTTCCTGAAAAATGTATACCCATCTGTTGCAGAGCTCCAGTCATGCAAGCTATCCCACCATATCACTGTTATTCCAATTATATCATAGTTCCTTGTCTGCGCCAGTACTACCAATTCTTCCTGCTTGTTTCCCAGGCTCCTCGCATTCATATACAGGCACCTAAAATACCAGGCCGATTGCCCTACTTTCCCCTGTCGATTTTCAGTTCTATTTGCATCTGCCTCCTTGCATTTTTTCCCGGTGTTGTTCTCCCACACTCATCTCAGTATTAGTGCTTCATTAGGACACCTAAGACAATTATTTGATTCCGCCCCACCACGTTCCAACTACCTTCTATTTTATCCCTGGTATTACAGTCCCAACACCCCCCAAGTTCCATCCCTCCCCCCAGGTCTCCCACATTGTGACTTACCTGTGGGCTTTGGTCTCCTTCCCCTTCAAATCTAGTTTAAAGCCCTCCTCACTAGGTTAGCCAGTCTGCGTTTGAATATGCTCTTCTCCTTCCTCAACAGCTGGAGTCCATCTCTGCCTAGCAGTCCTGCTTCCTGGCACAGCACCTCATGGTCGAGGAAGCCAAAGCCCTTCTGAGGACACCATCTTTGCAGACAGGTGCTCACCTCCAGGATGCATCTGTCTCTGCTCAGGCTTCTACCCTTGACCAGAAGGATCGAGGCGAACACCAGCTGTGCTCCAAACACCTTCACCCGCACTCCCAGAGCCCTGTAGTCATCTTTGATCTGCCAAGGATCACCTCCATGGTATCATGGGTTCCCACAGGGATGAGTAGCATGGGGTAGTAGTCAAAGGGGCGGATGATTCTCAACAATCTCTCTGTAACATCTCGGATACAGGCACACGGCAGGGAGCATACCTCCTGAGAAGCCTTGTCAGGGCAACAGATGAGTGCCTCCATCCCTCTCAGAAGGAAGTCCCCAATCACCACAACCCTACATTTCCTTTTGGATGTGATCCTCCCAGCCTCAGGGGTGCATGGTGTCTCCTCTTCGACCTCAACCATTGTCTCTAGCACTGCATAACAACGGAGGGTGGGATGGGAGCAGGGGTGGAGCACTGTCTACTGCCAGAGGTAACCAGCTGCCAGTGTCCTCCCTCTGCCACAAGCATCCCATCCTTCTCCAGTGGTGCGGCAGTAGTCTTCGGCACCTGGATAGTATCCTCCTCCTTGCATGTCTCCTCGTGGATGCTTTTGAGGACCTTCTCCAGAGCATGGATACTCCTGAGCTTAGACACCTCCTCCTGTAACTCTCCTACCTGCCTCCTGAGATATTCCACCTGCAGGCACCTGTCACATTGATCCATCTCCCCAGCCTGGTAGTCTTTGAGTGGAAAATGCAGGACACAGGCCTTGCAAGTCCACACCAGAATCTGGGTAGAGATATCCATGGTCAGGGCTTCTTAAGTTGACGTAGATGGCCACATTGCATTAAGTCGACTTAAGAAAGTCGATGTAATGCCTAAGTCAACTTAAAGAGTGAGAGATATTAAGTCGACTTAAGGAAGCCCTTAAGTTGACTTAATAAACTCCAAATGTAGCCAGGGCTTTGCTTAAATCAACTTAAGCCTTCTTAAGTTGAATTAAGCCCATACCATAGACACGCCCATGAAGTGCCCCAGGGCCTAGGGTCATGAGGCACTTCACCATGATCAGCTCCCTGAAACCATTCTCTGGCAACATAAGCCCTGATTTCCAGGGCTCACTGTCTCTCTGCAGGTAGCAACAGGACCTCTCCAACCCCTGAGTCTTCAGAGTGTTCTCTACAGCATCCAGTCCCTTGTCCACTGAACACTCAGAGAATTAGCAGGCATGTAATTCCCAAAGGAGCTGTTCACACCAGTTTGTAAGAGTCAACTCAGGCCCATCCCTTTGCCTAACTCCAGACTACATAGCTATAGTATATTTATAGTGAAATGAAAATGAATCTGTCATCAAAGAATAAAAGGTCATGTCACAGTGAATAACACTATTGGAAAGAAGGGGCTACATACACAAACCAACACCCTCCCCGCTTTTTATAAGCTCCACCCCTGGAATGGATAGACTCTTCATGTCTACTGAAGTCACTTGAATATTTTTAAAACTACATAGAGTATATTTAAAGTAACATGTACATAAAAATTTACAGTTAACTTATGGTAGCTAAACTGAAATTAGAACTATGCATGCATGATAAATTATAACTAAAATAAAAGTTAACATTATTGTGGCATATTGCAACTGTATGGGATAGAGTCGGGCCTAGTAGGGCCCCCATAAGCCTGACAGATGACCTCAGGTAAGCTTTTAGCATGTGTATTGGAGTTTTTAATGTTTTCTCTGTAACACTGTTATCTTTAAGAATCAAGGTGCTTGCTTGGAAAGAGCTGGGTGATAACATGTCACTGTCCATAGCCCATTAGCCTGTAAAGAGAGAAAGCCAAGCAACTGTGCTGGCTGTGAAGCAGACTGGATGGCTGGGGTATTCCAGTGTATGGCACGGAACTGTGCCACCTTAAACCTCTCTATGCCAAGAAACAGGTGATAGCTAGAGAACTGGCCTATACCTGCAAACTTGTGGAGTGGACTATAATGTCAGGGCTGGATTAACAAAGGCACTTTAGGGGTTGTAGCCCTGGGTCCCAGGCTTAAGGGGGCCCCAAGCTTGAGCCCTGCAAAAATAAATCATGTGCTGGCAAACCCAAGCACCATTAACCCGTGCTACATCATACATAGGGCGGGCCAGTCTGCTGGACCCCCAGCACCACTCCTTCCCCACAGTTGGCCAGTCTTCAGGGCCAGGGACCCCCCACCTCCCCAGTGCCAGCCAGGCCCCAGAGCTGAGTGCCAACCCAGCCCATCCTCAAGGCTGGCCTGACTGGGTTCCCAGCACTGGCCAACCCTAGGCCTCCCCACCCCCAAGGCAAGCCAGTTGCAGACCCCACCGTGCCAGTCAGGTGTCAGCACCAAGCACTGGCCTGCCCTGCACAGCTGGCAGGTTTGCCAGCCCCAGCACACTTGCATGCCACCCCATCCCACCCCCCTGGGCTGGGTGCTGCTGCATTATGGGTGGGCTCACGAAAGTGAGCAACCTAGAGCACCCAGGAGCCATAATCCAGCCCTGCACAGCACAGAGTTAATCTGGATTGTGACCATTCTATTTCTAAATGTCTTACACAGGCATTTGCTTATGGATTCCATCACCTCTTTCCTTAACCACAGAGAACAAAAATGCATAAAAATCCGGAAGGGTAATATCTCACATGCTAAAGTATCCAATATCTATAAAAGAAAAACATAATTAACCACTATAATTATGATGAATAAAAATTTATAGCCAGTCTAATTCAGTTAAAATGATCATTTTAAGATTTTCCTTAAGGCGATTTGGAACTGGCTCATCATCGTGTAATAAATTCTGTCTGAATAAACTTCCAGAAAAGGGTTTGCCATATGCCATTTTGTTGGAACTTGTTCTTGAAAATACCATCTCATTCTCAGTTGCCCACTGAACAGTTTAATGAATATTTAACATGGAAGCTCTGACTAATACCAAGTCAAAGTGTGGTTCTTGTTTGTCTCTAAATACAGACTGCTGGGTTGCAACCTCAACCATGGCCAGCTTAATGCTCTGTTGTTGGTTTCTATTTTATACCAGGTTGCTGTTATCTCTTCCCAAAATGGAAGTACTTTTGGTCAGCCTCATGCTTTAGGTTGGATTCTCCTTTCCCTGGGATTCTTCTTTCCACAGAAAGAAGAGAGATCCAGATTGTGCAACTGAAGAGGCAATTGTTACACTGGAATTGAATCACTTTTGAAAATTTGGGCCTCTGCTCCCCTCCCTGGGGCAGAATAAAGGGAGCCTTTTGTTCACGCCTGTCCAGCTCATCCATTTATGAAGTGTACAGATAACTCAGTAGTAGGCTACCGATCCCATAACATATGTAAGCCAATCTGGGTATGTCAGGAGGAGGAGCACTCATTTTGCATAGCATGATAAAAAGATTATGGGTATGTCTACACTTACAATTTAATTCAAATTAATGAGGATCAATTTGAATTAAATAAATGCATGGCCACACTGGCTTTCATTAATTCGAAATAAGGAATGCCTTAGTTCAAATTGATGAAAGCTAACTTTGAAGTTATAAACCCTCGTTTAACTTCAAAGCGCTGGTTAATTTGAACTCATTAGTTCGAATTAACCTCATGTAGCCGTGTTAATTCGAACTGACTGTTAGTTCGAATTAGCTGCAGCTTGATTTTTCCCTATGCAATAGCGCCCCTTACCTAATTCAAATGAGCAAGTCCTGCGCATGGACATGCTAGTTTGAATTAGGGTTTCTAGGCCATGTTAATTCAAATTAACTTAATTTGAACTAATCATTATTAATTAGTTCAAATTAAGTTATTTCGAACTAACGTTCTAAGTGTAGACATAGCCTATGACATTTAGGACATTGCCTGTCTTCCCCTCTGGGCTCCCTAGTTTTAGATTTCCTGTCATGGTGACAGCACCCAATGACTGAGACTTCCTATCTCTGCTAGCCAATTAGCTTCCTGCCTGCCATCAGCCCATCTTCTGTTCGA
Source organism: Podocnemis expansa (assembly GCA_007922195.1). Classification (NCBI taxonomy): domain Eukaryota; kingdom Metazoa; phylum Chordata; order Testudines; family Podocnemididae; genus Podocnemis; species Podocnemis expansa. Next base: position 34,439,526 of record ML681973.1, on the reverse strand, counting down.
TGAATGGATCAGATGGAGCTGAGGGTGGGAGCACTGGCAGCTAGCAGATGAAGAAAAGAAGGAGACTCTTTACCTCTAACAGCAGCAACAATTGGTTTAGCCCTGCCTGTGGGGAGCTGAGCACCAGAGCCTGTGGATGGGAAGAGCCTGGAGCTACGTCAGGGGTGGGTGGGAGACAGCACGGCTGGAAAAGACTCACGGGAGTGTGACTGGAACCGTGTGAGGTGAGGGAAATTAATAAACATGTAGGAGGAGGGATACCAAAGTGCCTAATCCGGTGGTCTGGGCAGCTGCAGTCCTTCATAGCCAGGCACAGGAACAGTGGCTGACGAAGTGGGAATGGGAACAAAGGAAGAAAAGTGCAATGGTAGTTACAGATGTAGCAGGAGCAGCTGAAGGGGAGCAAGGGCACCAATGCAGGAGGAACAGAAAATGTGGGTGCAGCAGCATTTCTAATATAGACTTTGTGAGCATGGTAATGGGAAGAATTGGGAAGGGTAAAGATGTGCAGAAGGGACTCTGAGACCTGTGAAGAATGGAACAGACAGAGAAGGAGGCAGAAGTGAACAGACAGAATGGGGTGGGGGGAGTGAGAGGCAGTGTACCTTGTAGGAAGGAAGGCTAAGCTCTAAGAGGAAGAAACATTCTGACACATCCTGGAGCTCTCAGGAAATGATCAGCCCTATCATCTTTCTCCAGACATGAGCAAATGAAAATTATTTCATTTCCCTGTAGGCCATGAGTATGGAAATATACAGTTTATATAACCTGGGCAAATATCAGTCTGGGGACAGAGAGGGCACTGTAGCTAGGCTTGCATGATAGTCTTTTAGCCTGATGGGTATCTGAGAGGAAATGCACCCCCTCCCCCAACTTATTGTTTGGGCATGGATTCAAAGAGGGAAAAAGTTGCAGCAGGTCTCCTGAAAGACACTCACAAACAAGACGTGACCTGAAGATTTTGTGCATAGGGAGAGCAGAATTTTGAAGCTAGCTGCAGTGGAATTCTGGGAAGAGAGCTGTCTCATTACTTTGGGTCTTCACATTTTTCAGCACAGAACTGAAAATCTCAGAGCAGCACAGGCACAAATATTTGGCTGCCTTCTTTTGGTGACATCACGGATTACAACAGTGACCTTTGTGCCTACATGAGACAGTATTTTGGTATTAGTTGGTGGCTTGCTTACAGCAGCATTTTCCCAGGAAGTATTTCCTACACCTGCTCCTTCCCTTGATCGTTCTGTTTTAAAGATTAATTTCTTGGCAGTTACTCAGCAAGACTCACAAAGTATGCACCAATACCGCTTATGCTGGGCCAAAGTCATCCCTTGTGTAATATAATTGAATTCAATAGCAATACACCAGGGATAGCTTTAGCTCACTATTGCTAGGTGTTACATAAGCCAGTGCTGATTCAGATTAGAAAATGTATTGATGATGCACCCACATATAAGGCAGAAACCGCTAATTCTTAATGGGCAATTAGTGATATTTGAACACAGCCGCAGATGCTACCCATTAAAACAAGAAGGTGGTATTACAACTGACTTCTTCCATTACATTGCAGCACACACACACACACACACACACACACACACACACACACACACACAC